>CM035408.1:115626847-115634347 GCA_020310875.1 Ceratopteris richardii | reverse complement strand
ACCAAAACAAACTTCAGAGAAAGTAGATGAGACTCCTAAAATAGAAAAACAAAGTGAAGAGAAACAAGAAAAGAAACCGAAAAGATTCCCAAAGCCATTCTTATATGGAAACGAGAACAAAAGGTTGATGCAAAGGAAATATTGTATGATATCGTATTGAAAAGCACAGTCACTATGACACTAGAACAAATATTTTCAATACCAAAAATTGATTTTAAAGAAAAATCTATTAAATTAATAAAAAGAAAGAGGTTCCCTCTTTTAGAAGAGGTAGAGATGCAGGATGTTGCCGATGTCACTCAATTATTGCATGAATCTCTTTGTTCTGTCTCAGATGATGAAGAGGAAAATACTTGTAATGTCAACAAAGAATTACTAGGACCAATCGTGCCAAATGATGAAACCAAACATTCGGAGAGCAATTTTAGGAAAAGCTTTTGGGCAAGAGGCACACCTGAGATAAAGATTAACTTAGATGATCAAAAGAAATCATATTCTACTTTAGTCCTAATTGACTTTGGGTCTGAGATTAATGTGATTTCAAAAGACCTTTATGACAAGTTTAAATGTCCAATAGATAAAAATCATGGTTGGATTATGAGAACTATGGACAATGGATGTGGTTCACTCTTAGGAGCATCTGCAAATATACCTCTAATGATAGGTGGAATCTCTGAGACATTTCACTTTTTCATTCAGGATACTTGCTCCTATGAGATTATCTTAAGTCAGCCATTTATATATGAGGCCAGAATGGAAACCAAAGTTATGGATGATGGCTCCGCATATGTGAGAATTAGATCTAAGGATAATTTGCAATCACTCCAAGTTATGATAGTAAACCCTTATCACATACGAAATCGAGAACAAATTAGAAAGACTCCCATCCGTTCTCATGAGAAGGTACACGATGATCATATGCCTCTTCGTGAGTTCGGTACTTATTATGATCAAAATTTTTCCTAGATGCCACTATTGAGCGAGACAATGGTGGTCCTTGGATTGATGTCTCCACCCATCTGTAAAACCTTTAGATAGTTTTTTCATTATATTTTCCTTCATCGTATTTGCAATTCATTCATTATAAAGAAATTCCTTAAAAAATTATAAAACATTATGAAAAGTTATACAAAGGAAAAGGATACATTTTATCAGATGAAAATATTGAACATGTAATTGAAACTGCATCCATATTCTCATTGTTTGAAGAACTTCAAAGTATTTTGCATGAAAAAGAAACTTTTAAATTTGTACTCTTAAATTCGATTGATGAATATGAACTTATTGCTAAATTTGTTATGAATTATGCTAGAAATGGAGCTAAAGTTGACATGAAATATAAAATTCTTGATAAAAAATTAAATGGATTGCCCGACCTTTACCAAAAGGAAGTGAGGAGAAATTTAGACAGATCTCAAAAGATCCTTATTTACGAGAGCGTACAAATATAGGTCATACCTTCACATATGAAACTTTGAAATTAATCAAAATAGGAAATGATGATAAATTTTTGTTACCAGCTAAACGGGACGTATTCCAAAGAGTGATTAAATAACATGGAAAGGCTTTTTCATTACATCCCCATGAGATAGGTTGTGCAAACGCTCAAATTGTACCTCCAATGATTATCTTTACTATGCCTCATATTCGTGGAATCTACGTCCTATGCCTGAGCTAATGAGGCTACTTAAGGAAAAGATTCATATGACGATTCTTGAGCCCTCGTTTGCACCCTACTCTAATAGATGGTTTACTGTTCCTAAGAAAAATGGAAAATTACAATTTATACAAAATTTACAACCTGTGAATAAAGTTACAATTAGGAATGTAGGCACTCACCCCATTGTACGAGAATTCACTGAAGCATTTGTTGTTCATGCCATCTACTCATTGGGAGATTTATATTCTAATTATGATCAATTTCAACTTGCTATTGAAAGTAGGGATATCATGACTATGAAAACTCCTTTAGGCTTAGTCCACATGTGCACTTTGCCACAAGGAGCTACTAACTCAGTAGCGCACATGATGAATGCCATGAATTCTGTTTTACATGACTTCATTCCTAATGTAACTATGTCGTTTATAGATAATATACCTATTAAAGGATGTGTTGAGAATGCAAAAGATGAAACTTTAGATTCTTCTAGCTGTAGGAAACTTGTTGTAGACCATATCTCTTATTGTGAAAGGATTTTCAAGAGATTTGAAGAGGTTGGTTCTACATTTTCAATAGAGAAGTCTGTTTTTGGTGTTAATGAGGTTCTGATAGTTGTTCATTTATGTGGACATTACGATCGGAGACCATATCCACCTAAGGTTGATGCCATAAACAAGATTTCTGAGACATGTAGCAATATTAGTGAAGTGAGATGCTTTCTTGGTGCTTGTGTGTTTTATTCAATTTGGATTCCTCACTATGCACATGTTGCTAACTATTTAAATGCAATTGCTAAGAAAGAATCGAAAGTTTCTTTGGACTGAAGAGCACTCAAAAGCTATGAGGAAATTAAAGAAATTACTTCTTAATGCTCTTGTTTTAAAATGTGTAGATTGTTCTTATCAAAAGCCCATTATCTTGACTGTCGATACAAGTCCCATAGGCATAGGATGGGTTATTGGTCGGACGATGAAGAGGAAAAAAGATATGCTGTTAGATTTAGAGCTAAAATATTACATGACACTCAAAGAAATTATCCACAAATTAAACGGGAAATCTGGGGTTTAGTCACTGCATTAAAGATTGATAAAGAGTATTTTATAGGATCAAACGTTATTGTAGAGACCGACTTTTTACCACTCATAGGAATGATAATAAATTGTTCATCACCTGATATTGCTATGCTTCCATGGATTTCTTACATTAAGTTTATAAATCTGGTTTTAATACATATTGCAGGAAAATCTAATTATGTTGCTGATATGCTTTCTAGAGCTAGGTATGATGAAGATAATGAAGGAGAATTAGATACTAATGCAATTAATTATAATTCTCAAGCATATGTGTATGAACAATTTAATATTGATGAATATGAAGGAGAGTGGCAAGACATTCGGAGGTATCTTAGTACTTTGATTAGATAACCTACATGGTCTTCAAATAGATTTAGGAATATTAGAAAAAGAGATTCCAATTTTTTCTTAAAAGATGGACTAATTTGGAGACATGCAAGGGGGAAGATTAAATTTCCACAAAGAGTACTAGGAACTAAACATCTTCAAATGCAAATCATGAAAAATATGCATGATACTTTATGGGCTCGACATAAGGGATTTGTGGCTACTTATGAGAAGATTAGAGAAGGTTATTGGTGGTCAGGCATCTATGTTAATATGAAAAACTATGTGAATTCTTGTGATATATATCAATTATATTCATCACTTAAGCATAGGGATCCATTGCATCCTACCTATCCACCGTGCATACATTATGAGTGGGTAGTTGACTTACTGACCATGCCCAAAGGTATAGATAAGATGAGGTATATAGTGAGTCTTGCACGAGAAGACCTTACAAATCATGTAGAAGATCAAGCCCTACGATCAAAAACAACATTCAATGTATGTAAATTTCTTCTTGAAGATATAATTTGACATTTGGTTATGTTGAGAAAGTAGTGGCTGATGTGGAGAATGAGTTCTCCTATGCGCAACGGAAGTGTGTAGTGAACCCTTGTATGTCCAGCACTTGGACAAACATCCACACCTTAGATAGCTTGCTGCTCTCAATACAAAACTCAAATGGACTTGAGACTTTAGGCAATCGAAGTAGACAAAAAGGGCTTTTTAACAAGCTATAAATGACTTAATTTGGACAATTTTTGATTAGGAAACACAACTGTCAAAGATGAACTATCTGTCCACACAGGTATGCTGAAGAACCGAGCTTCACTCTCGGACTGATAAATCTCTGGATATATATTCTTTGACAAAGATATTTGGTATACGGAAAGTAGACACAAATAGCTTTCCAACAAGATAAGAAACAAGTAATTTGGATGAGTTTTGGTTAGACTTTTTCTTTTATTATTTTTTCCTTTTTTCCTCTACTTTTCCTTTATCTTTATATTTGGTAAATTTATCCAAGCATGGCTCATATGAAAATGAGCTTGTACATTTATCTTCAACAGCTGATAGAGAAGAATTAGACGCTCAAGAGGCTAGAGATTTCTTTGCTAGGCATGGGATTCATTTAGCTCTTACCACTGCTTATAACCTTGAGGCTAACGGGAAAATAGAAAGAGGGCATTCTCCAATTATTAAGGCGATTTCTAAAGATTGCAATGGAGATCTTAAGAATTGGCCAAAATTTCTACCATTTTGCATTATGGACTGATAGAATGACATGTACTAGAACAACGGGGTATATGCCAGCAGAGTTAATGTACTGCCAGAAACCTATTTTTCTTGTGCATACACAAATACTTACTTGGTCTACTCTTCTATGGCATGACAATCTATCTACAGAAGATATTTTGGCTCTAAGAATTAAAGAGCTTGAGCAAGGGAATGAAAAGATAGAGGAAGCTATAGTTAAATTGAAAGAATCTCGAATTAAGAATAAGAAATACTTTGATAAATCACATAGGTTAAGGCCATAGCCAATTCAAATTGATGATTGGGTTTTGATTTATGATAACACATTTGATTCGCAGTATGATGCACGTAGGAAATTAAAACGGCATTGGTTTGGACCTTATGTGGTGCTCAAAGTTTATGATAATGGAACATATGCCTTACGGGAATTAGATGGAGCACCTCTTAAGAACTTAATTGCAGGCAAAGGGATTAAATTATTTAAACAAAGAAATAATCAAAATTTTGAAGTAATGTATGATGAAGAGAATGAATGATTTATGTATGGATATTTTTTCCTTAAATGTGGATTTTCTTTTATAAAATGAAGATAATTGTATGGTTATGAAACTAATTTTACTTGTGAGTCTAGAAGTTGATGATTTTTAGCAGGACTTTGAAGATGATTTTGAGCAAAGTAAGTTAAAGATTTTTTATGGAAAATTTATGATAAAGTTGAAGATGAGAAGATTGATGATGCATTTAATTTCAGGTCGTATTTCATGGTTTAAATTCTTTATGTTTGATTTATGCATATCACTTGCATTCATATTAACTATAATCATAAATCTAGAATGAGGCTTATTAAATTATGAAGAGAATATATTTAGCCATATTAGGAATACAAGCATGATTTATGTTTCTAAGTTTATCGATTGAGTGGGGATTTGATATGGACACAAGGATTTGTAGTTCATTTCAAATAATGGAAGTAATTCTATATATGTAGGAGCATATAGATGCATGATCCTTGTCTGTGAGATCCTAGGTCTTTCTTATACATGCATCTAGAACCTTAGCTCGCAATAAGGGGTTAAGCCTTTCCCCTTCAAAACAAAAAAGTTGCGAATATAAAAAAAATAGAAAAATAGAAAAAGAAAAGAAAAGAAGAAAAATATATATGATGCACGGAAGTTATGCCATTTTTCACCCCAAAAAGGTATTTGCGATCATTATCTACTTGAAGATTTTACCTCATACTTGTATGAATTCGAAGATGAAGAAAGCTAGTTGTGGAAAACATATCTAGCGAATAAAATTGGGCAAACAAGGTGGATGTCTGTATGAGTAGATTTAGGGTCTAATGTTTTCTTGCAGGTAATAATTTAGCTTCTCTACTTTTCTTTTTCTCTTCTGTTTTGGTGTGCGCAGAAGAGGCTAGATAATGACCTAGAGTTTCTCCTCCAGGTTTTCGTTTATCTGACTCCCTTCTCCTTATAGACTTGACTTAGTTTTCAGCATCTTTCCATTCACAAAGAACGAGTCTACCACACAAAATTGCCTTCATTGTCATATGTTTTTATTGAGCAGAGAAGCTTACGATCATATACTCATAAAACAACACGTTCGTCAGTCAATCAAACATGTATGGCGTGAGTACAGGTAGAATAAGCCGCACTTAGTAGAGAGAGAATAAAAATTCTCACGAGAAGACCATTAGAAGGGGGCGTTGTGCACAAAATTGTTAGAGAGAGAGAAAAGGACTATACAAAGAGAGTGATGATGGAGGCCCTGAGGGCTGCGACGGTAGAAAACGATAGAGATTTTGGCAGATCTATGGTAGTTCCCTAGTGGTTGTAGCACTCAAGAAGGAGAGAGATGTTGGTAAAAGCACTGATGTCGATGTAGGGAGATATTGTACAGTACTTAGATCTCTCCCTACACCCTGGCGACTGACGTGCAGTGTGCTTAGAGAGAGAGAGAGAGAGAAAGGAAAAACCTTACGACTATAGATATGGATGCATGTGGCTGGACGAAAGATAGAGAGGGAGAGAGAGAAGATTAGAGTTAGAGAGAGAGAGAGAAAGAAAAAGAATGAGAAATTCCCCCCATGGCTGGCAGACATGCAACACAGAGAGAGAGAGAGAGAGAGAGAGAGAGAGAGAGAGAGAGAGAGAGAGAGAGAGAGAGAGAGAGAGAGAGAGAGAAAGAGAGAGTGTTTGGTTTGTTTTAATTGTTTATTTTTTTTGTGGCTGTTAGACTAATGAAGTATTAAATGAATTATATGTATTATTAGTATTAAGTGATTAGTTTATTATTTAGTGTTTGGTTTGTTTTATTATTTATTATTTGGTTTACTATTTAGTAATTAGTTTATGCATAAATATGTATGCATCCATGTATGGCTAAGTGAATGCATGTGTGTATGCATATGAAAATTGAAGTATGTAAGTGTTAGGGCATAGCAATGACTATTAATGAATGTACATGAGATAGTATGGATGTGCAAAGATGCATGTGCATGAATGCATCTAAGTGTTAGCATCTTTAAGAGTGTGCAGTATATATAAGGATGTATTAATATATGTGTTAATGTATGCATTGTTATGTTAATATGCATAAGATTAAGTGTTAGCATGTGCTTCAGTATATGTTAGCATGCTTGAATAATAAATGTATTCGTATGAGCATGTGCTTAATGTGCATAACTGCATGGTAAGCATGCATGTAACGTGCATTAGCATGGATTTGAATGTATGAGTGTGTGAAGCATGTGCATGTTAGAGAATATGCATATTAGCATATATGAGCATATGTATATATGTGTGCATGATACTAAGTGTTAATGCATGAATATGCATATTAGTTTATGTGTGATGTGATAAGCATATATGTGTGGAGCATGAGTATACATTAGATATGTGAAATACGTGTTAGTATGATGCATGAGATAACATGAATATGTTAGGGTGCATGAGCATGAGAATGTAATGCATGTCCATATAAGTGCATCTAAATGAATGTAATGCATGAGCATAAGTGTATGTGCATATTAGAAATATATATTTTAGCATATATTAACATGTGTGTTAGTATGTGCATATGAATGAAAATGTGTGTATTAGCATGTATTAGCATGATTGAGAGCATGCATGTAAAGTGCATTAGTATGCATGAGAAATGTATGCATGTAAGTGAATGTAT
>CM035408.1:115279347-115619347 GCA_020310875.1 Ceratopteris richardii | reverse complement strand
CTTCAAATCTAATACGTAGAAGAGGAATAGCAAAGAAATAACTTCATTTTATTGCTATAAATGGAAGCTCATCCAACGTTGATGGAAAAAATGAGATTCCTACTCATAAGTTTATTCATATAAAACAATGAGTTACAATGTATATTCAAGTCCTTACCTCTTTAGTGTCAATTTTATATTGATGTGCAAATTTTATCTGAAAGAAACATGTGCAATTTCATACTTCAAATGCTTCCATGGAGGAAATTAGATCTTGCATTTTTATTTCCTTTGCAAACAAAATAAAGTCCTTCGAGACTTTTTGCAATAAGAGCTTTTCATCACAAAAGTGGTGAATGTCTTCCAAAATACAGTGGAAAACCTACATTTATGATAGCATGATAGAGATGGAAAACTACAACTGATCATTAATGAGCTCTTTGGATTGTATTATTCTAAACACCCATAATACTTAGTTAACTTCCAACATGTGAAGCTATGAATCTACTATAAAAGAAAATTTCATATAATGCTGAAGTGTATACCTAAAAGATTTTGATGAGTTGTGAAAACATAAAGAAAGAGCCAACTTATCATCATTATTCCATGTCAAGCCATTGGCTCATAGATTTACAATTAGATAATTCATGTCCTATCTCGGAATGCCACAGCTTTAAGATAACTAATTAATCCCATTGAAATTCATGAGTTGATGGAGAGAAATGTGAAAAGGGTATCATAAAGAATATCCACTAATTCAATAGTGGTTAACACCAAATTATTTGTTTGATGAGAAGATGCTTGTGTCATGAGCTTCATGAAAAATATGCATGAAGTTAAGTAAGCCTTAGTCTACATAGTTGTGAGTCTCATATAAAGAGGAGAGCTGATTGAGTTTGCATGCTATTAATGTCTTTATTATCATCCTATTCATGTTCCATTTTGAAAGTCTTTTATCTCTATCCATAACTTTTATGTAATTGTAGAGGCAAACAAACATTGGTCTTGACAATCTCTCTTAATCATTCAAAGGTTCCACATTAGTCTTTTTATGTTGCTTAAAGAATCAAGCGTTCAATCCTTCACTGATTTCCACCTTCACATCTATCTTACTCCTATTTTTCGATGAACAAAAATACTTAAGATAAGCTCTGGTAATAGCCACAATACCCCTTAATCTCCTTCAAATGCTTCTCTATGTGCTATCTCCCTTCCAATCTTTGCTTTTGTGGATGAACATCTTCCCATCATTACCCTTGAATCTTTCCATCTATCTATGTTGACCATCTATCTTTTCATCCTCTTCTAGTTCAAATTCTTAGACCTCCTTTTTGAGCTTCTTCACTCCTTTTTGAGGACCTCTCTTCTAGGTGAGGTTATCTTATCCACCTCGTTTCAAGTATGGTGACTTGCCTCCAATTGGGATCTCCAAAAATTTCTTGCTTTAACAAATCAGCTACTAAGTACTTCTTATCAAGCTTCCCTTTGAATCCACTTGATACAACCATTCTTGATTCAAGCCAGTTGGCCCCAAAATTGTTGGTGCATTTTACCCAAGCCTACATGCTTGATATATTTGATATCATCCTCATTTGTAAGTCACATGAGTAGTCATGTGAACACCTCTTGTAAAAGAGTTCATTTTTATCTCTTGTAATTGAAAAAAGAAAAAGGAAAAGGATGGCTTACCTCATGCATGATGTAAAAGCAATTTCGTGGCTCTAACTACCAAAACCCATGACTTTTGAGCTGAGGGAATATCTCCTAACTTTGGGGATCACTTTTAGGTGGAGCCATTCGAATTCGAATTCAAAACTCCCTCCAAGAATAGCTATAAAAGGAGCAAGAAGGAAGAGGCGATTAGCAAGCCTTGTACGTGACCACTTCATGTCATTTTGTAGAGATTGAAGAGCTTACTCCATAGCTCTATCATTCTACTCCCATTGTGCAAAGATTCATTGCCAATGTGGTTGTAATCATATGTGAATCTATACATTTATCATCATCTACTTCTCTGTTTTGTTCTCTGCTATACTCACTCAGAGTAGTACCTTCAGAAGGTCATATCTCGAGTTCTACTGATTTTTTTTCAGTGATTTAACATGCGTTGGATAGATTTTATTGTCTAGTTTGTTCATATCAATTTTCAAGGTCATTGGATTTATAGTTTTTGAGATATCTGCATTTTACTGCTCACTGGTCTATCTTTGCAGAGCCCCGAGAATGGTGGGCATGTTCCAGAAATTGATAAATCTTGTTCTCAGTGCTCAGTCCATCATTTGAAGTTTTTTAACTTGGATTGGGAAGCTTTCTAAGTCTATTTGCTATGCCCAAAAGGAATTTTTCTAATTCCTACCAGGTTGAGAGCACTGTTCATTTTTTCCAGCAGGTGTATGTCCAAAAATAGCAAGTTTTGGGAGCTAGTCATTTCGCAACTAGTCTGTCTTGACTTAAACTTTTGGGATACATGTTACAAAGTACTTGGCTGATATTTTGGTGGATTTAGGAAGCTTAAAGGGTCTACTAATCAACTCTGAAGTCTCAGTTGGCTGGTGTGAAGCTGGTTGTAGCAGCACCTACTCATCTTTGGATTGCATCCACCATCTCTCTTCACAAAAATAACCTCAACGAACTCACTGACGGTTTTTTTTCTCCTCTAGCCCTAACCTTCTATAGCTATCATTTCCACATATAACCCAATCTCTTTGTGTCAAAAACCAGATCAAAGACCAAATCGTTCCTTTCTTGTCCTCTTTTGACATTGTTGTCCTATCTTTTATATCCTTCTATATGGATTCCACATGTCCTTATGCCATGTGGATTGAGGCTGCCTCGCATCCTCCTTAGTTGTCCTCCTTTGAGCCACTACTTCCATTCCTTCATCCATTTTTCAAGCTTTGTTCCCTAAATTATGTGGCTAATATTATCACAAAGAATAGTTTATAACATGACGCTACTTTTGCATACCCACACACACACTATAGAACAATCAAATACATACATAGTAAAATGGGAAGGCATATATATATATATATATATATATATATATATATATATATATATATATATATATATATATATATATATATATATATATATATATATATATATATATATATATATATATATATATATATATATATATATATATATATATATATATATATATATATATATATATAGATATGCTCTCATTCAAACACATATGCACACACTTATGTGTATGCATATTACACATATGTAAATATGAATATACTCATACACTTATGTTCACACATATATGCATACACATTTACATACATATGCACATGTGAACACAAGAAAGTATATAATCACACACACACACACACACACACACACATATATATATATATATATATATATATATATATATATATATATATATATATATATATATATATATATATATATATATATATATATGTGTGTGTGTGTGTGTGTGTGTATGTATGTATATATATATATGTGTGTGTGTAGGTATGGCACATGTAAAAACACACACCCACATGTAACATAACACATGCACAATTATGAGCATACATATACATAATCACATATAGTATTATGCACATATAACACAATGGCACACACACATAAATGTATATGCACGCTCACACAAACAAGTAAAATTTTACATACGAATATACACATTTGTTCACAATGGATACATAAATGCATGCTCATACTAACACATACACAATACATCCTATGAACACACAAATTTAGGCTTACACATCTGCTCATACAACGTATACTTATATTAAAAAAAAAAGCACATGGAAATTCACACAAAATACATATACATGCACAAAGATTGGCACATTTATGCATACATACACACAACCATGCAACACAAACATTATATATATATATATATATATATATATATATATATATATATATATATATATATATATATATATATATATATATATATATATATATATATATATATATATATATATATATATATAATGGTACACACATACATGATGCATATATGCAAATTTATACATTCATAATTGGATATATTTACATGGAGATTTCACATGTAAGGGCATCCAATGACAAAAAACACACTCACATATATGCATACAAACACATGCAAAATTACGCACCCATATGTGCATTCATGCATGATATGATTCTCAATGCATTTGAAGCATACATTATCACATGTAAATATGTACATAAATCATTATCTTTCATTTATTTAGGCCTACATGGCCTACTATCAGCTACCTTCTTTGGTCCTTTACCCGACTAGGATCCTTGAACATTGCAAGTAGTCTAATAAAAGGTAGTGGTCAAGGAGCAAAGCGCAAGGCACCCAAAGCTCTGGAATAGAACCACATGGGTTATAGGGTTACTCTGTTCTCTCATAGTGGATATACGAGGGGTTCATGGACATTATAAAGGGTTATATGTGTGCTTATCGGAAATGGTTATTGGTGATAGACATTGGAAAGTGGCTTATTGGTAAGCCATGGAGATCTGAATAAATGAAATGTGACATGAACATACAGACGCACACACGCACACAATGGCTCCATTCAAACATATGAAAGGACACACATAAATATACATGCACACATTTGCACAAACATATACAAAGCAGCACATACATATTCAACATATGCACACATCTTCAAACACATGATTGCACATATATACAATCACATAAATGCATATTGTAGACATGCAAATTATATGCATCGTGTAGCTATATGCATGTTTATGTATGAAGATAAATCCACGAAAAACTCAAGTCCAACTTCAAATATAAATGCAACTATGCTCACAGAATGCACACGTACTTGAACTCATGAATCATAGCATACACACAAACACACATTGAATACACACATAGATGAACTCATGAATCAACACACACACACACACATATGTACATTCCAATACCATACTCATGCTCTCAATTGTTGCATATGTAATTGGACATCCACTTCCCATATACTTAATAATAAATCTCTCCACATATACATAGGGCAACATATTATTTATATGCCATGTACCTACACGGTTAGATCCATAAATCAAAGTCATACACATCCATCCTTTAGATATGTATCCACATATCTTTGAGTATATTATCTCATACACATCCAATCAATCACAAACACTTGTAGACGCACATATTTGAATGCAACACACACATACTCATGGATCAAATACACATACATAAGTTTGAATACCCACATTCCATATATATGATTATGCACAATCTAACCTTTCCTACAAGTTTAGACAAGCATGTGGATCAATCAATCAATCAATGAACATACATGCATATGCACGCAAGCATTTCCAATGTCGTTATAAAGTAGAATTGACTTTTGTAAAAATAAATCATCGATACCAAATGTGTTGAAAGTATTTCTAATGGAACATCATACACTATTTCCTTGATAAACTCTCGCTCTTAAACTCAACGCACCCAAGGCTCTAGAAGAGAATGTCTCATTCAAACATATGAAAGGACACAGATAAATGTACATGCACACAATTACACAAACATATACAAAGCAGCACATACATATTGAACATATGCACGCATCTTCAATCACATTATTGCACATGTATACAATTACATAAATGCATATTCTAGACGTGCAAATTATACACATCGTGTAACTACATGCATATTTATGTATCAAGACAAATCCAAGAAAAACTCAATTCCAACTTCAAATATAAATGCAACTATGCTCACTGAATACACACATACATGAATTCATGAATCAACACACACGCACACACACGTAATAACAATGGGTCATTCGAACATATGAAAGGACACACATAAATGTACATGCACACATTTACACAAACATATACAAAGAAGCACATACATATTCAACATATGTACACTTCTTCAAACACATTATTGCACATAAATGCATATTTTAGACATGCAAATTATACACATCATGTAACTACATGCATTCTTGTGTATCAAGGCAAATCGAAGAAAATCTTAAGTCCAACTTCAAATATAAATGCAATTATGCTCACTGGATACACATACATGAAATCATGAATCAACACACAGGCACACACACATATATACATTCCAACACCATACTCATGTTGGACATTCACTTCCCATATACTCAATAATAAATCTCTCCACATATACATACGGAAACATACTATTTACATGCCCTGTACCTACACTCAATCATCATAACACGGTTAGATCCATGAATCAAACTCATACACATGCATCCACATATCTTTGATTAGATTGTCGCATACACATCCAATCAATCACCAACACTTGTAGACATATTAGAATGCAACACACACATACTCATGGATCAAATACATAGATGTAAGTATGAATATCCAGATTCCATATATATGCTTATACACATTCTAAACTTTCCTACAACTTTAGACAAGCATGTGGAGCAACCAATCAATGAACATACGTACATATGCAGCCAGTCATTTCCAAAATGTCAATATAAAATAGAATTGACTTTTGTAAAAATAAATCATCGATAGCATATGTGTTGATAGCATTTCTTATGGAACATCATACACGACTTCCTTGATAAATTCTCTCTCTTCAACTCCATCGACCTGTAAAAATGAACTCACAAGCTGATTTTAATTGAGTTATAATCACTACAATTTCAGCTTCTACTTGATGGTTCCATTGGATTTCAAGATCAGTCGCCAACTCGCAACAATATCAAGTTACTCTAAGCTCCACAAGCAAGCATTCATAGAAGTATTCAATGTGTGAGTAATGTTGTGATGGCCCCTATATCCGTTGCTGGTTGTGGCCAACATTTGCCTCTTGAGAAAAAAGGAAATATCAATAGAGAACTTTTGATCCACTCATGTACAAGGAATTCAAACAAAATGGGAACGTGGTAAAGAAAAATATGAACCAAAAAACTGAAGTAATTTTAACATGCTAACGGTTTGCATCATAGTAGAGGACGTGAAATATCATTGTGTAACTATCAATCATTTCTTTGTAGCTATTGTGCAATCACTATCTTTGTGGCTATTGTTTTATTCATTCTTGATTAAAACATTAGATTGACAGTATGATCGTAAATCATATAAGATATGGACTTTATCTTTGCCAACACCATAGGACTATTCAAATAAAACCTTCTTGTAACATCTAGGCAGTTGAAAAATGGAACTAAGCACATAAACATCAACAAAAAGTGAAATCAAAGGGATCATAAACAAAATGGACAATCACTAAATTGAAGGAGAAAAAGGTATCGATGATCTGATTTTTTCTTTTAATAAAAGGAAGTTCGGCCTTAGCCTACTCTCCTGGACTTGTATTACATAAAGGAAAAGAAAAGTACAAGTGAAGGGGACTAGTGTTCACGGGACCCCCCAAGTCCCATAGAGCAGAGATAGATCTTACAAAGTTTAGATGGCATTACAAAGAAGTTTAATCGCCCTCTCATCACTCTCATGTGGGGCCCACTTGGGTTTAAGCTTGTTGTTGATTAGGAGAAGCACTTTATTATGCCTAAAAGGGGGGGATTTCTTACAATTGGGGATTCGTTTACGGAGGAGGAACAACGATTTCTCAATCGACCACTCTTTGGGGGAGTTGCCAAAGTTATAAGCACATCTTTCCCATCAAATCTTCCAAAGGACCTCCCCTCTAATGGCGTTCCAGAGGGTTGCCGAGCAACCAATTACTTCTCCGTGCAGAGCTTGTTTCCAACTGAAATTCTTCTGAAGTCAGATTTTGCTTTGTTTCGAAATGTCAATACAAATCAATCCTTTCAAAAGCCTTTAAAAAAACAAAGAAAGGATGGATCTATGAGCAAACAAAGATCAAGGTCAATCGATTTGACCAATCTAAAATTCATCATATGAAGATGAGAGAACTGATCGAGCATATACTTTTTGGTAACCATTGGCGAAGTTGGACACAAATCTCATTAGCATCATCCTCAACAAGGGACAGAAATGATATGTTGGGATCAAAAGTTTTTTTTCTTTCGCTTTCGGTTTTCCATGTTCAAGATTGATCAAGGGTTCATGATCTACCTATTACATTTTAGTGTCACCTATATTTTCTATGGTGTCCACTATGTTGCACTTGCTTTGACATCAACTTCGAATTCGTTGATAAAAGTTTGATTTCCTTGTCTTAAATAGGGTTCTTCTAGTGATCCATCTCTTTGACTAATAGCTTCGATTATCTTATTTTTCTTAGGTGGATTGATGAAGTGAATTGATTATCATCCGTTGTATTGAAATTGTTGCATTTTAGAGGAATCGCCCTCTTTATTATAGAAAAAAACATTCGAGACATGAGCGTGGCTAAAAGGATCCAACACTTTTTCTTGTAAAGCTTCAAAGGATTAAAGTTTTTATTATTGTTTCCAATTTTTATACTTATTGTGAACTTTTCTAAGAAATCCTTCATGTACCCGAAGTGATGTATATTTGGCTGTTTTGGGAGGTCCTGTTTTGATTGTACAAAATGGGATGATCCTTGATTATATTCTCTTGTTGAAAGTCATGGAAGCAAGTCTAGGAAGGTTTCAAAATCCTGTTTCCTATTCATGAAGCAAGAATCCATGAAATTTCCTTACATGTAAGGGAGAATTGATTTCTCCAAAGGCATTGATGTATACTAAAAGTAGGGAGTTTTCCATTTATGAGTTTCACAGAATTTCTCCTAATTTGCTAAACCCAAGGATAGAATTCAATAAGTAAAACATGTATACCCATAAGCTAGTTTTGTGAGAAATAAGGGATTATCTGATCTTACTTGTGAGTTTCCGATGGCCTGAACTTCAGGCATTTGCCCACTTCTCGAGTCAAAAGCTCATACCTCAATCAAGACTCAATTTCTTGCCTCCGCTGCTTTCACTTGGACCAAGAAGCCTCCATTCAGTTCAAATGTTTCTTCAACTTCCATTCTACCCAAACCTTTGGAAACTTCCATTCATTTGCATAATGTTGAAATATTTCTTGAATGATCTGGTGTAATTAGAAATGCTACTTTACACAAACCTTTTGCATAGAGAGATTTTTATGACTTGGAGTGACCGAGAGTTAAAGACCACGCGATAGAGCACCATGTAATGCCATTCCAAAGTAGTATGACGAATGAGAAGTGATCTAAAAACCAATGGAGAATAAGGGGATCTAATAGATAAAGAACCATAAAGAAGGAAGTCCACAATAAGCTACATTACAAGTTTGTCATTACATTAGAACTGCATAAGCTCTCTTTTTAGAACAAATTATTTTAGAACAAGCTGACTGATTGATTATGAATGTTACCTCAAATTCGCATTAAAAAATGTCAAAACAATTTCTATGAATTTATATTAAAAAGAAAGTCAAAATATTGCAAAACTCTCTTCAGAGTATGTCTTCCTCATATCTAGAATGATAGAAGGTATAGAATGAGAGAAGAAAATTCTGTATATAAATTTTTTAAAAACGAATTCTTTCCTTTGACATGTTGACAAAGAGGAAACTAGCCTCAAATTCGTTATAAATGTAAAATGCTTAATATCCCATCATTAATAAACTACCCAGAAAAGTTAAGTAGAGCCTGAGGAGAAGGCTTCCTTCCGAAGCCTTCTCTATTCCGTCGTTAATACAGCAACAAGAATCATGGGTGAACGTGAGGCTCGCAAAGGGAGCTAGTCATATCGAACTTACTCCATCCCATCGCTCACACCGCGGCGCGTAGACAAGACTGGCGCTGAGAAAGGCGGTTGTTCCAGGCGAGGCAGGAGGCATCGGCAGCCTAGGCACGATCGTCACCACCACCTGCTCCTCCTCTGTCAGCTCCAATGCCGAGAGTCGCCTAGTAACGTCCATCCTGTCTGTCTTATTGCCTTCAAACGAATCCGCTAGCATGTCCTGATACATCAGGGAATACCTCGTAAGCGCATAGGTGGTCAGGTACTCTTCACAGCCGGTATCCGACGTGACATTCGCTGACGGGTAGTTCAGAAATATGTTCAATTGCATGTCTATGGTGTTATACTGCATCGTCAGCTCTAGATACTCGTGCAGCCATGGAGAGCTCTTCCTTTTATCCGGGTCCCTCTCCAGAATGAACGAGCATGGTGTATCCACGAACCATTCGCCCACCTCGCAAATCTTGTTCTCTTCATCCAATACGGCCGGAGCCAAGCTCCTCTTCTCTGGTACTGCTTCCATCCATGGAGTCTCCACATCTTGTAGATAAAGCCTAGTTGTGTCGTGTTACTTGCGTCCCCTGCCTTCACCCGTACCATCTCACCTTCCTCATTATAAAACAGGAACTCAGCATTAACATAATCATCATCCTCAAACTCCATATGCCCCGGAATGCTTTTCCAAACCTCCCATAACCTATCAAGTTGACCACGATGAGCGTAAAAGAGGGGGTCATTCGCTGCCGCATAGAAGGTACCCATGTCCTTCTATGGCATTCTCATTTTCGCTGAGCTGGATATCGCGGGGCCGAGCACCCGTGTCGGAGCCATAGTCAAGCGCGGCTGTGGAATTAGGATGGTCAATGGAAGCGTCCCTTATGGCAGTACACAGATCAGGATATGGGGATAATGCGGCGCTGTAGAGCCACGGGATGTTTGTACTGTTCGGATGATCATAGTTCCAGAAAGTAAGGGAGAATGTGTCATCGCCGAGCAGATTGGCAAGAATGCGCTCGTGAAAGTAGAGATACCAGCGATGGAATGGAAAGAAGAGCCAGGAGTGATGGGCCTGAAATCTTTCGCTAGAATTCATCTGGCTATATACAGAGTTGCAGTAGGCGCAGTGGATGTTGGCCTGCTGCACGAAGGAGCGGGGATCTTCGGGCGGAAGTTCCTTCATCAGGGAGTAGGCACGGGCGAGGTCGGATGCATACTTCTCATCAGCGGAGTGTGAAGTCCTCCTCACCCGAATATTGTCGCCGACAGACGGCGCGACCGGACGAAAGAGGCGGGGCACATAGGAGGGGACGGGCGCGCAGCAGCGATAGTTCTTTTCTGCATAGGGAAGGCCGATGGGCTCATTACAGGCGCTGATGTTAGGCGCAAGCACGTTGGCTGCCCAAGCGACATCGAAGAATGCGGCTGCGATAAGCAGCAGCATGCTGGAAGGCGGAAGCAGCTTGCTGTGCAGAAAAGCAGAATGGGACAGTGCGCCACTAACCCTGAAAGGCTGAATGGCCCCTTCAAAGTTGTACTCAGAACAGACTCGCAAGTTGCAAGCTGGTGCATGAATGCCACTGCCGTCGAAGTCGGTACGACAGGGACAGAGAAACATCAAAAACCACAAGAAAAACAAACAAGAGCTACTGACAAGCAGTGTTGTATTTTGAGGGTCTACCATGCCCTTCCCTTCAGTTTAAGGCTAACTATGCATCCTACTTGTATTTTGTATTTTTAATGTATTTTTTGAAGGTCAAATAGATTTCTTGACTGTATTTTACGGTAAAAATTGGCCAAAACGGTCAATATGGTCGTCAAAAATCAACACTGCTGACAAGATCTCGCCCACTCCGAAGAGATCAGGATATTCATTGACCGAGGGATTTCAATAATTAAATTTTTTTTAGCCAGAATAAAGAAAGTTGAATATTAATGTCCCAACTTGCTTGTTTGGATGGTTGGGCCTTTCGCCTCTTGAGGCGGGGCTCGGGCGAGGGTTCAACCTCCATCGGCACCATGTAAAGGACATGTTTAACATCTACACATCCGGCATTGAATGTATTTCAGCCATCAAAGATTGTTCTTCTAGTGAACTATCCAAAGTAGAAATTGTCTCCTCCATCCCCTATACGAGATGGAAATGCATGTTACTGGAATTATACTTTCCGCTGAGATTTCTCATGCTTTGTAATCTGTAGCTTTCCTTTTGTGTGGTGGGGTGCACATCCTGCCCCTGTACATTGTATAATTCCCTGCATTAATATTATCTTTTCGTTGTTCTCTCGAAAAAAAAAACCATGGAAAGTTGTATCTTGTGGCTGATGTGTCACTGTTTGTTCTACCCCGCGGTAGTTGTGACCGCAATTTAACCCAGCTATGTAAACCCCTATTCTTTTGGGATAAGGGGGGTCCCATGGGTACTATGTCCTTCCTTGTACAGTTGCAATTTCAAAGTTAAAGCCTGGAGGAGTAGGCCTAGGTCGAACCTCCATTTAAAAAAAAAAAGTTTAATATTAATGCACGAAAAACATATAAGAAAAGGGCAAGCCCCAACAGAGGAGTTACATTATAATGGACCATATTCATTCTGAGCACAAAATACGAAGCTAGAAATTTATCCTTCTAGGAGAAATACAAAGCCCCAAAAAATGGACCATGTTCATCCTGGGTACATTTACAAAGTTAGAAATTTATCCTTCCATCTATTGAATCCATATACAAATAACACTCCATGTGGATTAGAGTTATCCAAAGGGGCATCTTTAATAGGAGACATACAGATATTGCAAATTCTCTTGATATCGAAATTACAAGGAAACAAGAAGTCTTTGGGGGAGCTGGAGTGGCAAACCATTGTTAGTATAGAACAAATTGAGACATTTCCAAAACCTCTAAGAATTACAACAGTTGATAAACAGATGGGAAAGATTTTCAAGTTTGTCACAAAAACAAAAAAGCCATGCACTAATATATAAACTTCTTTGCTTTGCTTCTTGTCCACAATCCCTTATGTAATATCATCCATTGGAGACTGGATTGCTTCATAGAAGCAGGAAAGGCCCACAAGAATTTGAATATGTATTTCCATTGATGTGGATTCCAATGTACATTCCATTTTCTGTTTAACTTGTGAGTAATCACTTTGATCGGAGTATTCCTCTTGAAGTGGGTATACATGTCTTCAACAATAGTATGAACATCCACTTGCTCTGAGTATAAGTCCTCTTGAAGTGCTTATACATCTCTTCACCAATAGTATGAACATCCACTTGCTTGTGTGATTTGAAGCAAGTCACCTTCTACAGCAAAAGATTTCTTCTTTCTTTGAGCATCTGTTCGCAAGCCAGAGATAAACTATTAATACTCGAAATATAATTTTCATCAATGACCACATCATTCCTATAAAAACTCTCCAAGTTAGTAAAACCACTCTTTCTGTAATTATTCATTCTTATAGACATAGAATTATTGTCAAGATGATATGGCCAACTTTTTTTTTTTTAATAAAAGGAAGTTTGGCCTTAGCCTAATCTCCTGGACTTTAATTAAAATAAGGAAGAAAAATTACAAGTGGATGGGACTAGTGCCCATGGGACCCCCCAAATCCCACAAAGCAGGGGCGGAGTATGGCAGCCTAGAGAGCATTACAAATGAGGCGGATAAAATCATCATCACCCTCATGTGGGACCCATTTAGGTTTCAATTATTGTTCTCAAGGAGATAACAATACAGTGATGTCTAAACGGCGGAGATCTCTTATCTCGAGAGATTCTTTTACCAAGAAGAAACAAGGATTTTTCGATCGACCATTCCTTAGAGGTTTGGCCAAAATTGACAGCACATCGCTCCCTCCAAATCTTCCAGAGAGTCTCACCCCTAATTGCATTCCATAGTCTCGATGAGCAGCTGATCGCCTCACCCAACATCACCTGTTGCCAATTGATTTGGTTCGTGAGTCTCAATACTGAAGTATTTCGATGGCGATGCACCGCGCTGCACTCTCCTTCTCGAGAGCTCCACGACGATATGCTCGGAGTTGAAAACCGAGCTCCTGACGCCGCACACAGTACTCCGCATAGAGGCTATAGAATACGCAGAAAACACAGTACACAGGGAGCACGAAGACAGACTTCTTAGGTCTTACAAATGCGGTCGAACTTACAGTCTGTGACTGACTAGGCCACTATATGTTTTATTAAAAGAACATATACAAAGAAGTGTCCGATGGCCATTTGGCCTTTCACATGGACACTAACGGTAACAAATACTCGGGTCACGTGACGCCAGATAACACGAGACTTGGGGCAGTCGAAGAACATGAACTAAATCTTCAATGCATCGATGACAACGCTTGCACCATGGCGGCACACCACAGATTTTGTTAGCCCTTGCATTGGACCAAATACCTTTATGCAAGATCTGCCACATGAGAATAGACTTTTTGACCTCAATTAGGGGGTGCCAAATAGACATGAATTTTAGTTCCCATCGTAGTTTGGTCCAAGAAAGGCACCATCTCTTGTTAAGAGTGTGGTGAACATCTAAGTTCTCTTTGAAGTTGGGGGTTCTGGATAGCTTCTTACCATTGCTCCATTTGAGGCCCTCCAAGCAAGGAAGATCCTGATCGCAGAGAAGGCGGGTAGTTGAGCGGTCCCATGCTAAACACCTTCTTTGAAGAAGAGTCCATTCCTCAAGGGTAACTCTAAGTCTTGGATCCAATTCTTCGAACCTAATCCACTGGTTGGTCTCTTGATTCCATAGTTGTTTCCACTGTTTGAACCCCTTGTTCCATAATCGCTTTGCAGTTTGGAGGTTCCAAGACTCCACCCCCTAATGCCGTGGATCGAGAACCAGATAGAGTCATTTTGTCTTATCCCAGCCGCCCACTTCCACTCATTACTGATTCTGATGAACTATTTGACCTTGTTCCAATTTTTCCATAAAGAACACACAAGGCTAGAACCTTTAGGGGACACCGGGTGCGGGGAGAACAAAAGCGTGAGAATCCCTATGTCCTTCCAACCAGGATGTCCAACTAAAGTAAGGTCTTCCGTGTTTCTGAAGATCAATTTAGCCCAAGAGGACTCCCTATTGCTCCAAGCCTTGATAAGCCACTTCGCCGCCAGCTTGTCAGCCAACCCAATGATATCTAAAATTCCCAAGCCTCCTGAGTCTTTAGGGATAATGCAAGTTTCCCATTTGATTTTGGGAATCCCCCTCCTGTTGGGGTCCCCAATCCAAAGGAAGTTTCTGCAGATTCTTTCCACTTTGGCCAAGTCTTTCTCCTCAGGTCTCCAACACGAGATAAAGTAAATAGTTGTAGACAGCATAAATGTGTTAACAACCATAGCACGTCCTGCCAAGTTGACTTGCATACCTTTCCAATGATTCAACTTGCTATCCAGCTTGGATAGCACCCAGTTCCAGCGTTGGTCCATTGAGATGTCGAATCCCATCGGAATGCCAAGGAGACGGAAGACTTGACCTCTAGGGATAACTTGACATCCCTGATCCACCAACAATTGGGGAGTCGGTCCGCTGATTGCTCTAAAAGTAGTTTTAGCATGGTTGATTTTTGAACTTGACACCACACAAAAGGTGTCGAGGCACCACCAAAACACCTCAATGCTGTTTATACCGTTATGCACAAAGGCATTCATGTCATCAGCAAAAAGTCTCACAATCATTTGGCCATGGTTTAGAGGTAGGGAAAGACCCTTGAGATTGCCAGCGTCCACGTGATGCTTTAATAGGCGACTGAGTCCATTCGAGGCGATGGCGAAGAGTAAAGGAGCCAGAGGGCAACCTTGCCTAATTGATCTTTTTAAACGAATGGGCTCAGAGAGCTTACCGTTGATATTTATTCTAGTTGAAGCGTTTCCAAGAAGAGTGGACACCATCTTCGTGAACTTTTGGCTGCACCCAAGGTCTTTCAATGACTGAAGAATAAAGTCCCACTCCAATCTGTCATACGCTTTGTCGAAGTCGATCTTAATGAATACTAGATCTTGAGCAGACTCCTCAGCAAAAGCAAGGCCTTCCCAAATATCGACAATTGCTTCAAGGATAGATCTACCTTTGATAAAACCTTTCTGGTCCTCACACAGCCATGACTTTAAATGACAAGAGATTCTGTTGGCGATAACTTTTGCAATTATCTTGTATCCTGTTTGGAGCATGGTAATCGAGGGCCAGTTTTCAATTTTGTTCTTAATATCTCCCCTTTTGTGGATTAACTTGATGACGCCATTATTAAGACACTTAGGGAGGGCACCAAAGGAGAGAGCCTCTTGCCACACAAGACACAGTGGGTGGCCACCTCATGTTTGAAGGACTTGAAAAACTCATTGGTGAGGCCATCCTGACCTGGACTTTTCCCATTGGGAAGGGCATCAATAACCTCGATAATTTCATTATCGGAAATGTTAGCATCCAGTAGAGCAATCAAGTTCTGTGGGATTCTAGGTTGAGCAACCCTTGAGATGGTTGCCATGGAGTCGCGCCTATGGGGGGAAGGATGAGTCGAGACCCCGAGAAGATTGGTAAAGTGCTCAACGATGATAGATCTATTCTCAGCTTCCGTGCAACATTCGGTTCCATTGTTATTGACTAATAGGGGGATGGATTCCCTAGCTTGTTTCCTTTTGAGGATGTTACACATCTCTTTCGATGGTTTGTCGGCCTTCCCCACCCACCAATCTTTGAAGAAAATTTGAAGATTTTTCCTTTGAACCTCCTCCTCTAATCTTAGTCTTCCCCTGATTTTCAAAAGACCTTGTTGGTAATGTAACTTACCTTTGTTCAATTCTTCTTCAAGCCGTGAGAGCCTACGATACACCGTTTCTCTTCTTTTTTTCCGGATATCTCTTATAGCCTTTTGAGTCCTGATCATGATTTTTCGAGTCCTTTCCACTGCGCTTCTCCAACACTTAGCCGGTTCATTACAATAGGCAAAGGCTTCCGCCCACACTTTAGAAATTTCTTGGTGGACAGAGGGGAGGGAAAACGATGTCTGAGAAGCATGAAACGAAGGGGCTTTTTGGACCATCGGAATCGGTTTGAAAGACAGAGTAATCGGGTAGTGGTCCGAGATAGTCAGGTCCATGTGTTGTGAAATCGAAGGAATACCCCACTAAAGGATGGTGTTCTGATCGATGTAACATCTATCAAGTCTTGCTTTCCTCAAAGAGTCGCCTGATTGGAGATTTGACCAGGAGAACCCCTTCATGTCTTTCACCTCGACCACGTCGAGGTGGAGCTTGATTTTATCCCATATCTCTTTCTCCTGACCGTCAATAATTCTTCCTTTGTTATTCCATCGGTCCTCAGGAGACTCAACCATGTTGAAGTCCCCACAAATCAGAACATTATGTGAAAGGGAGTTGAGGGAAACCCAAGTATCCATTCTGCCTGCTTCTCCATTGGGGGCATAAATTGAGACCAGAGTGGACTGGAAAGGCAACCCGATAGAGGCAGCAATCCAACGATGATTCCGACCTTCAAAAGTCGAGGTCACATTGCCACATAAGGACTGACTAATACCGATAGCAGCACCCCCAGTCCCCCTTGGGTGAGAAGTGGAGAACCAAAGGTGGTTCGAAGAAATGCATTTAAGTCGTTTCTGGAGATCCTACCGTCGATCTTAATTTCTTGTAAGCAAATAAAGTCAGGGTTGAGGCAGTTGTCTTTGAACTACTGGCCAAGAATTGCCGCTCTTGACGGATCAGACAGACCCCTGACATTTAGTGATGTGAATTTCATTGTTGATGGTTGCCTTCTTTGAGGGGAGGACCCGATCTTTTTTCTTCTTGTGGTCTTCTTTTTTCCTCCCAACTTCTTGACTTAGGATCCTACTCTTGAGAGGGCTCGTCCAAGGCATACCCGAAGGTTGCTTTCCTTTAAGCTTTGACTTTTGTTGCGATAATCTTGGAAAGCAAACCGGAAGGGTAGGACCAAGAAAGGAGCTTTTGTTGTCTAGGTTGTCTTCGTTGCTAGTAGTGAAGCCTTCCTCTTTATTCGTGGTGTAACCTTCTTGGTTGTCTTCTTTACTGGTAGAGCACCCAAGGGTATTATCAGTGGGGTCTTCTTCATAGTGGTTGTCCCCTGGGAAGTCGACCTCATTAATCTCCTTTTCTAGGTTACAGTACATGTTATTCGGAGGGGCAATTGTCGAAGTGTTCCTTGCTGTCGACCTTCGAGGGCTAACTTTCCTCCTGTATCTTACTTCAGTGAATCCTTCTGAATCCGTCTCAGTAACGCGAGTTCCCCCTTCTTCCTCCATCGGAGGGGGATGACCCTGAGTGTCATCTTGGGGGAAAGGATTCGGGGTCCCATCTGGTTTAAGCTTGTTTTTATTGATACTTTTCTTCAGGGGGCAGTGTTTGATTCTATGACCTTGATGCCCGCTCCGAAAGCATGCGTTTGGCAAATTCTTGTAAGTAACCTCTTGTGACAAGGTCTTACCATCTCCACAGTTTATGGAGATTTTCGAGGGAAGGACTTGGTTTAGGTCTGTTTCAACGCAGATCTGTGGATGCCATCTTGCATTGAAAGAATGTTGAGTACCATCGTAGATTAACCCCCCAACATCCTCTCTTGAGGCCATTGGGCGACCGATCGGTGAAACGATTTCACGAAGAAATCCGTACAAAAAGTAAGGCAGATTGGGAAGCTCCACCCAAAGCGGGTAACGTAGAGGTTTTGATCTGTTCGGAACAAAGTCTGGGGTCCATTTAAAAAGGCACAGGGTGGACGGGCCCACTTGCCAGGAGCCCGCTTGTAGGGCTTGGAATGCCATCTCTTCGTTCTCAAATACTAGAAGCAGGTGATTCGCCGGTAGGAATTGACATTTGCACACAATTAGGCCATGCGGGAACCACTCCTTGCGAAGCCAAGTTCTCACACTTTCCAGAGGGGGCATAGGGCCAAACATTTGACCGATCAGACAAGTTTTCATCAACTCTTCTTGCTTTGCCACTACAGACTCCTTGCATAAAGAGACCACTGGTGGTGCGACTTCCGTTGGGACGGGATCCAACTCAAGGGGGCACACGGACTGAGGGGGAGCCACATTGTTCAGGACAAACAAGGGAATAAGGGTCGACATCATGGCCAACCCCCCCCCCCAAAAAAAAACCACTAATAGCTTTCTACTCTTTAGAAAAAGAGATAAAAGCCCTTTGGAAACCCTCTTTTTGCTCGATGCCCAGCTTTAAGCTTTAGACGTTCCACATCTTAACATTGTTCTTTAAGTTCTTTAGAAGTTCCACATCTTAACATTGTTGTTTCTTTCTATTTTACTTCTAAGCCATAAATAATAGGAACGGAACTCTCAAAGGAAGAAGAGGCAGAGAAGCGCGCGGAAGAAAACTTTGAAAAAAAGAAAATAGAAGAGGCGATGGGGTTCACTTTTCCTGGAGCAGAAAACAAAAAAGCTATTAAAGAAAAAGGGACCCCAAGTGCCAGTCGCCAGTCGCCCAACCAACCGGAGGTAAATCGCCCAAACAGTCGTCAGGCCATAGTCGCCCCCTCGGACGATGGACCCAACGAGCTCGGTTGAGCCTAGAGAGAGAAAGTCCCGCATCAGTCGGCAGCCGCCCAGTCAATCGTCAGCCCGAGACCTGATCAATCGCGTCGCAGCCAGTCGCGATGGACACCCAAACGCGAAACCACCTCAGTCGCGATGGACACCCAGACAATCGCGATGGACACCCAATCAGTCGTGCCTCCTGCTCAGTCATGATGGATACCCCATCAGTCGCGACGGACCCCGCCCAAACTCTTCCTCCTTCCTGGCCAGCTCTATACACACAGTCTGTTATGTCGCTTGTCGGATCCTCAATTCAAATCAGAATGAGCTTCTCCTCTAACTATTAATTCGAGGCTCCACAGCAGCAATCCACCATCGTCTGGCTAGTCCGTCGAGGCTCCGCAGCAGCAATCGCCATCTTGTTCGCCATCAGCAATCGCCATCTTGTTCGCCATCTTCTCCTGATATGGCCAACTTGCCCACATCGAAACTTGTAGCATAAATGAAAGATTATTAGAAAAGTAGTCAGTTAAAGTATACTCAGCTTTTACCTTCATCCAAGAATTCCAAAAAGAACAGACTAGTTTACTTCCTTTGGGAATATAAATAAGAGGAGAAACAACAACATCCCAAACCTGTTTGTTGATCCAATTATTGTGAATTTTAACATAAAGTTTATCAACATTTCTTTTTATCAGACAAGCCCAATAATCATCAGACTAAGTAGACCTTAGAATCCACTTGGGTGCCATTTGAGTGGCCATTCTGGTGGGACAAATGAGACCTAATCCACCCTCTTCTTTCCTCATATAACATATACTCCAAGCAACTTTAGGAATCCTATTGGTGAATTGAGAACCCATAGGAATCTTCTAGCCATAACAATGACTTGAGAAATCTGTTTTTTGTCGGGAAGCCAGCAATCTAAAAAATAGGTTAGAGAAGGAACAATATAATGTTTCAAAACAAATACTCTTTGATACATATCATGCTAAAGAGCCATCCAATTGAAGATATTGTTACGAAGCTTATCCATCATCCAAGTCCATCTTTGCTCAAAGGAAATGTTAAAACCCATGTGGATGCCCAACAAACAAAATGCACACCCTTCCTTGATAATGTCACACTCACTAACTTTCACACAATTAGGAATGTACCTTTTAGAAGCAGAAAAACCATTCTTTTTATGATTAGCAATCGAACCACTAGCAGTACAGAAAAGATTTAAACAATGAAGGAAGTTTTTAGCACACTAATTATTCGCCCTAGTTATCATATTCGTGTCATTAGCAAACATTTGTAAGCCAAGTTTTGAAGGGGCACCAAGAATCTCTATACCTTTAATAGTTCCTTGTTCCATACAATCTCTAACCAACCAACCAAGGGCATCACTAGTGATGGCAAAGAGAAGAGGGGCAAGAGGAAAACCTTGTCTAATAGATGTGTAAATTCTAAAGGGGGTAGAGATCTGATCATTCATGGCAACTCTAGAATGAGCAGTCCCAAAAAGGATACTAGTGTACTTTATAAACTTTTTGCTTTCACTATGTCATGGAGGGACTAAAGAATGAACTCCCAATCAATTCTATCATAAGCTTTATCAAAATCAACTTTAAAGAAAAAAGTATCAACTTTTTTATCATAAAAAAAATCTAACCCTTCCCAAATGGAGATAATGGCATCAGGAATGTATCTACCCTTGATGAAACCTTTTCGCTCAGGGAGAATGATACTATCCATGATGAGGCTAAGCCTTATAGCCAATGAGGAGGCAAATATTTTTTATAAAGAAGTCAGACAAGAGATAGGTCTAGTGTTATTCAAGTCATCCTTAGATCCTTTTTATGGACAAGTTTAATCAGTCTAGTATTGATAAAGCTAGAAAGAGTACCTCTCCTCATTGCTTCATGCCAGATCAATAAAATAATGAGCACTAGACACTCTTTAAGATCCTGATTGAATTCTTTCCGTATACCATCAAAATTAAGAGATTTACAGGGTTTCAATTTACTAATGGTTTCTTTAACCTCATCGACAGATAGGGGTAGGTCCAGGATCGAGACCAGGGACTAAAGAATTATTTTTTCCTTTTAAGGGCAATAGTGACCCTAGCTCTCTAGATGTCCTCTCCCCTCTTGGGAGGTCTAGAGAAAACATTGGTAACAAAGCTCACAGCCTCTTGCAAATTCTCCTTGATAGCAATAACATAGTCTCCTCAAAATCCCTTGCTTTCTCCTTTCATTCAAACATGTGCTTGTTAGGTTTATCAATTTTACCAGCCCGAAATTCTCTTGATCTGACAGGATCACCACAAGCTAAGAGATAGTCTTCATATCTTAATTTATCCTCAAGATCTACAAGGACCTTCTAACACATATCAGAGTTATCCAAGTTGGAACTCCTAATATCTTCTATCTCTTTCATAATGATCATCCTTCTTTTATACTTAATTTCCTTATTTTTAAGCTTGTAGCTGGTAAAAAGCTTTTGAATGTCCTTAATAGACCTTTCCCAAGCCACAAAAAGGAGAGATGCTAAGGGAGAATGAAAGCCAAAAATACTCTTAGTTTTCTCTTTGACATAGGGAACCTTGAGAAGGGAAGCATCAAAGTGGGGCGATAGCCTGGACAATTTCTATAAATCTTAACGACCAAGGGAATATGATTAGAAAATTTAAATAAGAGGTCTTTCCCACATCTAAATTTCCACAAGTCCTAATATCTAATAACGTTCATGTAACATCTTTCAATTCTAGTAGACAAATTCCTTTTCATGTTTCTCTTGTTCCACGTATGACTAGAATTAATAGAAGAATCCAGGAGATTAAGAGTATTAATCAAATTGAACCAGTTTTTATTCTCTCTACCTTGAATAATATTTTCTTTATTTCCTATTCTATCAGTATCATTAATGACCATGTTAAAATCACCTTAAAGGATGACATCACCAAGGAGACAATAGAGCTTATCCCAAAAATTGATTATATAAGAATAAGTGTTAGCAACATAAACACTCACAAACATATAATTAAGAGGCTCCTTACACTTGATGCCCACCCATTGATTATTAGAGCTGTAAAAACAATATTCCACAAGATGATTAAGATTAGAAACAATACCAATAGTTGCTCCACCTTTACCATTGGAATATTTAGTATAGAACTAATTATGTTTGCTATCCAGATTGATCTTATTCTCATGATTAACTATATAATCATCTTTATTTTGTTCATCTCTATCATCTTCAAACATTTTCTCCTTACCTTTGATATGAAGAGTGGGTTTAGGGTTACATGAGAAAATTGGGTTGTTGAACATAGAGAAAAGACCTTGATGTTGCATCTCAACAGCTTGCGAGTAAGTTGTGCTTTCATTTTCAATGTTTGGGCATGTAGAATCGACAAGCCCCAGCCATGAAGAGGTGTTGTGTGTGGAGGGTGCACTATGGAAGCCACCATTACTCCCACTATTTTGTAGAGTATTGACACTTGTCAAATCATTGTGGCGAACAAGGATTGATGAAGAACCAGAACAACTAGCTTGTTGGAACGGACAGTTGTTCCCAAAGGAGCTAAAGTTTAGATTTTCCTTCGTTAGATCAATTTCACTATCAACTTGCATGTTGGTTGTCACCATCTTCCATCTTGTTTGGTCAACATGGTTGGACGAGTTTGAAAGATACACAGAGCATGAATGAGGGGGCTCTCTCGGCATCATTTTGATTGTGATAGTCTTGGGCAATGTAGGCACGAAAGGCTCGGTTGATGGATCAGTTCAACCGTCCATAATACGACACACATTAGATGCATTTGACAAACTCAAAAGGGCATTATAACGAGTGGTGGCTTAAAGAAAAAAACTCAAAAAGATGTTTAGAAGTTCAATGTCGAAACCCTTATCATTTCTTCAAGATGATTTGAGAAACAAACTTCTTACATGAAAACCGTTCATCCATAAATAATTTGAATTATTAAAGCCAATGTTTATTTGTTGTAAACGCTCCAGCAGAATCTTAGCACTTTGAATCCATGAAACATAAATCCTTATATCAGAAGGTTAAATCATATACATTCTTACAAAAACAAAGGGGTTTCAAAACTAATGTAAGTTAATTCGAGCTTACGTCCTTGATACATTTCAATAATCACAACGTAGAGTCTCGCTTTCAACTCCTCCTTTGCTTTAACTTTTTTTTAGGAAATTCAACTTCCAAGTAACTTTTTTGTTAGGAACATCTAAGTTCTCTTTTAAAAGTTTGTTCTCATGTGGCAAATTTTGCATAAAGGTATGTGGTCCAATGCAAGGGCTAACAAAATCTATGGTGTGCCGCCATGGTGCAAGCATTGTCATCGATGCATCGAAGATTTAGCTCACCTGTTCTTCGATTGCCCCAAGTCCCGTGTTATCTGGCGTCACGTGACCCGGGTATTGAGACTCATGAACCAAATCAATTGGCAACAGGTGCTGTTGGGTGAGGTGGTTGGCTGCTCTTCAAGACTGTGGAATGCCATTAGGGGTGAGACTCTTTGGAAAATTTGGAGGGAGCGATGTGTTGTCAATTTTGGCTAAACTCCTAAGGAATGGTCAATCGAGAAATCCTTGTTTCTTCTAGGCAAAAGAATCTCCCGAGATAAGAGATCTCCACCGTTTAGACATCACTGTATTTATCTCCTCGAAAACAACAAGTTGAAACCCAAATGGGTCCCACATGAGGGTGATGATAGATTTATCCGCGTCATTTGTAATGCCCTCTAGCTTGCCATACTCCACCCCTGCATTATGGGATTGGGGGGTCCCATGGCCGCTAGTCCCATTCACTTGTAACTTTTCTTCTCTATTTTAATTAAATTTGGGAGAATAGACTAAGGTCAAACTTCCTTTTATTAAAAAAAAAAAACTTTCTTTTAGGAAATTGAACATCTTCACAGCTTAATGCAAAGATCATTTTCCAATTGGAAGATAGAAATGCACGAAGTCAGATGCATGCAAAAAAAATAGAAAAAGATGCTATATTAATGCTTTATGGAAACCCCACACTTCTGCTTCTTGAACGCCGACTTCAAAAGCATCGATAGACAAGGCATATCTTGAACATCTTTTTTACTAAACTTATAAGTCATTTGATCCATGTCTTTTGACATCTGAACATACATTACAACATATGAGGCATACTGGGTCTTATACCGACACAAATACATGGGTGGAATTCAATCATGGCATTGATATAAGTGTTGGTATACAAGTTGCTATAATAGCATTGGTATACGCATCAGTATATGCATTGGTAATAGCCCATAACCGTCAGTATAAGTGCTAGTATATTTTTATGATATGTGCATCAGTACCTACCTACAAACCGACGGTACAATCGATAGTATGCACGTCGGTATTAGAATTGTCGATATAATCATCGATATGTCCCTAGGAAAAAGCATTTGTATGTGCTGGGCATACGGATGCTTGTATCATTGCCTATATCGATGACCATATCTTCAAATTTTTTTTTGGGCAGAGTGTGTTGTCTCTTGCAACAGCAACATTACCATGTTGTTGTGTAGAAAAAAACAAGACACTCTACCCAAAAAAATCGAGTACATGTGACATGTACTCTAGTGGTTGTTGATTTAGGGTTTAGATAACTGGCAACCAAAACATGATTTGATAAAGCAAAACACATTGTCGAACATAAAAAGAGATATGTAGGAGAAGAATGGGCCATGAACCATGTACAAAAGAGATATTCCATAAATGAACCATGTATAAAAGAGATATATATTCCATAAATAAACCATGTACAAAAGTATGGCAAACCACTACCATATATGAGCCAAATACAAAATGTGGCAAAACCACTGCCATATATGAACCAAATATAAAACTATGGTGCACCACTACCATATATGAAACCAAATACAAAATTATGGCACACCACTACCACCATGCACATGCCTAGAGGGATCAAAACATCTATATCGACAGTCTTGCAACAAAAGCACATTCAAATCGACATGATATTTATAAACAAGAACGAAAAAACACCAAACCAAGTGTATAAGCTCACCTCATCATAGATGCTCCCATGAAATGACTGCATCACATCCCTCCAAGTCCTCCAACAGTGCAACCAATCCATGAAAATATCCGTAAGCCTCCTTTGCATGTGTCAAAGGATGACCTACTACCAACTCCTACAACAGATATGCGAACATAATGTGTTTAACACAAAAACATTCAATCATCCAAATGATACTTATAAACTCGTGATGCATAGTGTCATACTTACCACTACCCAAATGTGACGCTCTGATCGTATCTAGACATGTGGTCACTACATCTCGCTGCTGATGATATCGGTCAAGAGTCTGCTACTCCTCATCGCGTTGGGTTTGGTAATTGGCCACAACTCTTGCATACAACCTCACTCTTCCAAGTCCTCCTTTTGTGCTTTGTTTTCCTTCTTTCTGATCAATGTCTTCTAGGGCATCTCTCCCACATTCTTGAAAATATGCATTGGGTCTACCACATGATTGATCAATAACTCACTCCAATAAGGGAGATCATGAAAGATTGATGTTTGTGAATCCCAAAGCTCCTTCCAATCACTTGCTTTTGTTTGACGTTGTGCTTGTCGGCCAATTTGCCCTTCCCATAAAACATGTCCATCATGCAGATATCTATGATGTCTTTCATAGATAGTTTTCCAAAGTGCTTTGTAGTAGCGTGCTTTGAGTCATGGTTCGCATAGGGGACAAGCATTGTAACTTGAAATCGATAAACTTGAACATTCACCATGACTCAGCCAGTCATGAATCATCCACATAAGTATGTCTTGGACTCATACATTGTTGCGGGTTTTTCGAAAAGGAGGTAGAAAGAAAACATATTTTCTTGAAAAAAAGGATATAGCTCCTCTCGATTCCTTGATTAGCACACTTGATGAACTTTAAGCTCAATGAATGAGACTACAACGGCTCTGATGTTATTAACCAAATAGGACTAGCACAAAGAGCAAAGCTCAAAGTTCATGAATTCAAAGTTCACATTGAACATGGTTTAGAATGCAATAAAAAGTTCATGGTAAGTTAGAGGAACATTCAAATGCCATGAGGACATCAATGTATGTTCATTCACTTAATTTTGGAATGACTATAAAAAATGTCCAGAACATAGTGCTCCCTAACTTCCCCAATGTACGTACACATTTTACAACAATCATCCAAGAAGCTCTTGTTTCGAATTATTCATGCATATATTGATAAAATTTATATTTCGTTTATCGCTCTTTCTGGCAAGAATCCTTTTGTTTGAATTCAAAGATAAGTCTTGATCAATATCAATATGGAACTTGAACCCATTATTTCATTCTAACACCGAAATGGATGCGACGTGCGTTGGCACAAATCCCATAACCAAAGGACTATAAAAAATCCTCATAAAAACAAAGCAAAAATTTGATAGTATTATTTACAATGGTCATAAAAGAATATGGCCAACTAACAATCTAGAAGCCTTGCATTAGAACTCAGTGTTCCTTGATCAAAGACATCCACCTCACCAGTATATAAGAAAGTACCCCCTCTCATCTTTATTAACTTCCGAATTCCTCATGTAAGAGGGAATTTAAGCAATAGCAGGCATCAGATCAGAGCATAGTATAGCAATTTGGTTTCACGGCTAATGGTAATATAGTGCTCGCATCATTTGTAAATAAAAATGCAGTTAGACATGATTCAAGAAATAAAAATAACGAGGAAACATTTAGCAAGTCTTTATTAGGGAACAATCTTTCAAGACAAGTTGATCAAAGACTCAAATTCCAAAGCAAGTGCAAGAAAATATGTGAAAGGATGCTTGAACTGTTGCATGTTTATTGCTCCATACTGCTAAGAAGTGACGTCAATGCAACCTAATAATGTAAGTAGAGCCTATATACAAGCTTCTTCGAATTTTGAGATGGTTGAAACTCAACTTCCTTAATCAAAAATGACCTTCTAGATTCCCATCAGAGAGCAATGATGGCATCGTACAAAAGTCCAGATTATTACATTGATAACTTCATTGTAGGAGCATAAGTTGTGTCAGAATAGTATAAGTTCAACACAAGGAAATCATGTGATTTTTGGTTCTGAACTAATTAAGCAGAAACCAATTGTTCCCAGAGAAGAGTCTTGTTTCTTCTCCCTACAAGAAATCTGAGAGCTTAGAACTGCCAAAGCTATATCAACGATCATTTTCTTTGTCAATATCTCTCCTCCATCATCTCCGTAGTCATCTCTTGTTCTCTTAGTTTTCCTTTGAGAACATTCGTGTACAGAAATGACTTCATTAATCTAAGAGTAGAAAAGTGGTCTGCAATATTTATAGCGCACATGACCAGATAAGTTCCACAGCTCCTTTTCTCCCTCACCATTCCTTTTCTCCCTCACCATTGCTATTCTTCAAGGCTTCTTGATCTTGTTCACCATGCTGATCCTTCAATTCTTGTTGCGCTCAAAAGCCATCCTCCCCTCGAGCATAAGTGATCCCTTGCCTCCATGATATCTCTGTGACAATAGGTGCTTTAATTCTCTGCCCATTCAGCTATATGCAGTGTCTCGGAGTTTCCTCTAGGCTGCCAAGTTCCAAGCAAAATGTCCACTGTTGAAAGCGTGAGCCAAAAACTCCCCCCGTTCTGCTATCAGCCGCCCTCCCTTTGTTTCTCGCCTTTTAATAGAATCCCCCCCCCCAAAAAAAAGAAAAAGGAAGCACCAGAGAGATAGAGAAACCATCTCCCCACAATAGAAACGATTTCCCCTGATTCTTCTTTTTGCTTCCCTTTCGAATTCGGTCCATACTTGCATCGTGCATCTTCCAATGTTATCACCAACATTGGCTCCAACACATACCTGTTTACCTCATCAAGTGTAATACCATGTACACTGGCTTCTCCATGACCGCAACATCCAAAGTTATTATCTCCATAAGTGTAAAGCTCTCCACTCTTTGTAATAAAAGTCACATGCTGATGAGATGTAGAAACCTGAAAGAATACCACATTCTGTAGCATTGGCATGGATACAAACAAACCAAAACTTTCATAAGAGACCATTTGACCTTGAGTCATATATGGAAGTCCTGATCCCCATGCAAATACCTCCTTATTTCCAACGAGTACAAGAGAATGGTACTTTCTAGCTACTACTTGTACATTTAATCGGATTGCGGCTTAGGTTTAGTATCTCGACCACATCCACCCCCTCTAAACCTGTGTGACCTCTGGATACACCAACACCAATCATCATATTTACAAGAATTTATGAAATCCAAAACAAATCAAGTGCATGGGTTATTAAACACATGTGTCTATGCATGGCCATGTACTGGGCCCTGTACATGCATACTTGGAATGCATCAAAAAACACAATGGGGCAAAGGCAAGGTATCGGGCATTTGATGACAAGGTTTCTCCACTCGAATTCAAACTGAATTTTGATCATGCATCTACAATTTATCTTATATGCAATTAGATGTGGATCTATGGGCTTCAAAATTTTGTGCACATACATATTCATGCATGCATACTTTAGATTCAATAATTCACAATCATGGTGCAATTATGGAATCAGTTCTCATGCTTTCTAAAGAAAGAAGCTCAGCCCACAAAGTTTCTCTCACAAAGGTAATCACTCTCTTCTCTAATTTCAACTCATAGCTCAATCCTAGTCTTATTCATGGTATTTACAAATCCATTTCATGTGCAAATGAATGTGCATCTATGAGATTTAAAAACATGTGCTCTTTTCAACTTAAAATATGCATAGTTTATGTGCAATGCAACTCAAAGACGGTGCAAAAGATCAAGGTTAAAGGAGGGAAGCTAATGAGAAAAAATTTCTTGAGCTTCGTGTTTCGTTTTTCATCTCCCTTGTCTTCACTTGATCATTTCCTGCATTCATAAAACTAAATAAAAGATGAGAAGCATCAAATAATAATGGCACAATAAGTACATGAAATCCATAAAAGAACTTCACAAAAATCCATTAGCAATAAAGCATGAACATGTTGCTTGAAAGTAATGGCCTCCCATATGATCCATTCAAACTCAAGATCTTCATTTTCCTCTAGATTAGTACCGGTTCTAAAAGACACATAAGAACAATAAGTAGCATGAAACTCACTAAATATATTTGAAAGAATTTCATTCATTTGAACGTTAGGTACATCTATTTGAATTGGATTAAAATCAAAACTCTCATCCAACATACATTCAATATGTGAAAATGATTCATTCAACTCACTTACTTGTACACATTCAAAATCATGCAGTTCTAGACTAGCATACATCAAGTCACCAATATCATCTTGAGCTATAATATTTTCATACATTCCCATTGAAAACAACTCTCCACAATCAATCAAACTCAAGCATTCATCCATCATTATTACACACTTGTTTACGTATATTCAACTCTTCATCATGCAAAAGATTATGCATGGGAGAATATTCATCATGTTTCTCATTCTCCTCTAAATCAACCTCATCTCCCTCACCGCCTCCTATTTCTTGAGGAGTATTAGTGAGAATATCATCAACTCATGAAGATTTAGTGACAAGTGCCCTATCTTCCTCTTTGTGGAAAGCCTTGACACCTGCTTCACTAACCTCTTCAAAACTCAGGTTACTCAAGTTCTCAACATCACTAGATTCTTGCCTTTGCAAGTCAAACACATTGCATTTTCCACATACACTTATCTCCTCAAAATCCTTTCTCAGCATGTTCTTGTGGTTTGATGTCAAATCAATTTCCCTATTCAAAATGCCATCACATAATTCTTTTTATATTTTGATTATTTCTTGCTCATTCTCTTTAGAGGATGTGCTTGCCTTACACTCTTCGATCATTGACTCTCACTCAAATACTTCATCATGTGTGAGAATCTTGAAATATATATTCAAATCAATTGGATCTTCATTCAGCTTCGTCAATGTAACCTTGTAATTTAATATGTTCTTGTTGATTCTCGTAAGGTAATATTTCTATATCATATTTGTCATACATTTCAATGAATGTTGCATCCACCTTCTCATGATCCATTTCTCCATCATATGGAGTGAACTCATCGTAATCTTCATTCTCATCAGAATACATATTTTCATAGAGTGCAATATCACTCACATACATATCATTATACTGAAGCCCAATCAACAACTCATTCTTACTCCCATGATTAGGATCACTCTCTTCCACCTCTAGATTCAAAATGGGGTCAACCAAAAGTATTTCATGATCTTGATGCCCATTTTGAGTATATTTGTCTTTAGCATCATGCTCATCTCCATCAACATACCCATCACTCTCTAGAGGACCCATTATTGCCATGCCCTCCTTGTTACATAGGCTCACTTTCTTGCATCTCTCGATGCATGTTCAATGCAGCACTATTCATGTCCTTATCATTGTCAATAGAATCATTCTTTGATATGTGCTCAGATTTAGCATCATGCTCCCTTGGAGTCTCTTCACATAATTTAGTCATTTGGCCATAATTCATATTTGAATCATATGCTTGAAGAGATGTTTCACTTTCAGATGGCATCAAATAATTCCTCAAATATTGCTTGGTTTCATCATTTAAGGAACCATCTTATGCTTGATCTTCACACACACTCATTGGATTATTTTGAGGTATTTCATTTTCAATCTCGTTTTAATCACCTTGAAATCCCATAGATATCTTTAAATCTTGGTTACTATCATGTCTTGCTTCTTTGTTTGTTTGATTATCCTCCCTTGGAAGCAAGGAGTCTATCAGATTATGAGCCTCATGTTGTTCTCTTGGTGGGTTTTGTTTATTTTTGGTTTATTGTACATTTGATATTTGTTTGATTTTGATTTATTTAGCTTCTGCATGTTCTTTTGCTCCTCCCATCATCAGGGTTTGTGCATATATAACACTTGAAGATGCTCCCATTGTAAACGTATCTATGTGCTCTTTCCATTGGGGTATATCTTGAATCTCATTGCTTGCCATCTCTAGAATCTCTTGATGCAATTTCCCCTAGTCTAGGGATTTCATTACCTTGGACCATGATTTTGGATCACTATTATCATCAATTATTTGACATGAATATGTAGATCTATGGAAAATTGAAGCAACATTACCAGAAGAGCCAAGGAAGAACACTTTCATGCCTCTTGACCGAAGTTTATATTTACTCTTTCTTCGGTTTTTGAATCATAAATCATTTTCTCCTCTATGAAAACGCAGGGTTGTATAGTATCTAGTTTTACCACATATTTACGATTGGCATCCTTGAATGTGAGCTCTTGCGCAGACCAGTCCTGTATTACCTTTGCATGCTTCAGCCAAGGTCGGCCGAAAAGAAGGTTGTAATCCAAAGTGGATTCGGGCAGATCTAGTATAACAAAAGTCATTTTGAAAGTCGTACCTTGTAGAGTAATGGGTACATTCCGTACAAGTCCTACGGGATGGACTCTAGATTGATCAGCCATTCTGACAAAGAATTGAATTGGTTCGATTTCGGTCCAGCCTAGTTTTTTACATAATGCTGCGGTTGCAATGTTTACGCCGGAGCCTCCGTCAATTAATACTTGCGTGATCTTCTGATTCTTATACCATACTGTAATCAAGGGCACTGCATGATCAACCGTAGAATCAGATTCCGATTGAACTGCGGCGGTTGCCGGAATGCAAGAGGGTGCCGGGCTGAAGTGTTGTTGAAACTGTTGCCGGATTCCAGGTACTAACGCCAAAAGTTGGCCGAGAGGTAGAGTGATAGATGCCTTGGATAAAATTTCCCAGGCCTGCTGAGATTGGTTATCCTGCTCCTTTGAACTTGAGGTCTCTGCTGTTGCCGAAGTATCTGCTGTTATGTCACCGGAATGGGTTCTGGGAACACTGGTGGTTCTGTGGCGGTTCAGTGACTAGCCTTGTTATACATCCTATGTTGTTATCGTATCCCTGGTTCAAATACTTCTGCTGCTGGCTGCAGTTGTTTACCTGATCGGGTCTGGACTGTAGCAGTTTGCGTTTCTACCGGAGTAATTTGTACCATGTTGGCCATTGGGTTTTGCCGCTCCTTCTTCCTTTGATCATACTCAGCTGCGTCCTTGCAATATCTTCTAATGTGTCCGAATTCACCACAAAAATGACAGCGTGGCGGTGGTAAATTGGGATTTTCTGGTGGTAGTCCGTTCTGCCATCTGTTGGCATTATAATTGTTGTTCCTTTCCTCTGTAGTTCCGATATCCTGGGGGTTGATTGTTTCTTAGTTGCGGAGGCACATAGTAATTCGTCGGCTGTACCTGTTCTTGGATGACTGCATTGACTGTTGCTGCCCCCTGTATTCTGGCGTTGTAAACACAGTTTCCGGTGGTGTGTCCGGCAGAGTTGCAGATAGCGCAAAACGCTTGATTTAGTGCACAATTGGCACTTGTATGCCCTGAATTTTGCACGTGGTGCAGTATACTTGCCTGGTTATATCTTCAGTCACATTTTTGTTTGTCCTTAACCATTCCAAGTCTTCTGAAAATCCACCAACCTTGGATTCCAGTTGCAAAGCCATGGCGATGACTGCATCCAATGTCATTGCTCCGACACATCTGATAATCATGATCTGCTTCAATTGCGGGTTTAAGCCATTGATAAACCACTGAGTGATGACGTCATCCGGTAAGTTGGCGTGGGCCTGTGGTATCTGTCGCAAGTGTGTTCTAAAAAGTGTAGCATATTCTTGGACAGTCTGATTCGCCTTCTGTCGGTTGTTCTATAGATAATCAAAGATTTCGGCGGGGTTCTTCTTTAGCCTAAATCGTTGTAGAAAAGCATCTCGTACTGCATCATAGGTACCGAAATGATTAATGTCGTATTCCGTAAGACATCTAGCCGCTTCATTGACCAGAGTAGATTGAAAAACAATGGCTTTGTATGCCTGATCCGGTGGATGGTTGAGGACTGCATAACTGATCTCAAAAGTGTGTACGTGAGCATCTGGGTCATCTCCTGGGAATCCACCAAATTTCGTGTATGTTACTCCTGTTGGAGGCGGCCTTGGTTGACCTAACTGTTGTTGTTGTTGTTGTCCGTTCATCGTGGGTGTCTCCGGTCCTTCTTCTGTATCTTGAGGTTGATTAGTTGAACGATCAGAATCTGGATCGCCGGATGGCGTGCCTTCCGGTGTGCTGTTTTTGCGTAGGATACTTCGGATCTCTGCTTCGAATAGCTCTCCTTCCTTCTGGATATCCAATATCCGAAATCTTTCTTCCAGACACGTAGGTCTGGCTGAGGACTCCGCAAAAAATGCTAATCCTTGACCGCCAGTTGGTGTTTCTATCACTGGAATATCACCGGAATGAACTGACAGTGTACCAGACTGTAGTGTTTTTCTGCTTTTACTGATTTCTTTTCCTAGAGTTTGTCTAATCGTGGATAACTCTGAGTCTTTATCCAAGATTGTTAAACTAGTTTCCAACGGCGTCTTGGTAGATTCAGGAATTGCTATATTTTGGTTAGGCTGGGTCGAAGTGACACCAGCATGTACCAAAGGCGTTGATCGTTCCACCGGAATATGACCGGAATTAATTCTAGCGTCCTTAACTTGCTCGACCACTAAGTCAGGTCGCGTTATACCTTCTTTTCCTGGGGTTGTCTTTAGTACTTTTCGTGTTCCAGTCGTATGGTTCCTAGGATACGTTTCGCCAGACCGAGTAACCGGCATGTATCATTGCTTTAGTAGTACTATCTGAGCAGTTGGCAACAATCTGGTTCTGTTGCTACCGTCAGTCAATCGAACGATAAACGTAGTGTTGATTCAGAACAAACAGCCAGCACGCTACTGCTACTGTTCACAGATAATTGGCAACCTGATGCCACCGCCCCATGGACGGCGCCAAATGTTAAATGTTAAACTGATTTATGGGTTAAACTGGTACTGGTTTAAGCGTTACTCTACTTCCGATTCATATACTTGAAGTTCAATCGGTTCCAAATCCTTCTAACCGCAATCCTTCTCTTAGCCATGTGGGTCCTTGGGAGTGGTAGGGGTCTGTTAGACAGAGGCCCTGTACTATTTTCCCAATTTAACACACAATCTTACTGTCGTTCCGTCCTTAGCTCAGTATCCGTCCCTGAATAATGGAAGACTGTTCAGTGTATTGGAATTAGAACTTCAGGACTGAGGGTAGCAATCCGGTTACGTATTCTACGAGCCAAAAGATACTTCAATGACAAAATCACCTAAGCCGTACTTCTTCAAGGCAGATAGGTGTGCCAACTAGACCTTATGCCTTAAAGTCACGCGGCTTCGAACAGTCAATCTTCTCGTACTAAACATCTAACCATAAACCGACGCTGTTCTACTTACCTTCAAACCGTCAACCTGTTCGCGCGTCTTGGCTCAGTAGTTGTTCTGGTCAACCAAGGCCTATCCATGTATTGGAATCCAACACTCCAGACTATTCCTGCGATAGGAGTCGAGCAGTAGTTTGGATCAACAGTCAATACACAAGACGCACTCTGGGTAACTTCACACGCATACACCACGCAGTTCTCCTTGTCACTCTTACAGATTATCGTGTGCCGACTTCAAGCCGAAATGCCTACTAACAGTAACTTGTCGCATACCTTCTTATTACTCTACTCGTATTCAGAACATTACCGGTACTAATCTTAACACAGATTATGATACCGACTCAGTGGATTATAGAGACTCGTAACACACAATCGAACCATGTTGGTTCGTCACACTTCCTAGCTCCACAGAAGAACTATCAAACAACGCGTTCTAACTTGAGCAACATTTAGGAACACTTCAATCATTACCGGACGGAATCTCTACAACACAGTATCGATTCGTAACACTACTTTATAACGCGCCTACGCACACAAATAGATACACAGAAGGGGAATTGGAACAGACGGAACAGAACACATACACACACAACACTGCACTTGCAATTCCCAAAAAACGGGCTCGAGACTTAATCAAACAACACACTACAATTCCCACCAAAAACAGGGGTTCCTCTGCTCTTTTTTTCATTGCCTTAAATAGAGGATTTTTTACAAGGGTGCGCACTTCTGCAGTTACCTGCGCGTTCCCTAAAAGATTCTCTTTTTTCATTTAAGCTCCCTGTCCTCATACTCTTGTCCTTGTTCGGCGGCCGTCTAACACTTGGGTTCTTTCTTCATTAAAGCCCTCTGTCTAAGTACAATTGTCCTTGTCCGGCGACCGTCTAACAAATACCACATGTTGATGAGACGTAGAAACTTGAAAGACTACCACATTCTATGGCATTGGCATGGATACAGACAAACCAAAACTTTCATAAGAAACCATTTGATCTGATGTCATATATGGAAGTCCTGATTCGCATGTAAATACCCCCTTATTTCCAACAAATACAAGAGAATGGTACTTTCCATCTATTACTTGTACATTTAATCGAATTGCGGTTTAGGTTTAGTATCTCGAACACAACGTCTTGTCTTCTTATATGTTGAGACATGTCACACATAGTAATACCATCCCATAAAGTGTGTAGCTCTTCCAAAAGCAGTGCAAGGTATACATCCATGTTTTTTACCTTATACTTGCCTTGCACAATGAGAGCTAATAATAAATGCTCCTTTTTTTGTGGCCAACCATGGTGGGATGTTATATTTGACCAAACATACAAGCCATGTGCTCCATGAGGAGCTGCATAAACCAAATGGATTTACTCCATCCATAGCTAGACCTAGACATATGTTCTGAGGCTCTCTAGCAAACTTTGGCCCCTTACAATCTATGTGTTTCCAAGCATCAGAATCAATAGGCACTCGCATTATACCATCTGTAGACCTGCTCTTTACATGCCATGACATTAATTGAGCTATCTTTGATTGATAGGAAAGTGGTCAAAAATCTTTGTGGGGACTGCTTTGCCCACAAACTCTTCTCTAAACCTTTTCACTCCATACTTTGGACATATGTGGAGATGCTCATAGTTGTTTCAAAAGAGAATGCAATTATTTGGAAAAGCATGAATCTTGGTGTAGTCCATCCCAAGGGATTGTAAAATTTATTTTGCATCTCCATGTGTTGGAGGCATGTCATTGCCATATGGCAGAAATTGATCTTTCAAAAGCTTGCAAGGGATAAGCAATTACAAAGATATCAATAAATGAACTTATTTTGATACAACAATGAAATTTTATTTCAAATCCACTTACCTGAACAATTCATAGATACTACTATCTGACCATCCATAAATGGATTGAAGATTGAGCATCGTGAGCGACACATGTAGTATAAATATCTTTGCCCCAGTGTATAGTGGTAAACGAGATAAATTTCACATGTTCTGGTGTTCTTTGTCGGCTTCTGATCGTGGACGTTTTACCGTCATGATCTTCGTCCATCTCATAAAATGTCTCAAGCATTTCTTCCATGTGTTCATTTTGTGTAATGCTACCAGTACCTTGTACTTCTACCTCCCTCTTTTCTCACTTCCATCCACGAGAGGTAAATGGTGCAATGTCATTTGGGTCGACCTGCTCACCACGGGAACCATGCGATTGGTAGCATAGGTTTTGTAGTCAATCTGTATCAAAGGATCCATAATATCTAACATGTGTAGTACAAATCCATCATTTTTGGAAAATTTGATACTTGCATTGAGCACAAAGACATGCCATTCTCTCCTCCAGATCCAAAGATGCCATCTAATACCATGTGGAGATGTTACAAAGTTTCATATATGATACACTTAGCTATATATTCTAATTTTATTTCTAAAGCCCTAATTTTTTCTATTAAACATAAAATTCTATTTTTTATATATCTGATTATATATATTTAATTTAATTCAAAAATCCTAATTCCTTATATAATCAATTATACATAGTACATTTGATTATATATTGTACTTTTTCCTAATTTATATATATATTTGATTATATATACCAATATTAAACCTTAAATCCTATTTTTTATGTATTTGATTTAATTAAAAAATCCTAGCTCTTTTCATATTTATTTATCTATACTAAAATCTTATTTTTATATATATTTGATTATATATTCTAACTTTTTTCTATTTTTATATATATTTTATTTTATATATTACTATTAAACCTAAAACTTTATTTTTTGATACTTAAGTGGATATATTTAATTCAATTAAAAAACCCTAATTTCTTATATTCTTATATACGTGTATTTGTATGTGTATATGTTTGTATGTAAAAACCCTAAAATTCTATTTGATATATATTTAGTTATATATATATATATATATATATATATATATATATATATATATATATATATATATATATATATATATATATATATATATAAACCCTAAGGATCTATTTTTTATATATTTATTTTAATTCAAAGATCCTAATTTATTATATATTTAATTAAACATAATATATTTTATTATATATTCTATTTTTTCCTAGTTTTTATTTGATTATATATATTAATATTAAACCTAAAACTTTATTTTTCTAATATTTAGTTATATTTATTTATTTTAAATTCAAAAACCCTAATTTCTTATATATTTAATTATACATAGTACATATGTTTATATGTTCTATTTTTTCCTAATTTGTATTTGATTATATATATTAATATTAATCCTAAACTTTATTTTTTAAATATTTAGTTATATTTATTACTTTAATTCAAAAAGCACAATTTCTTATATATTTAATTATACATAGTACATATGATTATATATTCTAATGTTTTTCTTAAATTTTATTTGATTATTTATATTAATATTAACCTAAAATACTATTTTTTAAATCTTTAGTTTTATTTATTTATTTTAATTCAAAGACCTAGACCTAAAACATGTACATGTGTGTATGCATGTGTATATATATGTGTATGTGTATATGTATTATGTGTATATATGTGTGTATACGTGTATATATGTGTATACATGTGTAAAAACCCTAAACCCCTAGTCCTAAAGACTTAGATCTAAAACATGTATATGTGTGTATGTGTGTATGCATATGTATATATGTGTATGTGCATACGTATTATCTGTGTATATGTGTATGCATGTCTAAAAACCCTAAAACCCTAATCCTAAAGACCTAGACCTAAAACATGTATATGTGTGGATGCATGTGTATCTGTATATATATTATTTGTGTATATGTGTATATATGTGTATGCATGTGTAAAAACCCTAAAACCCTAATCCTAAATACCTAGACCAAAAACATGTATATGTGTGTATGTGTGTATGCATGTGTATATGTGTGTATGTGTGTATGCATGTGTATATGTGTGTATGTACTTGGATTCATCACTCAGTTGGATCCTTTTCTAAGCTAGCTTCTTGTTCTAGAGGGGGCTTCCATGGTCCTATCGACACAATCACGACTTTGTACACTCCATGGAGGACTAAGGAATACACATGTACTACCATGTGATTATGATTTTATGATTCATGCTTTATGTTTTGCTCTTGCAGGACCTACTTCTTGGTAATACACATCTCATGGTGGATTTTATCAAAGCTTTGGATGTTCCCACATACCATATGGAGTCATCATATCTAACTCACATGGAGGTGATCGTGTCTAGTAAGATCTTGTTCTATTTTCGTACCTCATTGGTGGCATACCTATGGAGCATCGGTTTGATCCATCTGGTGGACATACTATGGAGTAGCTGGAAATCCTCCATGGTCGGGCCATGGATTTTTTTGTAGACCTTTCTCGTGCTACTACTATTGCTACATTTTTCGTAGACCTTTCTCTCATACCCTAGCAACCTCCATACTCTGCAAAATTGAGCTATAGAGGGCAATGTGAGAATATGAGAGTGCATCTCCCTTTTGTATCTTGGAGTATTTGGTACCTTGCCATTTTCTTGTACCTCTGTATTCATTCTCCTTCAAGGGGGATTATCCCACATATGATGTACTTTGGAGAGCCCACTCCAAATCTATATAAGAAGGGCGTCTCCCCCCATTTGTACTTGGGTAGAAGCTTGAGGAGCCTACTTCATAGACTTGGCAAGCTCATTTATAATCCATCTGAGTTTACCCATTTCTTGGTCTACTCACTTTGAGTCTCTCACACACTTTCTTTTGTGAGTACACTCTTCTTTTCATTTTGCTTCTACACGTGTACTCTCTACACCATGTAGCTATCATATTTTAATCGTTGCATTGAATTATGCATCCTTCTAGATCTTCTTAGTCCTGAATCACTTCTTCTTGTTGTATCATCTGCATATGTCTATCTTTCTCCTAGAGTCTTCACAAAGGCCATCCAAGCTCCTAATTAAGGCTCTTTTCTAAATCCCTTGATTCCCCATCAGTTTCTTCAAAACCTGTACATTTTGTATTACCAATAGAAACCTTTTCTTTCCCTTTCTTGGATGTAGTGGATGATTTTATAGGACTCGAATTTTCACACAATCTTCCACTCCATGGGTTTGAGTTGGAATTATTGCTTGGTCACACATCTAGTCCACTTAGATTTTGAGATTTTGCACTTGATTCTTCAACATTTCCTTTCTCATTTGTGTCAATATTAATTCCTTCTTTGGCATCTTCAAGGAAGCTTGACATTTCATAAAACATGACATTTGTGCTTACCTTCATGTTTCATATAAGTGGGTTACAACATTTATAGCCCTTTTGCTCAAGGGAGCACCCAATGAAGATACATTTTTCTACTTTTGGATCACGTTTTATGCTCAACTCATGTTAAAATATGTACATATGAATAAACTTGGCTTTTTACATGTAAACTTTTCTTCACGTGTAACTTCATATACAACATCAATCAGAGTTCTATTTCTAATGTATATAGGCAATATGCGCAACTTCTACCCAATAACAATGAGGCATATTTTTCTCTACCATCAAGGCTCTTGCTATTTTTGCAATAGGTCTATTTTTGCATTCAAAATGCCATTCTGTTGTGATGTGTACCTCCATGAAAATTGTCGTTGAATTCCATGACGTTTTAGAAAGCTACTAAACTCATTTGACATGTATTCACCTCACCTCCTCTGTCAGTGTCAATTTCTGAATATGTTTTCCTATATGTTTTTACACCATGTCCTTAAAATTCTAAAATTGATTAAACACCTCACTTTTCTCTTTCATGAAGTATACCCACACTTTTTGTGTAAGGTCATCAATGAAAATGTCATAAAACATGCATCCTCCCATAGATGTGGTCTTTGAAGGACCCCAAACATCTATATGTACTATTTCTAGCACACTCTTGCTAACATGCTTGTCATAAAAAAATGATGCCCTTGACTGTTTACCAAATTGACATGCTTCACATACCTTGTGCATCTTTACAACCTTAAAATTCGGTAGTCCATTGGCAACCTCCTTTGAGTGCATCAATTTCAATGTCTACAAATTTGCATGTCCAATTTGTTTGTGCGAAATCTCTATGTTAGCAATAACACCTACATCTTTTGCAAACATGGCTACATTCATTTTAGGAGTTTTATTTTTAAGTTAAACATCCTACCCACTTTGTTTCCTTTGGCAATCAATCTTCTATTCTGTTTGTACTCTTCTACATATAAAGCATCAGCATCAAACCTGAGTTGTAATCCCTTGTCAAACATTTTTCCAACAGAAACTAGATTCTTTGTTATATTTGAAACATGTAGTACATTAGCAAGATGATTTACATTCCTATCTTCCATAGGTAGTGCTATGTTTCATGTATGCTTAATAGGATGTGATGTTTCATTGCATTTTTGCAAACTACTAAATCATTCTGCATGACTAGCCATGTGATTTGAAGCACCCAAATCAACATACCAAACACTACCATTCGATTTTGAAAGATCAATAGAGCTTGTATTCATCATGTGATGTTGGACCATGGGCACATTCTCTGAATCATCTACACTTGTTGATGCATAGTTATTTAGTTGCCTTCTGTTACTTTGATTTCTTCAACCTGCAATCACCCTCAAAGTGACCATGTTCACCATCATTCAAGCAACTTTTATTGTCATTAACAAAATCATTTGTTTGGAAATTTTTGCAACCTCTTTTGGTTGCCCTACCTCAAAACTATTCTCTACATCTTGCATGATTTTGTTGTTGACCTTGGTCTTTGTTACTATTTCCTCTTCCACCTCCAAAGCCTCTACCTCTTCCTCTTCCTCTATCAAAGTAAAATACTTGCTCAGAACTAGGTTTTCCTTTGGAGTTTGAGTCCTCACCAAGATTTTTTTCTTCAATTATCAACATGGACACCAGATCAACAAAGTTCAAAATATTTTCCCTAGTCTCAACAAAAGTTCTAAACTGCTTATATGCAATTCCTAAACCGTGAAGACACACTTCCACCTTGTCATCATCTACATTGATGCCAATAGATGCATGCAATTAACATATGCTTTTGATTTTCAGGGTATAGTCACTTATTGACATTCTTTTTTTCTCTAGTGTATGCAACTCATTCTTAAGCTGAAGTATATTGCTCTCGTACAATGTGACCAAACTATCCCAAGACTCTTTTAGAGTTTTGGCATCTTGTATATGCGAAATCATGCTATCCTATATGCTAAGAGTTATCCATTACATTACCTTACATGCTCCTCAATTCCATTCTTTATATGCTCTTAACTAGTCTGCAATCTAATTCCTCTTCGATAACTGCAAAGTGTTTTCATTATCTCCTTTGATGTAGTTCTTGTAGCCTAGCCTTTTCCCATTAAGAAATTTGTCATTTTGAATCTCCAACCATGAAATTTTCCATTTCTACAACAATTCACAATACTACAAAAACAATAGAAGCAGTACCTCTCCTTGAACACTATCACATTGTGACTCATCCCATCAACATTTTCCATTTCTACAACAATTCACAATACTACAATAACAATAGAATCAGTATCTCTCCTTGAACACTATCACACTGTGACATGTCAGTTCAATCTCAGAATAATAGAGTCTTCATGTATCAAGAGTACACGAAATGACTTGAAATTATGCATCTCGAATATTTGAGTGTTTTCGAAGTGAATTCAAGTTACAATTTTACAAATTGAACTATTCTCTTCGTGGGCCCTACCTTATAGACTCAAAACAAAGGTTGAGATGGATCCGAAATAGAAATCTTAACAAAACGTGTAACCTTAAAGGGATGACTCACAAAAATATTTTGATGCCCAATACATTCACATGAAATTTCATAGTAATCTAAGATCATTTGTGAAGCGTGCATTGTCCATGCCTTCTCACGTACTCTTCACTATTGTTCTTCTCTATGAGCTCTCTAGAGTCAGACTAGTTTTGGTACCATGTGAAAAGAAAGGAGATAAGGAAGAGAGATCTCACACCATCTCACACACAAAGAAATAAGCACATGCAGATTGAGACAAGGAAGAATGATCTTCTTCTTCTTCTTCTTCTTTTATTACATTAAGAGAATGTACAAGAATGACTTAATACAACAATACTACTAGTGCAATATATAAAGAATAGTACATAAGTAAAATCCTAATGTTCGCAAATGAATGAGCTAGAAACAAATAGATGTGCCATTGCTCTTAGTAGATAAATCTAGTAAATCTCAATAAAGTATGCATGACATATATTGGCATGTGTATTATACATGTCAAAGAAATAAAAAAGTGATACATGTCATCCGTGATTGTCACATGTTGAAATTGATATATCAAGATTGGGTAGATATGGCCAAAATAGATTTTTTTTGGTGAAGATGATGAAGTGTGGCTATGGTGATGGAAGGTGGAGAAGATGAAGATGATGCAAAAAATGTATGAAAAGAGTGAAAAAAACTATCAAAGATTACTAATATTACCTTCCAAAATCAATCCTCCAACACTCTTACCATTACATGTTTTTCCTCAAGCACGCTCCTCGACAATGGTGCCAAATGTGGTGTCACTCTAGACAAGGATGATGTAGAGACAAGAAGGAGACAACAGAAGGAATAATACTTCTATTCATTAGCTCACAATACCCAACAATCCAAGAAGAGTCTCCCTAAAAAATGAGCTCTCTATATCTTTTAATAGATTTCTAGGAAGTTTAGCTGGTTTCAAACCTAATGTCTGACATAGTTAAAAATTAGGTTCTAGACAACTTTTGGGACATATAATGAGCTCTACAAATTATGAAATGTGGTGGGTAAATTCTACCTAAGCTCCATAAGCTAAGGACTCCTTGGATTGCATGAAATGGAGTAGTAATTTACAAAATTGAGGATTTATGTTACAAGATTAGTAATGAAACTCACTATTGAACACTTAATGAAATTTTAAAGCTCCAATGGCACGAAATCTTTGGAAAAAATAAGGTTTAAACTATAGACTATTTCACACACATCTCTTCACATGCTTCCTTTTCACATGTGCCTACTTCGTCCTCCTCTAGTCAGACCATGACCTTGCATACTACCAATAGGTAGCTATTGTACTAAACATGACACCTTGAGTGGGAGTTGTGACCAGATAGATGTCCGACTCTAGCAAAAAGCATTCTCAAGTGACTATAATGATATTGAAATATAAGAGTTCCACTAAGGAGAAATTTTTATGCTTTGGCATAGTTGATGCATTGGATGTCAGATATATGGAATACAAAAAATTCCATCTATCTAAACAAGAAGTCTAATTTTTGTGTATATTCTCCACATCATACATGGGGTCATCTCTTGGATCTCTCGTCTCTAGGAATTATAGTTACTTACATTTTAGAACCATGGTATGCAACAACCATAGAGGCATTTAAAGAACTATTTTTGCTTCTCTGATTGCCTTTTACATGGGAATATCTCATCAAATACTGTCTTTATTTATTGATAGCTAGAGTGTTATTGTGTTGGGTTAAGAATGTTATCTATCATAAGAAGAAAAAGCATATTGAAATACGGTATCACTTTATTCATTATTTCTTTGTTGTTGAGTGCATATTACTTGAGAAGGTTCATTCTTAAGTAAATATGATAGTAAATGCTTTGACCAAGTCTCTACAATAGGAGAGCTTTAGACACTATTTTCAAATGATGAAAGTCACTTGATTTTTACATTTCCAAAATCCCTTTTAAAATAAACATGCTCATTATGTGGAAGGTATAGATCATGTACTCATACTCAGGTATTATTTTTCATTCTTTGTTTTTTATGCCCTAGCTCATATGAACCTCAAGACAACATGATATTGGGCACTAGAGCTCATGTATAGTCAAACTCCCATTTCTCACATTGAGTCCCATGTTCTCAAATTTACAATTCTAAATTTAAAAAAAAATCTAGATAAATATTCCTTTCTTTATGTGTTCATCAACTTGAGAAATGAAGAGGTTATATGAAAAAAGCAACTTCTAATCGTAAAGATCCATATTCAAAGAACAATGTGTACTTTGGAAAGACTCCTTAAATCTAATCTTATCCAATTTCAACCGTGTTTGGTACATTTTTATGAAACTCTTATGTCTTCCTCATGTGATGAGCAGTAGCTCGTGTGACCTCATCTCAACTCACACAAAGAGAAGTGTGTTCTTCTTTCCACCCAGTCACACCAATGCTCTCATGCCTTGAGAGAGACACAAAATGCCTCTCCTCTCACTCCCTCTTATACCCAAGGTAGTATGATACCCATATGGTTCCATGTGGCATGAACCACCCAAATGAATATCATATGACGTTTCCTTCCCCTTAAAGACATTTTGATCCTACAAATGTGCATGAAATGTTCTTCATGGTAGAAGAAAGTGTTCAGAATCCCTTGAAACCCATGTACTCTATGTACATGGTCATCTCTGTGTGTTGTTCCTCCTATCCTTCCCTTAAGAAGTCTCATATGAGATCATCTCAAAGGGTGAAACTGTTTGCATGGTGTGTACTATCTCCCATGTACTAGTTTCGAAACTATGACTGCCATGACATGTAACATCATTCAAATGATGTAAGTCTATATGATGTATCCTCTATGGAGATAATTAGACCATAGAATCCTCTAAAAATAGAACAAAGTCCCATGAAAAGTGAATCCAAACCCATCTAGGAATAAATGATAGATTTGGCCTCATACCATTCTAGGTCTTCCTAAACTTGAGTGTATTCACAAATAATAGTTTAATCTAAACTACCTTGTGAACTATGAAAATCCATCATCCTAGCACATGAATAAGACTTCCTTAATAGTGAAATGAAATCTCTACATTTTGCTAACCACGAAGTCTTGGGTATGTCATTCATTACCTTTGGACTCAGCTCTATAGGAAGAGCATCTATTGGTACTAGTGCAAACTCTAAAATTTCTTCTTCCCTTAATTCTTCCATATGAATACAAAAAGCATTCCTGTGGATATTTAGATATCCATAAGTACCAATCCTCATAATTGATGATCGCACATCATCATCATGAAAAACACCAATTAGGAGTTTGGTAATCCAATAGGTTAGATCTATCCCCGCTACAAGGAATATGGTCGCATAGCGACAGTTAACGTGATACAATTTTGTCACTATATTATTGCACCAAACATATCAAGGAGCATCAAGCGCCTCGCATCGGTTAAACGATGAAAGCTATGATGTTCGTTTCGATGTGTAAAGCGATGTGCACTGTGACAATAGCACTAAGCGTCACTAAAGCAACAAAATAATTATACATCACATAAGTGATGCATTTTGCATCACATAAATGACATAAAAAAGCATCACTTATGTGATGCATTTTGGATGCACTATATGACGGTCTAGCATCGGTTATACGATAGTTTTTTGACCAAGAAAACAAAAAAGTTGGAGGCTCTTTGATCGGCATCTACATGCATCTAATCGAAGAGCTCTCCAATGTTCACAATTGCGCTGTACTTACGAGTTGAAACAATCGCTTACTAACTTGTCCTTTTGTCTAATCTCTATCTTATTGTCTCTCTCTCTCTCTCTGTGTTTTTCTCCTTTCTACCTCTTCCTCTTTGAATTATCTCTCTTTCTCTTTCTCTTTTCATCTCTCTCTCTCTCTATTGCAAGTTATTCAAGAAGTTAACCAAGCAAAAAATATGGCTAAATATTGTTAGTACAATTTCCATTCTTTGTATATCGTTTGAATTGTTTTATTTTCATTAATTAGCATACTCACACTTATTCATATGCACATATACACTTATACATGAAGGTGCACGTTGACACATATGCAAATGCACATACACACACATACATATGCACATACACATACACTTACACATACACACACATACACATATACACATACATACACATACACACAAACATACACATGCATATGCACAAACATTTCTACAGACACATAAAAGGACTTTCATGCATGCATTATTGCATATACACATACACATACACACATTAACACATAGTTAAATACATGTACATGCACATTTGCATGCATGCACATACACATGGATGCAAATGGAAATGCATGCACATGCACATGCATGTTTCATACATATATACATGCATATACATACACTTGTATACGTTTATACATGTACACATACATATGCACATACATACATATAGACACACATATACATGCACATACGTAGAACACATATGTACATACACATGCACATACACATGCACATACATACATATACACATATGCATGCACATACACACATATAAACATACATGTACACATATACATGCACATACATACATATAGACACACATACACATGCACATACACATACATACACATACATACACATACATACACATACATACACATATACACTTACACATGCACATGCACATACATACATATACACATATACGTATGTACATACATACACATATATACATGCACATACCTACACACACATACACATGCCCATACATACATATACACACATATACATGCACATATACATGCACATACACAAATATACACATACACTTACATATATACATGCATGTACATACATATACACACACATACACATACATATGCACATACACTTACACATGCACATGCACATACATGCATATACACACATACATATGCACATACATACATGCACATAAATCTACATGGATACATACATATACATGTATATAGACACACATACACAAATATAGATATATACCTACATGTGCATACATACATTTTATACGCACACAACCACATGCATATATATATATATATATATATATATATATATATATATATATATATATATATATATATATATATATATATATATATATATATATATATATATATATATATATATATATATAAGCACACATAAATATGAATGAATTATATAATCAAAGTAATAAAACACATGCTAAATATAAACAATAATAAAAATCATTAGAAGAAGACTTTTCATTACTTAATATCATAGACACTATTCAAAACATAACTGGAATGAACAATATAAATAGATTATATATATATATATATATATATATATATATATATATATATATATATATATATATATATATATATATATATATATATATATATATATATATATATATATGTGTGTGTGTGTGTGTATGTGTGTGTGTAAATATATATCCAATGTCATAATCAAGAATCCAGATCATGATCATCATCATGATCATCATCATGATCATCATCATGATCATCCTCATCATCAAGAGCCTCATCCTCATCCTCATCATCACGATCATCCACATGATCTCATGTATTTGTAGTGCCATCATGGGTAGCAGTGTGAGCACTCTGTGATGATCGACATCATCCCTCCTATGTTTGTCTCTCCACCTCATCCATATCTGCCTCTCCATAATACTCCTGTATTACATATAGCAAACATAAATAAATAGAACATACAAAACATCCATAAAAATAAAATAAATATATGGAATTTAATAATATTCAGAAAAGCATCCAGATGATCTCACATATACTCACTCAAATGCCGATATCCAAAATGTGTAGCATAGTTGATTTCATGTTTTGTAGGATATTGACCATAATCCTTTCGATCCATTGAAAGAAATAAAAAAGATTAGTCTCTTGCATTTACCTAAAATAAAAAAAGTTACCTTCAATAACACATATCTGCATAGATCTATATGATCTATCCACATTAATGGATTTATCCTTCTTGAAACTATAAAGTGAGTATGTGATGTAAATCTAGATAAAACCATCCATCACATACTATCGGAAGAATAAATCTTCCATAACCTATGAAGGATAACTCCCAATCCTAAGGAGATGTCTACTAAGAGCTATCCTATGATCTAGTGAGATATGCTCCCATGAATGATGAGTTCTTTTCTTTCTGGCCATAGAAGAAGAGTGCTCAAAGGGAAGTCATTTCCACCATCCCATACTAGTGGAACCTTCTTCCCATTCATGGTTTCATACCTACACTAAACCGAATGTATATTCCATATACAGAATGGAATATATGGGTGGATTCTAATGACACCCATGTCCTTAACTCATATAGTGGAGTCAAATGAATCACATATCCTTGAACTAGTTTACTTTGGATTACATCAACATGTGATAGTGGATATTCCCTTTCTATTTGAAACAAATTAGTTCCTAGGTACTAGGACTAAGTCTAAGTATCTCTCTCTAGATCTTCACATATATTGGGTACCCCAATTATTCCTCACTGAGGGATCTATGCTCTAAGTCATTGAGCTAGTGCCATGACTATGGCCTTCCTAATCACCACTCAATTCACATTAGCACCTATCGATGCTCTCTATGAAACCCATTTCTCTTATCCCATATAGTTGGTTTTGTTAGTATTGTAGCAAAAATGCTTCAGAGCTTAGTCAAGTGATTTGTATGAGTGAAAGTATTCATTCTTTGGGCATGCTTCATGATACCCCATAGTCTCATAATCATATAGTAAGATTCTTTTGAATCTTAGTAATCCTTCCATACATTGGAGATTATCATACATGAATCTTCCATGCCTCTATGCAACTTTCTAAAACCTATAGGATTTTTTGTATACAATCCTAATGACGAAGGTATATCTCCCTCCACTTACGAATCCTATGGTTTAAATCCATAAGTAGTATGTGTAGGGATCCAATTTCTAATGAATTTGCCATATCTATGATGTTTTGATGGTCCTAAGTCCAACAAATACATGTTTACAAGCATGCTTACAGTTTGCAAAGAATGCATGTTGCCATGCCATAAAACTATTACCTAAAGGTAATTGCATATATAATGCCATAATTTGGGAAAAATTTGACACCATTTCCCTAAAGGAATGGAGTTCCAAAAAGTTTAACCATAAGATCAAACATAAGGCCTTACGGGCGAATAGCACACATGCCATTCACTATAGCATAGGGCTTGGCAAGCCCATGGCATACAAGCCATATAATTATATATGAACTCCATAACCTAAAAAAACATAAAATGCTAGCAACATGTTTGTTGTATAACCTCGTATTTCGTGCAATCATCTTGCTTGCAAACCATCAAAAAAGTGTATTCATATCAAGTTGATCCATCCTTTATTCCTAAAACAATGACCAACTTTTTTGTATGCATTCCAATCATATATCCATGCTTCTATATACAAAACATGCCAAAACATAGACTATAATGCCTAAAAACATAAGCCATATGTCCCATAATGGTTTGACATTGGAATTGCATGCATAGAAACATTCTCGACAAGCTTCCAAACCTCTATACTTTCCTCGTGAGTTCCTAAAACAAACTTTAAAGTGCACAATGACATCATATCACCTCCCAAAACATCAAATATGGTCAACTGATTACCAAAAATAATTTATATATGCCAAAAAATGCATACCTAATCCATCTCTAGATCTACAAAAAAAAAATTAAGGACTCACAAATAATCATAAAATGCAATATATATTATGTGCAAGTGTCTGGAAGTGAAATTATCACAATTGCCTTCCCTCTTCTCAAGATATGGCTTCTAGAAGGTAGTCATTGAAAATTGAGAACTAGAAAAGAACATTATTTCCACATTTTCTTTTGATAAAATAAAACTAGATCTTGTGCTCTTCAAAATGAGCCAAAACATGTCCAATATTTAGTTTCCTATCCCCATTCATGGCCTCTACAAGTATGGCATGCAAAATTAGTGGGCTGGTAAGAGTGCTCAAAAACGTGTGAAAATGTGATTTTTGAAGTGCCTAAAAGCATTCTTCCACCAATCAAATCTTAAATTTATCTCAATAACCTTAGAGAGTAACATATGGAGATTCTTTGAAATCTTTTCACATTTCCAAGATCTCTCTTGTTGCATGTCAATTTTCTCCCCAAAAGAGCCATAAACCAATATTATTAATTTTCTTGCAAAAAGTAAGATGGGAGATTTTAGCAAAGCTTCTAATTCATGTCTAATATGAATTTTTTCTTGGTTTTTTTCTTAATTTTCTATGGTAATACATACACCATACTTACTATATGTATCCATTATTTCATATAAATCCTCTTAAAATTTCTCTTTTCTTGCTCCCAAAAATGGAGATTTGCTAAAATTACTGCCTGATTGGTTTTCTCAGAAAGAGGGAGAATGATGTTTCAAGGATGTAAAATACCTGCTTTACTTATCCTTTTCATGATTCTAATAATTCCATAAACAACTCCATATGGCATAATCTTAGTGGGTATAGGTTTTCCCATCCATCCATATCTAATGCACCTTTTTTCCCTCCAAAAAAATGGAAATTTGTTAAATTTAGCTGTAGGAAGTTTTCTCAAAAAATGATGGAAGGGGTATGGTGAAGCCTCAAACTCCCATCCTACTGCACGATTTTTGTGATTTTTGATTTTTAAATGGAATTCCATGCATATAATATGTATGCATGAGCTTTCCCACAAATATATGGAAAACCCCTCTTCATTTCCCTTTCCTAAAATGGCTATTTATCAAAATAGCACCTGTAAATTATGCAAAAATCATACAAGAGGGCTATTTTGGAGATATCTAAAGCTTATGCTTACTTGTATTTTGTGGAATTATTGATTGTAGGTAAGAGCATATTTCTCATACCCTCCATACATGTGATTTCCTTCTCTCAAATCCAAACCCTTTCAAAATTGAGATAGTAATACATGTGACTAACATGAAGCTCCATATTCTTTCACTTTGGAACCACAATTCTAGAAAGTTCATGGAAAGAATGCTTTTTGTTCATGGAATCTTCATATGTAGTAAGTGCATCCCATCTGCATCTCTTTTGTCTCTTTTGGAACCTCATTTGAAGGTGCTCTTTTAGTCCTTTCCTTTCAACTAAATGGCTCCAAAACCAAAGGCAAGAAAAGAAGAAGCCCCTATGATGCCTGTTTTGCATATTTCTTTAGCTAGCCAAGTCTCCCACCAACTAATCGGAAATTCACACAAAGAGACAACATCTCCTTTTCCACCCAACATGTTCCAAGTTTTGACTCTTTATGAACCTCTCCTATAAGATTTCCTCTTCAGTTTTAGAAATCCATTTGGATACCTTGAAAAAAAAGTATGTTGTTGATATATATCTCCAAAAGAGAGAGGGCTTTGTGATGGAGCTAGTCTCTTTGCTCTCATTCTAGAGAGTGCATGGGTGGTCTCCTTCCCTACCCGGATGTGCACATATCTTCTCCTTATTCTACCATGTTGTGTGGAAAATCAAACACATCATGAACAAAAGTGCAGCTATTTTCTTCATCAGAAGGAGTTTGGCACCTTGTTTAATTCATAGGGCTCCCATCTCTATGACCCGGGTTCAATCCCCATTTCTTGCACATGTGAAAGTGGATCCCCAGGTGACCCTGATACTAGTATTACAAAACCCTTTTGTCTTCCTCATGTGATCAATAGCAGTTTTCATGACCTCATCTCAACTCACACACAAAGAAGTGTAATATTCTTTCCACCGAGACACATTTGTGCTCTCATGCATGAGAGAGACATGAAGTCACTCTCCTCTTACTCCCTCTTCTACCCAAGGTAGTATGATAGCCATATGATGCCATTTGGCATGAACCACCCAAATTAATATCATATGACATACATACGGAAAGGCTAAGAGCTTGACCAATTCCATGAACTTTTAGGATCATATATATAACAATCAAATTTATTCTTAGCTCATAATTCACATAACATTTCATTTAACTTACTCTTCTGTATAAATGTTTTAGGTCTTAAGGTCGAGAATCAATTCAAACTAAAGGGATCCAAAATCCAAGAGTCCTACTTGAATTTAAAATTAAAATAATTAGTTGCAAAGATGATTGTAATCCTTGGTAGAGTCATCAACACCAACCAATTAGAATCATGGGGAAAACTCCATATACACTTTAGTGAAGCTATTGTAGATATAGAGTGAGCTCTTACACACAATCGACCACCACAAGAATAGCATTCTTATGTCATGGTGTCCTTGGTAAACCCATTATGAAGTCCATGGAAATATTGTCCCAACAATACTGTGGTATTTCCAATGGTGGTAGCAGACTTAAAGGACTTATCCTTTTTGCTTTATTCATTTGACATTTAAAACAATGACTTACATAATTGTTTACATATATGACCATCTTTGGCCACCAAAAAGTGCACATACACATACACATACACATACACATACACATACACATACACATACACATACACATACACATACACATACACATACACATACACATACACATACACATACACATACACATACACATACACATACACATACACATACACATACACATACACATACACATACACATACACATACACATACACATACACATACACATACACATACACATACACATACACATACACATACACATACACATACACATACACATACACATACACATACACATACACATACACATACACATACACATACACATACACATACACATACACATACACATACACATACACATACACATACACATACACATACACATACACATACACATACACATACACATACACATACACATACACATACACATACACATACACATACACATACACATACACATACACATACACATACACATACACATACACATACACATACACATACACATACACATACACATACACATACACATACACATACACATACACATACACATACACATACACAGACACATACACATACAAACACATATACATACACACACATAGACACACATACACACACATACCCACACATACACATATATACACACACACACATATACACTCACATGCATTCAAAATACATTATACTTATGCATATGCATACACACATATACACATACATAGACATATGCATACACACATACACACATATGCATACATAGACATACACACACACATACACATACACACACACATACAGTCACATACACATACGTACACATGCATACACATACATACACATACACATACACACACATATACATACACACAAATATACGTACATACACATACACACACATGTACATACACACACATAGACACACACACACATGTACATAAGCACACATAGACACACACACTAAGAAGCATATGACAACAAGGAACAAACAAGGAAGGTAATAGTGACTGTGGAAGATGGAGATGAAAGATGCACATTCATAGGAAAAGATGTCACATGAGGAGGGAGAAGAATTGATAAGACTAATTCGAGAGTATCGGGATGTGTTTGCATGGACCTACAAGGACCTCAAAGGTGTAGAGCCCTCCATTTGTTCTCATTGAATACCAATGATACCTAATGCCAAACCATCGAAGCAATGACCTTACACTTATAATGATGTCTATGTAGCAAAAATTAAGGAAGAGATAGACAGGCTATTAGCAGCCGGATTCATTTATGAAATAGAACATACCGAATGGATGTCACCATTAGCTGTAGTACCCAAAAAGAACGAAAAACTACGAGTGTGCATTAATCTGAAGAAAGTAAACGCAGCTACAATTTGAGATAGCTACCCATTACCTATCACTAATCATCTCTTGGAAAGAGTCGTAGGTAAGGAAGTCTATAGTTTCCTGGATGGATTCTCTGGATACAACCAAGTAGCTATTGCTACTGAGGACCAACATAAGACCACATTCGCAACTGAATGGGGTGTCTATGCTTTTAGGGTGATGCCTTTTGGGCTCACGAATGCCCTTGCTACTTTCCAAAGGTTGATGTGTCACCTCTTCAAAGATTTCCTAAGGAAGAGTATGGAAGTATATGTAGAAGAATTTTGCACATACTCAGACCGGAGACAGGAACATATTTTGGAGTGGTTGCGAAGAATATTTGAAAAGTGTCGACAATATAGAGTGTGCCTGAATCCTGAGAAGTGTGTCTTCATGGTGAGACAAGGGAAAATCCTAGGGCACATTGTATCTAGGAATGGAATTTCTACTGATGAAGATAAAATCAAAGTAATACTAGAACTAACAAGACTGAAAAATGCAAAGGAAGTACAAGCATTTATGGGTCATTGTGGATACTATCGAAGATTTATTCACATGTACGCCATAATTGACAAACGATTATATGGATTGTTGACCCAATTCATGTGGACGCATGAATGCGAGAAAGCCTTTAATGAACTAAAAAAAAGACTAAGCACAATACCAATTTTGAAAACACCCAACTGGAATAAGCCTTTTCATATTCATGTCGATGCCTCCAACTATGCAATTGGATGCATTCTAGCTCAACCTGCAGATGAAAGAAAATTGGACCATCCTATTGCATATGCAAGCAGACAACTGAATCAAGCTGAAAGAAACTGTACAACTATGGAAAGAGAAGCTTTAGGGATGGTGTATGCAGTAAAGGAATTCAGACACTACCTTCTAGCCAACAAGTTCAAGTTCTTCATAGATCATCAAGCCTTATTGTACTTAGTCAATAAGCCTTGTAACACGGGAAGATTAGTAAGATGATTTGTGTTACTAATGGAGTTCAACTTCAAAGTGATAGTAAAAAAAGGAAATACTCATGTGAGAGATGATCATCTATCTAGGTCAACACATGGAGAACCACCTAATGGAGTATTAGATGATTTGCCACACACCTACCTATTCAATTTGGAAGTATGTCCTAAGTGGGTAGAAAATTTAATATCAATACTCACCCACGGACCACAACACTCAATTAACAAGGCAATTAGGAAGGAAATTCTACAATCATGTAACTTACACATTGTAGCAAGAAGTGTGTATCATAAAGACCTGACAGTGTATTGTCTAGATGTGTAGAAGAAGACGAACAGAGGAACTTGATTAAGCAAGCGCATGTAAACAAATGGAGAATGCACAAGGGAATTCACGGGACTCTAAGAGAATTGAGATGTTTAGGAGTTTATTGGCATGTTATGCCTAAGGATGTTCACGAGTATGTTGATAGTTGCACGGAATGTCAAGAAACCACTCTAGATGACCATTCATCATTACCCTTCTCTACAATAGCAGCAAGGTGGAGTAAGACATTAGTGAAATTCTTAAAGAAACGAGAGCATGAGGAAGGAATAAATCTAACTAGAAAGCGATCCCTAGAATAAATGAGTAAGGACTATGTTATCTTGGGGAGACATTTATTCAACAGAGGGAAAGACAATCAGTTACGACTATGTGTACCTGAAGGAGAGTACTTACCCATATTAGAAATGGCACATGCAGGTGCCATAGGAGGACATTTCTCAGCCGAAAGAACTATAAAAATGATTCTCTCTAGAGGCTTGTGGTGGCCAACTCTACATATGGATGCAGAGACCTACGTACGAAGTTGTGAGGAATGCCAAAGAGCTAAGTACCCTATTAGACGAGATGACGTGCCTTTGAGACCTATGGTTTGCACGAGAGCCTTTTCCAAATGGGGTATTGATTTCATAGGACCCATTAATCCACCAGCCAAAGTATCACATGGTGAATACATAATAGTGGCAACAGAGTATCTAACTAAATGGGTAAAAGCCAAAGCAACTAGAAAAACGATGCTCAAACCACAACTAAGTTTCTTTTTTAGCACATCATTACTCACTTTGGACTACCTATAGAGATAGTAAGTGATCAACGAACGAACTCCATTAATGAAGTAATAGAGTCCTGGATGAATGAATTCTTAGTGATTCATAAAAAATCAGCCCCTTATCACCCTCAAGCCAACAGTCAAGTAGAAAGTTCCAATAAAGTGATGTGCACTCTATTGACAAAGCTAGTCAATAGTGGAAGGTCAAATTGGGACAAACAATTGCATCGGCAATTTGGGCCTTTCATGTAGCTTACAAGAAGGCCATTGGAACTACTCCATTTAACCTAGTGTATGTACAAAATGCAATCCTTCCAATCAATTTTCTGGTGCCTACTTTAAGAGTAGCACAACAATATGAATGGACAGGACATGAGTTGTCTAAGCAACTCGATCAGATTGAGAAGTTACATGAAACAATACTAAAAGTTGTAGGAATTTATGCCACTAAAAGGAGAGAGAAGGCATATTATGATGCGCACATCAAAGACAAAGGCCTGAAAGAAGGAGATTTAGTACTAGTATATACCTTGAAGCAACATGCCAAGAAACTTCAAAAATGTGGATACGGACCCCTACTGATCAATAGGATCTCGACAAGTGGAGCCTTCAATCTAGCCACACTAGATGGAGATATACTTCTTAATTACAAAAGTGGTTGTCAAGTAAAACGATATGTGGAACCATTGACGGATCAAATGTTAGCATGACTCATAGGAGTGCAAAATCCGAAAAAGGAGGAAGAGAGAATTAGAGAAGATGCAAGGCAAGAAGCCCTAGAGCGTATCAATAAACAGAAAGAGTGGATAACACAAATGGATGAATGATATTTACAAGGGGAAGAACTAATTCCCATTGCCAATTACCAAGTTCAGCAAGCCGACACAAAGCACCTCACCATATCTCAACCATATTTGAACCTAGGGATCGGAATCACAGAATACTAGTTGATAGATGCCTTGATCCACTCAGGAGCAGCACTAAGCTGCATATGAATGATGGTTATTATGCATCTTCAAACGACCATAAACCCAACTAAATAATGCATGGGAGGCATTGGAGGCCAAGTCATAGAATGTGTTGGAGAAGCCCTAATATCCCTCCACCTAGGAAATTCCACTATGGAGCAACGGGTTTTGGTATGTAAAGATGAGGATTTAATAGAAAACCTGATTCTAGGGCAAGATTGGATTATTGAGAATGAAGTGAGCATTCATCTAGCACAAGGATACATCTCAGCCAAAATAGGGCATAAGGAAATCTTTGGTCTGTTAGAAGAAAGACTTCCTCGCATGCATGAAGTCATCAAGCGTGAGAAAGAAAACCTAGAAGAGGAGTTAGAAAACGAATAAATCGCGAGCATACCCAAAGGATACCCTAGGCTAGAATTACAAACAAATATGAATGTGTCACTTGATCATGTGCCTTCTTTTCCCCTGAGAGGTTAACTGAAGAGAGCTAGTGAGGACAATACTCCGAAAATTATCTACACCGAATTAAAACCATCCAAATGGAAGTCTACTACGCAAACGTCATATCCAGGGAATACTCGTCTACAATGGATTCGTAAGGATCAAATGACTAAAGCAGGTGATTCCACTCAAAAGCACACCAAGCTATCAGTGAAAGCAAGGGGAGATTTCCACTACTCAATACCACAATCAGAGCTACCAAGACTCCTTTGTGTGTGGCTTCCAAAATCATTAGTAGAAGCCCATAAAACACGGATGCAAATGTGGATCCCAAAGAAGGTCAGACAGACTGCAAACCAAGAACTAAACAAGCTAGAGGAAATATTGTGCGCACGAAGTGAAACAATGAACAACAACAAGACCTATCAAAGATACAAGGGGACAAAACATCAAACAGTTAGACTTCAAGAAAGCAGGAGCTAAGGGCCAGAGAACAACCAGATTGACACAGCCAAATACCTCAAATAGCAACTACAAAATGGATATGGAGACCTAAGAGGAAGCAAGGACAGGAACAAGTGACTCAAAAGGATTCCACTTGCACTCATGAACAGTCTATTGCACCTAGAGTGTGCATGTCAGGGCCACATTATGAGGCCATGCATTCGGCACATAATCTTTTCAATAAAACTAGTGGTGCACATTTCCAACTTGGGAATAGCTCCTAGATTCTACTTTCATAGGAATGAACCTACAATGTACATAAATAACTGCTTCGGCTAAAACTAACTTTAGTTTTCTTTCAGGAATGTAAATCAAAATCAATGTGGTAAGAGATCCTATGTACTTAAGAGTGTAGGATGGCTTCTGAGGATTCTGAAGCTAGTGTTCAAGAAGAAATGCTAAAGTTTCCTTTACAGAGTGTGACAAAGACAAAAGGTCAGTGGTTTTGAGAGGATCAACCCACTGGGGACTATGTGTTCTTAGTAACAATAAATATTATGGACATGGACCATCAGTTTCCAGTGATGTTCCAAGATTTCAAAGTCATGGATGAACTTTCGTCAACTATACATGATGGAGAGTGTTAATCTCCAAAAGAACAAGTTGACCTTGAATTTAGACCACCTCTATATCAAGAACAACTTCAGACTCCACCATATTTAGAGAACATTCATCAACTTATCAGAAAATTGATTATTCTGAAAAATTCAACTTCTCAGAAAAGTTTGCTGCAGATTAATCCTTGATTGACTAATCATTTGTGTAAAGTTTTTGATAAAACTTTGTAGGTTGCTTCGCCTTAAGGTTGCGCACCTTCTCCAACTTAAATCTCTGCAAATGATTCAGTATACTTTGAGAAATCACACAAACAATTTACCTATGTGTAAATCACCTTCTCTGCAGTAGCGACTTTGACACCTGCAACTTCTTAGCTATAGTTCTCCGAATGTCGAACCCGTTTGATCAAATGCTTTTAGATGTAGATAGCTTATCTCTCAACTTAGATTTTGAGCTATCATACGTGTAAAACTTTACACTGTGCACTGAGCACTGTCCATTTCATTGAACTCAAAATTTGCGCCTGTTTCAGGAGACTATGAACATTCTTTACATATGAATGTTCCTACACACAATTCTCTTAGCATGATCACAATTAGATTCTCAAACTCTAGCCATAGATTGATTAACTATGGACTTAGATATCTCCAAAAGGAATTCACAAAAGATCTACTACACGAGGAGAAAACACAGAAACATCGGGCGCAATTTTTCTTCTATTTCTCAGAAATTTACAACTGAGTGAGGATAGACAATTCAACTCACTTCTAAGAGACTTAATGACTCTTACAACTCCTCAATACACTATTCTCATGATCTCCTATTGTCTCCTCTTTTGCCCCGACATTTTTCCAAAGTATTTATAGGCAAATATGTACAAGTTTGTAACTAGACAAAAGTATAAGTGATCTATGTCTTCACTAATGTACATATGTGTACAAATCATTCATCCTGTGAATGTATCCACCTTATTTGCTTCAAAACTTGATCTTATCTCCATCTTTTGTCTTCCAAACTTCAATTGGTGATTGGTCTGCACCAACAGCTCCCCCTCAATCATCAATTGAGGTTTCTCTTATCTTCTTTATGCCTGCCATGTCTTTAAACTTTTGTAACTTTGGTCCATCCAAGCTCTTTGTAAGCATATCAGCTATCTGATCTTTTGTTGAAGTATGTATGACTTCAATCTCCTTATCCATCACCTTCTCTCTTAGAAAGTGATACTGTATCTCAATGTGTTTAGTCCTGGCATGAAAAACAGGATTAGCAGCTAAATATAATGAACTCATGTTATCACCATAAATGATAGGTATGCTCTGTATAGTGTCAAAACTCTTCATGAGAGTCTTAAGCCAAATCACTTCTTTTGCAGCTTCAACCATGCCTTTGTACTCCGCTTCTGTAGATGACAAAGCAACTGTATGTTGCTTCTTTGAGCACCAGGAGATTAACTTATCTCCCACATAACACATTATCCATAGGTTGACCTTCTATCATCTGGATTACCTGCCCAATCTGCATCACTATAGATCTTGATATTTGTATCTGATGTAAAACCATAATACAAACCTTCTTGAGTGTACCCTTAATGTACCTCAACACTCTTTGACCTGCAATCCAATGCTCTTTCCTAGGACAATGCATGAATTGAGACAAAACCCCAACTGCATATGATAAATCAGGTCTAGCTAATGTAGCATAGATAAGACTACCAACCAAACTCTGATATTGCTTCATGTCCTTGAACTCTTCTCCTCCAAATCTGCTTAATTTATGATTCACCTCCATTGGAGTAGGTGCTACCCTGCAATCATTCATTTTAAACTTGATTAACAAGTTTCTCAAATACCTTTCTTGAGTCACATGCCCAAGAAGTATGACAAGTCTCCCAAATCATTGATTTTGAACTCTTTCTCCATTTTCTTCTTTAAGCTTTGAATGCCTTTCTCATCTGTACCTGTAAGAATGATATCATCAACATATATACACATGTAAATAAACCCATCATCACTTGCTTTGACAAGCAAGCTACTATCTGCTTTTGATACTTGAAATCCAAGTTCTTTTAGGAACTTTACAAGTCTATAGTTCCATGCCCTTGGGGCCTGCTTCAAGCCATATAAAGCTCTCTTGAGCTTACACACATGATCTGGATATCTTCCATCTCTGAATCCTTGAGGTTGCTCCATAAAAACTTCATCTGAAATATAACCATTCAAAAAAGCATTCTTCACATCTAATTGACACAATTTCCAACCTTTGCATGCAGCAATTGCTATAAGTGTCCTGATGGTTGTCATCTTTGCCACAGGACTATAAGTCTCATCATAATCAATACCATATGTCTGAGCAAATCCTTTCACAACAAGTCTAGCTTTGTACCTAGACACACTTCCATCTGCAAATCTTTTTGTCTTATAAACCCACTTACATCCAATGATCTTCTGGCTATTTGGCTTTGGAACCAAATCCCATGTTTGATTCTCCATCAATGCATCATATTCTTCCTGCATAGCTTTTTCCCAAATCTCTTTACCTTTTGCCTCTTCATATGTAGAAGGGTCTTCATCTGCTTTTACCATGTAAGCATAATCTTTGGTAGTCAAGAATGAAGTATCATAGCTATACCTTGTAGGTTGCCAATTATTCCTTGTAGACCTCCTAAGTTCTCCACTTCTTGAGGTTTCTGGTTCTTCACATTCAGGATCAAATCTTGGTGCCTCTTCCACTTCAACCTGCACTTCATTATTCTCTTGCTCATCAAATATCTGAACCTTTGATTTACCTTTCCTTTGGCTCACAATTTCTTCATCATCTGTATTAATATTGATAGTACCTGCATACCAAGTACCTTGCTCATCAAATGTAACATCTTTTGATACAAGAAAATGTTTTGTGGATGGATTCCACAACCTGTATCCCATCTGCTTATCATCATAACCAATAAACACATATTTTTCAGCTTTAGGTTCTAATTTGTGCCTTAATTGTGATGGCACATATGCATACGCCAAACATCCAAATACTTTACAATGGTCTAGTGTAGGTCTCTTACCCCACCATGCCTCATAAGATGTCATACCCTGCAAGGCTTTACAAGGTAGCCTATTGACCAAATAAGCAGCTGTATTTACAGCCTCAGCCCACAAATAATTTGGGCAATTTTTCTCCTTCATCATGGACCTTGCAAACTCAACAAGAGTCCTATTTCTCCTTTCTACTACACCATTTTGTTGAGGAGAGTACCTGCAAGTAACCTCTCTTTTTATACCTGCAGTCCACAAGTAATCACTGAACTCATTAGAGAAATACTCTCCCCCTCCATCTGACCTTAGTCTCTTCAACTTATGTCCTGTAATTCTCTCTGCATACATATGATAATGTTTGAAAGTATGAATACTTCTGACTTATCTTTGATCACATAAATAGTGATCCATCTGGTAGCATCATCAACATAAATCACATAATACCTTGAGCCATTGATACTGAAGTCCTTTGATGGTCCCCACACATCTGTGTGTACCAACTCAAGTTTCTCTGAATACATAAACCCATGCTTGGAATAGGGTTGCTTATGAGCCTTACCTAATTGACATGCCTCACATCTGTATGTCATATGTTGACCTGCAACATTAGGCAATCCAAGCACTGAACCATTATTAATCATGTCTTTAATACCTCTTTCATTGAAATGTCCAAGCCTCTTGTGCCAACGATCTAACTCTGAGATCTTATGTCCTCCATAAGTGAACAAGGCATGACCAACATTACCTTGAATCTTTAATGTGAACAGTCTTCCTTCTTTCTTCCCTGAAACAATTTTTTTATACCCATTGCTAGGGTCTTCCACAAACACTCCTTCATTAGTGAACCTTACTTCATAACCTTTTTCCACAATTTGTCCTACACTTATCAAATTCTTAGGAATTGTAGGAACATACAATACCTTACTCAATAAGGTGCTACCATCCTTGGCCTTCACTGATCCAATTGACTTCACATTGTGCTTTGTGTTGTCACCTGTTTGAACAACATGATTAGATACCTTATTCTCCAAATCAGTCATTAAGGCTATATTACCACTCAGGTGATTGCTACACCCTGAGTCAATGTAGAAAACTCTTTGATCTTCATTCTGCCTTTCACAAGTTGCATTCATTATCAATGTTGAATCTTCCTTCTGATCTGAAGCATAATTGTAGTAGGTATTGTTATATTGTTGACTTTGGAAACCTCTACCTCCATTTCTTCCAAAGTAACCCCTACTACCTCTACCTCTGAAATTACCTCTTTGATTTCTGCCTCCTCTTCCTCTTGAATTATAGTTTTGATTGTATCCTCCATTACTTTGATTATTATGCCAACAATCATTAGCTAAATGGTTTGTCTTACCACAAATCCAGCATGCTTTGGCTCCATCTTGGTTATTCCCGCCTCTTCCTCTACCTTTGCCACCTCCTCTACCTCTTAGGAAGTTGGCTTGACTAGTTGTGCCTTCATCTTCACCTGATTGTTGCTTTCCTTTGTTAGCTTTCTTCTTGTCCTTTGAGTACATTGCATGACCTGTACTTTTGTCACCATCTCCTTTAACATCCTGCTCAAATGTTAGCATATGACCTAGCAACTGATTTAAATCAGGAGTGAAATGATCAAGTGATAACTCTGTAGACAAAATGAATGGCTTCCATTTGTCATCACCTCTCAAACCTGTAAGGATTTGCCTTACCAATTTATCCTCCTCAATATCTTCATCAACAGCTCCTAATGCATCTGCAATGTCTTTCATCCTTGTTACATAATCTGAAATGGATTGAGAGGCCTTCTTCTTGAAAGTTGTAAATTCTGCCCATAAAGATGCCTTCCTTGACTTTGTGGTGTTTTGGAAATGCTCTTCCAAAGCATTCCATATATCACTTGCACTTTCAAGACCTCTAATGTGAGGTAGCAAGTAATCATTGACTGCCATATAAATGATACTCCTAGCTTGAGCATCTTTCTTCATCCAATTCTTCAAATCTGTTAATTCCTCCCTAGTTGGAACACTAGGATCTCTGAATTGTGGCTTTTCTTCTTCACCTGTAATATAAGCTATCAAATCTTTGCTCATTAGATGAGCTTCCATCCTCATTGACCATGCAGGATAGTTTTCTCTATCCAACTTCTTTATTTGAAGAGAATCTCCCATCCTTCCTTCACCTGTATATTGAATTCTTCAACCTTTATGAAGGATAAAGTTACCTTTACTTCTAATGATACTCCTTTTGACTTCCTTGATGTCGTATGATCTCCTTCTCAAGCTTTCCCTGCAAGCTTTCACCTTTTGAATCTTCAGATGTCAAATTCTTTGTAACTGCAGCAGTCTGGATCCTCCTTTCTTCAATTATGATGCTTCCTGCTCTGATACCACTGATGGAGAGTGTTAATCTCCAAAAGAACAAGTTGACCTTGAATTTAGACCACCTCTATATCAAGAACAACTTCAGACTCCACCATATTTAGAGAACATTCATCAACTTATCAGAAAATTGATTATTCTGAAAAATTCAACTTCTCAGAAAAGTCTGCTGCAGATTAATCCTTGATTGACTAATCATTTGTGTAAAGTTTTTGATAAAACTTTGTAGGTTGCTTCGTCTTAAGGTTGCGCACCTTCTCCAACTTAAATCTCTGCAAATGATTCAGTATACTCTGAGAAATCACACAAAAAATTTACCTATGTGTAAATCACCTTCTCTGCAGTAGCAACTTTGACACCTGCAACTTCTTAGCTATAGTTCTCCTAATGTCGAACCCGTTTGATCAAATGCTTTTAGATGTAGATAGCTTATCTCTCAACTTAGATTTTGAGCTATCATATGTGTAAAACTTTACACTGTGCACTGAGCACTGTCCATTTCATTGAACTCAAAATTTGTGCCTATTTCAGGAGACTGTGAACATTCTTTACATATGAATGTTCCTACACACAATTCTCTTAGCCTGATCACAATTAGATTCTCAAACTCTAGCCATAGATTGATTAACTATGGACTTAGATATCTACAAAAGGAATTCACAAAAGATCTACTACACGAGGAGAAAACACAGAAACATCGGGCACAATTTTTCTTCTATTTCTCAGAAATTTACAACTGAGTGAGGATAGACAATTCAACTCACTTCTAAGAGACTTAATGACTCTTACAACTCCTCAATACACTATTCTCATGATCTCCTATTGTCTCCTCTTTTGCCCCGACATTTTTCCAAAGTATTTATAGGCAAATATGTACAAGTTTGTAACTAGACAAAAGTATAAGTGATCTATGTCTTCACTAATGTACATATGTGTACAAATCATTCATCCTGTGAATGTATCCACCTTCTTTGCTTCAAAACTTGATCTTATCTCCATCTTTTGTCTTCCAAACTTCAATTGGTGATTGGTCTGCACCAACAATACACATAATGAAGAAGGCAGGTATTCAAAAGTACTTTGAACTACCAATCTACAAATCGGGTAATCATTCAATTCACTCATGATTTGATCAAGGAAGCCTTCCGATGGGAAATGGATGGAAACACAGTTTTGAACGATGAAAGCGGAGGGACTAAAACACGAACATTCACAAATATCAATCATATCGACATAGAAGAAGAAGTCAGACTAATTCATCAACACTTTTGCTTTCCAAATATGCATCAATATACTGCACCACAAAAGATCATAGTGCAGATGCTATCTCATGCCATCAAACAAATAGGGAACCAAGGGAACATGATGCCATACATCCAAGAATGCCTTTTTGGAACAAAGAAATAGTGGAAACATAAGAAGTTCTTGAACGGAAGCATTGCACTCACTATACTTATCTATCATGCACTAGGCATTCAGAAACATTTGAAAGAGATTCCCTCATCTAAAGAAATGCCTAAGTATGCGAAGATAGCCACGGTTCCAAGGAAAAGGAAAGGAGTAAAAATAGTGGAATGAAGCTGAAACCAGCTCTCAATCGAGAATGAGAGGTACCAAAAGACTACTAGAGATGATCAAGGTAGAAGAAGCCATTCTAGCATAAAAAAGGATACATGTACTTCCAAGGACAAGTCGAGAAGACAATACACCAATTACAGAAGAGGAACTAACTGAAGCCATGGAAGCAACTCATCAGTACATGGAAGGTCAGGTAAACGAGCCGGTACAAGGACATCATTACCAACAATCTCATGAAGACATTGAACATAGAAAGAGGTTGACAAAAGTACATCGATATAGAGAGTTGGGATTGGCCAACTCTAGTTCATCGTTCGATACACAAGAAGAGCAAGAACCATCTATGCTGAATGTGGACATCAAACGTGACTCAAAAGATGATGGTCATTGGGAGGAATTGAATCACGTACCAGATGACTTTGGGGTGGAAGGTACAAAGGTAGATCAGATTGATGAAGCTATCAAAGGTATATATAGCAAGTCTAGAGTCACTTAAAGAGGGAATCCATATATTCAAAATGAATGCAAATCTTTAGATCACAGAGACTTATTTAGAGGGAGCAGCTCTAGTAAAGAGACCAAAGGAAGAGCAAGAACAGATAGAAGTAGAGGAAGCCACACTATTCACACCAATCAGAGTGATCGTGGAACCTTCAATTTTGGATGTTACCTTTCAAGGAAGCCTTACAAAATCAATCACCAACAAAGAAGAGGAGGTAGAAGCAGGAGAAGTATTATAAAAGGAATGGACGGAAGAGCACGAGAGCATAGAGATGGAACCAAAATTTGATTTAGAGGAATGATATTTAGAAGCAATCCAAGCCGAGGACAAGGACGGAACACCCAAGGTGTTAGCAATAGAAGCAACTCAGTTGAGACAAAACCATGAGGAAACCAGAGAGAAGACTGAACCAACCTCAAATCTATTTGAAGTCCTAGAACACTTCAAAAGATATGAAGTAGAGGAGAAGAAGATAGCCATGCAGATGCCTGAAAGAGAGGCAAGAGAAGGAGAAGCATATGACAACAAGGAACAAACAAGGAAGGTAATAGTGACTGTGGAAGATGGAGATGAAAGATGCACGTACATAGGAAAAGATGTCACATGAGGAGGGGGAAGAATTGATAAGACTAATTCGAGAGTATCGGGATGTGTTTGCATGGACCTACAAGGACCTCAAAGGTGTAGAGCCCTCCATTTGTTCTCATTGAATACCAATGACACCTGATGCCAAACCGTTGAAGCAAGGACCATACACTTATAATAATGTCTATGCAGCAAAAATTAAGGAAGAGATAGCCAAGTTATTAGCAGCCAGATTCATTTATGAAATAGAACATACCGAATGGGTGTCATCATTAGTGGTAGTACCCAAAAAGAACAAAAAACTAAGAGTGTGCATTAATATGAAGAAAGTAAAGGCAGCTACAATTCGAGATAGCTACCCATTCCCTATCACTGATCATCTCTTGGAAAGAGTCATAGGTAAGGAAGCCTATAGTTTCCTGGATGGATTCTTTGGATATAACCAAGTAGCTATTGCTACTAAGGACCAACATAAGACCACATTCACGACTGAATGGGGTGTCTATGCTTTTAGGGTGATGCCTTTTTGGCTCACGAATTTCCCTGCTACTTTCCAAAGGTTGATGTGTCACCTCTTCAAAGAATTCCTAAGGAAGAGTATGGAAGTATATGTAGACGACTTATGCACATACTCACACCGGAGACAGGAACATATTCCGGAGTTGCAAAGAATATTTGAAAAGTATCGACAATATGGAGTGTGCCTAAATCCTGAGGTGTGTCTTCATGGTGAGACAAGGGAAAATCCTAGGGCACATTGTATCTAGGAATGGAATTTCTATTGACGAAGATAAAATCAAAGTAATACTAGAACTACCAAGACCGAAAATTGCAAAGGAAGTACAAGCATTTATGGTTCATTGTGGATACTATCGAAGATTTATTCACATGTATGCCATAATTGAAAAACCATTATATGGATTGTTGACCCAATTCAAGTGGATAGATGAATGCAAGAAAGCGTTTAGTGAACTGAAAAAAGACTAAGCACAACACCAATTTTGAAAACACCCAACTGGAAAAAGCCTTTTCATATTCATGTAGATGCCTCCAACTATGCAGTTGGATGCATTCTAGCTCAACCTGGAGATGAAAGAAAATTGGACCATCCTATTGCATATGCAAGCAGACAAGTGAATCAAGCTAAAAAAACTATACAACTATGGAACAAGAAGATTTAGGGATGGTGTATGCAGTAAAGGAATTCACACACTACCTTCTAGCCAACAAGTTCAAGTTCTTCATAGACCATCAAGCCTTATTGTACTTAGTCAATAAGCCTTGTAACAGGGGAAGATTAGTAAGATGGTTTCTGTTACTAATGGAGTTCAACTTCAACGTGAGAGTAAAAAAAGGGAATACCCACGTGAGAGCTGATCATCTACCTAGGTTAACACATGGCGAACTACCTAATGGAGTATCAGCCGATTTGCCACACACCTACCTATTCAATTTGGAAGTATGTCCTAAGTGGGTAGAAAAGTTAATTTCAATACTCACCCATGGACCACAACACTCAATTAACAAGGTGATTAGGAAGGAGATTCAACAATCATGTAACTTACACATTGTAGCAGGAAGTGTGTATCATAAAGAACCTAACGGTGTATTGTCTAGATGTGTTGAAGAAGACGAACAAAGGAACTTGATTAAGCAAGCGCATGTAAACAAATGGAGAATGCACCAGAGTCCCAAGAGAATTGAGATGGTTAGGAGTCTATTGGACTGATATGCCTAAGGATGTTCACGAGTATGTTGGTAGTTGCACGGAATGACAAGAAACCACTCCACATGATCATACATCATTACCCTTCTCTACAATAGCACCAAGCTGGAGTAAGACATTAGTGAAATTCTTAAAGACATGAGAGCATGAGGAAGGAATAAACCTAGCTAGAAAGTGATCCCTAGAAGAAATGAGTAAGCACTATGTTATCTTGGGGAGACATTTATTCAACAGAGGGAAAGACAATCAGCTACGACTATGTGTGCATGAAGGAGAGTACTTACCCATATTAGAAATGGCACATGCAGGTGCTAGAGGAGGACATTTCTCAGCCGAAAGAACTGTAAAAATGATTCTCTTTGCAGGCTTGTGGTGGCCAACTCTACATATGGATGCACACACCTACATACGAAGTTTTGAGGAATGCCGAAGAGCTAAGTACCCTATTAGACGAGATGACATGCCTTTGAGGCCTATGGTTTGCACGAGAGCCTTTTCCAAATGGGGTATTGATTTCATAGGACCCATTAATCCACCAGCCAAAGGATCACACAGTGAATACATAATAGTGGCAACAGACTATCTATCTACATGGGTAGAAGCAAAATTAACTAGAAAAAACGATGCTCAAACCGTAGCTAAGTTTCTTTTTTAGCACATCTTTACTCGCTTTGCAATAAAGTGTTGTGCACTGTTTTGACAAAGATAGTCAAAAGTTGAAGGTCAAATTTGGAGAAACAATTGAGTCATGCAATTTGGGCCTTTTGTGTAGCTTACAAGAAGGTCATTGGAACTACTCTGTTTAACCTAGTGTATGGACAAAATGCAATCCTTCCAATCGATTTTTTGGTGCCTACTTTAAGAGTAGCATAATAGTATGAATGGACATGACATGAGTTGTCCAAGCAACTTGAGTAGATTGAGAAGTTACATGAAACAAGACTACAAGTTGTTGCAGGATTTTATGGTGCTAAAAGGAGATAGAAGGCATATTATGATGCGCACATCAAAGACAAAGGTCTGAAAGAAGGAGATTTAGTCCTCGTATATACCTTGAAGCAACATGCCAAGAAACTTTAGGAACACAGATACGGACCCCTATTGATCAATAGGATCTCGACAAGTGGAGCCTTCAATCTAGCCACACTAGATGGAGATATACTTCTTAATTACAAAAGTGGTTGTTGAGTAAAACGATATGTGGAACCACTAACGGATCAAATGTTAGCATGACTTGTAGGAGTGCAAAATCCAAAAAAAGAGGAAGAGATAATTAGAGAAGAGGCAAGGCAAAAAGCCCTAGAGCATATCAAGAAACAAAATGAGTGGATAAGGAAAATGAATGAACGATATTTACAAGGGGAAGAACCTATTCCAATCGCTAATTACCAAGTTCAACAAGCCGACACAAAGAACCTGAGCATATCTCAACCATATTTGAGCCTAGGGATTGGAACCACAGAATACTAGTTGATAGATGCCTTGCTCCACTCAGGAGCAGCACTAAGCTGCATACAAATGATTGTTATTATGCATCTTCAAACGACCATAAACCCAACTAAATCATGCATGAGAGGCATTGGAGGCCAAGTCATAGAATGTGTTGGAGAAGCCCTAATATCCCTCCACCTAGGAAATTCCACTATGGAGCAACGAGTTTTGGTATGTAAAGATGAGGATTTAATAGAAAACCTGATCCTAGGGCAAGATTGGATTATTGAGAATGAAGTGAGCATTCATCTAGCACAAGGATACATCTTAGCCAAAATAGGGCATAAGGAAATATTTGGCCTATTAGAAGACATACTTCCTCGCATGCATGAAGTCATCAAGCATGAGAAAGAAACCCTAGAAGAGGAGTTAGAAAACGAATCAATCAAGAGCATACCCAAAGGATACCCTAGGCTAGAATTACCAACAGATATGAATGTGTCCCTTGATCATGTGCCTTCTTTTCCCATGAGAGGTGAAGTGAAGAGAGCTAGTGAGGACAATACTCCTAAAATTATCTACACCAAATTAAAACCATCCAAATGAAAGTCTACTACTCGAACGTCATATCCAAGGAATACTCATTTACAAATGATTCGGAAGGATCAAATGACTAAACCAGGTGATTCCACTTAAAAGCACACCAATATGTCAGTGAAAGCAAGGGGAAATCACCACTACTCAATACCACAAGAGCCACCAAGGCTCCTTTGTGTGTGGCTTCCAAAATCGTTAGTAGAAGCCCAGAAAAGACGGATGCAAATGTGGATCCCAAAGAAGGTCAGACAGACTGCAAACCAAGAACTAAACAAGCTAGAGGAAATATTGTGCACACGAAGTGAAACAATGAAGCCCAACAAGACCTATCAAAGATACAAGGGAACAAAACATCAAACAATCAGATTTCAAGAAAGCAAGAGCTAAGGGCCATAGAACAACCAGATCGATGCAGCCAAATACCTCAAATAGCAACTACAAAATGGATATGGAGACCTAAGAGGTAGCAAGGACAAGAAGAACCGACTAAAAAGGATTGGATGCCATGGCTACATTATGAGGCCATGCATTTGGCACATAACCTTTTCAATAAAACTAGTGGTGCACATTTCCAACTTGGAAATAGCTCCTAGATTCTACTTCCATAGGAATGAACCTACAATGTACATAAATAAATGCTTCTGCTAAAACTAACTTGAGTTTTCTTTCAAGAATGTAAATCAAAAGCAGTGTGCTAAGAGACCCTGTGGGTGCATTTCAAGCCTTAACACATTGGCTTGGAACCTTGGAAGATTAGCTTGGAACCATTGAAGGATATCTTCATTTGAAGCAAGGACCATAAGAACTTATGCTTATAAGTTCTTACTTTTTTACTCATTGTAAAAGTCTATATGACTTGGCATTTACATATAATCACTTTAATCACCTACCTACTTGATTGTATTCGTGGAAAAGTAGATGGCTTAGTGGAGTGAATATCTCCCTACTTTTAGAGGAGATATTCTAGGGAGCCTACATTTGAATTTCAAATTCAAATGATGACTCAACTCATATAAAAATGGAGAGAAAAAACTCGCGGTTAGCCCTGTCACTCCAGCTCACTCCCCGATGCATTTTGTCATTGTAACTGTGTGTGTGTTAGTGCTTCTCCATAGCCTACACCACCACACCTCAATTAGCTATGCTTGTCATGCTAATGAGCTTGTATAATCATATCAATCAATAGATATATACACATTCATCATATCTGGTTCTCTCTGTTTTCTACTTCAAGTCTGTCAACTTCCAAGGAGCATTTCTCAGTGCTCACTGAACCAAATCAAGAGTTTAATAGCTCGTTGGAACCAGCTCAAGGTCTTCTACAAGCATACAATATTTCAGAAGATTTCATTCAGCCATTTTCGAGAAATCGGCTTCGAAGTCACCTCTGGTCTATCTCTGCAACTCTCCTAAAAAGTCGGGGGTAATCATAATTTTGCTAAATCAATTTCTCTGGATGTGGTTTATCATTTCTTCTCATTCCACTTTAAAATGGTAGCTTATTAAGGTACTTTAATACTCCCAAAAGGAATTGTTTCAATTGCAAGTGTGCTGGTCACACTGAGCATAACACTGAGCAGGTATCATTACAGAAATAGCAAGTTTTCTAGAATTTGTGAAGTGCAAGTTGTCTGTTTTGATTTGGTCATTACACAAATCATTTGCAAAGCACATATATGCCTTCTTGGTATCATTTGAAAGCTCAAGGTGTGTACTAAGCATTTCTGGAATCAAAGGAGGGCTGGTGTGAAGCAAGTATAGCAGCACCAACTCATTTCTTGAGTGCATCCAACCATCACTCCCAACAGTGGTATCAGAGCAAATAAGGTAAACATGGGAGATGGATTTCCTTCATTCATTGACAAATTGGACAGGAACAACTACCAAGCTTGGTCATTGAGAACGAAGACCTATCTACAAGGAAGGAGTTTATTTGGATACATATCAAGAGATGAGGAATTGCCCTCATTCAAAACTAGAGGACTACCCACAAAGGATGAACATGAGAAGCTCAACCAATGGTGTGCAAAGGATGCTCTGGCAAGGTCTTACCTTCTTAACTCTATATCTGACTTTCTTTTTACCTCATGTAAGGAATTGTAAGACTTCCCAAGAGACTTGGGAAACCTTGTCAACATACTTTTCTTCAAACACAAGGGCTAGGAAGAATCAACTGTGGATTGAATTCACAACCCTTAGGAAGCAGCCCAAGCAATCAGTCTGAGTATGTGACAAAGATTAAAGATGTGGCAAACCAACTAGCAAGCATTGGAGAGGAGACTGAAGAGGAGCAAATAGTCAGACAAGTAACAAATGGACTCAAGGCAGATGATAAGTGGGAAAGTTTCACCACTGCAATGGACCTCTATATGGACATGCGTACCCAAGATCTCACAACACTCATGGGCCAACTTTTCACACATGAAGCAAAGTTTACAAAGGCAGGAGATCAATCAAAAGGTAATAACCCCTCTGCTCTCTATAGTGATAAGAAAGTTAAAGATAAAGGTAAATGGAAGAAACAGGATGAAGAAGGCTCTACCTCTCAAGCTAATTATGCAGGAAGAGGTAGATCATCTAGAGGAAGAGGCAGAGGAGGTAAGTCAGGTAGGGCGAGATCCTACAAATCATCACCATGCAACATTTGTGGATTGTCCAATCATACCACAGATGAATGCTACAAGAACTACAAGAATCAGAGAGGAAGAGGCTACTCAAGAGGTGGATACTCTCAAGGGAGAGGCAGATTCAACCAACATCAAAGCTACAATGGATACAACAATCAATACAACAACAATTACAACCACAACCACAATGGTAACTACCAAGGTGGATTCAGAAATAAGAGAGACTACAACAATTACACAGAGGAGCAAGATGACTCCCTATTGATCATGAATATGACCTCCAAGGCAGGTACAAATGATGATCATTTATTTTACATTGACTCAGGATGTTCTAACCATGTAGCTGGCAATGTGGCATTACTTTCTGATTTGGAAGAACCCAAGGGCAAACATCAGGTACAAACAGGTGATGATACTAAACACCCTATTGTTAAGATTGGAAATGTGAAGACATGTGATGGAAACCAGAATCTATTGAGCAGGGTACTCTATGTACCAACCATCACCAAGAATCTAATGAGTGTTGGTCAGATTGTGGAGAAAGGTTTGCAGGTCAGATTCACACAACATGGAGCATATGTGGAGGACCCAAGACATGGATTCAGAAGGATAGCCAAAGGGGAGAAATCAGGTAGATTGTTTACTTTTGAGCTAGAAGACACCAAGAACATTGCTTTGTATAATTACAAGGATCAGACACTTTCAGAGTTAGAAATATGGCACAAGAGATTAGGGCACATTAGTGAAAGAACCCTAAAGCAAATGTGCAGGGATCAATGTGTGCTTGGGATACCTAATGTGTCCAAGCAACACATGATTTACAAGTGTGGATCATGTCAATTTGGTAAGTCTCACAGGTTACCATATTCAAGGAAAGGTTTCATGCATGAAGACTACCTAGACTTGGTACACACAGATGTTTGGGGACCTAGCAAGGACCGTTCTATTTCAGGTTCAAGGTATTATGTGTCCTTCATTGATGATTATAGCAGATGGACCATCTTATACTTTATGAAACATAAAGATGAAGTGTTTAATTATTTCAAGAGATATCTTGCACTTGTTGAAAATCAAACAGGAAGAAGCTTGAAGAGGCTAAGGTCAGATGGTGGAGAAGAGTACTTCTCTAATGAGTTTGAAGATTTCTTGCAGGAAAGAGGCATCAAAAGGGAGATTACTACAAGGTACTCACCTGAACAAAATGGGGTAGTTGAAAGAAGGAATAGACTCATTGTAGAAACAGCTAGGTCTATGCTTAATGAAAAGAAGTTGCCAAATTATTTGTGGGTAGAGAGTGTATCCACTGCCACCTATCTCATAAACAGGTTGCCATCCAAATCACTTGATGGCATGACACCATATGAAGCTTGGCATGGTAAGAGACCCTCTCTGGATCATTGTAAAATCTTTGGTTGTGTAGCATATGTGCATATTCCCTCACAGGTAAGGGGAAAGCTAGACCCTAAAGCTGAAAAATGTATCTTCATTGGTTATGATTTGAACCAAAAGGGATACAGATTCTACAACCCAACAAACAAAGGCTTCAAGGTAAGCAGAGATGTCATCTTTGATGAGAATGACTCATGGTATGAGAATGAATGCAGGAAGATCAGTCTACCCTATGACATGGAAGAGGATTTCCCAAAGCTCACCAAGGAGGAATCAATTCAGAAAGAAGATTCAAGCTCAGATGATGATGATACAATAAATCTTGAGGAGTTCAAGGCTTGGAAATCCAAAGGGAAGATGAAGATGAAGCAACTAGAAGATAAACCAGAATCCTCAACTCAAGCAATGAGGAGATCTCAAAGAGAAAAGAAGAAGCCTATCAGATTTGGGTATGACACATCACTTGTAACTAAACATTCTGTATATCTTGCAAAGGACTTGTTGAATGAAGAACCAGGTACCTATGAAGAAGCAATTACCAAACCAGAATGGAAAGAAGCCATGGATGAAGAGATGGAAGCTCTCAAGGAAAGTGATACTTGGGACTTGGTACCCAAGAAAGACTCTATGAAGGTAATAGGATCCAGATGGATCTACAAACTAAAGAAGAATTCAGATGGAACAATAAATAGGTACAAAGCTAGGTTGGTAGCCAAGGGTTTTGCACAAACCCAAGGCATTGATTATGAGGAGACATTTTCTCCTGTGGCTAAGATGCCAACTATCAGAATATTGGTGAGTGTAGCTGCATCCAAAAATTGGAACATGTACCAATTAGATGTCAAGAATGCTTTCTTGAATGGATGGATATCTGAAGAAGTCTACATGTCACAACCACCTGGCTATGAAGATCCAAAAAAGATAAATTATGTTTGTAAATTGAAGAAGGCTCTATATGGTTTGAAGCAAGCACCTAGAGCATGGAATTACAGGTTGACAACCTATCTCCAAGACCAAGGATTTGTGATGAGTAAAGCAGACACTTCTCTATTCATAAAGAGAAGTAGTACAGAGGTAATCTACTTATGTGTTTATGTTGATGACATCATTATTATAGGCAATGATGTTAATGGGATTAGGCACATCAAAGGACAGATGATGAAAGAATTCAAGATTAGTGATCTTGGATTATTGAAGTATTTCTTAGGTCTTGAGTTAGTCTACACCAACTCAGGTATATATATCACTCAAAAGAAGTATGTGCAGGATATGGTCAAGAAGTTTGGCTTGCAGGATGCTAAAGTATCTACTACTCCAATGGAGGTCAACCTAAAGCTAAGTGCTCATGAAGCAGAAGAAGTCCAAGACATCACAGGATACCAAAGTATGGTAGGTAGTTTGAACTATGCTACCTTGACAAGAATTGACATAGCATATGGAGTTAGTGTGCTTAGTCAATTCATGCACAAACCAAGGGTACCTCACCTAGAGGCAGCAAAGAAGATCTTGAAGTATCTGAAGGGAACTTAGAGCCATGGTTTGTACTTTCCCTATACATCAGATATTGATATTAAAGTTTATTCAGATGCAGATTGGGCAGGATGCAAGGATGATAGGAGGAGCACATCAGGTTACATTTGTTTTGCAGGAGATAAGCCTATTTCTTGGTCAGCCAAGAAACAACCCACAGTAGCATTGTCATCCATTGAAGCAGAGTATAGAGGGCTTGCCAATGCCACTCAAGAAGCTATCTGGTTGAAACTCTTGTATACAGAGTTAGGTCTATACACTAGACCACCAATCATCTTTGGAGATAACACTAGCTCTCTTCACCTTGCAGCTAATCCAATATATCATGCTAGAACAAAACACATAGAGGTTCATTACCACTATGTGAGGGAGAAGTTACTTAGCAAAGAGATTCAATTGACATATGTGTCTACTAATATGTAATGTGCAGATTTACTCACTAAAGCATTGGATGGAAGCAAGTTATGCAGATTCAAATCTATGATTGGATTGCAGGAAGTAATTGAAGATTGAAGATGAAGACTTAAGCCAAAGTGTTTGGCTTGAGGGGGAGCTGTGGGTGCATTTCAAGCCTTAACACATTGGCTTGGAACCTTGGAAGATTAGCTTGGAACCATTGAAGGATATCTTCATTTGAAGCAAGGACCATAAGAACTTATGCTTATAAGTTCTTACTTTTTTACTCATTGTAAAAGTCTATATGACTTGGCATTTACATATAATCACTTTAATCACCTACCTACTTGATTGTATTCGTGGAAAAGTAGATGGCTTAGTGGAGTGAATATCTCCCTACTTTTAGAGGAGATATTCTAGGGAGCCTACATTTGAATTTCAAATTCAAATGATGACTCAACTCATATAAAAATGGAGAGAAAAAACTCGCGGTTAGCCCTGTCACTCCAGCTCACTCCCCGAGGCATTTTGTCATTGTAATTGTGTGTGTGTTAGTGCTTCTCCATAGCCTACACCACCACACCTCAATTAGCTATGCTTGTCATGCTAATGAGCTTGTATAATCATATCAATCAATAGATATATACACATTCATCATATCTGGTTCTTTGTGTTTTCTACTTCAAGTCTGTCAACTTCCAAGGAGCATTTCTCAGTGCTCACTGAACCAAATCAAGAGTTTAATAGCTCGTTGGAACCAGCTCAAGGTCTTCTACAAGCATACAAAATTTCAGAAGATTTCATTCAGCCATTTTCGAGAAATCGGCTTCGAAGTAACCTCTGGTCTATCTCTGCAACTCTCCTAAAAAGTCGGGGGTAATCATAATTTTGCTAAATCAATTTCTCTGGATGTGGTTTATCATTTCTTCTCATTCCACTTGCAAATGGTAGCTTATTAAGGTACTTTAATACTCCCAAAAGGAATTGTTTCAATTGCAAGTGTGCTGGTCACACTGAGCATAACACTGAGCAGGTATCATTAAAGAAATAGCAAGTTTTCTAGAATTTGTGAAGTGCAAGTTGTCTGTTTTGATTTGGTCATTACACAAATCATTTGCAAAGCACATATATGCCTTCTTGGTATCATTTGAAAGCTCAAGGTGTGTACTAAGCATTTCTGGAATCAAAGGAGGGCTGGTGTGAAGCAGGTATAGCAGCACCAACTCATTTCTTGAGTGCATCCAACCATCACTCCCAACAGACCCTGCTTACTTAAGCAAGGGGAAACAGAGTGAAACAATAACCAACATGTCACTGAGAGGCACTTAAAATACGACTTAATTCCTACTTGAAACTGATGCTCTTTCTATTACAAGTGCGGATGGCTTCTGAGGATTTTGAAGCTACTGTTCAAGAAGAGGTGCTAGAGATTCCCTTACAGAGTGTGAAAAAAGCAAAAGGTCAGTGGTTTTGGGAGGATCAGCATGCTGGGGACTATATGTTCTTAGTAACAATCAAGATTATGGACGCGGACCATTAGTTTCCAGTGATGTTCCAAGATTTCAAAGTCATGCTTGAACTTTTGTCAACTATAGACATAATGAAGAAGGCACGTATTCAAAAGTACTTTGAACTACCAATCTACAAACCGGACTTCCAACCATGCACACAGGTAATGAATACCCTGCAATAGGCTTTACATGACCTGTTAGTACCTGAAGTCAGATTTCTAGACATGGCAGGAGAGTGGGTAATGATTCAATTCAACCATGATTTGATCAAGGAAGCCTTCGGATGGGAAAAGGATGGAAACAAAGTTTTGAAATATGAAAGCTGAGGGACTAACATGAACATTCACCGTGTCCTTATAGAAGAAGAAGTCAGACTGATTCATCAACACTTTTGCTTTCCAAATATGCATCGATATACTGCACCACAAAAGATCATAGTGTAGATGCTATCTCGTGCCATCAAACAGATAGGGAACCAAGTGAACATGATGCCATACATCCAGCAGATACTTTAAGGAATAGGAATAAAGAGCTTATGAGTGCCATATTATGTAACCAACCCATCAAAAAAACTGACATGACCGCAAGCAGCACCAAAGAATTGGAGGATCAAATCGCCAAGTATGACGATCAGCTGAAAAAAGAGCAAGCCATAATAGCAGAATGCGAAAAAAGATATATGGAAGGCACCAATGAACTTAGGAAAAAATGGAAGATGGCAGAGAATATATTCCTTGAGCAATGTAATGAAGACGCTAGCCAACTCGCTGTCATAGGAGAAGAACTCCTAAAGAACAAGGACGCAATCATGCCAGCCACCGAAGAAATCAAAGCAAAGGGTGAACTCATCAACAAATTAAAAGCTCAAATAGAACAACATGTAATTGTGGGGACACCAATAGTTCGAAGCTCCACAGTGGCTACTGAGAAGACTGAGGTACATCCTCTTTCTCCCCCCATGCATCATTCACCGTTAAGGGAGGAAATAGAGACCCACATTGAAAGACATAATCAAGCTATTGCAGAACTAAGCCGAAATGAGCGGGCACTACTGGTGTCCCAACTTACAGAAGAATTTGAAGAAGAGGTGGTCAAATTAATGAGAGAGGCAACGATTGAGAGCAAGAGCCTATAACATATTTTGAAACCTTTCAATATACCTTACGGACTACTCAAAGAAGAGACACGCCAGTATATCAAGAGGACCACCAATAAAGACCCAGATAACAATCTACAATTCAACATGGAGACATTCACCTATACACAAGAGGAATTTGGTAACGCAGATCCTATCTGGAGATGCAAGTTTTTGGAAAAGAATCCTACGTTATGAGTACATTGGGAATCAACACCGTATGTGCTTCAAATTAATCCATCTTTTTGCCCAGTACCTAGAAGACGTTCTTGCACACAATTTTCAGAAGCAAAGCACCAGGGAACGTTAAATAATCAATGGCTAAATTATCCACGATTATCGAGCCCACCAGGTAGCTACTTACCGACGGAAGAATACATGGTGAAGACTATCGAGTTTTGGATTGTCAGATATTCCACAGTACCGGATTTAGCCATTAAGATGACACACAAAATTTTGAGTATGCTTCTTAGAGTAATAAAGGTATTTCAACATGCTCAATATACCTTTTTGAACTTCATCGGAATTAACCAGGGATTAGATGCACTAGTTTTTTATTTATCTACTAACCCTAGTTGCTTAACACTCATGGTCATATACTCCAAACTTATGTTTTTGCCGAGTCCATATATGCAGACATTCGAAGAAGCATTTTTTACATGATTTTTTGAAATAGACTCGGAGATCTTTGCAAAACTATCTTCTAACTTAAATGCACGACTGGTGGCCTATGAATTAAGCTTTTTTGTAGACCATAGACAAGCACCAGATGATAGCGTAAAGTCAAGTCAATGGAAAGAATTGATGATATATCAAGCGAATTCGTTTAACCATAGAGAGCAGAAAGTAATCCAAACATATGTACATCACCACAAAAAGCCTTTCGGGGACGACAGAGTTCAAGAGGAGGGACGTGTGGAGGGAGAATCAAGCAAAAAGAGAAGAAGAAGAAAATCAAAAACCAAAACAGCTCAATAAAAAAGAAGCTCAATTGGAAAGAATCACCCTCTGCCTAAAGCCCCGCAGGGGCACGCATCAGGCGACAACACCAAAGAACCAGGTCCTGAGGAATGGAAATAAAGAAAGATAACAAATAGGACTTTTCATGGGAGGTTGCACACAACTTCCTCATCCACCAGGTGCATGCAGTGGAAAGAAATGAGCAGGTCAAGCAATGCATCAGGTTATAGAGGATGTGAAAGAAGATTTAAGAGCAAGGCCTTTAAAACGTAATGCCAGCCTAAAAGGGAGGCAAGGCCAACCAAGTGATGCATGCGATAGAAAGAAGCAAATAGGCCCTTGAAAACATAATAGTGGGAAGTACGCAACAAGCAAGGACGGATCAAGGCCAACAATTATCCATGAAGAAGTGCAAGAAGATATCTGGTAAACCTTGAGCCCAGTAAGGTGCTTCAACCTCTTGATCTTCAGAAGGTCCAGATCGAAGGCTGTAACTTCAGACCTTCATACCTTTCGTATGGTGCTTGCGGTTCATATACAAAGAGGTGATTGGAAAATTAGACTACAAAGTTATTGTAGTCCATCTTCACTGGTTGTGTGTGGGACAACCCAATTTAACACAGCAACCCAGATTTATGAATGTACGGAATACCAAGGGGATTACAGAACCAAAGGATTTAATTCGGATAAAGTAACAAATTGTCTGAAAATCCTTATTGCTTCTTCGACCACTAGGTGCGTGTATTCAGGAGCTTCGGGAGCTATAGACAAGCTGCAAACACAAAGCAAAGCCTGTCAAGGGAAGATAGAGACAAAGAGGGGGAGAGTGTTGCAGAGAAAAGAGGCACAAAAGAGAATCCCCAAAATTTTCAAATTTATGGGTATAAAGTTTCTTCTTCAAAATTCTATGAAATTCCCTCGAAACTATGTAAATGCACTAGAGGAGTCCTCTAGATGCATAAGCCCCAAATCCTTGTAACATAATTCTTGTAAAATAGTAGGAAATTAGGGATTAGTCAATAAAGTGCCGGTCTCTTGTGTGAAAGGACCATTTTTAGGGCACATGTATATATGTCACTTTGTGACTCTTTGTAAGAAATTTTCACCATTATGAAGAAGGAGAGCTGAAATTCGAATTGGCTTCTTTTGTACTAATTTTCACCTTCTCCTTGATCTTTTTTGTGTGTGTGATGCTTGGAATGTGTGTGTAGGATTGTTAGCCATCCCTTCATACCGTTTTCGAACTATTGTAGTGTGTGTGTGAGCCACACGAGGTATGGAGCGAGTGTTGGTGTTTCCCACCATTTACTGTTTTGTGCATAACTTGAAAAGCGTTTGTCAGATTTGATTGAAATGTGTCTCATCGAGAGCTTCAAAACGAACCCACTGTTCGCCATATTCGGAGTTCGGAGCTAAGAGAAAAGTTTGAGTTTGTGCTTACTGCTGTAAGTGTTATCGCGACATGCATTTTCAGAGAGTTGGTGAGTTGGAGAGGAGATAAGTCTTTTCACATGCATTGTAGCTCAGCCACTTCACTTTCCATCATGTGTGCACACATCTTCATACACTTGGTTCATGTGGTTCTTCGGATTGATAATTAAACATGTATCGATCCATCACTGTATGCACTTGCGGGGCGATTGAGATTTAGTCTCATCGACACAAGTCCCTAAGGCTTCATGACTTAGGTACACATATATGCATGCATATGCATACATACATACATACATACACACATGCACACATGCACACACACATATACACATACACACATATGCATACACACACATACATAGGCACATACATATACACACACATAAAGTGACACACACATATACATACACATGCATACACACACATACAACTTTACCACATAGTTTCTAGGTTGAGGTTGTTATGTCTGTAACATATGTACTTAACAGGTGTCCCACTAAATCATTGCAGTCTATCACTCCATATGAGGCTTGTCATAGTCACAACGCATTTGTTGCTCATGTGCGTGTCTTTGGTTTTTTGGCATATGCATTAGTGCTTGAAGGATAACACAGGAAATTGGATGATAAAGCAGTGAAATGTATTTTTTTTGGGTATAGTTCTAAAAGGAAAGGCTATCGTTTGTATCATCCACAAACTAAACGCATATTGGTTGGTTGTGATGTTCTAGAAGATGTAATTCACCCATTACTTTCATGTAGTAAGGAGACATAATTTAGCCCCAAAGATGCGTATGACACTTTTCTGCCTCTTTTTACAGGTGGATAGTCTAGTGCTAGTCCAAATGAGGCAATTTCTCAACCTTTTTAGGTTCCACATGATGATATAGATCATTCCATTTCTCATGCAAATTTACATGATACACTTGTTGATGAGAGGTTTGATTGCGAGATAGCAAATTAGATGCACCCTTGTCATATCGTACTCATGCAGGCTCTCATAGTGCTTCTTTTGCATAAGATTCCTATTTTATGGCTGCCTCTAGTCTTTCTTATGAGAATGAGCCTCTTTTGTTTTATGAAGCAAAAAGTTCTAAAAATTGGATGGCTTGTATGCAAGCAGAGTATGATGCCATTATGAAAAAAATACATGGACTTTTTTTGACTTGTCTCTTAGAAAGAAGGCCATTGGCACTAAGTGGGTATACAAGCTGAAGCATAAGCTTGATGGAATAGTTGACAACTATAAGGCTAGGCTTGTTGCAAAAGGTTATGCTCAAGAAAGAGGCATTGATTTTGATGAGAACTTTGCTCCTGCATGCGGAATAACTATTGTTTGTCACATATATGCACTTGTAGCTCATGTTGGTTGGAAGGTACATCAATTGGACATTAAAATTGCATTTCTAAATGGTGGCTTGCATGAAGAAGTGTGTTTTTCAACCTCGTGATTTTGTGCAGAAAGGGCATGAAAACAAAGTATGCAGGTTGAAAAAGGCATTATATGGTTTGAAGCAAGCACCATGTGCTTGGTATGAAAAGATACATGCCTACTTAATTGCACATGGTTTTGAGAATAGTCTAACTGAGAGCACCTTATATGTTAAATGTGAAAATGATATGGTTTTGATCATTATTGTCTATGTTGATGACATGTTGCTCACTGGTCCTAATGAGAAGCATATTGTTGATTTTAAGGTTGATTTGCATGCCTCGTTTGAGATTTCAGATTTGGGGCATTTGCATCATTATTTGGGCATTTAGTCTATGCAAGTGGATGGAGGAATAGTTTGTTGTCAAACAAATTAAAATGGAACATTATTGCAACACTTTGGCCTTGAAGATTACAAACCTATTGCCACTTCTATGGAAACGGGTTTACGGTTGAGTCTTCATGATGTTGGAGATGCATTTGATGTTATTCTCTATCAGCAGGCTATTGGATGCTTGATTTACTTATGCATTACTTGGTCAGATACTCACTTTGGTGTCTCACATCATGTTTATGGATTGCCCAAGTTCAAGCATTGGCAAGCGGTTAAGCACACCTTTCGGTACTTCAGTGGTACCCAACTACTTGGATTGTTTTATCCCAAGGGGGGATCACTATTGCTAGATTTACATGCTTTTTTTACTCTAACTGGGTTGGTTATTGTGACACTCATGTGCCCACTAGTGATTTTTGCATCATTGTTGGTAGCTCATGCATATCTTGGTTGAGAAAGAAGCAGCCTATTGTGGCCACTTCTAGTTGTGAGGCTAAGTATAGGGTAGCTTTCACAACGATTGTTGAGTGTGTGTGGCTCACACACCTTATGGCTCATTTGGGTGTTGGTCAATCTTTTGCCACCACCATCTTTACTAATAGTTAGAGCACATTGATAGTTGTGAGGGACCCTTTGTTCCATGCTCCCACTAAGCACCTTGAGATGCACTATCATTATGTAAGGGAGAGGCTCTCTGTCGGAGAGATCAATTTGGCATATGTTCCCACACAGGAGAACGTTGTAGACCTCTTCACAAAGGCTTTACCTTGGGAGAATTGAAGCTTTCTACAAACCTTTGGGCTTGCTTCCTTTTGTGGATTGATTCCACATAGGTTGGCACTTCCTTACACATGAATTCCAACTCCTTATTTACTGCATCACTTCGAGGGGGGATTTGTTGATATATTTAAGTAATGATGTGTGTGAACACATTAGGACTAATGGGGATACTTTCTTTCCTCTTTACGAGGTTTTTTTTCTCTTGACTTGTATATACTCCTAAACCCTAACGAGTTACTTATCTTTGTACATTCTCTTGGTAATACATTCAATATTGTGTGTTGTGCTCCAAGCTTCTTCTTCTTCGTTGTGTTGTTTGCATGCTTCTGTGGACCTCAAACTCTAACACACACACACACACACACACACACACATATATATATATATATATATATATATATATATATATATATATATATATATATATATATATATATATATATATATATATATATATATATATATATATATATATATATATATATATATATTACATCTAGTCTTCTTATCAATGTATATGTTGATTTGAATAACCTTAGGTGCATCACTTACATTCAACACAAATCATTAGCTACTCAGATCAATGAGGACCATAATACATATATAGATACATACACATCATGCAGATATATACATGCATACATACATACACACACACACACACACACACACATATATATATATATATATATATATATACATATATATATATATATATATATATATATATATATATATATATATATATATATATATACATACATACATACTTACATACATACATACATACACAAACACACATACACACACATGATGGAGAGTGTTAATCTCCAAAATAACAATTTATTCTTGAAGCTAGAGCACCTCTATATCAAGAATAACTTAAAACCTTCACCAATTTGGAGGATCAATACTCAATTTCCAAAATATTGAACAAACTATGAAGCAGGTGACTACACAAAAAGTCTACTACACATAATTCACTCATTCACTTATCAAATGTGTAAAGTTTTTTATAAAACTTTGCACAAGTGTCACCTATAGTTTGCACACCTCCCACAAGTTAAATCACTCCAAAAGACTTAGTAGATCTTGAGAAATGATCTTAACAAGTCACCTATGTCTAAAAGTGTAGTTCTTTACAGCCGACTTTGACACCTGCAACTTCTAAAGCTTGGTTCTCTCAAACTAGAACCCGTTTGTGAAAATGCTTTGACCATAGATGGCTTACCTTCCAACTTAGATTTTTACTCCTCATTTGTGCAAAACTTTACACTTTGCACTGAGAAATGATCAATTCTTTGACCATCGAGATTGTGCCTGTTTCAGAAGACACTCATCACTTCTTCACATATGAATGTTCCTACTCATAATTCTTACAGCCTATTTACAATTAGGATCTCAAACTTTAACAATAGATGCATTAAATATGGAATTAGATACCTAGAAAAGGATTCTTGAAATGATCAAGCACAGAAGGAGAATACATAGAAAAATCAGGTGCAACTATTCTTCATTACTGAAAAACTTTACATTTGGATGAGAGAGCTATTCTACACACTTCACAAGTGTCTAATGACTTCTAATTCTCTTCAATTCTTGTTCTCACACACTCTCTCATATTTTCCCCAACATTTTTCCTTGTATTTTAAGGCAAATATGTACAAGTTCATGACCATACAAAAGTATAAGTGAACTAACTCTAAATTAATGTACATATGTATACACATCGTCATTCTTTGAACATATACTTTCTTCATGTTTCATATCTTGATCTTTTATTCAATCCTTGACTTCAAAACTTCAATTGTTGATTGCCTTGCACCAACAGCTCCCCCTCAATCATCAATTGAGTTTTTCTCTATCTTCTTTATGACTGCCATGTCTTTGAATCTCTGTAGCTTTGGTCCATCCAAGCTTTTAGTTAGCATATCAGCTATCTGATCTTTTGTTGAAGTATGTATGACTTCAATGTCTTTATCCATCACTTTCTCTCTTAGAAAACGATATTGAATCTCAATGTGTTTAGTCCTGGCATGGAAAATAGGATTAGCAGCTAAATACAATGAACTCATGTTATCTCCATGAATAATGGGTATACTCTGAATGATGTCAAAACTCTTCATAAGAGTCTTAAGCCATATCACTTCCTTTGCAGCTTCCACCATACCTTTGTACTTAGCCTCTATGGATGATAAAGCAACTGTGTGTTGCTTCTTTGAACACCATGAAATTAATTTATCTCCCACATAACACAAGTATGCATAAGTTGATCTTCTATCATCAGGATTACCTGCCCAATCTCTATCACTATATATCTCAATGTTTGTATCTGATGTAAAACCATAATACAAACCTTCTTTGAGTGTATCCTTAATGTACCTCAACACTCTTTGTCCTGCAATCCAATGGTCTTTCCTAGGACAATGCATGAATTGAGATAATACTCCAACTGCATATGACAAGTCAGGCCTAGTTAATGTAGCATAGATCAGATTACCAACCAAACTTTGATATAGCTTCATGTCCTTGAATTCTTCTCCTCCATATCTGCTCAATTTGTGATTCACCTCCATTGGAGTAGGTGCTAAACTCCAATCATCCATTTTAAACTTGATCAAGAAGTTTTTCAAATACCTTTTTTGACTTACATACACTCCATGTTGAGTGTATGAGATCTCCATGCCCAAGAAATATGACAAGTCTCCCAAGTCACTAATCTTGAACCCTTTCTCCATTTGCTGCTTTAAGCTTTGAATGCCTTTCTCATATGTACTTCTAAGAATTATATCATCAACATATATGCACATGTGAATGAACCCATCATCACTTGCTTTGACAAGCAAGCTACTATCTGCTTTAGATTCTTGAAAACTAAGTTCTTTCAAGAACTTCACAAGTCTATAATTCCATGCCCTTGGGGCCTACTTCTAACCAATAAAGAAGTGTCATAGCTATACCTTGTAGGTTGCCATTTGTGTCTTGATGACCTTCTAAGTTCTCCACTCCTTGAGGTTTCTGGTTCATCACATTCTAGATCAAATCTTGGGATTTCTTCAAATTCAACTTGTACTTCATTGTTCTCCTCTTCATCAAATATCTGAACCTTTGATTTACCTTTCTTTTGATTCACAACTTCTTCATAACCTACATAAATATTGATTGTACCTGCATACCAATAGCCTTGCTCATCAAATGTAACATCCTTTGACACAAGGAATTGTTTTGTGGATGGACTCCATAACCTATATCCCATCTGCTTATCATCATATCCAATGAACACATCCTTTTCAGCTTTACGTTCCAAATTGTCCCTTAATTGAGATGGCACATATGCATATGCCAAACATCCAAATACTTTGCAATGAGCTAGAGTAGGTCTCTTACCCCACCATGCCTCATATGGTGTCATACCTTGCAAAGATTTACATGGTAATCTATCGACCAAATATGTGGCTGTATTTACACCCTCAGCCCACAAATAATTTGGGCAATTTTTCTCCTTCATCATGGATCTTGAAAACTCAACCAGAGTTGTATTCCTCCTTTCTGCTACACCATTTTGCTGAGGAGAGTACCTGCAAGTAATTTCCCTTTTTATACCTGCATTCCACAAGTAATCACTGAAATCATTAGAGAAATACTCTCTCCCCCTCCATCTGACCTTAATCTCTTCAACTTTTGACCTGTAATTATCTCTGCATACACATGATAATGTTTGAATGTATTGAATACCTCTGACTTATCTTTGATCACATAGATAGTGATCCATCTGGTAGCATCATCAACATAAATCACATAATACCTTGAACCATTGATACTAAAATCCTTTGATGGTCCCCACACATCTTTGTGTACGAATTCAACCTTCTCTGAATACATAAAACCATGCTTGGAATAAGATTGCTTATGAGCCTTACCTAATTGACATGCGTCACATCTGTATGTCATATGTTGACCTGCAACATTAGGTAACCCAAGTACTGAACCATTGTTAACCATATCTTTGATACCGCTTTCATTGAAATGTCCAAGCCTTTTGTGCCAAAGATCTAACTCAGAGATCTTATGTCCTCCATAGGTGAACAAGGCATGACCAATGTTACTTTGAATCTTCAATGTGAACAATCTTCCTTCTTTCTTCCCTGAAACAATTTGTTTATACCCATTGCTAGGGTCTTCCACAAAAACTCCTTCATTAGTGAATCCAACTTCATAACCTTTTTGTTGGGGGATTCTTAGACAAGAAGGAGTTTGAGGGTTTGTAGGAAAAAAGGAAAAGACCAAAAGAGGAAATACACTTTGGAAGCTTCTGCTGATTGATTACAGTAAGACAATTACAATGTTTGAAGCAAAATACAAGCCAATACTTCTGTGCACAATCACACAGAGAGCTCAATTACAAAATACCCAATATCCCAAAGTCTTCTTGCCGTCGGCTTCCTCTGCACCAGACCTCCATCTGCTTCAAGCTTATCCTTGTGCACACCTTGCACCAAGCTTCCACTAAGGGGGAGGAGTGGATACCTTCTGTCTGCACGCGCACACTGCAAAGAGACCTTGAGATCCTTGGGGGACTAGCTTAGCACTCTCTGCACAATCCCTTAGTCACTCTCCATGCACTCCTTCACTTCCACTTCTCTGCGTGGCACACTGGTGACTCTTGCACTTCTCTCTCTTGCTTCCCTTAGACTATGCTTCTCTTGCTTACTCTAAGATTGGTCCAAGAATGGTCCTTGCCTTGATTTGAGTGTATCGATCACGTACGCTCCTAACTGCAATAGTATCCTTGTGCTTACTTTGATGTCCCAAGATTGTCTTCACAAGTGGCAGCCAACGACTCACTGTTTTGTCCTATAGTGACTTTAGACTAAAACCAAAAATTTAATGGGGGGCCATACTTTCACCTATGCGTACGCTGCCGTTTCATATACCTTCACATTTTCCTTTTAAGTCTTCACTTTTGCACATAAGAGGGGGTTCACCTGAACCTTTCAAAACACTTTAAAACACACTTTGAACCTCAGGGAAATTAGAGAAAATACCTCTGCAACCTGCAACCCGCTTTCTCCAATTTACCCTTTGTGGACAATTAATTGTGCACTACCTGTGCACTTTGACACCTGCACTTTAGCACTTTGACTTTTCACCTATTGACTTTGACCTTGACCTTGTTGACTTTGACCAATTGACTTTGACCTTGACTTTGACTTTGACCAACATGACTTTTATGGGCTCAACAGTTGCCCACCACCTAATGTGCTCTCCGTCCCGGAGAGCTACAGCCAAAACTCTAAGCATATAGGACACCAGGATAATGGAGCTGCAAACTGCAAAAAGACACTAGAGCAGCCACCAGGTCCATCAAGAGCAGGGGAGAAAGCACCAGAGAGTAATCAGCAATGTATAGGGGGCGGGCGGGGTGGGGAAGAGGGGGAGGTGGGAGGAAGATTGTGGTGCGGGGGTGGCAGGGTGGGGAAGAGGGGGTGGGGGGAAAAAGAGCAAAGAGGGAGACGGAAGTATAGGGAGGAGTGGCAATGAAGGAAATACCCAACCAAAGAGAGACCAACCTGTACACAGATATAGTAATAAAACAACCAGCAATCAACCAGAGATGCACAACACACAATGAACACCGAACCAGAATCTCATATAAAAGCAGAAAAGTACAAGGAAACAACTGTCCATGGTAAGTACATGAAGTGCCCAGGAATGGCAAAGATTTGTCTAGCAGAAAGTAACTGATGAGCCAAGGAATGGCAACGAAACCAAAAAGGATAAATAGATGCAGCCTACAATTGAGCCGCAACAACAAAAGGAGGCTAGGATAAATCAAATGAAACTAGGGAAACCCAGGTGTGTATGAATACCTAGAGCCTAGGGGATAGACACAGAACGAGTGACTGGCTAAGGCATCGGCGGAGAAGGAGGCCTCTCCCCAGGAGGAACATCGTCCCGAGGTAGAGGTAAGTTGGGTGAGGCGGGTGGAATGATGGCTGCCTCCTCAGTCCATGCAGCAATCCTTCTCTTCTACCTGCGTAGATGATCACGCTCTCGTCGGACCAAACGACACGCAGGGCTATCACAAATGCCTAATGACGCACGACGGCGGATCTCCATAAGAGTGCGAGTCGCAGCATTAGCCTCATCTTGATATCTATCTCTGTCCTGCTGCATGGCCCGCAACGCATCGTGCGATGTCTGCCACTGAGCCGCTATTGCAGCACGAATACGATCGATCGTCAGAGCATACTGCTGATGTAGCGCAGCTGTCGTGGAGACAGAATCAAGGGAGAGACGGGCACAGGATGGAAGGCTGCGAGGTGGGTGGTGGTGGGGGTGGGGCCGGAGTAGGCTGGGGGTAAGTGGGAGAAGCCGGAGGCGAGTGATGAGGATGGGAGGTGGAGGCAGACTCAATGGAGATGGCAGGAGATGGAGGAGGCTGTGAGGCACCGGCCGGGGGGGGTTTGATAGAATGGGTGAGGCAGGGATAGAGGTGGGAAAAGAATCCATCAACCGGGTACGGACTCTCCGAGCTGGAGGTGGAGTGGAGGGTGCCATGGAAGGAGGTGGCTGCTGAAGAGTGCTAGGGGCTGAGGGCAAGACGACGGGCTGCTGAGGAGGGGGATGGGGAGAATGGGCAATAGAATGTGTAAGATGAGAAGGGTCAAGACAATGGCTGGATGCTATGGTGTGTGTACCAGGCAGATGGAAGAGCCAAGCTAAAACCGGGGCAGAATAAACGGAGAATGAACGAGTGTCGCGATGGAGGGCATCATGGAATCGCCGAGAGCGAAGTAGGAATGATTGGAACATGAGTGTGCCATAGGGAAAAGGGCGGCCATGTAAAAAACAGAAAAGAGGATCAGCTATATGGATGTCGTGCAATGGAAGGTCCGAGGAGGGACTATGAAATAAGAAGAAGAAAATGAACGAATGAAGGACGGCGAGCTGGTATTGTGTGGGTATGGCATCAACACCATATAATGATATGCAGAAAGCGATGGTATCTTCCCGAGATAACCCCAAGTAGAGTGTCGGTGGAGCATGAAACGAAGAGAGGCTCGAACCTATGCCAGCAGCTACGACTGCAGGGGTCAGCAAACCAGATGGAAAATGAGGGAAGTCAAGCAACGTTGTGCGAATATCGGACCCCTTTGCCTTGGATAAGAGGAGGGAGGCCAGTCGCCAAAGACCCGCCTGACGGAGGCAACCCTCGGGAAGGAGATCGATGAGCGTGATGGGAGGCAAAGCTAAATGCAGGCGGAGGGATAGGGTCAAAGATGAGTCTCTATGGTCAACGATGGATGACGACGGTGGACGTGGAACAGGAAAGGTGGAATGACTACTGGAGTTGCGTGCGGGGTGTCCACTAGAACCATCTGAGTGCGTCGGCACGGCTGTGGAAGGCGCTGCAACGGGAAGGTGGTGACCAGGGGGAAGAGTTTCGAGGCTATGCAACGAGGAACTAGATAGGGAGAAGCATGGAAGGGAAACTGCGAAAGGCTCACTACCCTGTAAATGGGTAGGGGTGAAAGGGGTAGTAGGGTGTGGTACTGGTGCGCGAGGGACGGGGTGGACCATGGAGGGGAGGGGGGCCCTAGGGGCGGGGTGTAGGGTAGCGACAGTGACGGTCGGGGTGGAGGCCAGAGGGACGGACTGGGATGAGGCCATAGGAAGTAGGGGGCCTACCTCGGGATGGAGAGGACAGAAAGCCAAGGCCGAAGGAGCAAGCTCCGAGTACACCTCGGTAGCCATGGATGAATCCTGCTGGGGAGCGGAAGACACCATAGATGCAGATCGAGAACGCGGTCACAAAAGTACTGCAACCACATAGAGCAAGGTTCTATGAAGGGAACTCTATAGCAAACATGTATAAAACATCAGAAAAACATCCAAACTGAGAGAACATAACCCAAAATTTGGATTCGCCATGCTCAATTACCCTAAAAACGACTGTTAAAATGGCAAAAATGGAGGGCTGCATGAGTAATTACAAAAGGATATAAACAAGATAAAATATAAGAGGAAAAAAAAAAGAAAGAATAACCCAAATAAAAATAAAAGAATTATATATAAAAAACTAATATACAATACTTCATAGAAATATATACAAAATAAATAAATTCTTAATTTGTAAATAAATAAAATAATTAAAAAATAAAAAATATATAAAAAATTAAATTAAAAAGAAAATAAGAAAATTAAAAAAAATCAAACAAAAAGAAAATACCTGGAATTTAGCCAAGCCGCTGTGTGCGTGTGAAGAAGGGGGTACGTACTTATATAGGGGGGGGGGCAGGGGGGTGTTTTTTTTTTAATCCGACCTGAAAATCCTGGGGGGGCCTTTTTTTTGGGAAAATAACCCAAAAATAGAGAAAATTGAAAGAGAAATCCAAAAAATTGCCAAAAAATTCTCATGAAATTTAATACAGGGTTAGGCCAAATATCCTTCATCAAACCACAGAGAGCCTCCATTTATTCCTCCTATTGGCAAGAAATTGACATCAGAAAGGGATAAAAAATGCTAAAAAAATGCTAGAAAATTTTCCAAAAATACCCAAAAGTTTTACTTTTGCAGAGGTTATGAAATGCCTTCTAGGTTTGATAAAAACACAAGGAACAAGAATGAAATTGATAAAGAAAACTACTAAAACTGAGCAAAATGAGATGAGAAAGCTATGTACAACGTGGACAGATTTTGCAGTTCCAGGCGATCCATACTTCTTCAAGTGAGTTGATGATAGACCTTGAGCCTTGATATGTTGACCAGTGGCAAGGCCTCTCCTTTCATCATCTCTAACTCCACAGCACCCCAATTTAGCATTGTTTTGACTCGATAAGGTCCTTCCCAATGTGGAAGCCATTTTCCTCTCATTTGTGTATGAAGATGAGGTCTATGGAGAATAACTAACATGCCTGGTTCTATGTTGTTGTTCCACAGATGGCGATCATGTGCCTCCTTTCTCTTCATCTGAGTCTCTATCAATTGTTCTATTGCTAGTAGACGAATCTCCTCCACTTTATGTCGTGCTCTGAGCCTCTGAGAGACATCACAATCTTTCTTGCCCTGCATGAATGCTATCTTAGGTGATCCATGTAAAAATTCAAAGGGCTCAATGGGCAATATGCCATAAACCAGTTGGAATGGAGAATATCCCGTGGCCTCTTTGTATGCTAACCTGTATGCCCATAGGGTACCTTGATAAGCAATGCCCCAGGAAGTGGGTTGTAACATACACTCCTTCCTTAACATTGAGATTAAAACCTTATTTGTCGATTCAGCCTGTCCATTGGCTCTTGGATAGTAAGCACAAGAGGTCCTATGTAGAATTCTATACCTGTTGAAAATTTCTTGCAGGACCTTATTGAAAACATGGGTACCCTGATCTCTACAAATTTCAAGTGGACATCCAAACCTGCAAATAATGCTACTGTAAATGAAGTCAGCAACAGTTTGGGCAGTGCAGTCGAGGGAGGCAATAGCTTCAGCCCACTTTGTCGCATAATCTGTAGCTATCAAGAGATATTTCTCCATTTTTGGAATCGTGGGAGGGTAGATGGGCCCTACAAAATCTAGCCCCCACTTCTCAAATGGTTGCCATGAAGTGGAAACAATCAAGGGGCTATGCCTCTGCTTTGTTGGCTTAGGTCCACACCTCTGGCAAATGTCACATGCCTTTCCCCATTCATCTGCATCCTTAAATAGTGTAGGCCACCATAGACCAGCATCCAATATCCTCTGACTCATAATATGCCCTGGAAGGTGCCCACCACCTGTTCCTTCATGTGCAGAGTGAAGGACTTCCCTCACTTCTCCTTCTTCCAAACACTTCCTAAACCTATCATCCTTGCCCTGTCTATATAATTTATCTTCAATGAAGGTATATGGTCTACTCTTGATTAGCAGTCTCTTCCTTTGCACAGCACTAGCCTTTTCTGGATACAAACCAGTTTTTATGAAATTCTTGATATCATAATACCAACCTTGAGCTTGTACAGCGAACAGATGGGCATCTGGAAAATCATCATTGATTCCACTAGCTTGATCCATCATATTGATTCTGGATAGGTGATCCGCCAATAACATTTTCTTTACCTGGTCTGTGGACTACAGAAAAATCAAACTCTTGGAATAACAATAACCACCTCCATATTCTACCAGTGGTTTGTGGTTTGTGGTTTGTTGAGCAAGTACTTTAGTGGTTGGTGATCTATTATAATAATAAATTTTACTCCCAGTAAGTAATGACGAAATTTTTGGATAGCAAAAACCATGTCTAGGGCTTCCCTTTCTGTAGTACTGTAATTCCTTTCAGCCTTGGTCAAGATTCTACTGGCATATTGAATTGGACTGTCCACTTTAAATTCTTCATTAGGTTGGGTCAAAACTGCCCCCACTGCATAGGCACTGGCATCTACATGTATATGGAAGATTTTTGACCACTCAGGTGTGATCAAAATAGGAGCAGACACTAACCTTGACCCTAATGTTTGATATGCTTTTTCCTCCTCTTCTTCCCATTTAAAAGGTACTTCCTTACCAGTAATTCTAGCGAGTGGTCTGGCTATCTCTTCATACATTTTTATAAACCTTCTATGGTATCCAGTATGCCCCAAGAAACTTTGAATCTCTTTAGGAGATTTAGGTTTCGGCAACTTTAATATAGAAATGATTTTGTCAGGGTCCGGGGCCATACCTTTAGCCGACACCACATGTCCTAAGAGAGTTCCTTCTGTCACAAGGAAATGACATTTGTTTGGGTTGAGCTTTAGCTTAGTCTCCCTGCATCTCTTGAAAACATTCTGCAGCTGCCTCAAGTGATGGTCCAAACAATCTAGAGGAGTTTCTTTGTTAGAGCCTGAAAACGAAGAGAAGTCATCCATGAAGATTCTAAGTGATTCCAGCAATAGGGGGCGAAAAATGAGATTGACCGTTCTGTTAAAGGTGGCTGGAGCATTTCTGAGCCCAAATGGCATTTTTACATACACATATGTTCCCCAAGGTGTGATAAAAGCAGTCTTTTCACGATCCTCTGGGTGTATTGATATTTGATTATAGCCACTAAACCCATCCATAAAGCTATATAATGCATGCCCAAACACTTCTTCAATTTCCCACCATGCGTGCCAAATTTTGTTGGGGGATTCTTGGACAAGAAGGAGTTTGAGGATTTGTAGGAGAAAAGGGAAGAGACAAGAAGAGAAAATACACCTTGGAAGCTTCTGCCGATTGATTACAGTAAGACAATTACAATGTTTGAAGCACAATACAAGCCAATACTTCTGTGCACAATCACACAGAGAGATCAATTACAAAATACCAAATATCCCAAAGTCTTCTTGCCGCCGGCCTCCTCCGCACCAGACCTCCACCTGCTTCAAGCTTATCCTTGTGCACACCTTGCACCAAGCTTCCACTAAGGGGGAGGAATGAATACCTTCTGTCGGCACGTGCGCACTGCCAAGAGACCTTGAGATCCTTGGGGGACTAGCTTAGCACTCTCTGCACAATCCCTTAGTCACTCTCTATGCACTCCTTCAACTCCACTTCTCTGCGTCGGACACTCGTGACTCTTGCACTTCCTTCTCTTGCTTCACTTAGACTATGCTTCTCTTGCTTACTCTAAGATTATGGTCCAAGAAGAGTCCTTGCCTTGATTTGAGTGTGTCGATCACGTACGCTCCTAACTACAATAGTATCTTGGTGCTCACTTTGATGTCCCAAGATTGTCTTCACAAGTGGCAGCCAACGACTCACTGTTTTGTCCTGTAGTGACTTTAGACTAAAAACCAAAAATTTTAATGGAGGGTCATACTTTCACCTGTGCGTACGTTGCCGCTTCACATACCTTCACATTTTCCTTTTAAGTCTTCACTTTTGCACATAAGAGGGGGTTCACCTGAACCTTTCAAAACACTTTAAAACACACTTTGAACCTTAGGGAAATTAGAGAAAATACCTCTGCAACCCACTTTCTCCAGTTTACCCTTTGTGGACAATTAATTGTGCACTACCTGTGCACTTTGACACCTGCACATAAGCACTTTGACTTTGCACCTGTTGACTTTGACCTTGACCTTGTTGACTTTGACCAGTTGACTTTGACATTTTTGACTTTGACTGCAGTTGACTTTGACCAACATGACTTTTATGGGCTCAACAGTTGCCCACCACCTAATGTGCTCTCCGTCCCGGAGAGCGATAACCAAAGCTCTGAGCATAGAGGACATCATGAATTGCGAGCTGCAAAATCTTGAAGAGGACATCTGAACAACCAACAACTCCACTAGAACAAGCACCAAAAAAGAACCAGAAGTGGGATTTTGTTATGGAAAAGCAAAAGGGGGCAATGGGAGGGTAGAAAGGAAGGGGAAGGGAGGGCTGAGGGTGCGAAGATGGATGGGGCAGGGAGGGTTAAGGATGTGGCTAGGCAGATTGGTAAAGGGAGGGATTGGGAGTAGGAATCAGGGGTCCGGAGGAGGCTAAAATGATCAAACTCGAGGATTAGAGAGGGTACATATGGGATATTATTAAACATAAGGTAAGACAAGGTGAGAATAGACCATGTGGACAATGTGGGGAAATAAAAACATGGGATAAATGTGCTCAAAACATGAGGGTTTTGACCAAAACTCAGAGACAATGTGGGAATTTGGAAAAATAAAGCCAAAAATGGAATCTAGAGGTGCCAAGAAACATGAAAATGACTCCATTTTTGTAAAAAACGGCCAACAGAGGCATGATTCAGAGCCAAAAGCTTTTAGCCAGAAAAATAAAAAAAATTAAAAAATTAAAATTAAAATATATATACTAAAATGAAAAAAAAAATGGTCTTTTTTTTTTGAACGCCCATACAGAAAAAATTACTTAAAAAATAAAGAAAATAAATAATAAAATAAATAAAATAAAATAAATATAAATAAAAAATAATAAAATAATAGAAAAACAATAAAATAAACAAAATAAAATAAAAAAATAAAATTTGGGGGGGGGGGGGGAAGGAGGTGTGTCAGAACGGGGGGGGGGGGGGGTTGGTCGGTGGTGGTCGGTGGGGGGTGGGAGGGGGGGGGGGTTTGCAAAAAAAGAAAACGCCCTGGGGGGCCCTTTTTTTTCAAAAAAACAAAGAAAAATACATTAAAAATCTAAAAGAAATTACAAAGAAAATCCAAAAAATTCTGAAAATTTTTCCTAGAGTGTTAGGCCAGTTTCTTCACTCAAAAACCACAGAGAGCTTCCTTTATTCCCCAAATGTGGCAAGAAAAGGACACATGAAAGGAGAAAAATGCTAGAAAAAATTCTAAAAAATGTTGAAAAATTCTGAAAAAAATTCCTAAAAATTCCAAAAATTGTACCTTTTCAAAGTTGATGAAATGGCTGCTAAATTTTCTAAAAACTCAAGAAACAAGCATGAAATGGATAAATAAAACTACTAAAACTTAAGTAAAAATGACGAGAAAAGACTATGTACAACCTAGACAAATTTTGCAGGTTCCAGGTGATCCGAAAATCTTCACTTTGGTTGATGATAGGCCTTGAGCCTTGTATTGTTGACTCAGAGAAACTCCTCCACAATCTCCAATTGTACTGCATTTCATTTGTTTTCTCTTCTTTTTGGGCATGCTGACGCTTTGATAGACCCACCTTAAATCCTTCAGTACAATATTATCTCCTCCATACTGCATCTTTTGTTTCCAAAGTCATGCAGGTACTCCGTCCACATCATTGTAAAGCCTTGCACTTACTATCATAAAAATTGACACAATACATAATATTCATACCAGGATCCATAAAACAGTGGCCATTGACATATGATTTGAAGCATCTTCATCACGGCTGCACTTAAGGACTTTGCTTTTCTTCTCTTTTCCATGGCCTTTGACTGAGACTGTTTCAACCTGAGTGATTTCCTCTTTTTCTTCATATGCTTCTTCTCTACTTGAGTTTGGGAAAATTCCATAGCAAGAAGATGGGTCTTCTGCATGGAGCCAAGCCAACATGTTCTCATCTTCATATAAATCTGCTCCTTCAAATAGATCTGCTTCTGGGTTGTCCACCATTTCTTCTTCCATAGAAATACCAATTGTCTACATCATACTAGTATTTCTCTGATTGTCTGGTCCTTCTTCTAAAATTATCTGCTGCAACTCTTTTCCCTCTTGCTTTACCCACATTGTGTCCTTGCCCCAGTCATGCAGCACATTGGCATGCCTTAACCAAGGTCTCCCAATTAACAGGGGGAAACTTCCTTCTACCTGTGGCAGCCTTAAAACAACAAAGTCCAAGTTAAAGATAGTACCTTGTATTTTGACTGGAACTCCAGGGACCACTCCCATAGGCCTTACTATGCTTTGATCTGCCATTGTTACAGTGAAGTTGGCAGGTCTTGAAGGGTATAGTCCAATCTTTTTCATGGTATATTCAGGCATCAAGTTAATGCCAGAACCACCATCCACAATAACTCCTTGAAACTCATGACCTTTAATAGAGACTGTTAGCCGAGGGCTCTTGTAATCTGTAAGGGGTGCTTCCCCTAAACTTTTATCTTTATGCATAATAGTAGCCTTTGCCACTAAACTTGTTGTGGACATTTCATCAATTATCTTCAAGAGTTCTGACCTGAACTTCCCATCCATTTTTATTAAATCAAAAATACTAACCTCCTTTTTCATGGACTTGAGCAGTCTGGAAGCTTCTCATTCCTTAAGAGCATGGGCTGCATTTGACTTATCAAACTCCTCATGAGCCCTGTTGAATGCATATTCAATGGCATCACTGGTACCTGTGAAATTTTCTTTTTGCCTTGAATCTGCGCTTGTGGTAGCTTTGTCTTCAGACACACCTTTGTCTCTGTTTAATCCATTAATCATTGATTCTTGACCTATTTCCACTTGAGCCTTCCCCTTTCTTCTTGTCTGCACCGTAAAAGATTCAATTTCTTCTAAATGCACCACCCTGGTAGATGGAGATGGCACCCTGATCTAACACTTCTTCTTTGTGTACAGAAATCATTTGAATATGGGGCCCGGATGAAGAGGCTTGATTCTTAGGACAACAATTTGTATAGTGGTCTCTGGCCTCTAGGCAGTTTCTGCAAGGAGGGGCATTTTCTGGGAGAGTGCATCTACTTTGATAGTGCCCACAATCTCCACATCTGAAACAAATAATTGGCCTTCTAGGCCCATTTCCAAAATTATCCCTCTGTCTAGGGTTATAAGTGTTACCTTGATTGGGTGCAGCTGCCATCACATTTGCTGGTGGTAGGGATCCTCCTTGTGTCCAGTATGTTGTTGCAGGCATTCCCCTTGATTGGCATTCATGGGCCTCATGACCAACCTTCCTGCATAATTGGCAAGTCACACTCAACATAGGACATTCACTTACTATATGCCCTTGCTTGTTGCACATGGAACACCAAAGTCCACTCTTGATGCCACTCCCTTTGAGTTCCTGCAGCTCCTGTCGCAGCTGAGCCAATTCCTCTACTTGGGCCTCCTCCTCCTTTTGGAGCTTTACTGCTTCAATCTCTTTCCTCAACTGAGCAACAACAGTCTCCTCCTCTTTGTAGGGCTTATTCCTTTTTAAGTCCTCCAGCTCCTTCCTTAGCTGGATCACTGGATCCTCCATTTCTGTACCATATGTTGATTGGGAAGAAGTTGCTCCATACTGATGCCTTATCTGCTCCAAGTGTGTGGCTGTGTTGATGAACTCTCTATGGAGGCTGTAGGTAACACTAATTCCTTTATTTTGCATTGGGTGGCCACTAGTAGGGGCTTAGCTAACCACTTCTTAACAAAGAAATCGTGTGGTGGATCTCGCAATTTAGCCATTAGTGCTTTGGCCCTAGTCACAAACTCTGGGAACTTTTCTCCTGGACCCAATCTCAAACTTTCTAGTTCTTCTATGATAATCTCCGCAGTGTTGCCATGCTGGAACTGATTTTTAAATGCATCTTTCATCACATCCCAAGTGGTAAAATGGTTTTCAGCAAACTGGCTGAACCACTTATCTACTAATCCCTCTAATGTGGCAGGGAAGAGAATCAAAAAGGCATCCTCCCTACCCATTAAGCCTCTAGTCTTACATAGTGCCAAAAACCTTCTAATGTGTTCATCCGGATCCTCCTGAGCTAGGCCTTTGAAAGAAGGAAACTTTATATTTAATCTAGAGAGTAAAGTTTCCAAGTCTACCTGACCCGCCATGCTCTTTACTGATGAGGTTGAAGAGAGTGGACTTGAGGACCTTCTAACAACCTTCCTTCTTGTCTGCTTGCAGGTGACCCTCAATGTTTGGGACCGGGTTGCAGTCATGAGTAGCTCATAGCCCACTTAATATGAGACACTTGATAAGAATATTTACCTTTTCTTTGATGAAGTAGCACTGTAGACACGTGACCTCTGCTATACTTTGCACTTGGTTTCTCCTAAGCTCAAATCTCCTTGGAAGTCCCACCGTGCGTGCCAAATTTTGTTGGGGGATTCTTAGACAAGAAGGAGTTTGAGGGTTTGTAGGAGAAAAGGAAAAGACCAGAAGAGGAAATACACTTTGGAAGCTTCTGCCGATTGATTACAGTAAGACAATTACAATGTTTGAAGCAAAATACAAGCCAATACTTCTGTGCACAATCACACAGAGAGCTCAATTACAAAATACCCAATATCCCAAAGTCTTCTTGCCGCCGGCTTCCTCTGCACCAGACCTCCACCTGCTTCAAGCTTATGCTTGTGCACACCTTGCACCAAGCTTCCACTAAGGGGGAGGAGTGGATACTTTCTGTCTGCACGCGCACACTGCAAAGAGACCTTGAGATCCTTGGGGGACTAGCTTAGCACTCTCTACACAATCCCTTAGTCACTCTCCATGCACTCCTTCACTTCCACTTCTCTACGTCGCACACTGGTGACTCTTGCACTTCTCTCTCTTGCTTCCCTTAGATTATGCTTCTCTTGCTTACTCTAAGATTGGTCCAAGAATGGTCCTTGCCTTGATTTGAGTGTGTCGATCACGTACGCTCCTAACTGCAATAGTATCTTGGTGCTAACTTTGATGTCCCAGATTGTCTTCACAAGTGGCAGCCAACGACTCACTGTTTTTTCCTTTAGTGACTTTAGACTAAAACCAAAAATTTAATGGGGGCCATACTTTCACCCGTGCGTACGCTGCCGCTTCATATACCTTCACATTTTCCTTTTAAGTCTTCACTTTTGCACATAAGAGGGGGTTCACCTGAACCTTTCAAAACACTTTAAAACACACTTTGAACCTTAGGGAAATTAGAGAAAATACCTCTGCAACCTGCAACCCGCTTTCTCCAATTTACCCTTTGTGGACAATTAATTGTGTACTACCTGTGCACTTTGACACCTACACTTTAGCACTTTGACTTTGCACCTATTGACTTTGACCTTGACCTTTTTGACTTTGACTAGTTGACTTTGACCTTGACTTTGAATGTAGTTGACTTTGACCAACATGACTCTTATGGGCTCAACAGTTTTTCAACAATTTATCCTACACTTATCTGATTCTTTGGAATTGTAGGAACATACAAAACCTTACTCAAGAGAGTAATTCCATCCTTGGCGTTCATTGATCCAATTGACTTCACATTGTGCTTTGTATTGTCACCTGTTTGAACTACATGATTAGTTACCTTATTCTCCAAATCAGTCATCAAAGCTATGTTGCCACTCAGGTGATTGCTACACCCTGAGTCAATGTAGAAGACTCTTTGATCTTCACTTTGCCTTTCACAAGTTGCATTCATTATCAATGTTGAATCCTCCTTCTGCTCTGAAGCATAATTGTAGTATGTATTGTTGTATTTTTGGCTTTGGAATCCTCTACTTGCATTTCTTCCAAAGTAGCCTCTACTACCTCTACCTCTGAAATTACCTCTTTGATTTTTGCCACCTCTTCCTCTTAAATTAAAGTTCTGATTATATTCACCATTATTTTGATTATTATACCACCAATCATTAGCTAAATGATTTGTCTTACCACAAATCCAACAAGCTTTGCCACCATCTTTATTACTTCTGCCTCTTCCTCTACCTTTGCCACCTCCTCTTCCTCTTAGGAAGTTAGCTTGGCTAGTTTTTCCTTCATCTTCATTTGCTTGTTGCTTCCCTTTGCTATTCTTCTTCTTATCCTTTGAATACATTCCTTGACCTGCACTTTTATCACCTTCACCTTTGACATCCTGCTCAAAGGTTAGCATGTGTCCTAACAACTGATTTAAGTCAGGAGTAAAATGATCCAGTGATAACTCAATAGACAAAATGAATGGCTTCCATTTGTCATCACCTCTCAAAGCTGTGAGGATTTGCCTTACCAATCTATCCTCCTCAATATCTTCATCAACTGCTCCTAATGCATCTACAATGTCTTTCATTCTTTTTACATAATCTGAGATGGATTGAGAGGCCATCTTCTTGAATGTGGTAAACTCTGCCCACAAGGATGCCTTCCTTGACTTTGTGGTGTTTTGGAAATGCTCCTCCAAAGCATTCCATATATCAGTTGCACTTTCAAGACCTCTAATGTGAGGTAGCAGTAGGTATTAACTCCCATATAGATAATGCTCCTAGCTTGAGCATCTCTCTTCATCCAAGTCTTCAAATCTGACAATTCATCCCTAGTTGGAACACTAGGATCTTTGAACTGAGGCTTTTCTTCTTCACCTGTAATATAACCTATCAAGTCTTTGCTCATAAGATGAGCTTCCATCCTCGTTGACCATGTTGGATAGTTCTCTCTATCTAGTTTCTCTATCTGAAGAGAATCTCCCATCCTTTCTTCACCTATGTATTTAATCCTTCAAGCTTTATGAGGAACAAGGTTACCTTTGCTTCGAATGATACTCCTTTTGTCTTCCTTGATATCTTCTGGCCTCCTTTTTGTTGGGGCTTCACTCACTAATTAGGCATTGATATATGAAGACATATGGAGACATATGATGGAGGAAAGAAGAAGTGAAGGAAAGACCTACAGAAAATCAAGCCTAAGTGAAGGGACAATTTCACTATTGTAAATTAGTGCAACATTAGAGTCTAGATTTGTAATTGATCTTTAGAACTTACGAGTTCAAGTCTAGATGAATGTAAACCATAGGTATATAAGTTAATTTGAGTCAGAAACATGTATGAGAGAACTCAATTTTGTAGTTTGAGGGAGTAGAGAAAAGTCTTGTAATTTCTGAGAGAGATGGTGAGAGAAAACTTCTGAGTCTGATAGAGTTTTCCATGGCTGTGAGCAAAATTAGGCCAAGCCATTTTGTACACACCTTCTCTGATAATCAACACATGTTTGTGTAGAATCATTGTGTCTAATTCTTATTGTACATTGAGTCTCAAGTCATTTCATATGACTATGAAAGTTAGTTGACAGTTACGACTTTTCTGGCGCACATTTGACTGATCTTCTGAAGGTCAGATCTCGAAGCATGGTGTAAAGTTTTTGGTAAGTGATAGCTCGTTTGAAAGCTATTATCCTCAACTACATTTGGTCAAAAGATCTTTGAGAAACGGGACGCGTACTCAGAGAAATCAGTTTAAGAGTGAAGGTATGTCAAATCGATGAAGTAAATTTTCAGTTTTCAGACATAGTATAAAGATTGGTACAAAATCAGAGGATTGTGAAGTTATTGCTTGAAAGTTTTGTTTGTTATGTGTTGCTTAACACTAGCAAGAACTTCTCTTAGCAAGTAATCAAAAGATTTAGCAAAGATTAAGCTAATACAGGTCAGATTGAAGGATTGAAGAAAAGGCGCAGATTTCTGTGAAGTGAAATTTGGATTTTCACTAAGTTTAGAGATGAAGACTTACAATGTGAGTATTGCTAAGCTAATGATGGTTATGGAGGTCTTCTAATACCACATTAGTTTAGTTCTTGTGGTGTTTCACACACCAACAAGTGGTATCAGAGCAGATAAGGTCCTCGAGAAGTAAAGGAGAGCAGATACAAGAAGATTTGAAGAGTTCTTTATCAAAGAAGGAGGAAGCTGAGGTGTTCAACAACCAAAGTCATCAGAAGAGTATTTCGAAGTTGCTCCCAAGGGTAAAGGTCTACAAAAGGTATCAATCTTTAACCTTACACTTACAGGTTGAAGCAGAAGCAAGGATACCATGGCAGATCATGTGTCCATTGACAAATTGGACAGAGATAACTATCCTGCTTGGGTAATGAGGATGGAGGCCTTACTTATGAGTAAGGACTTAATGGTATATGTGACAGGTGAAGAGGAGAAGCCTAAATTTGAAGATGAAAGTCATCCAAGGAAGGAAGAGCTAGAAGCTTTGAAGCTATGGCAGAAGAGAGATGCAAGTGCAAGAGCTTATATATACAACACTATTACAGATCATTTATTGCCACACATCAGAGGTTTAGAAACAGCTGAAGATATTTGGAATGCTTTGGAAGATCACTTCCAAAACACCACTAAAGCTAGGAAAGCTAGCTTATGGTCAGAGTTTACCACATTCAAGAAGAAGCAAAATCAGAACATTAGTGATTATGTCACTAAGATGAAAGACTTGGCAGATAGCCTTGGATCTATTGATGAGGATATTGAAGATCATAGGTTGATAGCTCAATTACTTGCAGGATTAAGAGGTGATGAAAGGTGGAAGCCTTTTGTACTTTCAACAGAACTCTCATTAAACCATTATGTGCCAGAATTGAATCAATTACTTGGATTGATGCTTACATTTGAGCAAGACTTAAAGTCAGATGGAGACAAAGGTCAAAGTTCTGCAATGTATGTGAAGAACAAAAAGAAAGGAGATAAAGGCAAAGCAAAGGATGAAGAAGAGTCAACAACTCAAACAAATTATGCAAGAGGAAGAGGTTTTGGCAGAGGCAAAGGTCGAGGTAATGGAAGAGGTAGAGGTAATCAGAACAATAACAAGAAGACATGTTGGATTTGTGGATTGAGCAATCATCTAGCATATGATTGTTGGCACAATCAACAAGGAGCAAGCCAAAATCAGAACAACAATGGCAGAGGAAGAGGTGGAAGGTTTCAGAATCAATTTCAAAGAGGAAGACATAATTCAAGAGGAAGTTTTGGTAGAGGTGGTGGAAGAAATTGGAATCAGAACCAATCATACAACACTACATATTACAATTATGCAAATGATACCCAGAATGACAACCATACAACATTGATGATGAATTCAATTAGTTCATCAGAGAAGGAGGATCTCAAGGTATTCTATATTGACTCTGGTTGTTCAAATCATTTATCAGGTAATATAGAATTATTGTCAGAATTGGAAGAAGGAAGTTCAAGTCATACAGTACAAACAGGTGACAATACAAAACATAATGTGCATTCAATTGGAAAAGTGAAGTGCAGGAGTGGAGCTGATTTATTAACAAATGTTTTGTATGTTCCAACAATACCAAAGAATTTGATTAGTGTTGGACAAATAGTGGAAAAAGGTTTTCAAGTCAGATTTACAAATGAAGGGGTATTTGTTGAAGATCCAGAGGATGCATACAAACCCATTGTTTGTGGTAAGAAGGAAGGTAGACTTTTTACTCTCAAAGTGCAAGGAAATGTTGGTCAAGCCCTAATTACACATGGTGATGAAGTAATTACAGAGTTAGATCTTTGGCATAAAAGATTGGGACATTTCAATGAAAGAGGAATCAAAACTATGGTGGAGAATCAATCTGTATTGGGACTACCAAATGTAAAGAATCAACATATGATATACAAGTGTGAAGCTTGTCAGATGGGAAAAGCTCATAGACAACCATTTCAGAAGAAAGGTTTCAAGCATGATGGTTTGCTTGAACTCATACATACAGATGTATGGGGACCAACAAAAGAAGGTTCAATAAATGGATCTAGGTATTATGTTTTGTTTATTGATGATGCTACAAGGTGGATAACCCTTTATGTTCTAAAGGAAAGATCAGAAGTCTTTGGAGCCTTCAAACATTTTCATGCTTATGCAGAAAGAGTTACAGGTCACAAACTCAAGAGGCTAAGGTCTGATGGAGGGGGAGAATACTTCTCCCAAGAATTTAATGACTATCTTTGGAATGCAGGTATCAAGAGAGAGATAACTTGCAGGTATACACCTCAACATAATGGGGTGGCAGAAAGGAGGAATAGAACATTGGTTGAATTTGCAAGAGCAATGTTAAAGGAAAAGAATTGCCCTAATTATCTTTGGGCTGAGGCTGTAAATACAGCCACATACCTTGTGAATAGGTTACCATGTGGAGCTTTGAATGGTATGACCCCTTATGAAGCTTGGTGGGGTAAGAAACCAACACTTGATCATTGTAAAGTGTTTGGGTCAATTGCCTATGCTTATGTACCATCACAACTCAGACATAAGCTTGAACCAAAGGCAGAAAAATATGTGTTTATTGGGTATGATGAAAAACAAATGGGTTATAGACTATGGAATCCTTTAACTAAACATTTTATTGTTTCCAGAGATGTGACTTTTGATGAACAGAAGAGTTGGTATGCAGATAAAGAATGTGATCTTGAAACATTTGAAGAAGAGATAAGAAGGAGTGCAAGAGGTAAATCACATATGCAGATAGATGGAGATGAAGAACATATGCAAGCAAGCACATCAAGAGTTGGATCATATAGAAGGAATGAAGATGGACCAATATTTGATGAAGAAGTACATCCAGATAGACATGAAGAGTGTGAACCAAGAAGGTTAACCAGAATAAGGAATCAACCTACAAGGTATTCATATGACACTTCTTACTTGACTCAGAAAAATTATGCTTACATGGTTAAGGAAGATGAAGAACCTCAAAGCTATGATGAAGCAAAGGGTAAGAGACATTGGGAAGTAGCAATGAAGGAAGAATTTGATGCTCTTGAAGAGAACAAAACTTGGGAACTTGTCCCAAAACCTAATGGTAAGAAAGTGATTGGAAACAAATGGGTTTACAAAGTTAAGAAGCATGCAGATGGAACTATAGCCAGATACAAAGCTAGATTGGTGGTTAAAGGCTATGCTCAAACATTTGGCATAGATTATGATGAGACATTCAGTCCTGTGGCAAAGATGTCAACCATAAGAACAATCATTGCCATTGCAGCATCAAAAGGATGGACATTGAGTCAATTGGACATTAAGAATGCATTTTTGAATGGATATATATCAGATGAGGTTTACATGGAGCAACCTCAAGGGTTTGCAGATCATAAGTTTCCAAATTATGTTTGCAGGTTGAGAAGAGCCCTTTATGGTTTGAAGCAAGCTCCAAGAGCTTGGAATTATAGACTTGTAAAGTATCTTAATGACCTTGGGTATCAAAGTTCAAAGGCAGATGCAAGTTTACTTATCAAAAGAACAGATGAAGGTATGATCTACATTTGTATATATGTAGATGACATTATAATTACAGGTACCTCAAATGAAGGAATCAAGGAGGTGAAGAAGCTACTTGAAAGAGAATTCAAGATAAGTGATCTAGGAAAATTGTCATATTTTCTTGGAATGGAAATCACTTATGCAGAGCATGGCATTTATGTATCACAAGAAAGGTATCTCTTGAATCTTCTAAAGAAGTTCAACATGGAGAATTGCAGAGAGGCATCTACACCATTAGAAGTCAATCACAAACTCAGTAGATATGTTGGTGCAGAGTTCAAAGACATGAGGAAGTATCAATCTTTAGTTGGAAGTTTGATTTATGCAACTCTAACAAGGCCTGATCTTAGTTATGCAGTTGGTGTTCTTTCCCAATTCATGCATTGTCCAAAGGATCCACATTGGATTGCAGGTCAAAGAGTCCTTAGATATATCAAAGGGATTTTGAAAGAAGGATTGTATTATCCTTTTACATCAGATATAAGATTGAGAGCCTATAGTGATTCAGATTGGGCAGGAAGTCAAGATGACAGAAGGTCTACTCATGGCTACATGATATACATTGGAGATAAGCTTGTGAGTTGGTGTTCAAAGAAACAACACACAGTGGCCTTATCATCAACAGAAGCTGAATACAAAGGACTTGTGGAAGCAGCAAAGGAAGTCATATGGATGCAGACATTATTCAAAAGCTTGGGAATTGATCAAGGTATACCCATTATTCATGGAGATAACATGAGTTCATTATATCTTGCAGCAAATCCTGTGTTTCATGCAAGGACAAAGCATATAGAGATACAGTATCATTTTCTTAGAGAAAAGGTAATGGAGAAAGAAATTGAAGTGGTGTATACTTCCACAAAAGATCAGATTGCAGATATTATGACAAAAAGCTTGGATGGAGTAAAGACAAGTAAGTTCAAGGAGATGGCAGGAATAAAAGAGAAGAAGATTATGTGAAGAAGTCAAATTATGCTAATTAGTGATTGAGGGGGAGCTGTTGGGGCTTCACTCACTAATTAGGCATTGATATATGAAGACATATGGAGACATATGATGGAGGAAAGAAGAAGTGAAGGAAAGACCTACAGAAAATCAAGCCTAAGTGAAGGGACAATTTCACTATTGTAAATTAGTGCAACATTAGAGTCTAGATTTGTAATTGATCTTTAGAACTTACGAGTTCAAGTCTAGATGAATGTAAACCATAGGTATATAAGTTAATTTGAGTCAGAAACATGTATGAGAGAACTCAATTTTGTAGTTTGAGGGAGTAGAGAAAAGTCTTGTAATTTCTGAGAGAGATGGTGAGAGAAAACTTCTGAGTCTGATAGAGTTTTCCATGGCTGTGAGCAAAATTAGGCCAAGCCATTTTGTACACACCTTCTCTGATAATCAACACATGTTTGTGTAGAATCATTGTGTCTAATTCTTATTGTACATTGAGTCTCAAGTCATTTCATATGACTATGAAAGTTAGTTGACAGTTACGACTTTTCTGGCGCACATTTGACTGATCTTCTGAAGGTCAGATCTCGAAGCATGGTGTAAAGTTTTTGGTAAGTGATAGCTCGTTTGAAAGCTATTATCCTCAACTACATTTGGTCAAAAGATCTTTGAGAAACGGGACGCGTACTCAGAGAAATCAGTTTAAGAGTGAAGGTATGTCAAATCGATGAAGTAAATTTTCAGTTTTCAGACATAGTATAAAGATTGGTACAAAATCAGAGGATTGTGAAGTTATTGCTTGAAAGTTTTGTTTGTTATGTGTTGCTTAACACTAGCAAGAACTTCTCTTAGCAAGTAATCAAAAGATTTAGCAAAGATTAAGCTAATACAGGTCAGATTGAAGGATTGAAGAAAAGGCGCAGATTTCTGTGAAGTGAAATTTGGATTTTCACTAAGTTTAGAGATGAAGACTTACAATGTGAGTATTGCTAAGCTAATGATGGTTATGGAGGTCTTCTAATACCACATTAGTTTAGTTCTTGTGGTGTTTCACACACCAACACTTTTCAAGCTTTGCTTTCAAGCTTTCACCCTTTGTATCTTCAAATGTTGAATTCTTTATAACTGCAGCAGTCGGGGTCCTCCTTTCTTCAATTTTGATGCTTCCTACTCTGATACCACTGATGGAGAGTGTTAATCTCCAAAAGAACAAGTTATCCTTGAATTTAGCACACCTCTATATCAAGAATAATTTAAAACCTTCACCAATGTAGAGGATCAATACTCCACTTCCAAAATCTTGAACAAACTGTGAAGAAGGTGACTACACAGAAATTGTGCTATATATAACTCACTCATTGACTTATCAAATGTGTAAAGTTTTTAATAAAACTTTGCACAAGGTGTCAGCTATACTTTGCACACCTCCTCCAACTTAAATCATTCCAAAAGATTCAGTAAAACTTGAGAAATGATCTTAACAAGTCATCTATATCTAAAACTATAGTTATTTACAGTGGACTTTGACACCTGCAACTTCTAGAGCTTGGTTCTCGCAAACTAGAACCTGTTTAATCAAATGCTTTTAGCCATAGGTATCTTACCTTCCAACTTAAAGAATGAGTGTTTGTTTGCTCAAAACTTTACACTCTGGAAGGAGAATTGACCAAACCATTAGCATCAAATTTTGTGCCTCCTGCAACTTCTCTTCTTTACATTTACACATGTAAATGTTCCTACACTCAATTCTCTGAGCTTGATCACAATTAGAAGCTGAAAATTTGTACAAAGGTCAAGCAACTATAGACTAAGACTTGTACAAAAGCATTTCACAAAAGACTCAACACAGAAGGAGAACTCTCAGAAATATCAGGCGCAACTTTTCTTCATTTCTGGAAAACTTTACATCTGAGTGATGAGAGAGATCTTACTCACTTCTAAAGCATCTATTGACTCATACAACTTCTAATTTTTCTATTCACATGCTCTCTCATATTTTTTCAACGACATTTTTCCTTGTATATATAGGCAAATATGTACAAGCTCATAAATATACAAAAGTATAAGTGAGCTAACTCTTAGCTAATGTACATATGTATACATATCTTCATTCTCTGAACATATACTTTCTTCATGCTTCATGACTTGATCTCTTCTTCAATCCTTGAATTCAAAATTTCATCAAAACTTCAATTGTTAATTGCCTTGCACCAATATCTTTGATTGCATAGATAGTGATCCATTTGGTAGCATCATCAATAAATCACATAATACCTTAAATCCTTTTATGGTCCCCACACATCTACGTGTATCAATTCAAGCTTCTCTGAATACATAAAACCATGCTTGGAATAAGATTGCTTATGAGCCTTACCTAATTGACATGCCTCACATATGTATGCCATATGTTGACCTGCAACATTAGGCAACCCAAGTACTGAACCATTGTTAACCATATCTTTGATACCTCTTTCATTGAAATGTACAAGCCTTTTGTGCCAAAGATCTAACTCAGAGATCTTATGTCCTCCATAGGTGAACAAGGCATGACCAATGTTACCTTGAATCTTCAATGTGAACAATCTTCCTTCTTTCTTCCCTTGAAACAATTTGTTTATACCCATTGCTAGGGTCTTCCACAAAAACTCCTTCATTAGTGAACCTAACTTCATAACCTTTTTCAACAATTTGTCCTACACTTATCAGATTCTTTGGAATTGTATGAACATACAAAACCTTACTCAAGAGAGTACTTCCATCCTTGGCCTTCACTGATCCAATTGACTTTACATTGTGCTTTGTATTATCACCTGTTTGAACTACATGATTAGTTACCTTATTCTCCAAATCAGTCATCAAAGCTATGTTGCCACCCAGGTGATTGCTACACCCTGAGTCAATGTAGAAGACTCTTTGATCTTCACTTTGCCTTTCACAAGTTGCATTCATTATCAATGTTGAATCCTCCTTCTAGTTTGAAACATAATTGTAGTAGGTATTGTTGTATTGTTGGCTTTTGAATCCTCTACCTCCATTTCTTCCAAAATAACCTCTACTACCTCTACCTCCGAAATTACCTCTTTGATTTCTGCCACGTCTACCTCTTGAATTCAAGTTCTGATTAGATCCACCATTATTCTGAGTATTATGCCAACAATCATTAGCTAAATGATTTGTCTTACCACAAATCCAACAAGCTTTGACTCCATCTTTATTACTTCTGCCTCTTCCTCTACCTTTCCCACCTCCTCTTCCTCTTAGGAAGTTAGCTTCACTAGTTGTTCCTTAATCTTCATTTGCTTGTTGCTTCCCTTTGCTATTCTTCTTCTTATCCTTTGAATACATTGCTTGACCTGCACTTTTATCACCTTCACCTTTGACATCCTGCTCAAAGGTTAGCATGTGTCCTAGCAACTGATTTAAGTCAGGAGTAAAATGATCTAGTGATAAGTCAGTAGACAAAATGAATGGCTTCCATTTGTCATCTCCTCTCAAATGTGTGAGGATTTACCTTACCAATTTATCCTCCTCAATATCTTCATCAACTGCTCCTAATGCATCTGCAATGTCTTTCATCCTTGTTACGTAATGTGAAATGCATTGAGAGGCCTTCTTCTTGAATGTGGTAAACTCTGCCCACAAGGATGCCTTCCTTGACTTTGTGGTGTTTTGAAAATGCTCCTCAAAAGCATTCCATATATCACTTGCACTTTCAAGACCTCTAGTGTGAGGTAGCAAGTAGTCATTAACTCCCATGTAGATAATGCTCTTGGCTTGAGCATCTCTCTTCATCCAAGTCTTCAATTCTAACAATTCATCCCTAGTTGGAACACTAGGATCTCTGAACTGAGGCTTTTCCTCTTCACCTGTAATATAACCTATCAAGTCTTTGCTCATAAGATGAGCTTCCATCCTCATTGGCCATGCTGGATAGTTCTCTCTATCCAATTTCTCTAGCTGAAGAGAATCTCCCATCCTTTCTTCACCTGTGTATTAAATCCTTCAAGCTTTATGAGGAATAAGGTTACCTTTGCTTCAAATAAAGTTCCTTTTGTCTTCCTTGATATGTTCTGGCCTCCTTTTCAAGCTTTGCTTTCAAGCTTTCACCTTTTGTATCTTCAAATGTTGAATTCTTTATAACTGCAGCAGTCGGGGTTCTCCTTTCTTCAATTTTGATGCTTCCTGCTCTGATACCATTGATGGAGAGTGTTAATCTCCAAAAGAACAAGTTATTCTTGAAGTTAGAGCACCTCTATATCAAGAATAACTTAAAACCTTCACCAATTTGGAGGATCAATACTCAATTTCCAAAATCTTGAACAAACTCTGAAGAAGGTGACTACACAGAAAGTCTGTTGCACATAATTCACTCATTGACTTATCAAATGTGTAAAGTTTTTTATAAAACGTTGCACAAGGTGTTGCCTATAGTTTGCGCACCTCTGCCAAGTTAAATCGTTCCAAAAGGCTCGGTAGATCTTGAGAAATGATCTTAACAAGTCACCTATGTCTAAAACTCTAGTTCTTTATAATAGACATTGACACCTGCAACTTCTAAAGCTTGATTCTCTCAAATTAGAACCCATTTATGCAAATGATTTTAGAAATAGATGGATTACCTTCCAACTTAGATTTTGACTCCTCATTTGTGCAAAACTTTACACTGTGCACTGAGAAATGATCAATTCTTTGACCATCAAGATTGCGCCTGTTTCAGAAGACACTCAACACTTCTTCACATATGAATGTTCCTACTCATAATTCTCACAACCTGTTTACAATTAGGCTCTCAAACGTTAAACATAGACTCAATAACTATGGAATTAGATACCTACAAAATGATTCTTGAAATGATGAAGCACAGAAGGAGAACACATAGAAAAATCAGGTGCAACTATTCTTCATTACTTAAAATCTTTACATCTGGATAAGAGAGCTATTCTACACACTTCACAAGTGTCTAATGACTTCTAATTCTCTTCAATTCTTGTCCTCACACACTCTCTCATAATTGCCCCGACATGTTTCCTTGTATATATAGGAAAATATGTACAAGTTCATTACCATACAAAAGTATAAGTGAGATGTTAGCCCACAAAATGGTTGGTTTTTTTTATGCACTAATGTGGGTTTGTTTGGCAGGAAAATACGCTTGATTTCAGGTACTTGAAGCACGAATTTGATAATTGATGGGAAGCATGTGGAGGTATTGATTGCAGGGATGTGGAGAAAAGGGATTGAGCATGGACAAGCCTCCTAAGAGCATAGGAGATACCGACGTGCAAAAGAAATGAGAGGTGGCTTTGTTTCAAGGGGGGTAGCAAGTTTTTTCTTGGCTTGGCTAGGTATCGAAAAAGGGAGAAGTCAAGGAAGGGGCCTATGTGGAGGTTTTTTTTCTCGTGTGTGTGCAGGTGAGAAAGGCGAAGAAGATATAAGGGGGAAGGAAAGCAAAGGGAAGAGGATGCAAGGATATGGTAGAGAAACAAGAAGGGAAAGAAGATGAAAGAGGGGGTAGGATTGCATGAAACAAAGGGTTGTTTGTTCGAGAGCCAGTGAGTTTTTGTAAACCGAAAAGTGGAGGTGCAACTGGAAGGAGTTTGATCAGATGAAAAATCAGCTTCGCCCTGTGCAAGGAGGATCCATAAGAGGTCAAATGATGGTCTGAATGGTGATGCAATGCATCATATGGAGATGCAATCGAAGGGAATTCTTTTATCTCAACAAGTCAGATTTTTTGTCAAGAGAAGAACTTTATTGCCATGCAATCAAGGGAAATCATATACGAAAGCTGAGTGAATTGGAGCGAGCTGGAGCCTCTGGATGTGAGCGCAGTACTAAAGTGGGGGTGTGCTAAGGCATCTGGTAGATTTTGGCGTTGGAGGAAGGTTTTTCAATCATCTGTAGGATATGAATGAGAGGTTATAGGGAATCAACATGATCAATAAGGACGCAAAACGAGGCATCATTTCATGTCCATAGAGGTCCGTTTTTTGCAGGTTTGACGAGCGAAACGGAAAAGGGGGGGGGGAAGTTTTCTCGTTTTTTGTTTGGGTCTGAAAGGCATGACAAGGGAGAGCAGTTGTTCAAGCAGGGACGGGCCCTGCATCCATGAATGCATGTGGAATTACTCGGCACAGTCCCCGCCTTGGCGTGAAGATGACAAAGAGGGGCACTACGTGTTCTCTCCATTGTCGGGCTCTGGATTGCTCATCCCTCGCCTCTGTCCAGTGTGCTTCGTCCTCACCACATGGTGATTGCGCAAGAACTATGGCAATAATCTACAACAACTGGTGTGAGAGCATTGTGTTGCACGTGATCGTGCTCATCGAGAGTGGTGTCCGCTTCTTCATCTCAAGAAGCGACATTTCTAGTACAAGGGCATCCATTAAGCATGTACAAAGAGCGCTCGTAGCTTCTGAGGAGATGAGCCAATGAGCAATAGTGGAATATTCAAACAGTTCAGAATTGGATAGAGGAGTGATGACACGAACAAACGGAGAAGCTTCTACATAAGAGAGGTGGTAAGACGCTCCACTATCCACTTGCGCACATCTATTTTCATCCATATCAGAGCCAGATGCTATGGTGGAGACAACAGAGGAACAGCCTGAAAGGCAAGGAGCAGTCCGAAAGGCTCTCGGGCACACCTTTTGTGGCTGACATTCGTGTATTCGAAAGACAATAAGGCTACATCTAAGGGTCCGAAAGCTGCAACAGTGAAACTCTGGAGATAATTATGCAAGGGGACGACATACTTTGCATAAGAGAACGATGGCTGCTCGTCTGTCGCGTGTAACTGTTAACTCTCAAAGGTACACGAACATCACTACCATGCTGCCATTACGTCCATGATGTTGCTTGTGACATATGCATCATAAACATCGATACTTTGGTATAGCCACTATGTGCATGCATCAAATGTTCAGATTTGTCCATATGTTATACACTGTCCATATGCCTTAGATGTTATGACCTGTCCATACTAACGATTAAATTGAGCATTCTTCTGCATATCGAATGCTATGCAAATGTTGCATAACTGCACTTCAAATGGTCTGTAGGCATTTTCAAAACTGAGTTCCTTTTCTTTTCAAGCTTCTACAAATCCGCAAGTTAAGCTACGAATTAATACCCAATAATCAATCTGCAATATGGTGATACTTTGAAGATAATCATTCAAACTAGCTAGGCATCATGTATAATGTTGGAAACGTGGCATTCAATTTTCGAGCAAGAGCATAAAAAAGATAATTTGGATGTCTATTTACTATAGAGTTCTTTCCTCATGTATTAAACAGTGCATCAAGTTTCATTTTTTCTAGAGAGGTGGGTTGCTACAAAGCTCAATATGGGCGTCTGCATATGATATTGGGTTTTCATTTTGTCTTTACTATTGTGGTTTTCAATTACTGGGAAGGAAGCGTTTTAATGGCAATCCATGGATCTTATGCACACCTATCTGATGTGCTTTATGATGTATGGAATGCATGTTGTGAACATTTCTAAGCCTGATGAATATGCTATCCAGTAATATGATTTCAATCATTGCAATTATTGGCTAAAAGCTCTATTGCATGCGGTCAAATTCCCCCTTCCCACTCTTCAATGCGTGCACCTGGAAGAGCTCCAACCCGTGGTTATGATTAAAGGAGTGGAAGTGAGAGAGGGCAAGAAGGAAGTGCAAGGTGAGTCGAGGTGTGTGCGAGAGCTGTATGGATATGTGTGTATGGACATGAGTGTGCAACAGCGGGAAGAGTGTGTAAAAGGTAAGTAGCAAGTGAGTGAACATCGGTGTGTTAGTGGGATAATGTAATAGAGTGTGTGTGAGAGAATAGAAAAGTGGGGATGTGTGCATGGTTGAGAAAGAGTGAGATAGGAAGGGAGAGAAAAAGGGAAGAGAGGAGACATGTGGAAGCAGATGAGGGAGTGAGAAAAGATTGAAAGAGAGTGTCGACATGAGTGAATAAGAGAGTGTGGAGAAGTGTGTGGAAGAGTGTGAGAGTGGGGTTGTGAGTGAGAAAGTTAGAGAGAAAGAGAGTGTATGAGAGTAAGAGGGCCTCGGAGAGCGATAACGCGTACGTACGAGTGTATACAACGTAGTGGATTAGAGGTACAATTGTGGCCCCAAGCAACACAAGTTGATCAATTCCACGGAGTTTGGGTGAGGCATAAGCATACCATCCACACTTTCCTTTGTGTTTAAGAGTGTCCATCATTTTGGTGCGTTTGCCGGGAACATATGAGCTAGTGCACAGCCATAAGAAGAATCCATTATGCGATAATTGTGGGCTCTAAGTAATCCAATCAGACCGATTTCGAGGGATTTAAACCAAATAAAGCCTCGTATAATCATTTTTTCCTTGGGTTCAAGAGCTTTTCATTTTGGTGCGTTTGCCGGGAATAGCTTGGTATGTCTCTATAAGAGAGTGCCATAGGTTCGCCTAGCGCCACAGGTTGGCCGAGCTTGCGGACCCCAAGATCTAGTACATGAGCAAGGGGAGCTCATCGTCAGGAGCAACACAAACTCAAAGAGAGGAACGCGCTCAGAGAAGAGCCCTTGAAAGAGAAAGGAGAAGGTGGGAACCGCCAGGTGAGTGGACCTCGATTGGTTCGAAGAAATCAGTCAAAAACGTGTACTCCCCTAGGAGAGTCGCGAGTCAAGTACGGAAGTTTGAAGGAGGGATCCTGAGGCCACGTGCATTAAATTTCTGGGATCGAAGTGATATCGACATCACACCTCTGTTCGAAATGGCTCAGCGGATTTCAGTTCACTTGGGGGACTTCACCAAATTTTCAGGTACTTGGGACGAAGATCCGGATAGTTTTATCCAGTTGTTTGAGGTTACTTGTGAGGCCAATGACGTAGTTGACCAGGATCAAAGGTTGAGAATTTTTCCGGCTATTCTCCGTGATGAGGCAGCCAATTGGTATGGGAATTTGACACCACAAGAGCGTGGAACTTATCAAATGCTCAAGGAAGCCTTCTTGGCAAAGTTTCGGTGACAAGGCTTCCAAGATAGATTGGCCCAACAAATGGATTATTTGCGACAAGGAGTCAATGAGAGCATCGATAACTACATTCAGAGAATGGAAACGTTGGTAAGAAAGATGGGCGCGAATGCCCCGAACAATGAGACCTTGAAACGAAGATTCATTTCGGGATTGCGAGATCCTACGGCACAGCAGCATATCAGCCTGACAAGACCTGCGACCTTAATGGATGCTAAAGAGCAAGCGAGGCTTTGGGAGGAAGTACAATTATGCCAACAAAGGAAGATGGAGCTCTTATACGAGCCTATGGGAGGCCCAGGAAACATACCGATGAAAGATCCTGGCCAAGGAAGTCCCGCATTGACGACCCCAGCTTTTGTAGCTGCCACTAGCACGCTAGGCGAGGTAAAGCTTGCGCTAACCGAAGAACGAATATTGGAGTTGGTCACGCAAGCTATAAAAGCTGCCACAATAACTCAGGAGACATACACAGTAAAACTAGAGGTCACAACAAACCCGAATCAAGTGTTTCGATCAAATACATGGTGTGGGAAGTGTCATGGTTACGGCCATTTGGCTTCAGAATGCCCTACAGTCTTGAGAGTATTCACAGATAGATCACCACCTAGGATGCGTTGCACTTTTTGCGGAAGAACAAATCACACGGAGGACCGATGTTACAACAAGAGGGCCTATGAAGAGAGGACCATGAAATCGGGAGATACAAGAGAGAGACCTTACACGAGATTGCCCGCTCAAAGTGTACCACCTACATCTCGTTGGGAAAACAGACCTACTTATGGATATGGTGCTCAGGGTCAAGGAGGAGACTATCCAAGAGGAGCCGTACGTGATCAAAGAAGAGACCAGTGCTGGAGATGTCATGGCTTTGGCCATACTCAATCTAGATGTCCAAACGAAAAGAAGCCAATTGATTATACCCCGCTATGTAGGTACTGTAGTGGAGAGGGCCACTTTGATGAAGATTGTCCAAAACGAAGAGCTGCCGCCGGCAAGGAAAAAGGACCAATAGGGTCCTCGAACTATGTTGATACTCAGATGCATTCCACATCGAGAGTTCAAGAGCAAGTTCCTACGATCGGAGTAGTGTTCAAGACACCGAACCCTCAAGAAGGCTCTAGCTCGTCGATGCACTTTGTGGATGCTTACGAGGCCAAGAAACTACACAAAGATCCAACTGTAGCAGTAGTCACAAGGACTCAAGAGTATTCGAAGAAGAATCCAAGAGGCGAAGGTGAAGAAGGGAGTCAAGAGAAGATAGCTGAGCACGAAGAGGTAGAAAACCAAGTTGGAAGATTTGTTGAGCAGCAAGAGCTTGAGGATGGGGAAGAAATTGAGATTCTTCCACCAGTGACCAAGGAGTTTGTGCCGGGCATAACACCATTCCCTGAAAGATTGAAAGCTCCTAAGAGTAGAAAGGAAAGACAAAGTTCGGAAGAAGTGGATATTGTAAAGTTGCTCGCTGATACGGAAGTCACGTTGGATATTGGCACATTGCTGAAATGTTCACCTGTTTATAGGAAACAATTCTACAACGAATATATCAAGAAGCCGAGGAAAGCTCGAGATAAAAATAGACAAGATAAGGATGTCCAAGGAATCATTCAAAGTATTACGACGCAAATTGATTCGAACGCTCCAGCTGTGACGATCGAAATTAAAGGATATGCAGTCCCTGGTGCTCAATTAGATAGTGGAGCCGCAGTCAACCTGATGACTGAGTTCATGATGAAAGCTTTGGGCCTCAACCACATGGAAGAAACGCCGATGTCTTTGAGAATGGCAGATCAAACACAAGTGAAGCCTGCGGGTCTTTTGAAGAATGTAAGCACAGTTTTGGGTGGTCTAGAGTTTAAAGTTGATTATCTGATAGTAAGACCAAGGACCTCAGAGGCTACCTTCTCGATCCTACTTGGACGGCCATGGCTGGTGCAAGCTGAATGTGTGCATGACTGGCGCACAGGTTTTATTTCAATAGTGCCAAAGTCTGATCGGATTCAAATACAAGTATCCCCACCCTCGAGCAACAAGAAGAAAACAATAATAGTCGATGAGATGGAGAAGAAAAAGAAGGAGAGAGCAAGCCACGAGATTGCACGAGCTAGGTTTTCTTTGAACACAAATAACTACAAGAATCTGCTTCAAGACGGGTTCAACTTGCAGCTCTTTAAGAATCAAGACACAAAGATGGGAGAGTATCAAAATCCACTGCTCTATAACGACGATTTCGATCAGGAGTTGCTAGGATGGTTGACGCACACAAGAGAATTTGAGTGCTACATATTGAGTATAGACGCAAAGGAAAATAAATTTACTCAATCCTTGGAGAAGAGAACTTCAAGGGAAGAGCTAAAACTAGAGTTAGCTCCGGCGATGGAAGTGCAACAGTTGCAAGAAAGAGTTAGAATGCTAGAAGCAGAGATTCTAAGGAGAGACCGAGAATTGGAAAAGGAAGCGAAGAGTAAGACTAAAGTGTCGGAAGCCATTGCAAAAGCTGAACTAAAGAAATTAGGTTCAATCGAAACAGAACAAAACAATGATTTACTGGCCAACCATGCACGCGTGATCGGAGAGCACATTCCAATCACAGTGTCATCAAGGAATAAGGACTATTCGCGAGAAGCTCAGTTGGAAAAATGGGAAGTTTTCCCAGAAAAGTTCTTGAGTGTAGGGTCAGAGCTACCAGATGGAGTACGAGATTGCATTAAAACGACACTCAAAAATTTCAGCGAGGCCTTTGCATGGTCATACAGTGATCTGAGAGGAATTGATCCCCGAATCTGCCAACATTATATAGACTTGGAAGAAGGCACACGACCAATATGTCAACGACTCAGGCGAACGAATCCAGTCTACTCGGAATTGATCAAGTTGGAATTGACCAAATTATTGGAGGCAGGATTTATATATCCCATCGCATCCAGCGAGTGGGTATCACCAATTGTAGTTGTTCCGAAGAAAAATAAGAAAATCCGTATCTGCATAGATTATCGAAAGTTGAACGAGCGCACGAAGAAGGATCACTTTCCCTTGCCATTTACTGATCAAATCTTGGACAGAGTGGCTGGCCATAAATTGTACTCATTTTTGGATGGTTTCAGTGGGTACAACCAGATCCAAATCCATGAAGAGGATCAATCAAAAACTACTTTCACGACAGAATGGGGTACGTATGCATATCGTGTGATGCCATTTGGATTATGCAATGCACTAACCACATTCCAGAGAGCAATGATAGCTGCATATCAAGACTACTTGCAGGATTGGATGGAGATATTTCCCGATGACTTTGCAATCAGAGGCGACGATGAAAATATGATAGAGAGGATCGAAGCAATTTTAAGAAGAAGCATTGAAAAAGGCATCGCATTAAATCCTGAAAAGTGTACATTTGGAGTACAAAGAGGATTGCTTTTGGGACATGTTATTTCTGAAAAAGGGATTGCGGTTGACGAGGATAAAGTGGAAAAGATTGGACAACTTCCACCTCCGCAAAACTTGCAACAACTCAAAGGATTCTTGGGCCATGCGAATTATTATCGACGTTTTATATTAAATTTTGCATCCATAGCGGCACCACTGACGAATCTCTTGAGGAAGGACCAACAATACCAATGGACTGAAGAGTGTCAAGTTGCATTCGACTCGATCAAGGAGAGGTTGATAAATGCACCAATTTTGGTAGCACCCGACTGGACGAAAGAATTCCATGTGCATACCGATGCTTCTCATACTGTGGTTGGAGCAGTACTATGCCAAGCCGATGAAAAGAAGTTGGACCACCCTATTTATTACGCAAGTCGCAATTTGAATAGCACTGAGAGGAACTACACGACTACGGAGAAGGAATGTCTCTCGATGATCTTTGCGGTGAACAAGTATCGACATTACCTGATGGGAAAGCATTTCACGTTTTATGTGGATCATGAAGCCCTTAAGTACATCATTAATAAACCCGAACTGTCAGGGCGACTGATGAGGTGGATGCTACTTCTCCAAGAATTTCAGTTCACAGTGGTAACCAGACCAGGCAAAGCACATATATTGGCTGACCATTTGTCTCGAATTGTTAATGAGGAACCAATCTCTGGTGTGCCCGATGATGCTCCTGATGGACATCTATTCCAGGTTGATGCAAAAGTACCTTGGTATGCCGATTTGGTGAATTTCTTGTGCACTACTAAATATCCGCCAGGAGCAAGCAAGAGAGAGAAGCAAAAACTGTTAGCATTGGCGAAGCACCATAGCATCATTGGGGGGAAACTCTATCGATATTTTGTTCATGAGAGCATTTATCGGAGGTGTCTCGAGGAAGAAGAAGCAAATCTAGTGTTGAGGGCTTTGCATGACGAACCCTGTGGTGGGCATTTTGCTGGTGAACTGACGGCAAGAAAGATTTTTATAGCTGGGTATTGGTGGCCAACATTGTTCAAAGACTCGCACACATACTGTAAGAAATGTGACAAATGCCAACGAATGGGCAAAACCACATTAGCACATGCTGCTCCTCTTACGCCGGTGTTGGCTCTTAAGCCGTTTGAGAAATGGGGAATTGATTTTGTGGGGCCTATTGATCCTCCCTCACGACGAAGATCCAATAGGTATATCTTGGTCTGTACTGATTATGTTACCAAGTGGGTAGAAGCCAAAGCTCTGAAGACTGATCGAGCTGTTGATGTAGCTAAATTTCTGTATGAGCAAATTATCACTCGATTCGGATGCCCGTTGGAAATAGTAAGTGATAGAGGAACCCATTTTGTCAACGAACTGATCGAAGAATTAATGGAATTATATAAGATCAAACATAGAAAAAGCACTCCATATTATCCAAGGGCAAATGGACAAGTGGAGGTCACCAACAAAATTCTTGAACAGATTCTGACAAAGACAGTAGCTGTGCATAGGCGAGACTGGGATGAGAGACTTTTGGAAGCTTTGTGGGCGTATAGAACATCCTACCGAGTGACGACAAAGAGCACTCCGTTCTCTCTAGTATATGGCGAGGAAGCCATCTTCCCCATCGAAAAAGAAGTTCCGACATTAAGAGTGGCCATCGAAGCCAGGTTGGGCGAGGAAGAGTCATTAAAAGAGAGGTACATACAACTGGTCAAGCTGGAAGAAAAGAGACTCATCGCACAACAAAGTTTCGAAGCTATTCAGAAGAGACGTAAAGAGAGTCATGACAAGAATCTCAAAACCTATGTGATTCAAGAAGGGGATTTGGTACTAGTCTATGATAGTAAATATTATAAATTCCCAGGGAAGTTACAGACAAGATGGGCAGGACCGTTTAAGGTGGTGGAACTCAACTCTAATGGTTCCATGCAAATTCAAGATTTAGGAGAAGAATATGCCCCCGTGAAAGTTAACGCGCTTCGAGTTAAGCCATATTTCAAGTGATATTAGAACGGGAGAAGCTAGACGATATCCAAGCAGAAGGACGAATTAGATTCCTTGTACATACATGTATAGTTATATATATGTATATGCGCATATGTAAGCTATGATTTGTGTGTCATCAATATTCTTCCTTGCTAGCTCAAGAAACTTTGGACTTCTAATTATTTTTCTTATGTTGCGCAGAGACTGTTAGGAGCTAAGTAACAAAATGGCAGATCAGATAACGCAACTCTACTTGTACGAGTTAAGGATATATTTCTCGGACCAAACATTCGCCCGCATGGACATAGATGTCGACGACTTTGAGACGGAATACGATGTTGAGGAAGCGCATTGGCTGGTATGCTTTATAAACCAGGATTTGGGTGTTGCATTTTACATTGAGTGTTTTGAGGAATACCTAGCTCGACATGTAGGATGGGCGGGAGATCGATATTACTATTTTGATCCTTCGAGGGAAATGCCTAATGAGGAAAACGATATCACATGGGCTTGGGCAGATGTGCTAACGCTAGCAAGTGATGACGGAGCTCCTGAAGTTGAGCCTGACTCGCCTTAGGGAAGTTGTCGGGATGCGAGTACGAGGTGAGACTACATGAGACATCCCAGAGACTCACATTCTAGGACACCTAGGGATAGGTATACGAGGGACTAAGGCATAGCTGGCTGTAGTTACCTAGTGAAAAGTCAACTCGATGAATACATATGTAGTGTCTGTAATTGAGAGAATGGAGTGAAGAGGTGGTTGATCTGTCAAAGGCTAGTGTGTATATGTTTTGCATGTATGTGTGGGAACAGTGGGAAAAGTCCCTTTCTTCCTCTCCCTAATTCTCAGGACTTGGGTGAACTAATTAACTATGAAAAGAAAGAAAAGAAAAGAAAAAAAAATATATTGTGTTGTTGTGATCGTACCAATGCGCTATGGTGGGCTAGTAGGTGGGTGGATTTATCCTCGCCGGGTGGTTAGGACCACGAGCCGCAGCTAGTTTTGCCATAGGCTTGGGAGGTATATGTTTGTGTCTTAGCTACGCGCCATAACGGGTTGGTAGGTAGGTGGAGCCATCGTGGCTGGGTAGTCACGACCACGAGCCGCATCCAGTGTCGTTATGGGCTAGCTGATATATGTTATGTGTTGTCATTATGTGTTTGTGTGTTGTGCGCTGCATTGCATTGGTAGATGGGTGGAATCAACCTGATCGGGTGGTCAGGTCCACGAATCGCATCCAGTGTCAATATAGGCCAACGTGTGATTAAAATAAAATTTTCATATGAAGTTATTCCCCACTCCTGAGGGGGAGAGAAAGAGAGGAGAGGGCGATGATCGCCAGGAAGGGAACGTTATTTGCTTGTGTAATTGGTATGTGTTGGCTTGCGACAGATCAGCTCACTCTGAATCAACATTCTTGAAGGCACAGATATTCTATATGTACTATGGATGAGGCTTTAGCAAGGTAATGCAACGGTCTTGCTTTATAACTTGTGTGCTCCATCTCAGGGTTTTTCTAGTGTGTGGGACACTCCAGGGTTCTGATGTATGTCTTCACTTGCACTCGAATTTCGATGGCTTTTGTAGGACGACGATGGGGATTCTTCGGAAGTGTCTAGTCATGGAATGATTGTACATAGCGAATAGTAGATGTAATAATGGGGTATGCATTTAGGGTATTTTTGCATCTCCTGTTGAATTCATTTCAGTTATTGTTGTTTATTTCGGTAATTCCGTTTCTGTTTTCTGCAATGGTAGTTGCATGTATAAAACATGGAAAGGTGTGCATGTATTATTTTGGTTGAGACCATTTTTCATAATGGAATGTATGAGCAAATTGATGCATGGCTGAAATGGAATTGCATATATGTGCATGTTCTTGGATCATTTTGGAAATGACTGATTTGTATGTATTCATGAGTGATTTTTTTTAGCACTAATAGCTTCGATGAGTGCAGGTTCAGTGGAAGTGACGGCTCGATGAAAAGGAATGCGAACTAATTGAAAATTGACATGTTCATGGTTGTTTGGATTTTATTGCAGCAATAGTGGCTCGTCGAGGACGACTTCGCAATTAAGAAAAGGGGAGTATGTTAGCCCACAAAATGGTTGGTTTTTTTATGCACTAATGTGGGTTTGTTTGGCAGGAAAATACGCTTGATTTCAGGTACTTGAAGCACGAATTTGATAATTGATGGGAAGCATGTGGAGGTATTGATTGGAGGGATGTGGAGAAAAGGGATTGAGCATGGACAAGCCTCCTAAGAGCATAGGAGATACCGACGTGCAAAAGAAATGAGAGGTGGCTTTGTTTCAAGGGGGGTAGCAAGTTTTTTCTTGGCTTAGCTAGGTATCGAAAAAGGGAGAAGTCAAGGAAGGGGCCTATGTGGAGGTTTTTTTTCTCGTGTGTGTGCAGGTGAGAAAGGCGAAGAAGATATAAGGAGGAAGGAAAGCAAAGGGAAGAGGATGCAAGGAGATGGTAGAGAAACAAGAAGGGAAAGAAGATGAAAGAGGGGGTAGGATTGCATGAAACAAAGGGTTGTTTGTTCGAGAGCCAGTGAGTTTTTGTAAACTGAAAAGTGGAGGTGCAACTGGAAGGAGTTTGATCAGATGAAAAATCAGCTTCGCCTTGTGCAAGGAGGATCCATAAGAGGTCAAATGATGGTCTGAATGGTGATGCAATGCATCATATGGAGATGCAATCGAAGGGAATTCTTTTATCTCAACAAGTCAGATTTTTTGTCAAGAGAAGAACTTTATTGCCATGCAATCAAGGAAAATCATATATGAAAGCTGAGTGAATTGGAGCGAGCTGGAGCCTCTAGATGTGAGCGCAGTACTAAAGTGGGGGTGTGCTAAGGCATCTGGTAGATTTTGGCGTTGGAGGAAGGTTTTTCAATCATCTGTAGGATATGAATGAGAGGTTACAGGGAATCAGCATGATCAATAAGGACGCAAAATGAGGCATCATTTCATGTCCATAGAGGTCCGTTTTTTGCAGGTCTGACGAGCGAAACGGAAAAGGGGGGGGAAGTTTTCTCCTTTTTTGTTTGGGTCTGAAAGGCATGACAGGGGAGAGCAGCTGTTCAAGCAGGGACGGGCCCTGCATCCATGAATGCATGTGGAATTACTCGGCACAGTCCCCGCCTTGGCGTGAAGATGACAAAGAGGGGCACTACGTGTTCGAGCTCATATATATATTTTTTTCTCTCCATTGTCGGGCTCTCGATTGCTCATCCCTCGCCTCTGTCCAGTGTGCTTCGTCCTCACCACATGGTGATTGCGCAAGAACTGTGGCAATAATCTACAACAACTGGTGTGAGAGCATTGTGTTGCACGTGATCGTGCTCATCGAGAGTGGTGTCCGCTTCTTCATCTCAAGAAGCGACATTTCTAGTACAAGGGCATCCATTAAGCTATTGATGCATATCAAGCCTTCACACATTGGCTTGGAATCATGGAAGACTAGCTTGGACAAAGCTTTATCAAGGCTTCACTTGAAGCAAGGTTCATATGAACATATGCTTAGATGTTCTTACTTTTTTCCCCTTTGTAAAAGTCTATATGACTTGGCATTTATTTGTAATCACTTTAGTCACTTACCTTCTTCATTAGTCGTGGAAAAAGGAATGATTTAGTGGAGAGAATATCTCCCTACTTTTAGTAGAGATATTCTAGGGAGCCTAAGTTTGAATTTGAAATTCAAATTAACCTTCAACTCCTATAAAAACTACAAGCAAAAAGTCGCGGGTGTCCATCATCAATCCCGAGGCTATTCTGTACTTTCTAGTGAGTGTGTGAGGTCTACTCCATAGCCTACACCTCTGAGTACCATTGTGCTATATTTATCAAGCCAATGGGAATGTACATTCATATGATATAATACATATACTTACATTCATCATCTCTATTTTGTCTGAGTCTCCTACTCCAAGTCTGTCAACTTCCAAAGAGCATTTCGCAGTGCTCACTGAACCAAATCAAGAGTTCAATAGCTCATTGGAACCAGCTCAAAGTCTACTACAAGCATACAAATCTCAGAAGATTTCATTCAGCCATTTGGGAGAAATCGCGCTCGAAGCAGTCACTGGTCTATCTCTGCAACTCTCCTAAAAAGTCGGGGGTAATCAGAATTTTGCTAAACTTATTTCTCAGTGTATGGTTTATCAATTTGAGTGATTCCACTTGTAATTGGTAGCTTATTAAGGTACTTTAATACTCCCAAAAGGAATTGTTTCAATTGCAAGTGTGCTGGTCACACTGAGCATAACACTGAGCAGGTATCATTACAGAAATAGCAAGTTTTTTGGATTTGTGAAGGAACCAAGTTGTCTGTTTTGGTTTGATCATTACACAAACCATTTGCAAAGTACATATATGGTTTCTTTGTGTCATTTGGAAGCTAAACAAGTATACTAAGCATATCTGGAGCCAAAGGAGGGCAGGTGTGAAGCAGGTTTTGCAGCATCAACTCATTTCTTGAGTGCATCCAACCATCACAGAAGGTAAACATGGGTGATGGTTTCCCTTCATTCATTGACAAATTAGACAGAAACAATTATCAGGCTTGGTCATTGAGAATGAAGACCTATCTACAAGGGAGAAGCTTATTTGGATACATATCAGGAGATGAGGAGTTGCCCTCATTCAAGACTAGAGGACTACCCACAAAGGATGAACATGAAAGACTCAACCAATGGTGTGCAAAGGATGCTTTGGCAAGGTCTTACCTTCTAAACTCTATATCTGATTTTCTTTTACCTCATGTAAGGAATTGTAAGACTTCCCAAGAGACTTGGGAAACCTTGTCAAACTACTTTTCTTCCAACACAAGGGCTAGGAAGAATCAATTGTGGATTGAGTTCACAACCCTTAGGAAGCAGACCAAGCAATCAGTCTCAAAGTATGTGACAAAGATCAAAGATGTGGCAGACCAATTAGCAAGCATTGGAGAGGAGATTGAAGAGGAGCAAATAGTCAGGCAAGTAACAAATGGACTCAAGGCAGATGATAAATGGGAAAGTTTCACCACTGCAATGGACCTCTATATGGACATGCATACCCCTGATCTCACAACACTCATGGGCCAACTATTTACACATGAAGCAAAGTTTACAAAGGCTGGAGATCAATCAAAAGGTAACAACCCCTCTGCTCTCTATATTGATAAGAAAGTTAAAGATAAAGGTAAAGGGAAGAAAGAGGATGAAGAAGGCTCTACCTCCCAAGCTAATTATGCAGGGAGAGGTAGATCGTCTAGAGGAAGAGGCAGAGGAGGTAAGTCAGGTAGGGGGAGACCCTACAACTCATCACCATGCAACATTTGTGGATTGTCCAATCATACCACAGATGAATGCTACAAGAACTACAAAAATCAGAGAGGAAGAGGCTACTCAAGAGGTGGATACTCTCAAGGGAGAGGCAGATTCAATCAACACCAAGGCTACAATGGATACAACAACCAATACAACAACAACTACAACAACAACCACAATGGAAATTACCAAGGTGGATTCAGAAATAGAAGAGACTACAACAACTACACAGAGGAGCAAGATGACTCCCTATTGATCATGAATATGACCTCCAAGGCAGGTACAAATGATGATCATTTATTGTATATTGACTCAGGATGTTCTAACCATGTAGCTGGCAATGTGGCACTACTTTCTGATTTGGAAGAGCCCAAGGGCAAACATCAGGTACAAACAGGTGATGACACTAAACATTCTGTTGTTAAGATTGGAAATGTGAAGACATGTGATGGTAACCAGAACCTATTGAGTAGGGTACTCTATGTACCAACTGTGAAGAGAGATGGTGGATGCAATCCAAAGATGAGTAGGTGCCACTACAACCAGCTTCACACCAGCCAACTGAGACTTCAGAGTTGATTAGTAGACCCTTTGAGCTTCCTAAATCCACCAAAATATCAGCCAAGTACTTTGGAACATGTATCCCAAAGGTTTAAGTCAAGACCGACAAGTTGCGAAATGACTAGCTCCCAAAACTTGCTATTTTTGGACATACACCTGCTGGAAAAAATGAACAGTGCTCTCAACCTAGAAGGAATTAGAAAAATTCCTTTTGGGCATAGCAAATAGACTTAGCAAGCTTCCTATTCCAAGTTAAAACACTTCAAATGATGGACTGAGCACTGAGAACAAGTTTCATCAAGTTCTGGAACATTCCCACAATTCTCGGGGCTCTGCAGAGATAGACCAGTAAGCAGTAAAATGCAGATATCTCCAAAAGTATAAATCCAATGACCTTGAAAATTTATAGGTAGAAACTAGACAGTGAGAGCTATCCAACGCACTTTAAAACACTGAAAAAGGTTCAGTAAAACTCGAGATATGACCTTCTGAAGTTACTGCTCTGAGTGAGTATAGCAGAGAACAAAACAGAGAGGTAGATGATAATAAATGTATAGATTCACATATGATTACAACCACATTGGCAATGAATCTTTGCACAATGGGAGTAGAATGATAGAGCTATGGAGTAAGCTCTTCAATCTCTACAAAATGACATGAAGTGATCACGTACAAGACTTGCTAATCGCCTCTTCCTTCTTGCTCCTTTTATAGCTATTCTTGGAGGGAGTTTTGAATTCGAATTCGAATGGCTCCACCTAAAAGTGATCCCCAAAGTTAGGAGAGATTCCCTCAACTCAAAAATTCGTGATTTTGGTAGTTGGAGCCACGAATTTGCTTTTACATCATGGATGAGGTAAGCCATCCTTTTACTTTTTTCTTTTTCCATTTACAAGAGATAAAATGTACTCTTTTACAAGAGGTGTTCACATGACTACTCATGTGACTTACAAATGAGGATAATATCAAGCATATCAAGCATGTAGGCTTGGGCAAAATGCACCAACAGCTCCCCCTCAAGCCTAACATGCTTGGCCTCCAAATAAGTCTTCAATTGTCCTTGATTTCCTGCAAACCAATCGTCAACTTGAATCTACTTAATTTCGTACCATCAAGAGCTTTCGTCAACATGTCTGCACATTGCATATCTGTAGAGACGTAGGATAGTTGAATATCCTTGCTCATTAGCTTCTCCCTTACATAATGGTAGTGGACTTCAATATGCTTGGTTCTAGCATGGTATACCGGATTAGCTGCTAGATGTAGTGAGCTTGTGTTGTCACCAAAAATGTGAGGTGTTGAAGAATGAAGTCCAAGATCTGTGTACAAAGATTTTAACCACATGATTTCTTGAGTTGCATTAGCCAAACCTCTATATTCAGCTTCAGTAGAAGATAATGCCACGGTTGGTTGCTTCTTCGATGACCAAGAAATGATTTTTGAACCTGCAAATGATATATACCCTGATGTGCTTCTTCTATCATCTTTAGATCCGGCCCAATCTGCATCTGAGTAGACCTTTAGCTCAATATCTGAAGTATATGAATAGAACAAACCTTCATTCATGGTCCCCTTTAGGTACTTGAGGACTCGCTTGGCCGCTTCCATATGTGGTCTTCTCGGCTTATGCATAAACTGACTCAATATGCTAACACTATAGCATATATCCACCCTTGTGAGTGTTGCATAGTTCAAACTTCCAACCAAGCTTTGATAGCTTGTGATGTCTTCAATTGGCTCTCCTTCATAAGCACTAAGCTTATGATTTTGCTCCATAGGTGTACCTGCACACTTTGTATTTTCCATCTTGAACTTGACGAGCATGTCATGGACATACTTCCTTTGTGTGATGTATATACCTGAATCTGTGTAGATCAACTCCAATCCAAGAAAATAAGTGAGTGGTCCGAGGTCACTTATTTTGAACTCCTCCTTCATTTGACTCTTTACCTGTTTGATTCCTTCAAGATCATTGCCTGTGATAATAATATCATCAACATACACACATAAATAGATCACTTCAGATCCATTCCTCTTTATGAACAAAGAGGTATCCGCCTTGCTAGCTTTGAATCCTTGGTCCTGCAAATAAGTAACCAATCTGAAATTCCAAGCTCTTGGAGCTTGCTTCAATCCATACAAAGCTTTCTTTAGTTTGCATACATAGTTAGGATGATGTGCATCCTCATATCCAGGAGGTTGTGCCATATACACTTCCTCAGAAATCCATCCATTCAAGAAAGCATTCTTTACATCAAGTTGATAAAGATTCCAATTTCTAGATGCAGCAAGACTTATGAGAACCCTAATTGTAGGCATTTTTGCAACAGGAGAGAAAGTCTCCTCATAATCAATACCATGGGTTTGAGCAAACCCTTTAGCAACTAACCTTGCTTTGTGTCTATTTATACTTCCATCTGGATTCTTCTTGATTTTGTATATCCATCGAGATCCGATTATCTTCATAGATGGCTTGTTAGGTACAAGCTCCCAAGTGTCATTCTCCTTCAAGGCTTCCATTTCTTCATCCATTGCATCTCTCCAAGCTTTCTTGCTTTGTGCTTCTTCGAATGTGGTAGGTTCTTCATTGGTTGAATCCTTTGCAATGTAGATTGAGTGCTTGGTGACCAAAGAAGTATCATAAACAAACCTCTCTGGTTTCTTCTTCTCCCTCGAAGACCTTCTAAGTGGTTGATGTGAGCTCTCGGGTCCATATGTAGCATCCTGCATCTTTGCTTTACCTTTGTTCTTCCATAGCTTTAGTCTTTCCAAGTCTTCTAGGTCAATCTCCGAATCACTTTCTTCAATCTGCTTTGGCTCCTTTGGTTGAAGTGATGGAAAATCTTCATCCAAGTCATATGGCAGCTTCACTTTCCTGTCATCATCAAACCATGATTTGTTTTCATCAAAAATTACATCTCTACTCATAGAAAATCCTTTATTGGTTGGATTGTACAATCTATATCCTTTTTGGTTTTGATCATAACCAATGAATACACACTTCTCTGCCTTGGGATCCAATTTCCCTCTTACTTGAGAAGGAATGTGAGCATAGGCTAAGCATCCAAAGATTTTACAATGCTCTAGACTAGGTCTTCTTCCATTCCACACTTCATATGGAGTGGTTCCATCTAGTGACTTAGATGGAAGTCTATTTATGAGATATGTGGCTGTCGACACAGCCTCTGCCCATAGGTAGTTCGGCAATCCCTTTTCATTGAGCATGGACCTTGCAGCTTCGACAATAGCTCTGTTCCTCCTCTCTGCTACACCATTGAGTTCGGGTGTATACCTTGTAGTGACTTCCCTTTTAATGCCTCTTTCATGCAAGAAGGCATCAAATTCAAAAGAGAAGTATTCTCCTCCACCATCTGATCTGAGTCGTTTCAAAGTCCTACCTGTTTGGTTTTCAACAAGAGCAATATACTTCTTAAAGCAATTAAACACTTCATCCTTGTGCTTCATGAAAAACAGAATGGTCCACCTGCTACAATCATCTATGAAAGACACATAATATCTTGAGCCTGATATAGATGGCTCCTTACTTGGACCCCACACATCCGTGTGCACTAGATCCAAAGGATTTTGATACATATATCCTTTCTTATTGAAAGGTTGTCTATGAGCCTTGCCGAGTTGACAAGCTTCACACTTATAAATCATGTGTTGCCTTGTGATATTAGGCAAACCAAGTACACTTTGGTCCCTGCAAATCTGTTTGAGTGTCCTCTCACCAATGTGAGCAAGCCTTTTGTGCCATATCTCCAACTCTGTTAGAGTTTGAGATCCATAGCTAAACAAAGCTATGTTCTTTGTATCTTCCACTTCAAAAGTGAAAAGCCTTCCTGTCTTTTCTCCTTTGGCAATCCTTCGAAAGCCTTGCCTTGGGTCTTCAACATATGCTCCAAATCGATTGAATCTAACCTGCAATCCTTTTTCAACAATCTGTCCAACACTTATTAAATTTTTGGTAATTGTAGGGACATACAAGACTTTGCTTAAGAGGTTCATATTCCCATCTGATGTCTTAACATTACCTATCTTCTCCACTGAGTGCTTTGTGTCATCTCCTGTCTGCACTTCATGCTTGTCATGAGGATCTTCCAAATCAGAAAGTAAAGCCACATTTCCTGCTACATGGTTCGAGCATCCCGAATCAATGTAAAATATGTGATCATCATCCTTACCCTTCTTCGTTGATAGATTCATAATCAATAATGAATCTTCTTGACTTTGGTCCTCTGCATAGTTATTGTAATCTCTTCTTCCTCTATGGCCACTTTGATAGTTGTTGTTGTTGTTGTAATTGTTGTTGTAGTAGTTGTTGTTGTAGCCTCCATTGTACCTGCCTCTATTTGATCCATAGCCACCTCTATTGAATCCTCTTCCTCTTGAGTTCCTCGGGTTCCTGAAACATTCTTCAGTAGTATGGTTAGATAAGCCACATATGTTGCAAGGTTGAGATGATTGGAATCTCCCCCTGCCTTGCTTTCCACCTCTGCCTCTTCCTCTAGCTCTTCCTCTACCTGCAAAGTTTGCTTGGAAAGAGCTTCCTTCATCTTCATTCTTCCTATTCTTTGACTTGTCCTTGACCTTAGCTTTATCAGAATATAAGGCAGAAGTTTGATTACCTCTTGAGGACTCACCACCTTTGCTAATCTTTGCTTCATGAGTGAAGAGTTGGCCCATGAGTGTATTGAGGTCGGGTACATGCATATCCATGTATAAATCCATGGCTGTTGTGAATGACTCCCACTTGTCGTCTGCTTTGATTCCATTCATGATTTGTCTTATGATTTGCTCCTCTTCAATTACCTCTCCAATGCTTCCAAGTTGGTCGGAAATCTCCTTCATCTTTGTGACATAATCAGTCACATTTTGCTTCGGGCTTTTCTTCATTGTTGTGAACTCCATCCACAATTGGTTCTTCCTTGCTCGAGTGTTGGAAGAGAAGAAAGAAGCAAGTGCATTCCAGGTTTCTCTTGATGTCTTGCATCCCTTGACATGAGGTAAAAGAAAATCAGAGATTGAGTTTAGAATATAAGACCTTGCAAGTGCATCCTTCGAACACCAATTCGAAAGTCCTTCCACTTCTTCATGTGATGGTTGCCCTTTGTTCCTCATGGTTGGCATTGCTTCATCTCCGGATATGAATCCATATAGATTCCTTCCTTGAAGGTAAGCCTCCATCCTTAGAGACCATGCCGGGTAGTTGTTTCGATCCAATTTGTCAATTGTTGATGGAAATCCATCTCCCATGTTGCTTGACTATGCTCTGATACCACTGTGAAGAGAGATGGTGGATGCAATCCAAAGATGAGTAGGTGCCGCTACAACCAGCTTCACACCAGCCAACTGAGACTTCAGAGTTGATTAGTAGACCCTTTGAGCTTCCTAAATCCACCAAAATATCAGCCAAGTACTTTGGAACATGTATCCCAAAGGTTTAAGTCAAGACCGACAAGTTGCGAAATGACTAGCTCCCAAAACTTGCTATTTTTGGACATACACCTGCTGGAAAAAATGAACAGTGCTCTCAACCTGGAAGGAATTAGAAAAATTCCTTTTGGGCATAGCAAATAGACTTAGCAAGCTTCCTATTCCAAGTTAAAACACTTCAAATGATGGACTGAGCACTGAGAACAAGTTTCATCAAGTTCTGGAACATTCCCACAATTCTCGGGGCTCTGCAGAGATAGACCAGTAAGCAGTAAAATGCAGATATCTCCAAAAGTATAAATCCAATGACCTTGAAAATTTATAGGTAGAAACTAGACAGTGAGAGCTATCCAACGCACTTTAAAACACTGAAAAAGGTTCAGTAAAACTCGAGATATGACCTTCTGAAGTTACTGCTCTGAGTGAGTATAGCAGAGAACAAAACAGAGAGGTAGATGATAATAAATGTATAGATTCACATATGATTACAACCACATTGGCAATGAATCTTTGCACAATGGGAGTAGAATGATAGAGCTATGGAGTAAGCTCTTCAATCTCTACAAAATGACATGAAGTGATCACGTACAAGACTTGCTAATCGCCTCTTCCTTCTTGCTCCTTTTATAGCTATTCTTGGAGGGAGTTTTGAATTCGAATTCGAATGGCTCCACCTAAAAGTGATCCCCAAAGTTAGGAGAGATTCCCTCAGCTCAAAAATTCGTGATTTTGGTAGTTGGAGCCACGAATTTGCTTTTACATCATGGATGAGGTAAGCCATCCTTTTACTTTTTTCTTTTTCCATTTACAAGAGATAAAATGTACTCTTTTACAAGAGGTGTTCACATGACTACTCATGTGACTTACAAATGAGGATAATATCAAGCATATCAAGCATGTAGGCTTGGGCAAAATGCACCAACAGCTCCCCCTCAAGCCTAACATGCTTGGCCTCCAAATAAGTCTTCAATTGTCCTTGATTTCCTGCAAACCAATCATCAACTTGAATCTACTTAATTTCGTACCATCAAGAGCTTTCGTCAACATGTCTGCACATTGCATATCTGTAGAGACGTAGGATAGTTGAATATCCTTGCTCATTAGCTTCTCCCTTACATAATGGTAGTGGACTTCAATATGCTTGGTTCTAGCATGGTATACCGGATTAGCTGCTAGATGTAGTGAGCTTGTGTTGTCACCAAAAATGTGAGGTGTTGAAGAATGAAGTCCAAGATCTGTGTACAAAGATTTTAACCACATGATTTCTTGAGTTGCATTAGCCAAACCTCTATATTCAGCTTCAGTAGAAGATAATGCCACGGTTGGTTGCTTCTTCGATGACCAAGAAATGATTTTTGAACCTGCAAATGATATATACCCTGATGTGCTTCTTCTATCATCTTTAGATCCGGCCCAATCTGCATCTGAGTAGACCTTTAGCTCAATATCTGAAGTATATGAATAGAACAAACCTTCATTCATGGTCCCCTTTAGGTACTTGAGGACTCGCTTGGCCGCTTCCATATGTGGTCTTCTCGGCTTATGCATAAACTGACTCAATATGCTAACACTATAGCATATATCCACCCTTGTGAGTGTTGCATAGTTCAAACTTCCAACCAAGCTTTGATAGCTTGTGATGTCTTCAATTGGCTCTCCTTCATAAGCACTAAGCTTATGATTTTGCTCCATAGGTGTACCTGCACACTTTGTATTTTCCATCTTGAACTTGACGAGCATGTCATGGACATACTTCCTTTGTGTGATGTATATACCTGAATCTGTGTAGATCAACTCCAATCCAAGAAAATAAGTGAGTGGTCCGAGGTCACTTATTTTGAACTCCTCCTTCATTTGACTCTTTACCTGTTTGATTCCTTCAAGATCATTGCCTGTGATAATAATATCATCAACATACACACATAAATAGATCACTTCAGATCCATTCCTCTTTATGAACAAAGAGGTATCCGCCTTGCTAGCTTTGAATCCTTGGTCCTGCAAATAAGTAACCAATCTGAAATTCCAAGCTCTTGGAGCTTGCTTCAATCCATACAAAGCTTTCTTTAGTTTGCATACATAGTTAGGATGATGTGCATCCTCATATCCAGGAGGTTGTGCCATATACACTTCCTCAGAAATCCATCCATTCAAGAAAGCATTCTTTACATCAAGTTGATAAAGATTCCAATTTCTAGATGCAGCAAGACTTATGAGAACCCTAATTGTAGGCATTTTTGCAACAGGAGAGAAAGTCTCCTCATAATCAATACCATGGGTTTGAGCAAACCCTTTAGCAACTAACCTTGCTTTGTGTCTATTTATACTTCCATCTGGATTCTTCTTGATTTTGTATATCCATCGAGATCCGATTATCTTCATAGATGGCTTGTTAGGTACAAGCTCCCAAGTGTCATTCTCCTTCAAGGCTTCCATTTCTTCATCCATTGCATCTCTCCAAGCTTTCTTGCTTTGTGCTTCTTCGAATGTGGTAGGTTCTTCATTGGTTGAATCCTTTGCAATGTAGATTGAGTGCTTGGTGACCAAAGAAGTATCATAAACAAACCTCTCTGGTTTCTTCTTCTCCCTCGAAGACCTTCTAAGTGGTTGATGTGAGCTCTCGGGTCCATATGTAGCATCCTGCATCTTTGCTTTACCTTTGTTCTTCCATAGCTTTAGTCTTTCCAAGTCTTCTAGGTCAATCTCCGAATCACTTTCTTCAATCTGCTTTGGCTCCTTTGGTTGAAGTGATGGAAAATCTTCATCCAAGTCATATGGCAGCTTCACTTTCCTGTCATCATCAAACCATGATTTGTTTTCATCAAAAATTACATCTCTACTCACAGAAAATCCTTTATTGGTTGGATTGTACAATCTATATCCTTTTTGGTTTTGATCATAACCAATGAATACACACTTCTCTGCCTTGGGATCCAATTTCCCTCTTACTTGAGAAGGAATGTGAGCATAGGCTAAGCATCCAAAGATTTTACAATGCTCTAGACTAGGTCTTCTTCCATTCCACACTTCATATGGAGTGGTTCCATCTAGTGACTTAGATGGAAGTCTATTTATGAGATATGTGGCTGTCGACACAGCCTCTGCCCATAGGTAGTTCGGCAATCCCTTTTCATTGAGCATGGACCTTGCAGCTTCGACAATAGCTCTGTTCCTCCTCTCTGCTACACCATTGAGTTCGGGTGTATACCTTGTAGTGACTTCCCTTTTAATGCCTCTTTCATGCAAGAAGGCATCAAATTCAAAAGAGAAGTATTCTCCTCCACCATCTGATCTGAGTCGTTTCAAAGTCCTACCTGTTTGGTTTTCAACAAGAGCAATATACTTCTTAAAGCAATTAAACACTTCATCCTTGTGCTTCATGAAAAACAGAATGGTCCACCTGCTACAATCATCTATGAAAGACACATAATATCTTGAGCCTGATATAGATGGCTCCTTACTTGGACCCCACACATCCGTGTGCACTAGATCCAAAGGATTTTGATACATATATCCTTTCTTATTGAAAGGTTGTCTATGAGCCTTGCCGAGTTGACAAGCTTCACACTTATAAATCATGTGTTGCCTTGTGATATTAGGCAAACCAAGTACACTTTGGTCCCTGCAAATCTGTTTGAGTGTCCTCTCACCAATGTGAGCAAGCCTTTTGTGCCATATCTCCAACTCTGTTAGAGTTTGAGATCCATAGCTAAACAAAGCTATGTTCTTTGTATCTTCCACTTCAAAAGTGAAAAGCCTTCCTGTCTTTTCTCCTTTGGCAATCCTTCGAAAGCCTTGCCTTGGGTCTTCAACATATGCTCCAAATCGATTGAATCTAACCTGCAATCCTTTTTCAACAATCTATCCAACACTTATTAAATTTTTGGTAATTGTAGGGACATACAAGACTTTGCTTAAGAGGTTCATATTCCCATCTGATGTCTTAACATTACCTATCTTCTCCACTGAGTGCTTTGTGTCATCTCCTGTCTGCACTTCATGCTTGTGATGAGGATCTTCCAAATCAGAAAGTAAAGCCACATTTCCTGCTACATGGTTCGAGCATCCCGAATCAATGTAAAATATGTGATCATCATCCTTACCCTTCTTCGTTGATAGATTCATAATCAATAATGAATCTTCTTGACTTTGGTCCTCTGCATAGTTATTGTAATCTCTTCTTCCTCTATGGCCACTTTGATAGTTGTTGTTGTTGTTGTAATTGTTGTTGTAGTAGTTGTTGTTGTAGCCTCCATTGTACCTGCCTCTATTTGATCCATAGCCACCTCTATTGAATCCTCTTCCTCTTGAGTTCCTCGGGTTCCTGAAACATTCTTCAGTAGTATGGTTAGATAAGCCACATATGTTGCAAGGTTGAGATGATTGGAATCTCCCCCTGCCTTGCTTTCCACCTCTGCCTCTTCCTCTAGCTCTTCCTCTACCTGCAAAGTTTGCTTGGAAAGAGCTTCCTTCATCTTCATTCTTCCTATTCTTTGACTTGTCCTTGACCTTAGCTTTATCAGAATATAAGGCAGAAGTTTGATTACCTCTTGAGGACTCACCACCTTTGCTAATCTTTGCTTCATGAGTGAAGAGTTGGCCCATGAGTGTATTGAGGTCGGGTACATGCATATCCATGTATAAATCCATGGCTGTTGTGAATGACTCCCACTTGTCGTCTGCTTTGATTCCATTCATGATTTGTCTTATGATTTGCTCCTCTTCAATTACCTCTCCAATGCTTCCAAGTTGGTCGGAAATCTCCTTCATCTTTGTGACATAATCAGTCACATTTTGCTTCGGGCTTTTCTTCATTGTTGTGAACTCCATCCACAATTGGTTCTTCCTTGCTCGAGTGTTGGAAGAGAAGAAAGAAGCAAGTGCATTCCAGGTTTCTCTTGATGTCTTGCATCCCTTGACATGAGGTAAAAGAAAATCAGAGATTGAGTTTAGAATATAAGACCTTGCAAGTGCATCCTTCGAACACCAATTCGAAAGTCCTTCCACTTCTTCATGTGATGGTTGCCCTTTGTTCCTCATGGTTGGCATTGCTTCATCTCCGGATATGAATCCATATAGATTCCTTCCTTGAAGGTAAGCCTCCATCCTTAGAGACCATGCCGGGTAGTTGTTTCGATCCAATTTGTCAATTGTTGATGGAAATCCATCTCCCATGTTGCTTGACTATGCTCTGATACCACTGTGAAGAGAGATGGTGGATGCAATCCAAAGATGAGTAGGTGCCGCTACAACCAGCTTCACACCAGCCAACTGAGACTTCAGAGTTGATTAGTAGACCCTTTGAGCTTCCTAAATCCACCAAAATATCAGCCAAGTACTTTGGAACATGTATCCCAAAGGTTTAAGTCAAGACCGACAAGTTGCGAAATGACTAGCTCCCAAAACTTGCTATTTTTGGACATACACCTGCTGGAAAAAATGAACAGTGCTCTCAACCTGGAAGGAATTAGAAAAATTCCTTTTGGGCATAGCAAATAGACTTAGCAAGCTTCCTATTCCAAGTTAAAACACTTCAAATGATGGACTGAGCACTGAGAACAAGTTTCATCAAGTTCTGGAACATTCCCACAATTCTCGGGGCTCTGCAGAGATAGACCAGTAAGCAGTAAAATGCAGATATCTCCAAAAGTATAAATCCAATGACCTTGAAAATTTATAGGTAGAAACTAGACAGTGAGAGCTATCCAACACACGTTAGAACACTAAAAAAGGTTCAGTAAAACTCGAGATATGACCTTCTGAAGTTACTGCTCTGAGTGAGTATAGCAGAGAACAAAACAGAGAGGTAGATGATAATAAATGTATAGATTCACATATGATTACAACCACATTGGCAATGAATCTTTGCACAATGGGAGTAGAATGATAGAGCTATGGAGTAAGCTCTTCAATCTCTACAAAATGACATGAAGTGATCACGTACAAGACTTGCTAATCGCCTCTTCCTTCTTGCTCCTTTTATAGCTATTCTTGGAGGGAGTTTTGAATTCGAATTCGAATGGCTCCACCTAAAAGTGATCCCCAAAGTTAGGAGAGATTCCCTCAGCTCAAAAATTCGTGATTTTGGTAGTTGGAGCCACGAATTTGCTTTTACATCATGGATGAGGTAAGCCATCCTTTTACTTTTTTCTTTTTCCATTTACAAGAGATAAAATGTAGTCTTTTACAAGAGGTGTTCACATGACTACTCATGTGACTTACAAATGAGGATAATATCAAGCATATCAAGCATGTAGGCTTGGGCAAAATGCACCAACAGCTCCCCCTCAAGCCTAACATGCTTGGCCTCCAAATAAGTCTTCAATTGTCCTTGATTTCCTGCAAACCAATCATCAACTTGAATCTACTTAATTTCGTACCATCAAGAGCTTTCGTCAACATGTCTGCACATTGCATATCTGTAGAGACGTAGGATAGTTGAATATCCTTGCTCATTAGCTTCTCCCTTACATAATGGTAGTGGACTTCAATATGCTTGGTTCTAGCATGGTATACCGGATTAGCTGCTAGATGTAGTGAGCTTGTGTTGTCACCAAAAATGTGAGGTGTTGAAGAATGAAGTCCAAGATCTGTGTACAAAGATTTTAACCACATGATTTCTTGAGTTGCATTAGCCAAACCTCTATATTCAGCTTCAGTAGAAGATAATGCCACGGTTGGTTGCTTCTTCGATGACCAAGAAATGATTTTTGAACCTGCAAATGATATATACCCTGATGTGCTTCTTCTATCATCTTTAGATCCGGCCCAATCTGCATCTGAGTAGACCTTTAGCTCAATATCTGAAGTATATGAATAGAACAAACCTTCATTCATGGTCCCCTTTAGGTACTTGAGGACTCGCTTGGCCGCTTCCATATGTGGTCTTCTCGGCTTATGCATAAACTGACTCAATATGCTAACACTATAGCATATATCCACCCTTGTGAGTGTTGCATAGTTCAAACTTCCAACCAAGCTTTGATAGCTTGTGATGTCTTCAATTGGCTCTCCTTCATAAGCACTAAGCTTATGATTTTGCTCCATAGGTGTACCTGCACACTTTGTATTTTCCATCTTGAACTTGACGAGCATGTCATGGACATACTTCCTTTGTGTGATGTATATACCTGAATCTGTGTAGATCAACTCCAATCCAAGAAAATAAGTGAGTGGTCCGAGGTCACTTATTTTGAACTCCTCCTTCATTTGACTCTTTACCTGTTTGATTCCTTCAAGATCATTGCCTGTGATAATAATATCATCAACATACACACATAAATAGATCACTTCAGATCCATTCCTCTTTATGAACAAAGAGGTATCCGCCTTGCTAGCTTTGAATCCTTGGTCCTGCAAATAAGTAACCAATCTGAAATTCCAAGCTCTTGGAGCTTGCTTCAATCCATACAAAGCTTTCTTTAGTTTGCATACATAGTTAGGATGATGTGCATCCTCATATCCAGGAGGTTGTGCCATATACACTTCCTCAGAAATCCATCCATTCAAGAAAGCATTCTTTACATCAAGTTGATAAAGATTCCAATTTCTAGATGCAGCAAGACTTATGAGAACCCTAATTGTAGGCATTTTTGCAACAGGAGAGAAAGTCTCCTCATAATCAATACCATGGGTTTGAGCAAACCCTTTAGCAACTAACCTTGCTTTGTGTCTATTTATACTTCCATCTGGATTCTTCTTGATTTTGTATATCCATCGAGATCCGATTATCTTCATAGATGGCTTGTTAGGTACAAGCTCCCAAGTGTCATTCTCCTTCAAGGCCTCCATTTCTTCATCCATTGCATCTCTCCAAGCTTTCTTGCTTTGTGCTTCTTCGAATGTGGTAGGTTCTTCATTGGTTGAATCCTTTGCAATGTAGATTGAGTGCTTGGTGACCAAAGAAGTATCATAAACAAACCTCTCTGGTTTCTTCTTCTCCCTCGAAGACCTTCTAAGTGGTTGATGTGAGCTCTCGGGTCCATATGTAGCATCCTGCATCTTTGCTTTACCTTTGTTCTTCCATAGCTTTAGTCTTTCCAAGTCTTCTAGGTCAATCTCCGAATCACTTTCTTCAATCTGCTTTGGCTCCTTTGGTTGAAGTGATGGAAAATCTTCATCCAAGTCATATGGCAGCTTCACTTTCCTGTCATCATCAAACCATGATTTGTTTTCATCAAAAATTACATCTCTACTCACAGAAAATCCTTTATTGGTTGGATTGTACAATCTATATCCTTTTTGGTTTTGATCATAACCAATGAATACACACTTCTCTGCCTTGGGATCCAATTTCCCTCTTACTTGAGAAGGAATGTGAGCATAGGCTAAGCATCCAAAGATTTTACAATGCTCTAGACTAGGTCTTCTTCCATTCCACACTTCATATGGAGTGGTTCCATCTAGTGACTTAGATGGAAGTCTATTTATGAGATATGTGGCTGTCGACACAGCCTCTGCCCATAGGTAGTTCGGCAATCCCTTTTCATTGAGCATGGACCTTGCAGCTTCGACAATAGCTCTGTTCCTCCTCTCTGCTACACCATTGAGTTCGGGTGTATACCTTGTAGTGACTTCCCTTTTAATGCCTCTTTCATGCAAGAAGGCATCAAATTCAAAAGAGAAGTATTCTCCTCCACCATCTGATCTGAGTCGTTTCAAAGTCCTACCTGTTTGGTTTTCAACAAGAGCAATATACTTCTTAAAGCAATTAAACACTTCATCCTTGTGCTTCATGAAAAACAGAATGGTCCACCTGCTACAATCATCTATGAAAGACACATAATATCTTGAGCCTGATATAGATGGCTCCTTACTTGGACCCCACACATCCGTGTGCACTAGATCCAAAGGATTTTGATACATATATCCTTTCTTATTGAAAGGTTGTCTATGAGCCTTGCCGAGTTGACAAGCTTCACACTTATAAATCATGTGTTGCCTTGTGATATTAGGCAAACCAAGTACACTTTGGTCCCTGCAAATCTGTTTGAGTGTCCTCTCACCAATGTGAGCAAGCCTTTTGTGCCATATCTCCAACTCTGTTAGAGTTTGAGATCCATAGCTAAACAAAGCTATGTTCTTTGTATCTTCCACTTCAAAAGTGAAAAGCCTTCCTGTCTTTTCTCCTTTGGCAATCCTTCGAAAGCCTTGCCTTGGGTCTTCAACATATGCTCCAAATCGATTGAATCTAACCTGCAATCCTTTTTCAACAATCTGTCCAACACTTATTAAATTTTTGGTAATTGTAGGGACATACAAGACTTTGCTTAAGAGGTTCATATTCCCATCTGATGTCTTAACATTACCTATCTTCTCCACTGAGTGCTTTGTGTCATCTCCTGTCTGCACTTCATGCTTGTTATGAGGATCTTCCAAATCAGAAAGTAAAGCCACATTTCCTGCTACATGGTTCGAGCATCCCGAATCAATGTAAAATATGTGATCATCATCCTTACCCTTCTTCGTTGATAGATTCATAATCAATAATGAATCTTCTTGACTTTGGTCCTCTGCATAGTTATTGTAATCTCTTCTTCCTCTATGGCCACTTTGATAGTTGTTGTTGTTGTTGTAATTGTTGTTGTAGTAGTTGTTGTTGTAGCCTCCATTGTACCTGCCTCTATTTGATCCATAGCCACCTCTATTGAATCCTCTTCCTCTTGAGTTCCTCGGGTTCCTGAAACATTCTTCAGTAGTATGGTTAGATAAGCCACATATGTTGCAAGGTTGAGATGATTGGAATCTCCCCCTGCCTTGCTTTCCACCTCTGCCTCTTCCTCTAGCTCTTCCTCTACCTGCAAAGTTTGCTTGGAAAGAGCTTCCTTCATCTTCATTCTTCCTATTCTTTGACTTGTCCTTGACCTTAGCTTTATCAGAATATAAGGCAGAAGTTTGATTACCTCTTGAGGACTCACCACCTTTGCTAATCTTTGCTTCATGAGTGAAGAGTTGGCCCATGAGTGTATTGAGGTCGGGTACATGCATATCCATGTATAAATCCATGGCTGTTGTGAATGACTCCCACTTGTCGTCTGCTTTGATTCCATTCATGATTTGTCTTATGATTTGCTCCTCTTCAATTACCTCTCCAATGCTTCCAAGTTGGTCGGAAATCTCCTTCATCTTTGTGACATAATCAGTCACATTTTGCTTCGGGCTTTTCTTCATTGTTGTGAACTCCATCGACAATTGGTTCTTCCTTGCTCGAGTGTTGGAAGAGAAGAAAGAAGCAAGTGCATTCCAAGTTTCTCTTGATGTCTTGCATCCCTTGACATGAGGTAAAAGAAAATCAGAGATTGAGTTTAGAATATAAGACCTTGCAAGTGCATCCTTCGAACACCAATTCGAAAGTCCTTCCACTTCTTCATGTGATGGTTGCCCTTTGTTCCTCATGGTTGGCATTGCTTCATCTCCGGATATGAATCCATATAGATTCCTTCCTTGAAGGTAAGCCTCCATCCTTAGAGACCATGCCGGGTAGTTGTTTCGATCCAATTTGTCAATTGTTGATGGAAATCCATCTCCCATGTTGCTTGACTATGCTCTGATACCACTGTGAAGAGAGATGGTGGATGCAATCCAAAGATGAGTAGGTGCCGCTACAACCAGCTTCACACCAGCCAACTGAGACTTCAGAGTTGATTAGTAGACCCTTTGAGCTTCCTAAATCCACCAAAATATCAGCCAAGTACTTTGGAACATGTATCCCAAAGGTTTAAGTCAAGACCGACAAGTTGCGAAATGACTAGCTCCCAAAACTTGCTATTTTTGGACATACACCTGCTGGAAAAAATGAACAGTGCTCTCAACCTGGAAGGAATTAGAAAAATTCCTTTTGGGCATAGCAAATAGACTTAGCAAGCTTCCTATTCCAAGTTAAAACACTTCAAATGATGGACTGAGCACTGAGAACAAGTTTCATCAAGTTCTGGAACATTCCCACAATTCTCGGGGCTCTGCAGAGATAGACCAGTAAGCAGTAAAATGCAGATATCTCCAAAAGTATATATCCAATGACCTTGAAAATTTATAGGTAGAAACTAGACAGTGAGAGCTATCCAACACACTTTAGAACACTAAAAAAGGTTCAGTAAAACTCGAGATATGACCTTCTGAAGTTACTGCTCTGAGTGAGTATAGCAGAGAACAAAACAGAGAGGTAGATGATAATAAATGTATAGATTCACATATGATTACAACCACATTGGCAATGAATCTTTGCACAATGGGAGTAGAATGATAGAGCTATGGAGTAAGCTCTTCAATCTCTACAAAATGACATGAAGTGATCACGTACAAGACTTGCTAATCGCCTCTTCCTTCTTGCTCCTTTTATAGCTATTCTTGGAGGGAGTTTTGAATTCGAATTCGAATGGCTCCACCTAAAAGTGATCCCCAAAGTTAGGAGAGATTCCCTCAGCTCAAAAATTCGTGATTTTGGTAGTTGGAGCCACGAATTTGCTTTTACATCATGGATGAGGTAAGCCATCCTTTTACTTTTTTCTTTTTCCATTTACAAGAGATAAAATGTACTCTTTTACAAGAGGTGTTCACATGACTACTCATGTGACTTACAAATGAGGATAATATCAAGCATATCAAGCATGTAGGCTTGGGCAAAATGCACCAACACCAACCATCACCAAGAATCTAATGAGTGTTGGTCAGATTGTGGAGAAAGGTTTGCAGGTCAGATTCACACAACATGGAGCATATGTGGAGGACCCAAGACATGGTTTCAGAAGGATAGCCAAAGGGGAGAAATCAGGTAGATTATTTACATTTGAGCTAGAAGACACCAAGAACATTGCTTTGTATAATTATAAGGATCAGACACTTTCAGAGTTAAAAATATGGCACAAGAGATTAGGGCACATAGGAGAAAGAACCCTAAAGCAAATGTGCAGGGATCAATGTGTGCTGGGGATACCTAATGTGTCAAAGCAACACATGATTTACAAGTGTGGATCATGTCAATTTGGTAAGTCTCACAGATTACCCTATTCAAGGAAAGGTTTCATGCATGAAGATTACCTAGACTTGGTACACACAGATGTGTGGGGACCTAGCAAGGACCCTTCCATTTCAGGTTCAAGGTATTATGTGTCCTTCATTGATGATTATAGCAGGTGGACCATTTTATACTTTATGAAGCATAAAGATGAAGTGTTTAATTGTTTCAAGAGGTATCTTGCACTTGTTGAAAATCAAACAGGAAGAAGCTTGAAGAGGCTAAGGTCAGATGGTGGAGGAGAGTACTTCTCAAATGAGTTTGAAGATTTATTGCAGGAAAGAGGCATCAAAAGGGAGATTACTACAAGGTACTCACCTGAACAAAATGGGGTAGCTGAAAGAAGGAATAGACTCATAGTAGAAACAGCTAGGTCTATGCTTAATGAAAAGAAGTTGCCAAATTATCTTTGGGCAGAGAGTGTATCCACTGCCACCTATCTCATCAATAGGTTGCCATCCAAATCACTTGATGGCATGACACCATATGAAGCTTGGCATGGTAAGAGACCCTCTCTGGATCATTGCAAAATCTTTGGTTGTGTAGCATATGTGCATATTCCCTCACAGGTAAGGGGAAAGCTAGATCCCAAGGCTGAAAAATGTATCTTCATTGGTTATGATTTGAACCAAAAGGGATACAGATTCTACAACCCAACAAACAAAGGTTTCAAGGTAATCAGAGATGTCATCTTTGATGAGAATGACTCATGGTATGAGAATGAATGCAGGAAAGTGAGTCTACCCTATGACATGGAAGAAGATTTCCCAAAGCTCACCAAGGAAGAATCAATTCAGAAAGAAGATTCAAGCTGAGATGATGATGATACAATAAATCTTGAAGAGTTCAAGGCTTGGAAGTCCAAAGGGAAGATGAAGATGAAGCAACTAGAAGATAAACCAGAATCATCAACTCAAGCAATGAGGAGATCTCAGAGAGAAAAGAAGAAGCCTATCAGATTTGGGTATGACACATCACTTGTAACTAAACATTCTGTATATCTTGCAAAGGACTTGTTGAATGAAGAACCAGGTACCTATGAAGAAGCAATTACCAAACCAAAATGGAAAGAAGCCATGGATGAAGAGATGGAAGCTCTCAAGGAGAGTGATACATGGGACTTGGTACCCAAGAAAGACTCTATGAAGGTAATAGGATCCAGATGGATCTACAAACTAAAGAAGAATTCAGATGGAACAATAAACAGGTACAAAGCTAGGTTGGTAGCCAAGGGTTTTGCACAAACCCAAGGCATTGATTATGAAGAGACATTTTCTCCTGTGGCTAAGATGCCTACTATCAGAATTTTGGTGAGTGTAGCTGCATCCAAGAATTGGAATATGTACCAATTAGATGTCAAGAATGCTTTCTTGAATGGATGGATATCTGAAGAAGTCTACATGTCACAACCACCTGGCTATGAAGATCCAAAAAAGGTACATTATGTTTGTAAATTGAAGAAGGCTCTGTATGGTTTAAAGCAGGCACCTAGAGCATGGAACTACAGGTTGACAACCTACCTCCTAGACCAAGGATTTGTGATGAGTAAAGCAGACACTTCTCTATTCATAAAGAGAAGTAGTACAGAGGTAATCTACTTGTGTGTTTATGTTGATGACATCATCATTACAGGCAATGATGTCAATGGGATTAGGCACATCAAAGGACAGATGATGAAAGAATTCAAGATTAGTGATCTTGGATTATTGAAGTACTTCTTAGGTCTTGAATTAGTCTACACCAACTCAGGTATATATATCACTCAAAAGAAGTATGTGCAGGATATGGTCAAGAAGTTTGGTTTGCAGGATGCTAAAGTATCTACTACTCCAATGGAGGTCAACCTAAAGCTAAGTGCTCATGAAGGGGAAGAAATACAAGACATCACAGGATACCAAAGTATGGTAGGTAGTTTGAACTATGCTACCTTGACAAGAATTGACATAGCATATGGAGTTAGTGTGCTTAGTCAATTCATGCACAAACCAAGGGTACCCCATCTAGAGGCAGCAAAGAAGATCTTGAAGTATCTGAAGGGAACTCAAAGTCATGGTTTGTACTTTGCTTATACATCAGATATTGACATTAAAGTTTACTCAGATGCAGATTGGGCAGGATGCAAGGATGATAGGAGAAGCACCTCAGGATATATTTGTTTTGCAGGAGATAAGCCCATTTCTTGGTCAGCCAAGAAGCAACCTACAGTGGCATTGTCATCCACTGAAGCAGAGTATAGAGGGCTTGCCAATGCCAGTCAAGAAGCTATCTGGTTGAAGCTTCTATATACAGAGTTAGGCCTATATACAAGGCCACCAATTATCTTTGGAGATAACACTAGTTCTCTTCACCTTGCAGCTAATCCAATTTATCATGCCAGAACCAAACACATAGAGGTTCATTACCACTATGTGAGAGAGAAGTTACTTAGCAAAGAGATTCAACTGACATATGTGTCTACTAATATGCAATGTGCAGATTTACTTACTAAGGCATTGGATGGAAACAAGTTATACAGATTCAAATCTATGATTGGATTGCAAGAAGTGATTGAAGAATGAAGAATAAGACTTAAGCCAAAGTGTTTGGCTTGAGGGGGAGCTGTTGGTGCATATCAAGCCCTCACACATTGGCTTGGAATCATGGAAGACTAGCTTGGACAAAGCTTTATCAAGGCTTCACTTGAAGCAAGGTTCATATGAACATATGCTTAGATGTTCTTACTTTTTACCCCTTTGTAAAAGTCTATATGACTTGGCATTTATTTGTAATCACTTTAGTCACTTACCTACTTCATTAGTCGTGGAAAAAGGAATGATTTAGTGGAGAGAATATCTCCCTACTTTTAGCAGAGATATTCTAGGGAGCCTAAGTTTGAATTTGAAATTCAAATTAACCTTCAACTCCTATAAAAACTACAAGCAAAAAGTCACGGGTGTCCATCATCAATCCCGAGGCTATTCTGTACTTTCTAGTGAGTGTGTGAGGTCTACTCCATAGCCTACACCTCTGAGTACCATTGTGCTATATTTATCAAGCCAATGGGAATGTACATTCATATGATATAATACATATACTTACATTCATCATCTCTGTTTTGTCTGAGTCTCCTACTCCAAGTCTGTCAACTTCCAAAGAGCATTTCTCAGTGCTCACTGAACCAAATCAAGAGTTCAATAGCTCATTGGAACCAGCTCAAGGTCTACTACAAGCATACAAAATCTCAGAAGATTTCATTCAGCCATTTGGGAGAAATCGCGCTCGAAGCAGCCACTGGTCTATCTCTGCAACTCTCCTAAAAAGTCGGGGGTAATCAGAATTTTGCTAAACTTATTTCTCAGTGTATGGTTTATCAATTTGAGTGATTCCACTTGTAATTGGTAGCTTATTAAGGTACTTTAATACTCCCAAAAGGAATTGTTTCAATTGCAAGTGTGCTGGTCACACTGAGCATAACACTGAGCAGGTATCATTACAGAAATAGCAAGTTTTTTGGATTTGTGAAGGAACCAAGTTGTCTGTTTTGGTTTGATCATTACACAAACCATTTGCAAAGTACATATATGGTTTCTTTGTGTCATTTGGAAGCTAAACAAGTATACTAAGCATATCTGGAGCCAAAGGAGGGCAGGTGTGAAGCAGGTTTTGCAGCATCAACTCATTTCTTGAGTGCATCCAACCATCACTCTCAACATAAGCATGTACAAAGAGCGCTCGTAGCTTCTGAGGAGATGAGCCAATGAGCAATAGTGGAATATACGAACAGTTCAGAATTGGATAGAGGAGTGATGACACGAACAAACGGAGAAGCTTCTACATAAGAGAGGTGGTTAGACGCTCCACTATCCACTTGCGCACATCTATTTTCATCCATATCAGGGCCAGATGCTATGGTGGAGACAGCAGAGGAACAACCTGAAAGGCAAGGAGCAGTCCGAAAGGCTCTCGGGCACACCTTTTGTGGCTGACATTCGTGTATTCGAAAGACAATAAGGCTACATCTAAGGGTCCGAAAGCTGCAACAGTGAAACTCTGGAGATAATTATGCAAGGGGACGACATACTTTGCATAAGAGAACGATGGCTGCTCGTCTGTCGCGTGTAACTGTTAACTCTCAAAGGTACACGAACATCACTACCATGCTGCCATTATGTCCATGATGTTGCTTGTGACATATGCATCATAGACATCGATACTTTGGTATAGCCACTGTGTGCATGCATCAAATGTTCATATTTGTCCATATGTTATACCCTGTCCATATGCCTTAGATGTTATGACCTATCCATACTAACGATTAAATTGAGCATTCTTCTGCATATCGAATGCTACGCAAATGTTGCATAACTGCACTTCAAATGGTCTGTAGGCATTTTCAAAACTGAGTTCCTTTTCTTTTCAAGCTTCTACAAATCCGCAAGTTAAGCTACGAATTAATACCCAATAATCAATCTGCAATATGGTGATACTTTGAAGATAATCATTCAAACTAGCTAGGCATCATGTATAATGTTGGAAACGTGGCATTCAATTTTCGAGCAAGAGCATAAAAAAGATAATTTGGATGTCTATTTACTATAGAGTTCTTTCCTCATGTATTAAACAGTGCATCAAGTTTCATTTTTTCTAGAGAGGTGGGTTGCTACAAAGCTCAATATGGGCGTCTGCATATGATATTGGGTTTTCATTTTGTCTTTACTATTGTGGTTTTCAATTACTGGGAAGGAAGCGTTTTAATGGCAATCCATGGATCTTATGCACACCTATCTGATGTGCTTTATGATGTATGGAATGCATGTTGTGAACATTTCTAAGCCTGATGAATATGCTATCCAGTAATATGATTTCAATCATTGCAATTATTGGCTAAAAGCCCTACTGCATGCGGTCAAATTCCCCCTTCCCACTCTTCAATGCGTGCACCTGGAAGAGCTCCAACCCGTGGTTATGATTAAAGGAGTGGAAGTGAGAGAGGGCAAGAAGGAAGTGCAAGGTGAGTCGAGGTGTGTGCGAGAGCTGGTATGGATATGTGTGTATGGACATGAGTGTGCAACAGCGGGAAGAGTGTGTAAAAGGTAAGTAGCAAGTGAGTGAACATCGGTGTGTTAGTGGGATAATGTAATAGAGTGTGTGTGAGAGAATAGAAAAGTGGGGATGTGTGCATGGTTGAGAAAGAGTGAGATAGGAAGGGAGAGAAAAAGGGAAGAGAGGAGACATGTGGAAGCAGATGAGGGAATGAGAAAAGATTGAAAGAGAGTGTCGGCATGAGTGAATGAGAGAGTGTGGAGAAGTGTGTGGAAGAGTGTGAGAGTGGGGTTGTGAGTGAGAAAGTTAGAGAGAAAGAGAGTGTATGAGAGTAAGAGGGCCTGGGAGAGCGATAACGCGTACGTACGAGTGTATACAACGTAGTGGATTAGAGGTACAATTGTGGCCCCAAGCAACACAAGTTGATCAATTCCACGGAGTTTGGGTGAGGCATAAGCATACCATCCACACTTTCCTTTGTGTTTAAGATTGTCCATCATTTTGGTGCGTTTGTCGGGAACATATGAGCTAGTGCACAGCCATAAGAAGAATCCATTGTGCGATAATTGTGGGCTCTAAGTAATCCAATCAGACCGATTTCGAGGGATTTAAACCAAATAAAGCCTCGTATAATCATTTTTTCCTTGGGTTCAAGACCTTTTCATGAGATAACTCTAAATTAATGTACATATGTATACACATCTTCATTCTCTGAACATATACTTTCTTCATGTTTCATATCTTGATCTTTTCTTCAATCCTTGACTTCAAAACTTCCTCACTTCAATTGTTGATTGCCTTGCACCAACAATATATATATATATATATATATATATATATATATATATATATATATATATATATATATATATATATATATATATATATATATATATATATATATATATATATATATATATATAGTCCTCTTCTTATATTTGTATATTTTGATTTCAACAACCCCGTCTTCAAGTGCAGATGCATCATCTACATTGAACACGAATCACTGACTACTGGAATCAATGAGATCCATATAATATTAAAATTGGAAAACAAGAGTAGATAGAACAGGATTCTAAGTATAAAAATATACAAGAGAAATATATACAAATGTAGTATGCTCTGATCTAGATTTCACTGTGCATTTATTTGAGAAAATATTCCACCACTTGGTAGAGAGATGTCTCTCCTCCCAACCTATGCCTCTCTATATATAGATATCCAAATAAAAAAGGACCATAATAAATATATAGATACATACATGTCATGCACATACACATGCATATATATGAAACACACATGTATATACATAAACATCACACACACATGCATACATACATACATGTATACATATACATGCCTACAGAGTTGTAAACACACATGCATATATCACACACATGCACCTGCATACATATAAACATGAACACACATCTGCACACACACACACACACACACACACACACACACACACATATATATATATATATATATATATATATATATATATATATATATATATATATATATATGTGTGTGTGTGTGTGTGTGTGTGTGTGTGTGTGTGTACATGTGCATACATACACATGCATATATCACACTCACATCCATATACTTAGACATATATCACACACATGCATATATATATATATATATATATATATATATATATATATATATATATATATATATATATATATATATATATATATATATATATGTGTGTGTGTGTGTGTGTGTGTGTGTGTGCATACATACACATGCATAGATCACACTCATATCCATATACATAAACACGTATGACACACATTCATACATATATGGGAGATATTTTGTCCCAAAAAATAAATCTATACACAAAACTATAGGCATAATCCCGAGCTTCATGTTCTAACTTAAAAAGAACATGTTTTCATCTCTGTGGTGGAGTTTACCTTGTATTCCATTTGAATAAAGGATAATCTATTGTTTGATACCCATTCAAATGATTCAAGTTAATGATTATTAACTTGAGGTAGGAAGCAATAGGGCTCTTTGGGAAAAACGTAAGCCCTAGAAGAATATATATTCATCACTATGGTGCGATTCATTTTGTATTCCAAATGAATAGAGGGGGTCTACTGTAAAATCTGGTCATATGTTTTCATTATTGCCATCATTTTGGTAAGACACCAATATAGTCTCATTTTATTATCTTTATTGATTTTTTATATTTCTTTTATTGTTAAAATTGTGTTCTCATAAATGACATCATTTGTTGATGGACTAATATCAAAATCTACTAGTTCCTCTTCATCATCTGTAGAATCAACATGTAGAGTATTATAATTCTCATCAAGTAGATTATTATTATTGTCATGTAGAACAATTCTAATTTCTCTCTAAGATGCTGGTAAATCAATATTTGATCATGAATCACCAACATGAGTTTCTTTGATCTCTCTAACAATAAATTTATCAAACAATGACCGACCTCTAGGTTGAACATTAATTACCTACCACCAAGGATGAGCATGAACATTTTAATAAAATAATTCTCATTCAATATGCCTATGAAGAATATATGATTCTCTAGTTAATTGTATTATATTCAAAGATTCAATTACCCAAAACCCAAATGATTCCCTTCTCAACGTAGAAATATTACCTTTGTACCCCACTCAAAATCAATCAACCTTTAAAATAACCTATAAAAATGTAAAAAAACAAAACTCCATTATTACGTGCTTAAGAAAATAAGAAACTATATCATAAAAAATATAATTTTTTTACGTGTTTAAAGATACAAAACAATATTTTGTAGATACCAACAACAATTCCTATGTAGCCAGCTTTGTTTTATATAAGTTTCATATCTTTTGAACTAGCACATGATAATAATTTTTCAAAAGAAGAGCAAAATGCTAGAATCCTCTATTTTACACAAAGAATCAATAAATTTGAATCTAATATGCTATCAATAAGTCCACATATTAGTGAACATTCAAGTTGGAACTAAAAGATTAATTCTTATAAGAGAAACTAATATGCATATATGTGCAAAAATATAATATTAGTAGAATCAAATTACCTTTCTTTCAGAACCTATCATTAACTCCCTCTGCTCATGTGAGATTCGTTCATTTTTTTCAGTGACTCATTGCATACGAGTATAGCCAATCCAGGAAAGAAGATATCTGCATCTTTTGTTTTTTTGTATTTTACTTTAGAGATTTTGAAGTTTGTGTTGATACTCATTAACGGATGCTTGCATGCATTTTCTATTATATGCAATAAAAGTAGAGATATCACTTTTTTCTTGCAACATAAATTGAAATGGAACTTCCTTACTTGATAATAATGCATCTATCAATTTTAAAGAAGACTCTTTTGTCCATGGACGTGGAGCTTCTTCATGAAATCTTTCAAGGTATTCACTAACACATTACATGCACTCCTCAAGCATCCATCCCTTTGCCATAGATCCTTCTGGTTTTGCTCTTTGTTGCACATAAACTTTTAATATGCCTATAAATTGATCAATCCAAAACATCCATCAAGTCTTTACAACTCCTACAATCTCTATTTCATCCACAAGATGGATCAATAAATGAACCTGCATATCAAAAAAATGATGTTGGAAGCTCTTTCTTCATCAAACATAGTAGCTCCCTAGATTTAGGTTTCTTTTGTGGGATCGAGTCTTTGTCAATCACTTTTGATGTAATCCACCTATTATCAATCATAAGTTAAATTATAAAGAAATTAATTCGTAAAGAAAACATATCAAATAGTCATATATTAAACATAAAAATATGTTAATTAGCTTATAAGTGATCGAGGACAATAGATCATGTCCCATACTCCTTTTTTTGCACATCCATTGATAATAAGAGGTAGGATGTGCTTTAGAAAGTTATGACAATAATGTTTCTTTAACCCAGATAAGCTCTTGTCATCCAAACTAAACATGTTTTTGGAAGATTCTCCATATCTTGTAGGTGTTTGAATTGATTGAATCTTATTTTTGATAGTTTTCATCTCCAATGTTGTAAGTATCCAAGGAGAAGGTTCATAAGTTCTTTCCTATCAATTTTTATCAAAAATTGGCCATAAATTTGGTTTTGATTTTGGATTCTTTAAATCATTTTTTGATGTTGCTGTGTCTTTTAATCCAAGAATATGTTGGCATAATAAATTACCAACATTCTTGAATATATACATAGGATCAAGAAAATGATAGATCTTTAATTCACTCCAATACTCCAAATAATACCATATCGACATATTCTCTAATAGTGACAAATTTCCTTTACATCTAATGTTCACATTCTCATCATCTTTATCCGCACTTAAGATTTTGGGTTGTGGATATATAAGAGGCCCTTCTGTCCATTTTCCATACCAATTCATAGGTGTCATTGGTTTTCGACACTAAACTATTTCCATCTTTCCATTAAAATGTATAGCTTCTCTTTTGCATCGTAATGGATGAGCTTCAAGCAAGAGCTGTTGATATCGAAGATAAATATTTTTGTTGAGATTCTTACTATTAATTGATCTCAACCAATCACAATAGTAAGGACAAGCCTTATATCCCTTAATAGATTTTGCTGCATGCATGAGAACCACAAAAATATAATTAGATCAACTCACATAGAGTTATATATATATTTAATAAAAAAATTATATCATGACCATAACAGATGCCATATCCTAGAAAATTGTGTATAATCCAAGCCACAATTCCACGAATCATAATGTGTCTTTGATTAATGCTTATTGATACATCAATGATATTAGTACCTCTCCATAACTCTTGGAGATTGTCAATGAAAGGAGCAAGATATAGACTCATGTCTTTAACTTGTCTTTTTTTAATATAAAGGAAGTTCGGCATTTGCCTACTCTCCCGGACTTGAATTAAATAAAGAAAAGTACAAGAGAAGGGGACTAGTGCCCATGGGACCCCCCAAATCCCACAAAGCAAGGGAAGCTTTTACAGAGCTTAGATGGCATTACAAAGAAGGTAAATCACCCTCTCATCACCCTCATGAGGGGCCCACTTGGATTTAAGCTTGTTATTGATCAAAAGGAGTACTTGATGATGCCTGAAGGGGGGGGATTTCTTACAGTTAACAATCTTTTTGCCAAGGAGGAACAACGATTTCTCAATTGACCACTCTTTGGGGGAGTCACCGAAGTTGAAAGCACATCTTTCCCCCCAGATTTTCCATAGGACCTCCCCTCTGATGGCATTCCAGAGAGTTGCGGAGCAACCGATCACTTCTCCCAGCAAGGCTTGCTGCCAACTGAGATGTTTTTGAAGTCTAATTTTCTTCCCAACCGTCTACCAGAGTCTGTTGGAGTTGGGGCAGGTAAAGAAGATGTGTGAAACATCTTTGATAGACCGGTAGTAGTGTTTGCATGAGGGAGGAATCCCACAAAATTTGCTAGCCTTAAGGTTGGTCCAGATTCCATGATGAAGAATTTGCCATAAGAGGACAGACTTTTTGATTTCTATGAGGGGGTGCCAGATAGCCATGAACTTCATGTCCCACCGAAGTCGCATCCATGATAGGCACCACTTCTTGTTGAGGTTAACATGATAGTCAATGGTTTCTTTGATGTTCGGGATTTTTGATAGGCTATTCCCATTGTGCCATTTGAGACCAAGCGAGCTCGACGTGTCGTGTCCCATGAGAAGGTGAACTTTGTGTCGGTCCCAGGCGAGACATCTGTTTTGCAAAGTGTTCCATTCTTCGTACAAAATGTTCCATTCTTCGTACGAACGTCTTTTGCCTAGGAAAAAGTAAAAACATTAAATGTTCTTTTTTAATGCTAAGGTGTGGTGGGAGATTGTAGTTGATGACTACCACTGTTCATGTTGACCATTTACTAGATTTCATCGAAAATGGATCAATCCCATAAGATGTAACACATAACTTTATATGTGTGGCTCTTAAATCAGGCCATTTAGAATCAATATGTTGAAATGCTACACTATCCGCTAGAATTTTCATTGCTCCATCAATTGTTTTATGATCAAATCCCTATGTCAAAATTTCTCATAATTCAGGGATTTGAAATATATGTTTAATTTGTAGAGCTAATGGAAAATGTCTCAATACCTTTTTTGATATTTTACACCCTTCATCCTTATATCGAGGATTTCTTTCTTCGAAATTGATTTTGACAAGGCTTATGAAAGAATATATTGGAATTTCATCCTCCAATCTCTCCATGATTTAGGTTCTAACAAAACTTTATTAGAAAGAATTATTATAAATGGCCATATTTCTAGTTCTTTTAGACTCCAAAGATCTATAAGGCAACGATACCCCCTAGCTCCCCTCGTTTTTGCCAACACTAGTGATGCCTTGGGATGGTCTGTCAAATATAGTATGGATAATGGTAGAAACAAGGAATAGAAATCCTAGGTTCTCCATCTCAACTTGGGCTTCAAATATTTGCAGATTATACAAACATGATTTTAAATGCTAATGATGTTTTTGCTGAAAACTTCTTAGATTGTCTCACACTTTTTGCCTTTTTAGTGGCTCTAAAGTTAACCACCAGAAGATGCCTCTTGCTCCACCAACAGACACATCCCCCTATGCATCCTCAACAATAACTCTGAAATTATTCAAGAAGGTACCTTATTTAGATTGTTAGTTATTCTTATGGGCTTTGGAGTTACCTTTGACCAAAGATGGGATTGGGTACTTAATAAAATTAGGAGTAAGGTTTATAAATGGGTGTGATTGCAACACATTCTTTCACACAAAAGTTTTGTTTTAAGCCGCTATATTTTTCCTTCTCTGATTTATTTCTTATTTGTTGGAAGACTAGCAAAAAGCAACCATCTCAGGTGGTGTCCCTTACCAGAAGGGTTTTATGGTGGAATTCTATTGAAAATAAGAAGATTCTTAAGGTTGTTTGGTCTATTCATTGCATGAAGAAGGAGGAAGGTGGAGTGAGCATTCTCTGTCGTTCTAGAATGGCCACCAAATAATCAGCCAAATGGATTATGAGAGTTACAAATTCTACTAGATTTTGGACCTCTTTGATAAAAATAAATTGCAATAAGTTTTATATAACAGGTATCTTGAGTTGGCTAGAGGAGTGGCATGACCAAAAACAAGTGTAATTATCTGATGTTGATCTTGATATGTATAAGAAATTCAAAGGTCAATATATTTCTAATGATTCCATTTGAGACAAGCTGAATAGGAGATGGAACATAACTTGGAGCCCTAAATCATGGAAGTACAGATTCTGTAGTATATGGGTCTTCCCTTTCTCCAATAAACATTCTAATCTACAATGACTCATCCTGCATGGAGGTGTGTGGACTAGTAACCAAGCTAGGAAGTTCAATAATGATACAGGAAATTGCTTTCCCTATGGAAGTGTGGAGGATCTTGCTCACCTTTGCAATGACTGCTAGCATTATAAGAGGTTTTCGAGAATCCTAGATAGATATTGTTGCTCAATTGGTATTCCCCAACTTGCATGCCAAGAGACTTTATTGGATGTTTGTACTATAATGGATGCCACTCTTTGGCACATTTGGAGTTCTATTATCTGTCAGATATTGATCCATAGGGATTAGTCCACATTGATCCACATGATGTTACTAGTAGTGTCCATATGAAAGGCCAAATGGCCACTGGACACTTCTTTGTATATGTTCTTTAATAAAACATATAGTGGCCTGGTCAGTCACAGATTGAATGTTCGACCACATTTGTAACACCTAAGAAGTTTGTGTTCGTGCTCCGTGTACTACATTTCTTTGCATCTTCTGTAGCCTCTGTGTGGAGTATTGTATGTCACCCTAGGACGTCTACTCTGAGGATATCATCATGGAGCTCTCAAGTAGGAGAGCATGCTGTGGTGCATTGCCATTGAAATAGTTCACTGGTATTAGAGCATTTTGATGCAAAAGATTTGTTCGTTTTGTGTGAGCGAAGCCAACACCCACCCACCCACCCGAGGCTTTCTCCAAGGCTTAGGACTAAGGTGGCAACCAAAGCATAGACCTTGGCATACCTTGTCATCTGAGTCATCGAAGTCACCATTGGTGATGTTGGTTGCACACGAGGGAGTACCTCAATGATCAAGGAAGATAGAGGTTCCCGATACTTCTCGAGAGCTCACCCATCCCAGTATTGTTCCCCTCAAAGCTCAGTTAACCATGGCAATCTCTTGCCACTAAGCTACACTCTTGTGGTGTCTAAAGAAGGGGGAAGACTAAGGTTGACATTACCTTGAACATGTTTTGGTCCTTCAAAACTTCATTCCTTGCTCTCAAAGCTTGTTTTTGAAGCATTTTTGGGGTGTCTTTTGGAGTCATTTTGGAGTACTTTCGCACATAGTTCTCTTCATGCAGGTCCAAGAACATCAAGAAGAGTGTTCTTTGTACTTCACCAACAATGAATATCAACCTTTGGGGCTATGTTTTCAGCCACACTCATAAAACTATAGGTTTCTCGAAAGGTTTTTGGTTTTGGTGGGAGCATCCACTACAAATTTATGCAAGTTTTTTAGCCTAAAACATCAAAGTTAACAAAAACTTGCAAGTGTTGGCTTGTTTATGGGCTTTGCATTCAGCCTTTTAGTGCCATTCTGCTGCATATATTGAGCACATACACACCATGTACACTTCTATGGATACCGCTTATGTATGTCCATGTCATCATTGATATAGTGGTTATGTTTTTGCATAATGCCTTTTACATTTGATAATGAGGGTTGTGGTGAGGTTTTCTTAACTAGGAGGCACCCAGATGTCAGGATCTCTTTGGTGATGCAGGTGGAAGACTTACCCAACCTCGCCATAGGAGATATATGATAGTTGTTCATAGGTGCTCGATAAGCCTAGTTGGCTTCTATTGGGTAACTGATTATATGCAGTGAAGTCAGTGATTCATATGCTCATTTTACAGAGGATACTCTGGGAAAATTTTTCCATATTTTTTCATTTTTTCAACTATATAGTGGTTGATTTACTCCTTGATACACTTATTCATTGGTCTTTGGACTCTTTTAGTTCCATTATCATTCTGTTCAATTCTCTATTATCATGGCATCAGATGTCTCAAGCACATCAGGGGGATCAGGGTCTAGTGCCAGTGTTTCGAGGAGGAGCTATAACTTGCAGGGCAAAAACCATTTTGAGATCCAAAAATTTGATGGCACAAACTTTGCTCGATGGAAGAATCAGATTAAAGATGTGCTGATTCAAAGGAGGCAATAGAAGCCAATAAATGGGATTTCAAAGAAGCCTATTGACATGGATGAAGATGATTGGGATGAGTTAGATGAAATGGTCAAGTCTACCATTCACTTGCACTTGGCAGATAATGTTTACTTTACAATATTAGACTGTGAAAGTGCAGCATATGAGATCTATATGGAACAACCAAAGGGTTATGTAGTTCTTGGCAAGGAAAGTATAGTTTCTAAGCTCAAGAAGAGCTTAGATGGACTTAAACAGTCCCCTAGACAATGGTACCAAAAGTTTGATGCTTTTATGAAGTCTCAAGGTTATTCTCGAAGCAATGAGGATCATTGTCTCTACACAAAGAGATGCTCAAATGGCAGCTTGATATGCTTGATACTTTATGTCGATGATATGTTGATTGCTGGGACGTCCTCTTATGACTTTTCAATTCTCAAAAAGAAGTTGAGTCACACATTTGATATGGAGGATTGAGGGATGCCAAACATATTACTTGTGATAGGAGTAAAAAATGCATATACTTATCTCAAAGTGAGTACATATCCAAAGTACTTCGCAAGTTCAATATGCAGGGTGGAAAGACATTGAGTACACCTTTACCCACATATATGAAATTGAGCAAGGATGATTACCCCAAATCAGATGAGGAACAAGAATTCATGACCAAAATTCCCTATCAGTCTGGTGTTGGTAGTCTCATGTATGCTATGGTAGCTACGAGACCAGACATTGCATTTGCATTGGGAGTTGTGACTAGATATATGTCTAAGGCTGGGAAACATTGGGAAGTGGTCAAGATGATTTTGAGATATTTGAGTGGCACTGAGGACAAGTGTCTATGCTTAGGTACACGGAAAGCATCCATTACTGGCTACACATATTTTGACTATGCTGGTTGTGTAGACAATTGTAAGTCTACATCAAGCTACACTTTTCATTTTGTTGGAGGCTCTATCTCTTGGAGATCTCATCTTCAAGAATGTACAGCTGTTTCCACCACAGAAGTAGAGTATGTTGCAGCAAGTGAGGCATGTAAGGAAGCATTGTGGCTTTCTTTTCTTGCTTGTGATATGGGTTTACCTCAGCATGTACCTCGTTTTCTCAGTGACAGTCAGAGTGCCATTGCTTTGGCTAAGAATCCGGTCTATCATCCAAAGACCAAGCACATTGAGGTGAGGTATCACTTCATTAGATATTGCTTAGCCACTGAGTGCATTATTCTTGAAAAGGTTCACACTCGAGATAATGTTGCAGATGCTTTGACAAAGCTCTACCATAGCATAGCTTTTGACATTGTTGTCACTTGATGGGGGTTACTTGATTCATGATCTTACACAGTCACTTGTATATTGTGTAACACGCCCAACAGGTGTGAGGTATAGTTTGTATACTTACACTTAGGTATTCTTTATCATTTTTTATTTTTCTCCCATAGTTACTTTGGACATATTGGCCTTTAGTGGGAGATTGTTACCGTTAGTGTCCATGTGAAAGGCCAAATGGCCATCAGACACTTCTTTGTATATGTTCTTTAATAAAACATATAGTGGTGTGGTCAATCAAAAATTGAATGTTTGACCTCACTTGCAACACCTAAGAAGTCTGTATTCGCTCTCATTGTGTATTGAGTTTTTCTACGTATTCTGCAGTCTTTGTGCTGAGTACCGTGTGCAACCCTAGGAGCTCATTTTTCTACTATGAGGATATCGTCATGGAGCTCTCAAGAAGAAGAGCACACTATGGTGCATCGCCATCAAAATACTTCACAGGGATCAACCCACATTCATCCACAAGGATCAATCCATGCATGTGAGGGACAAGGGCGAGCTAGCCAATGTCCCAAGCTCGCAACCTTGGCTAGTTGGCCCTTGTCCCTCACACACGTGGATTGATCCCTGTAGATCAATGTGGACTGATCCCTATTGATCAATGATCTCTGTGGATCAATGTGGATTGATCCCTGTGGATCAATGTCTGACACTGATCCCTGTGGATCAATGTGGACTAATCCTTGTGGATCAATGTGGATTGATCCTTGTGGATCAATCTGGACTGATCCCTTTGAATCAATATGGACTGATCCCTGTGGATCAATGTGGACTGATCCCTATGGATGAATGTGGACTGATCCCTGTGGATCAATATGGACTGATCCCTGGGGATCAATGTGGACTGATCCCTATGGATCAATGTCTGACATCATCTTGTGGAATACTTGCTCTGGTAGGAATAAAAAAGTTTTCAAGTCTAGAGAGAAAACTTTTGTTTACTCTTGTGACAATGAGATAAAAAAAAGCAACTAAATTTTGTATCAATTCCATTAGGACATTCCCCTTAAAAATTTCAGCGCTTATGCTCTTTTATGTAATCTTTATCTCCATAAGTGGAGAGACAGTTTGATTTCCCTATACTCTATCCCCTATACAATTTGATTTCCATATGATGTATTTCTTGGGATAGCTTTGTATTTGTGACTCCAGTGTGGGGGCCTACCCACTGCACGAGTTGTATATTGCCTGTGTTTTTTTCTTTTTGCTTTGTTCAAAAAAAAAAGATTGACCTGTGTGTTGACGTGCAGGTTATATTATGGTTAAATTGACAATGCATCAGAGTCGGGTAATAGTGTTCAATGTCGGGTAATAGTGTTCAATGTCTGCAATGTTCTCAAATGGAGAACTCAATCACTCAATGCCACCGTCACCCACTTGCATGCAAGAGTTGATGGAAATCATTAAAGTAAGAATAAAAAGTATGGAATTTAAATCTTGCAATTAAAATCATAGTAAATTACAATAAAATAGGTCACTTTGGCCAATGCCAACTTCCAAGTAGCGCCTCTTCAATCATTTGGCAGTGCAGAGGCAAGGCAATTCGAGGTAATCTGTGTGTCGGAGGCCTATGCCATTGCAGAGGGAAGGTCATTCGAGGTAATCGGTGTCGACGTCCAATGCCATTTCCCTTTTAGCATCTTCACACGATTTTTCAAGGACTTACTCTTCACGGTGAACAGTAACTGTTGTACAATAGAAGACACTTCAAGGTCCTTTTCTTCCATACAGGACGCTTGACTGCCCTTTTCTCCATGACTAAAAAATCAGTTACAGAGTTTAAGCTCATTTTTCCCATGGTGAGGTATGCGTTATGCATAATTTTGGAATAAAAGGCTTTTGAAACTACTTGTACAACGTAGTACACCATAGGAACGCTTCCGAATGGGAACTGCTCGGCGGACCTCCACTATGGAAGGTTGTTCACCGAAGCTCATTGACTAACTAAACCCACTTTGCTAAGATCATAACTTTAGCTAATTCCTACCAAATACAAATATAGTATATTTGTATTTGAAAAGGACTATAAAAATAAGCTAATTTTAGAGCAACTAAAGATTCCTCTCCTTTCTATTGAAAGTAAAAGATGAATCTAGTTCCTTGCCCTTTCAAGATAGAGATAGGATCTCTATTATATAATCCTTAGAAATATATATTTCAAGGAAAGTACAAAGTTTGTTGAAATGCATTATTTTATGGAGCGTGAGGTTTGCGAAAGTGCCAAAAGGGAAAAACCATCAAAGAAGTCCACCCATTTCACTAGTCCACATGTACAAGGCATGCATGTACATTTAGCTGGACTAAGAGAAAGTGATTTGGGCAAGGAGCTTGATTTCTTTCCTTTTAGATTGAGGTACATAGTAGCCCTTCTTTGATTACAGGAAACAAATTTAAAGAGAGAGATGATCATGCTCAGAGTATAGATCATGATGCACGGGGGAATACTTCACATATTATACCTACACACATTTTTGAGGATGAAAATGTTAAAGGGGGGAAGAATGTTGTATAATTCATAGATTTAGAAGGTTAAATATATGGATTTTAAAGGTTAGAATATGATGTATGTTTTCCTTAGTCTAGCCCTTGAATTTCCCTTGCAACATGCCTTGAACATTTAGGTGAAACCCTTGGTTTTAACCTTTGAGTTATTTATTCATATGAGATCCCAATTGAATGGTTGGAACCGTAGGCTTGATCTATCCTAAGGTGTGGGAGCCTTAGTCTTGGGATAAGCTTCTCTAAGAGCCATCTTGTGTGTACCTGAGAGAAGAATTCTCATTTGATTTAGAAGGCATGTGATAGAGCTTGGGAAATTGGAAGGCATGTGATCACCCTTGGGAAAGTGTCCACATGACAAAACTCAGCACGGTAGTTCTGTTCAACTTTTTGAGATACAATCAATTTTCCACCTCATGGTATTTTAGTTAGTAGCCATGGCTGAAAGCAGTGATGTATTCCATATGTTGGCTGTTGAGGATAAGTTGGATGGTACCAATTACCCATTATGGGCTTATATGATGCATCATGTATTGGTTGCAAAGGGACTATGGATATATTGTGTAGGGTATTGAAAAACATCCTATTACACTTGCAAAAAAAGTTTCTAAAGGTGATGCAGATACCGTTGATGATGACAATATTCTTCATGTTCATGTTCATGTTGCAGTTGCTGTTGCACCTATTGTAGAGCAAATTTGTTGAGATCACAGAGATGCTCGAACACATGCATTGATAGCCTTGCCTATCAAATGTGCCATTATTCCTCACATTTACTCTTGCAGAATAGCTAAGGATGCTTGGGATACACTAACCACTTTATACTAGGCAAGGAATGAGGCTTGTGTTGCTTACCTTTGAAATAGTTGGAGAGTGAGCACATGAATGAAGGAGATTCCATGCATAGTTTTCTGATAAAGATCAAAGGTTTGAAGGAACAATTGACTTCTGATGATGAAGTCTTGCATGATAGTTCACTTGTGTAGACGGTTTTGAATGGTCTTCCCAATTCATATCAGAGTTTTTCTTCTACTCTTCGTTTGATGATGAAAGGAAATCCAAATGCCTTAACATTTGAGGAGTTAGTCTCTGTTCTGTTGCAAGAAGATCAGTCTAGGTAGAACAGAGGTTTATTATGCGTGTTGCATATCAAGCTTTCCAAGCTAGTCAGAAGGGAACAGGAAAATGGAGCTCTTTTACTAGTAAGCAGAAATCTACTAATTATGCATAATCAAAAAACGATGATAGAGATGACAAGAAAATAGAAAAGCAATTTTTTTTTTGCAAATACTATAAAGGAAGTGATCATGTAATAAAGAGCTATCCAAAATTGGCTGCTAAAAAGGCAAGGAAGAAATAGGCTGGAATGGTTGTTACAAAGGCCTCTACACCCAAAATAGAGTATGCTAATCTTGTGCAAAATGAAGAATGGGCATTTACCACTGTTTGCAATTATGACCCATCTTCCCATGAATAGTGTATGTCTGTAGTAGACTAAGATGTTTGGTACTTTGATAGTGGGGCAACCAAATATATCACCTTGCAGCATAGTTTTTTTACTTCACTCGAGCTTACCCCTACAAGGAATACTGTCACCTGCACTAACAACTCCTCTTATCCTATCATGGTAGTTGGTAAGATCATTCTGACTACTACTGATGGTATTTCTTTTACATCCTCAAATGCTTTATTTGTGCTAGGGATCAAGAAGAACCTCTTATCAATTTTAGCTTTAGCCAAGATTGGATTGGGCTATGTGAGATGCAAAGCTTTGGCATGCACACTTTGGTCATCTGAATTTAGCTAGTTTTCTACACCTATAGAAATCTGAAATGGTGTCCTCTCTACCCAAACTTGAGGCACCTGGTAAACATGTTTGTGAAGGCTCTATTTTGGGCAAAATGCGGCATTCCTTTTTCCCAAAAGATGGTTCAGTTTGAGCTACTTGAAAATTGCACCTTGTTCACAGTGATACCTGTGGTCCTATGCACGCACCCTCTTTTGGAAACTATCTTTACTTTGTGATATTCATTGATGATTTTTCCAGGCATGCATGGGTATATCCATTGAAAGGAAAGTCCAAAGTGTTTATGTGCTTCAAACAGAATCTGGTTTTGGTTGAAAATCTATCATGTAAAGAGGCATTGACTTTGATGAGGCCTTTGCTCCTACATGCTGAATGCTACTTTTTGTAGCATCTGTGCACTTGTATCTCATCATGGTTGGAATGTACATGAGTTGTACATTAAAACTCCATTTTTGAATGGTGAATTGCATGAAGAAGTGTACGTTTTTCAGCCCCATGGCTTTGTGCAGAAAGGGCATGAAAACATGTGCAGGTTGAAGAAGGCATTATAAGGTTTAAAGCAAGCACCACGTGCTTGGTATGAAAAGATACATGCCTATCTGATTGCACATGGTTTTGAGAATAGCCCAACTGAAAGCACATTATATGTTAAACATGCAAATGATGTGCTTTTGATCATTGTTGTCTATGTTGATGACATGGTGCTCACTAGTCCTCATGAGAAGCATACTGTTGATTTTAAGGTTGATATGCATGCCTCATTTGAGATGTTAGATTTGGGGCATTTGCATCATTTTTTGGGTATTCAATTTATGCAAGTTGATGGCAGAATAGTTTTGTGTCAAACAAAATATATTCACACATTATTGTAGCATTTATTGGAGGAGATGATGGATAGTAACAAGAGATGAAGTTGTGTTGCTAGATCTTGCTTCACACTTGCTAAGAATGATGGCCATAGAGTGTAACGAGACTCTTTAGCTTGCTAATGAACACAAATATTCATATATGTTTCTTGGAAGATGATCCACTAATTTATGGATCAAAACAGATAGGTAGGAAGTTAATCCAAGAACAAAAACTTGCTATTTTTGTTCTCACACTTGTTCAATGTTTTGAAAAATTCTCTGAGCACAACAGCAATTGAATCAATTCCTTTTGAGGAACTCTAGTTAACTTAGTGAAATATCAAAAATTAGTGATTTCATAAAAGATGATGCACTACATGCAGAGAAACATGTTTAGCAAATCATAGCTCCATCCCGACATTTACGGGCTGCAATAGTCATCTAACTAGTGAGCAAAGATATATTAATATCTCACAATCCCGAGAAGCAATGATAATGAAGCTTTGTAGGCATATAATAGATAGTATGGTGAATGTATCATGCTTTAAATCATGGCAAATGATCAACTACACACTGAGAACATGCTCTGAGAAGATCAGTGTTTTGATGGAGTTACAAGAGAGAAGTAAAATGAGTATGTAATGATCATATATGTATTAAAACATGTACAAATACAATGTCATTGGCAATCATACATTGCTTAATGTGTGAGAGGTGAATGCGCTATGAGATAAGCTCTCAATTCACAATGAGTGTCCTTCAAATGATCTCCTAAGCTTGAGATACATGCGGGTCTTTTTGATCCTCTTCTTATAGTCATGCTTGGAGCCAAAGTTTGAATTCAAATTCAAACTTCTACTTAAAAGCTGAATCCTAAAGTGTAGGATAGATTCCTCATCACTCAAATACTAATTGATTCATGATTTTAGAGCTTCCTAACTCCACGTGAATGTGGATCACTTTTACAAGGATAAATGTGAAGGATTTTACAAGAGATTGATCATATGAAGCGTTGCATAGGTTATGCCAATAAATCAAACATAAACTAGTTAACCAAGTATGTGGGCTTGGGTTTAATTGCACCAATAGCTCCCCCTCAAGATAACATGCCTGGTCTTCATTCCTCATTGATCGCATGCAAACGAATCATCAATTTGAACCTGTTCATCTTTGTTCCATCTAATGACTTGGTGAGTATATGTGCACATTGTAAATGAGTTGATACATAAGATAGTTGAATATCCTTGCTAAGCAATTTCTCCCTTACATAATGATAGTGCACTTCAATGTGCTTAGTCCTTGCATGATATACATGATTAGTAGCCAAATGACTTGAGCTTGTGTTATCTCCATAGATTATTGTGAGTGTAGGAATGTATCTCAAAATCTGCATATAATTGCTTAAGCCACATAGCTTCTTGAGTTGCATTTGCCAACCCTCTATATTCTACTTCTGTGGAAGATAAGGCCACAGTTGGTTGCTTCTTGGATGACCAAGATATGAGATTTGAACTTGCAAAGGATAGGTACGTTGAAGTGCTCCTCCTATCATCCTTGGAGCCAGCCCAATCTGCATCAGAATACATCTTTATATTTATGTCAGAAGTGAAGGGATAGAACAACCCTTCATTCATTGTACCCTTTAGATACTTTAGCACCCTCTTTGCAGCTTCCATATGGGGCTTCCTTGGTGCATGCATAAACTGACTCAATGTACTCACTCCATAGGCAATGTCTACTCTTGTTAGAGTAGCATAATTGAGATTTCCCACAAATTGCTAATAACATGTAACATTATCAAGTAGTTCACCCTCATGTGAACTTAGTTTATGGTTGAGTCCCATAGGAGTACCTGTAATTTTAGTGTTCTCTATCTTAAAGTTTACCAACATATCATGTATGTATTTCCTTTGAGTGATAAATATACATGAATCTCTATACACAACCTCTAAGCCAAGAAAATAGGTTAATAAACCAAGATCACTGATTTTAAATTCCTTCATTAATTGAGCCTTGACCTGCTTGATGTCATCAACATCATTCCCTATAATAATGATGTCATCGACATAGACATTATCAAGTAGTTCACCCTCATGTGAACTCAGTTTATGGTTGAGTCCCATAGAGTACCTGCAATTTTAGTGTTCTCTATCTTAAACTTTACTAACATATTATCTATGTATTTCCTTTGAGTGATAAATATACATGAATCTCTATACACAACCTCTAAGCCAAGAAAATAGGTTAATAAACCAAGATCACTGATTTTAAATTCCTTCATTAATTGAACCTTGACCTGCTTGATGCCATCAACATCATTCCCTATAATAATGATGTCATCAACATAGACACATATGTAGATAACTTCTGATTTGTTCTTCTTAACAAATAAAGAAGAATCTGCCTTGCTTGCCACAAAGCCTTGTTCTTGCAAGTTAGTAACAAGTCTATGGTTCCAAGCTCTAGGAGCTTGCTTGAGATCATAAAGTGCCTTTCTTAGCTTGCATACATAACTTGTTTTATCTTCATCTTCAAAACTTGGTGGTTGTGCCATATACACTTCTTTTGATATCCATCCATTTAAGAATGCATTCTTGAAGCAGCAACACTTACCAAAACCCTAATTGTTGGCATCTTTGCCACAAGAGAAAATGTTTCTTCATAGTACACTCCATGAGGTTCGGCAAATCCTTTTGCAAATAACCTTGCCGTGTACCTATTTATAGAGACATCTGAGTTCTTTTTAATTTTGTATATCCACCTTGAACCAATTACCTTCATGCCTGGCATCTTGGGAACTAGATCCCAAGTATGATTTTCCTGAAGAGCGTCCACTTCTTCCTGCATAGCTTCTCTCCATTCTTTCTTCTTCCTAACCTCTTCAAATGAAGAAGGCTCTTCTATCATAGAGTCTTTAACGATATACACAGAGTGCTTGGTGACTAAAGATGTATCATATCCATACCTTTTGGGCTTCTTACTTTCTCTTTGTGATCTCCTTAGTGCTTGATTTGAAGACTCTCGTATGTCTTCTAATTTCTTGAGTTTGATCTTGCCTCTTGACTTCCAAGCCTTGAAGTCAATCTGTTCTTCATCCTCTGAGTTGATATCTTCTGCTAAGTGTTGATCTTCTTGAGTGAGGGATGGAAAATCATTTTCCAAATCATATGGTAACTTGAATTTCTTGTAATCATCTTCAAACCATGAATTTTTTTCATTAAACACTACATCCCTACTGACTATAAATGCTTTGTTAGTGGGATTATACAGCCTATACCCCTTTTGGTTGTGGTCATACCCAATGAATATATAGTTCTCAGCTTTAGAGTCAAGCTTTCCTTTGATTTGTGAGGGGATCCGTGCATAAGCAATGCACCCAAATATTTTGCAATGGTCCAATGAGGGTCTCCTGCCATTCCATGCTTCATAGGGTGTCATACCATCCAAGTATTTGGATGGGAGCCTATTGACCAAGTAGGTGGCTGTGGAGATAGCCTCTGCCCATAGGTAATTAGATAACTTTTTCTCACATAGACCTAGCAGCTTCAAGAATTAACCTATTCCTTCTCTCTACCAATCCATTCAATTCAGGAGTTCATCTTGTTGTTACTTCCCTCTTTATGCCTCTGTCTTGTAGAAACGAATCAAATTCATGTGAAAAATACTCACCACCTCCATCAGATCTGATCCTCTTCAAGCTTCTTCTTGTTTGGTTTTCAACTAGTGCCAAGCACTTTTTGCAACAGGTAAATACCTCATCCTTATGATTCATGAAATAAAGGAGTGTCTATCTATTGTAATCCTCAATGAATGAAATATAGTACCTTGAACTTGACATTGATAGAACTTTGCTAGGACCCCACACATCAGCGTGTACAAACTCGAAATAGTCTTCATGAATGTATCCCTTCCTGTTGAATGGTTGCCTGTGAGCTTTGAAAAATTGGCATGCTCCACATTTGTATATCATATGTTGCTTGGTCACATTGGGAATGCCAAACATACTTTGATCCCTACATATTTGCTTCAGAGTTCTATCTCCTATGTGTCCTAGCCTTTTGTGCCATATTTCTAACTTAGATAAGGTATGATCTCTATAATAATAGTGCTATGTTCCTTGTGTCTTCAATCTCAAATGTGAATAATCTACCATACTTCTCACCTTTGGCAATCCTCTTGAAGCCTTGTTGGGGGTCTTCCACATATGCTCCATGGTTAGTGAATCTGACCTGTAAACCTTTCTCAACAATCTGCCCAATACTAATTAGGTTTTGGGTTATAGTTGGCACATACAGAACTTTACTCAAAAGGTTCATGATACCATCAAATGTTTTGACATTTCCAATTTGCTTGACTGAGTGTTTAGTATCATCACCTCTTTGTACTTCATGCTTCGCTTTGGGTTTTTCAAGATTAGATAATAGAGCTACATTTCGAGCCACATGATTGGAACAACTTGAATCAATATAGAAAAGATCCTCATCATCTTTACCTTGCTTGGATGTCATGTTCATGATGAGTAATGGGTCTTCTTGGTCTTGAGTATAGCTATTGTAGTCCCTTCTTCCTCTAAAGCCTCCTTGATAATTGTTGTTGTTGTAGCCTTGATTGTAGTTATGGTTGTAGTTGCCTCCACCATTGTTATATCTTCCTCTTGATTGCCCATAGCTACCTCTATGGAAGCCTCTTCCCATTTGATTCCTTGTATTCTTGTAGCATTATTCTGTGGTGTGGTTGTTAAGACCATAAATTTTGCAAGGTGAATTGTTGTAGGGTCTCCCCCCTGCCTTGCTTTCCTCCTCTACCCCTTCCTCTAGCACCTCTTCCTCTTCTTGGATAATTAGCTTGAGAGGTACTAGCCTTTTCTTCATGCTTCTTGCTTTTACCTTTATCCTTAGCTTTGTTCTTATCTATATAAAGGGCAGAAGATTGGTTACCTCTAGAGTTGTCACCATTCTTGTTGAGCTTTGTCTCATGGGTGAAGAGTTGCCCCGTCAAGGTGTTGAGGTTAGCCAATCCAATGCTTGCAAGATGGTTAGCCACATCTTTCATCTTGGTTACATAATCAACCACTCCTTGCTTTGGGTATTTGTTTCAACTTGTAAAGTCCATCCACAACTGATTCTTCCTAGCTCTTGTGTTTGAGGAGAAATATGATGAGAGTACTTCCCAAGTCTCTTTGGGGGTCTTGTAATTCCTAACATGTGTTAACAAGAAATCAGAGATTGAGTTTAGCAGATATGACCTGGCAAGAGCATCCTTTGCACATCATGTGATCAACCTTTCTTGCTCTTCCCTTGTAGGTTGTTGCTTAGTCCTAAAGATTGGCATCTCTTCATCTCATGAGATGTATTCATATATACTTCTCCCTTGAAGGTAGGCTTGCATCCTAAGTGACCACTATGAGTAGTTGCTCCTATTGAACTTGTCAATGAAGGATAGAAATCCATCTCCCATCCTGATTGTTGTTGCTCTGATACCACTATTGGAGGATATGGTGGATAGTCATAAGAGATGGTGTTGCTAGATCCTACTTCACACCTACTAAGAATGATGACTAGAGAGTGTAGTGGGCCTCTTTAGCTTGCTAATGAACACAAATATTCATATATGTTGCTTGGAAGATGATCCACTAATTGATGGATCAAAACAGATAGGTAGGAGGTTAATTCAAGAACAAAAACTTTCTATTTTTGTTCTCACACCTCTTTAATGTTTTGAATAATTCTCTGAGCACAATAGCAACTGACTTAATTCCTTTTGAGGAACTCTAATTAAATTAGTGAGCTATAAATCATGAGTGATTGCATAAAAAATGATGGACTACATGCACAGAAAGATGTTTGGCAAATCATAGCTTCATCCCGACATTTACTGGCTGCAACATTCATTTGACTAGTGAATAAAGATATATTAATACCTCACGATCCTGAGAAGCGATGCTAATGAAACTTTGTAGGCATATAATTGACAGTATGTTGAATCTATCATGCTTTAAATCATGTCAAATGATCAACCACACATTGAGAACAAGCTCTGAGAAGATGAGTGTTTTGATGGAGTTACAACAGAGAAGTGAAATGAGTATGTAACGATCATATATGTATTAAAACATGTACAAATACAATGTCATTGACAATAATAAATTGCTCAATGTGTGAGAGGTGAATGAGCTATGAGATAAGCTCTCACTTCACAATGGAATGTCCTTCAAATGATCTCCCAAGCTCAAGATACATGCGGGTCTTTTTTATCCTCTTCTTATAGTGATGCTTGGAGCCAAAGTTTGAATTCAAATTCAAACTTCTACCTAAAAGGTGAATCCTAAAGTGTAGGATAGATTCCCTCATCACTCAACTAATAATTGATTCATCATTTTAGAGCTTCCTAACTCCATGTGGATGTGGATCACTTTTACAAGGATAAATGTGAAGGATTTTACAAGAGATTGATCATATGAAGCCTTGCATAGGTTATGCCAATAGATCAAGCATAAACTAGTTAACCAAGTGTGCGGGCTTGGGTTTAATTGCACCAAAAAAATTTTGGCCTTTAATACTCCAAACATATTGCCACTCTTATGGAGACATGTTTATGATTGAGTCTTCATGATGGTTGAGATGCATTTGATGTTGTTCTCTATCAAGACGCTATTGGATGCTTGATTTATTTATGCATTATGCAACCAAATATCCATTTTTTTTGTCTCACATATGAGCAAGTTTATGCATTTCCCAGGTGTCAAGCATTAGTAGCTGGTTAAGCGCATGTTTCGTTACTTGAATGGTACCAGATTACTTGGATTGTTTTATCCCAAGGGGGATCATTACTGCAAGATTTACATGCTTTTTCCTAAATCTGATTGGGTTGGTTGCTATGACACTCATGTGTCCATTAATGGTTTTTGCTTCATGCTTGGTAGCTCATGTATATCTTCGTTGAGAAAGAAGCAGCCTACTATGGCCACTTCTAGTTGTGATGCTAAGTATAGGGCAACTTTCATAGTGATTATTGAGTGTGTGTGGCTCAGATGCCTTATGGCTGATTTGGGTGTTGGTCAGTCCTTTGCCACCACCATCTTCACTGACAGTCAGAGTGCATTGGCAGTTGTGAGGAACCCTGTGTTCCATGTTTGCACTGAGCACATTGAGGTGCATTATCATTATGTGAGGGAGAGGTTCTCTACTAAAGAGATCAACTTGGCATATGTGCCCATGCAGGAGAACATTGTAGAACTTTTCATAAGGCTCTACCTAGGGAGAAGTTTGAAGCTTTCCGCAAAGCTTTGGGATTACTTCCTTTTGTGGATTGATTCCACATAGCTTGGCACTTCCTTATACATAAGTGCTAGCTCCTTGTTGACCGCATCACTCCTAGGGAGGATTTGTTGATATATTTAGGTAGTGATTGTGAAGAGATGGATAGGTATGTGCTTGAAGATGAAGAGGTGTTGCAAAATCCTTGATCTACACCAGCCAATTGAACTCCAGGAGTATATGGTGGGCCCTTTTAGCTTGACAATGTATGTATTAGACACCCTATGTACCTTGGAAGATCACTCTCAAAAAGATAGATAAAAACAGATAAGTTGGAGTTAGATCAGAGGTGAAAAACTTGCTATCTTGGTTCATACACTTGTCCACTGTTTTGCATAATTCTCTGAGCACAACAGCAACTAGCTTAATTCCTCTTGGGGAGGTCTAGTTAACTTAAAGAGCTAACTTTTAAGAGTAATCTCATAAAAAATAATAAACCACACACTGAGAATGAGTTTTAACAAGTGATGACATCATCCTGATTTTCACGGGCTGCTACAGTTTGAGACCAATGAGCAGAAAAATAAACATAACTCTAAATGTAGGAATTCAATAATTATGAAACTTTGTATGGTTATACTAGACAGAACTTGAATCCAACAGGCTTTAAATCATTGAATTTGGATAAGTAACCACTGAGAAACACCTCTGACAAGATGGATGAAAAAGTCGGGTACCTGACAGAGAAGTGAAGATGAACAGACACTATTGACTTCAACTGAACATAACTGAAGATTGCAACATCCAAATGCCATGAAACTTTGTGAGCATATAGTAGACTTATAGAGCTAACTTTAACAAGTTAAATCACTGAAAATGATACACCAAGCTTAGAGAAACAATCTCTGCAATCTGACTGAGAAAACTGAGAGTAATGGCAATGAGTAGTACACTTCACAAGAACATGAAAATATGAACTCAAATGATCATGAAAATAAAAGTATATTGCTTGTACAATACAATGGCTTACTGATACATATGTGTTCCTTGTAATCACACCTTGATATAAAGATCAGCTCTTGGAGGTCTTCACATAGGTCTCTCTAACCACAACTAAAACTGCCATCTATTTATAGTTGAGTTTGGGAGGCTAACTTCCCTCAATCACTCTCCAATCAATCAGTGATTAATTTGATTCTCTACCTACCACAAATCACAAATTCATGGCTCCTCTTTCCCTTTTTGATCATGTGGACTCAACCACTTAAGATTCTCTTACTTTTAAATTAAGTAAACTCTTCAAAAAATTACAAGAGGTAGTTCACAAGTGAACTTTACATAGTCTTCATTTTGAAGCTTCTTTTATGACTTTGTGGGACTCAAGCCAATACTTAGGCTTGTCATAGACTTGCTCCAATAGCTCCCCCTCAAGCCAAGTATGCTTGAGGTCTTCAATCTTCAAAGATTACTTGCAAACCAATCATAGCCTTGAATTTGCAAAGCTTTGTACCATCCAATGCTTTGGTTAGAATATCTACACATTGTTGATGAGTGGACACATATGATATTTGGATCTCTTTGCTTAGAACCTTCTCTCGTACATAGTGATAATGAACTTCAATATGTTTATTCCTTGCATGAAAAATAGGATTAGCAGCCAAATGAATAGAACTCATATTGTCACCAAAAATAGTTGGAGTTCCAAACTCCAATCCAAGATCTTTGAATAATGTCTTCATCCACATAGCTTCCTGAGTAGCTATGGCAAGACCTCTGTATTCAGCTTCAGTAGAAGAGAGAGCAATTGTGGGCTGCTTCTTGGATGACCATGAAATAAGCTTTGAACTTGCAAAGGTAAGATAACATGAAGTGCTCCTTCTATCTTCCTTGGAGCCAGCCTAATCTGCATCAAAAAATAGCTTCAAACCTAATCAAATACATAAGGATAATAAAGTCCTTCATTTATGGTTCCTTTGAGATACTTGAGAATCCTTTTGACAACATCCATATGTGGTTTCCTTGGTGTGTGCATAAATTGACTTAGCACACTCACATTGTAACATATATATACTCTTGTCAATGTGGCATAGTTGAGACTACCCACTAGACTTTGATATGATGTGATGTCCTCTATGAGTTCACCTTCATGTGAGCTCAATTTGTGATTGACCTCCATTGGAGTACCTGCAATCTTGCAATCTTGCATCTTGAATTTTTCCAACATGTCCTTAATGTACTTTCTTTGAGTGAGAAACAAACCATGATCTTTGTAGACAACTTCCAAGCCTAGGAAGTAGGTAAGTGAACCCAAATCACTTATCTTGAACTCTTCTCTCATCTGATCTTTGATCTTCTTCATACCATCTACATCATTTCCTGTCAATATAAATCATCTACATATACACATAGGTAGATGACCTCAGAGTTACTCTTTTTGGCAAAGAGTGAAGGATCTGCCTTGCTTGGTTGAAAGCCTTTGTCCTGCAAGAATGAAACAAGCCTGAAATTCCAAGCTCTTGGAGCTTGCTTGAGACCATATAATGCTTTGTTAAGTTTACACACATAATCAGGATAAACTTGATTCTCAAAACCACGTGGTTGTGCCATATGTACCTCTTTTGTTATCCAACCATTCAAGAATGCATTCTTTACATCTAGTTGAAGTATCCTCCAATTCTTGGAAGAGGCAATACTAAGCAAAACCCTAATAGTAGGCATCTTTTCCACAGGAGAGAAGGTCTCCTCATAATCAATTCCTTGAGTTTGTGCAAACCCTTTTGCTACAAACCTTGCCTTATACCTGTTAATTGAACCATCAGAATTCTTCTTGAGTTTATAGACCCATCTTGAGCCTATTGCCTTCATGGATGAAGTCTTGGGCACCAAATCCCAAGTGTTGCCTTCCTCAAGTGCTTCAATCTCTTCCTTCATTGCATGCTTCCATTCTGTTTTTGCTTTGGCCTCTTCAAATGATGATGGCTCCTCTTGGTTTATTTCCTATGCTATGTAGATAGAATGTTTAGTTACTAATGAGGTGTCAAACCCATACCTTTCTAGTTTTTTCTTTTACCTGATAGATCTTCTTAGGCCATTATGTGATGATTCTGCCTCATGTGCAAGTTCCTGCAATTTTGCTTTACCTTTAGACTTCCATGCTTTGATCTTTTCCATCTGAGATTCTTCATCATCCTCTGAGGTGTCTTTTTCTTCAATCTTTGGTTGTTCTCTACCAAGCTTTGGAAAATCTTCTTCAAGATCATAGGGTAAATTGATCTTCTTGCATGAATCTTCATACCATGAATTGTTTTCATCAAAAACTACATCTCTGCTTACCAAGAATCCTTTGTTGGTAGGGTTGTATAACCTGTAGCCCTTTTGATTGTTGTCATATCCAATAAATACACACCTTTCTCCCTTTGGATCCATCTTGCCTCTAACCTATGAAGGAACATGAGCAAAAGCAATACATCCAAAAATTTTACAATGATCTAAGCTTGGTCTTCTTCCATTCCAAGCCTCATATGGAGTCATCCCATCAAGGGATTTTGAAGGCAACCTGTTAATTAAGTAAGTGGCTGTAGATACAACCTCAGCCCTATTCCTCCTTTCTGCCACTCCATTTTGCTCAGGAGTGTACCGTGTAGTTACCTCTCTTTTGATTCCTCTTTCTTAAAGAAAAGAATCAAACTCATGGGAGAAGTATTCTCCCCCTCCATCTGACCTTAGCCTTTTTAGTGATTTACCTGTTTGATTTTCCACAAGAGCCAAATATCTTTTGAAACATGAAAAAACCTCATCTTTGTGTTTCATAAAGAATAGGATAGTCCATCTGCTGCAATCATAAAAAAAGGAGACATAATACCTTGATCCAGATATTGAAGCTTCCTTGCTAGGTCCCCATACATCTGTACGAACCAACTCCAAGAGATCTCCATGCATATAACCTTTCTTCATGAATGGTAACCTGTGAGACTTTCCAAATTGACATGCACTACACTTATAAATCATATGTTGTTTTGACAAATTAGGGAGTCCAAGTACACTTTGGTCCCTGCAGATTTGCTTTATTGACCTTTCCCCAATATGTGCTAACCTTTTTTGCCATACTTCCAATTCTGTGTGTCTGACTACCATAATTAAAGAGAGCAATGTTTCTAGTGTCCTGTAATTCAAATGTGAACAATCTACCTGTCTTTTCACCTTTTGCAATTTTTTTTTTTTAATATAAAGGAAGTTCGGCAATAGCCTACTCTCCCGGACTTGAATTAAATTAAGAAACAAAGGTACAATAGGAGGGGACTAGTGCCCACGGGACCCCCCAAATCCCACAAAGCAGGGGAAGCTTGAATGAATCTTAGGTTCCATTACAGAGAAGGTTAATCACCCTCTCATCGCCCTCATGCGGGGCCCACTTGGGTTTGAGCTTGTTGTTGATCAAAAGGAGGACTTGATGGTGCCTGAAGGGGGGGGATTTCTTACTGTTAACAATCCTTTTGCCAAGGAGGAATAGAGATTTCTCAATCGACCACTCCCTGGGGGGATCGCCGAAGTTGAGAGCGCACCTCTCCCGCCAAATTTTCCACAAGACTTCCCCTCTGATGGCGTTCCAGAGTGTCGCAGAGCAGCCGATCGCTTCTCCCAAAAGGACTTGTTTCCAACTAAGCTGCTTTTGAAGTCTAATTTTCATTCCAACCGTCTGCCAGATTCTGTAGGAGTTGGGGCAAGTGAGGAAGATGTGTGGGACATCTTCGATAGCCCGGTGGCAGCGTTTGCACCAAGGAGGAATCCCACAAAGTTTGCTAGCCTTATGGTTGGTCCAAATTCCTCGATGGAGAATTTGCCATAAGAGGACAGACTTCTTAATCTCTATAAGTGGGTGCCAGATACCCATGAATTTCATGTCCCACCGAAGCCGCGTCCAAGACAGGCACCACTTCTTGTTGAGGCTGATCTGGTGGTCAGCCGTTTCTTTGATGTTCGGGATTTTGAGTAGGCTATTTCCATTGTGCCATTTGAGGCCAAGCGAGTTCGGTGTGTCGTGTCCCATGAGAAGGCGAGTCTTGTGATGATCCCATGCGAGGCATCGGCTTTGCAATGTGTTCCATTCTTCGTAGGAGATGTTTATGCAAGGGTCAGTATCCTCGAAGTTGATCCAGCTGTTGGTGTCATGCTTCCAGAGGTGTTTCCATTTTTTGAATCCTTTGTTCCATAACCTCTTGGCATTTTGAATGTTCCACGGCTCCACACTCCGGATGCCATGTATCGGAAACCAGATAGAGTCGTTTTGTCTGATTCCGGCCGCCCACTTCCAGTCCTCACTAATTCTTGTGAAGCTTTTGACTTTATTCCAGCCCTTCCAAAGGGAGCACACGAGATTGTACCCTTGGAAAGATGGGGATCGGGGAGAATAGTAGGGTCATGATGTCAAGATTCTTCCAGTTTGGGAACCCCATGAGAGCCAACTCATTCTTGTTTCTGAAGATCAGCTTGGCCCACGAGGCCTCCCTATTGCACCAAGCCTTAATCATCCATTTGGCTGCCAGTTTGTTAGCCATACACCCAATGTCCAGGATGCCAAGCCCCCCGCTATCTCTAGGGCTAGTGCAGATGGCCCATTTGATTTTAGGCACCCCCCTTCTGTTATGATCGCCCGTCCAAAGAAAGTTTCTACAAATACTATTCAGTTTGGACAGGCCTTGCTCATTCGGTCTCCAACAAGAAAGGAAATAGATGGTAGAAGAGAGGAGGAACGTGTTGATAACCATCGCACGCCCAGCGAGATTGATTTGCATACCTTTCCAATAGTTAAGCTTGTTTTCGAGTTTGGCCAACACCCAGTTCCATCTCTGCTCCATAGAGACGCCAAACCCCAAGGGGATTCCAAGAAGTCGAAAGATTTGGCCCTGCGGAATGATTTGACAGCCATGATCAATGAGAAGGCCAGGATGATGTCCCACAATAGCCCTAAAGGCGGTCTTAGAGTGGTTGATTTTGGATCCAGAGGCTTCGCAAAAGGTAGCAAGACACCTCCAGAAAGTCTCTAGGCTGGTATTATCATTGTGAACGAACGCGTTCATATCATCGGCAAATAGTCTCATGATGATTTGACTGTGGTCGTGAGGCAGCCGGAGGCCTTTGATATTGCCAGTCTCCACATGATGAGCCACAAGTCTGCTCAGCCCCTCAGTGGCGATGGCAAAAAGAAGGGGGGCCAGAGGGCACCCTTGTCTAATAGATCTTCTAAGATGGATCGCCTTCGAAAGTTTGCCGTTAACGTTAATTTGGGTCGTTGCGTTTCCGAGAAGGGTCGCGATCATCTTGGTGAATTTCTGACTACATCCGAGATCTTGGAGCGACTGCAGAATATAGTCCCATTCTAGCCTGTGGTAGGCTTTGTCAAAGTCGATCTTGAGGAAAACCACATCTTGATTAGACTCATTTGCAAATTGAATACCTTCCCAAATATCCATAATGGTTTCCAGGATAGACCTGCCTTTGATGAAACCTTTTTGGTCCTCACTAAGCCAAGATCTCAGGTGGCACGAGATTCTGTTGGCAATGACTTTGGCGATGATCTTGTATCCTGTTTGGAGCATCGTAATAGGCCGCCAGTTCTCGATTCTGTTCTTTTCCCCCTTCTTGTGTATCAACTTGATAATTCCATTATTTAAACAAGAAGGAAGAGCACCAAACTTTAGCGCTTCTTGCCAAACCATCCGAAGAGAGGTGGCAACCACCAGCTTGAAGGATTTAAAGAACTCGTTAGTGAGTCCGTCGGATCCCGGGCTTTTACCGAAAGGGAGGGCATCAATGACCTCAATGATTTCTGATTCAGAGATAGGGGCATGAAGCAGGGAGTGGAGGTTGGGTGGTATCCTCCGGGGGGAAACCCTAGAAATGGCAGCCATACAGTCCCTTCTATGGTGTGAGAGGGGGTTCGAAGTTCCCAGGAGTCTCGTGAAGTGCCCTTCGATGATGCCAAAATTATCTTCTTCCGAATTGCATACATTGCCGTGTGGATCTAGCAGTAGGGGGATCGATTCTCTGTTGTGTTTCCTTTTAAGGATGCGGCACATCTCTTTGGTGTGTTTATCGGCTTTGCCAGCCCACCACTCCTTGAAGAAAATTTGCAAGTTTTTCCTTTGTATTTCTTCCTCGTATCTCAACACCGCTCTGATTTTTCGGAGACCTTTCTGGGCTTGGTGTTTTCCTTTGTTCACTTCCTCCTCGAGCCGCCAGAGTCTGTGGTAAAGAGCTGCCCTACGAGCCCGCCGCACAGTCTCGAGCATCTTCTTAGTTTTGATCATGATCTTACGAGACTTGTCGACCGCACTTCTCCAGCACTTGGCTGGGGCCAAGCCAGAAGCGAACGCCATCTTCCACACATCGGCAATTTCTTGATGGACGGAGGGGAGAGAGAAGGTGGTTGTGTTGGCATGGAACCACGAAGCCTTGCGGATCTTGTTGGAAGGTTGAAAAGTGACAACGATCGGGTAGTGATCAGAGATAGTGAGGTCAGTGCGTTGCGTGATGGTAGGGTGGCCCCACTGATGAGTAAAACTCTGAGAGATGTAGCATCTGTCGAGTCTAGCTTTCCTCAGGTCCTCGCCCGCTTGGAGATTCGACCAAGAAAAGCCATTCGAGTCTTTGAATTGAACCAAATCCAAGTGAAGTTTGGTCCTGTCCCACGTTTCTTTCTCCCGACTGTCGATGACCCTGCCCTTGCCCCTCCATCTGTCCGTAGGGTCCTCCACCATGTTGAAGTCTCCACAAATAAGCACGTTGTGGGGAAGCGAGTCTAAGGAGGCCCAGGTGTTCAGTCTCTCCAAATCCCCGTTAGGGGCGTACAGAGAAACCATAGTAACACAAAGAGGAGCACCAAAAGAAACAGCAATCCAACGGTGACTTACATCTTCAGTGGAGTTCTCAAGCTTTTCAAACCAGAGTTGTTTAACACCGATAACCGTTCCTCCAGACCCCCGCTGGTGCTTCGTTGGGATCCACACGTGGGCCGAGGAGACCTGTCTGAGCCGTTTCTGGAGGTCTTCTCCGTCAATTTTAATCTCTTGAATACATATAAAGTCTGGGTTTAGGCTAATGTCGCGAAGCCATTGACCAATGATGGTCGCTCTTGAGGGGTCGGTTAGCCCTCTAGCATTTAGCGAGATGACAATCATTTTTGTGTTGATCCCTCTTTGCGGGAGGGAGCTTTGTCCTTTCTTCTCTTGGCTTCATCTTTCTTTTTCGCTCGGATCGAATCCCGAGTTAGCAATAGGTTCTTGCGGGGGCTTTTCCACGGTAGCTCCATAGGTTGTTTTCCTTTGCGGGATGCCTCCTGCTGGGGAGAACAGGACACCGTTTTCAGCTCCGTTTCCGGGATAGTCGATCCGATGATGGAGCTTTCACTATCCATGTTATCTTCGTTGCTGGTAGTAAAGCCGTCTTCTTTGCTTGTGGTGTAACCCTCCTGCAAGGTTTCGTTACTGTCAGGGATCTCCAGGCCTTTGACATCGGTGTCCTCCTCAAGTTGATTCCCATCTGGGAAGTCAAACTCATTGATTTCCTTTTCCAGATTGCAATACAAGTTGTTGGAGGGGGAAACAGACTTGTTGTTTCACTCAGAGGTTGCCCTAGGGCTTCTTTTCCTTCTTCTTCTGACTTCGATGAACCCGTCTGCATCAGCTTCTGGGTTACGGGGACCCTTGAATTCCTCTACTTTCGTCGATTGATTCAATGCTCCATTGCTGTCTTGAGCATTTTTGGGGGCTTCTTGATTTGGCTTGCTTTTTCGTCTCAAAGGGCAATCTTTGATCCTGTGACCTTGTAGGCCACAGCGAAAGCACGCGTTGGGAAGGTTTTTGTAGCTGATGTCTTGCTCCCATACCTCCCCTTCGCCCAAGTCCAGTTTGATCTTCGATGGGAGTGGCATACTGAGGTCAGCCTCGACACAGATTTGAGGGTGCCACCGGGCGTTGAACGAGTGTCTTGCTCCTTCATAAATGAGACCACCAATGTCCTCGCGTGAGGCCAACGGCTTGCCGATAGGAGAAACGATGTCCCATACGAAGTTGTACAAGAAGTATGGCAGGTTAGGGAGCTCAACCCAGAGGGGGTACCGAAGCGATTTCGATTTGTCGGGAGTAAAATCAAGGGACCATCTGAATAGGCACAGGGTCGCCGGGCCAAGTTGCCAAGTTCCGACACTAAGGGCTCGAAACGCCATATCTTCATTTTCAAACACTAGCAGCAAGTGGCTTGCCGGTAAGAACTGACACTTACAAACAACTAGCCCGCGGGGGAACCACTCGTTGCGAAGCCACTGACGCACAGTTTCGAGCGGGGGCTTAGGGCCGAACATTTGGCCGACGAGGCAAACTTTCTTGAGCTCCTCCTGAGTTGACAAAATTGCGGATCTATTGAGGGAGACCAAGGGGGGTTCAGCACTCTCGAGGGTCCCTTGGGCGGCACAGGAGCCCCCCTCCAATAAAGAGGCCAGGTTGGCGGTCTCCCCGGGAGGAGGGGCCAGATTGCTTCTCACAAGAGAGGGGGACGCCAAATCCATGACAAAAGAGGGACACCCCGAAAAAGAAGAACTTTTTCTAAAGCTCTGAGAAGAGAAGCATCTAGAAAAGCATCTAGAAAAGCCCAAAAATCCCGCAGCAGTATTTGCAATTTTTTTGATTCCTTGACTTGGATCTTCAACAAATGCTCCTACCTTTGAGAACTTGACTTGCAACCCTTTCTCTACTATCTGCCCAACACTTATCAAATTCTTTGTAATGGTAGGGACATAGAGTACCTTACTGAGTAGGTTGATGTTTCCATCAGGTGCTTTGACATTGCCTATTTTCTCGATAGGATGTTTTGTATCATCTCTTGTTTGTACCTCGTGCTTATTCCTTGGATCCTCTAAATCTGATAGGAGTGCCACATTTCCTGCCACATGATTTGAACAACCCGAATCTATGTAGAAAACATGCTCATCAGATTTACCTTGTGGCATAGCCATGTTCATGATCAATAATGAATCCTCTTTGTTTGAGTCTTCTGTGTAGTTATTGTAGTCTCTCCTTCCTTTGTAGCCTCCTTGATAGTTTGAATGATTGTAGTTGTTGTAATTGCCATGATAATTGTTGAACCTTCCTCTTGAGTAGCCATAACTTCCTCTATTGTATCCTCTGCCTCTTTGATTTCTGGAATTCCTAAAGCAATTTTGAGTTGTATGATTAGTTAGTCCACAAATAGAACATGAGTTGGAGTCTTGGGATCTCCCCCTGCCTTGTCTACCTCCTCTTCCTCTACCTCTGCCATGTCTTCCTCTACCTGCATAGTTAGCTTGATATGTATCTGCTTCATCATCCACTTTCTTTGCCTTTCCTTTGTTATCTTTGGACTTGCTTTTATTAGTGTATAAAGCTGAAGATTGATTACCTTTAGAGCTTTCTCCATTTTTGATAAGCTTTGCCTCTTGAATAAGTAGTTGTCCAATGAGTGTATTGAAATCAGGTACATGCATGTCCATGTACAAATCCATACCTGTGGTGAATGCTTCCCACTTGTCATCTGCCTTCAAGCCATTGATGACCTGCCTTACAATTTGCTCTTCATATATTACGTCTCCAATGCTTCCAAACTGATCTGCTATGTCCTTGAGCTTTGTGACAAAATCAGTCACATTTTGTTTGGGAGCCTTCTTGAGAGTTGTGAAATCCAGCCATAGTTGATGCTTCCTAGCTTTAGTACTTGAAGAAAAGAAAGCTTCAAGTGCATCCCACACTTCGTGAGATGTCTTACAACTTCTAATGTGAGGCAACAAAAAATCTGAGATAGAGTTGAGGAGATAAGACCTTGCAAGTGCATCCTTGGAGCACCACGTGCTCAATCTTTCTTGCTCTTCTTGTGTTGGTTGACTTTTGCTCCTGAAACTTGGCATAACTTCATCTCCAACCACATAACCATATAAACTTCTACCTTGGAGATAAGCTTCCATTCTTAATGACCAAGATGAGTAGCTACCTTTGTCCAATTTGTCAATTGATGAAGGAAATCCATCTGCCATGTTGTCCAACCTTGCTCTGATACCACTGTGAAGAGATGGATAGGTATGTGCTTGAAGATGAAGAGGTGTTGCAAAATCCTTGATCTACACCAACCAATTGAACTCCAAGAGTATATGGTGGGCCCTTTTAGCTTGCCAATGGATGTATTAGAAACCCTATGTACCTTGGAAGATCACTCTCAAAAAGATAGATAAAAACAGATAAGTTGGAGTTAGCTCAAAGGTGAAAAACTTGATATTTTGGTTCATACACCTATCCACTGTTTTGCATAAGTCTCTGAGCATAGCAGCAATTAGCTTAAACATAACTCAAAATGTAGGAATCCAATGATTATGAACCTTTGTATGGTTATACTAGATAGTAACCTGAATCCAACAAGCTTTAAATCATTGAATTGGGATAAGTAACCACTGAGAAACACCTCTGACAAGATGAGTGAAAAAGTCAGGTACCTGACAGAGAAGTGAAGATGAACAGACACTATTGACTTCAACTCAACATAACTGAAGATTGCAACATCCAAATGACATGAAAATTTGTGTGCATATAGTAGAAATATAGAGCTAACTTTACCAAGTTAAATCACTGAAAATAATACACCAAGCGTAGAGAAACAATCTCTGCAATTTGACTGGGAAAACTAAGAGTAATGGCAATGAGTATTACACTTCACAAGAACATGGAAATATGAACTCAAATGGTCATGAAAATGAAAGTATATTGCTTGTACAATACAATGACTTACTGATACATATGTGTTCCTTGTAATCACACCTTGATATGGCATAAAGCTTAGCTCTTGGAGGTCTTCACATAGGTCTCTCTAACCACGACTAAAACTGCCATCTATTTATAGTTGAGTTTGGGAGGCTAACTTCCCTCAATCACTCTCCAATCAATCAGTGATTGATTTGATTCTCTACCTACCACAAATCACGAATTCGTGGCTCTACTTTCCCTTTTTGATCATGTGGACTCAACCACTTGAGATTCTCATAATTTTACATTAAGTAAACTCTTCAAAACATTACAAGAGGTAGTTCACAAGTGAACTTTACATAGTCTTCATTTTGAAGCTTCTTTTATGACTTTGTGGGACTCAAGCCAATACTTAGGCTTGTCATAGACTTGGTCCAATAGCTCCCCCTCAAGCCAAGTATGCTTAAGGTCTTCAATCTTCAAAGATTACCTGCAAACCAATCATAGCCTTGAATTTGCAAAGCTTTGTACCATCCAATGCTTTGGTTAGAATATCTGCACATTGTTGATGAGTGGACACATATGATATTTGAATCTCTTTGCTTAGAACCTTCTCTCGTACATAGTGATAATGAACTTCAATATGTTTAGTCCTTGCATGAAAAATAGGATTAGCAACCAAATGAATAGAACTCATATTATCACCAAAAATAGTTGGAGTTCCAAACTCCAATCCAAGATCTTTGAATAATGTCTTCATCCACATAGATTCCTGAGTAGCTATGGCAAGACCTCTGTATTCAGCTTCAGTAGAAGAGAGAGCAACTGTGGGCTGCTTCTTGGATGACCATGAAATAAGCTTTGAACCTGCAAAGGTAAGATAACCTTAAGTGCTCGTTCTATCTTCCTTGGAGCCAGCCCAATCTGAATCAGAAAATAGCTTCATACCTAGTCAGATACATAAGGATAATAAAGTCCTTCATTTATGGTTCCTTTGAGAACTTGAGAATCCTTTTGACAGCATCCATATGTGGTTTCCTTGGTGTGTGCATAAATTGACTTAGCACACTCACACTGTAACATATATCTACTCTTGTCAATGTGGCATAGTTGAGACTACCCACTAGAGTTTGATATGATGTGATGTCCTCTATGAGTTCACCTTCATGTGAGCTCAATTTGTGATTGACCTCCATTGGAGTACCTGCAATCTTACAATCTTGCATCTTGAATTTTGCCAACATGTCCTTAATGTACTTTCTTTGAGTGAGAAACAAACCATGATCTTTGTAGACAACTTCCAAGCCTAGGAAGTAGGTAAGTGAACCCAAATCACTTATCTTGAACTCTTCTCTCATCTGATCTTTGATCTTCTTCATACCATCTGCATCATTTCCTATCAATATAATATCATCTACATATACACATATGTAGATGACCTCAGAGTTACTCTTTTTGATAAAGAGTGAAGGATCTGCCTTGCTTGGTTGAAAGCCTTTGTCCTGCAAGAATGAAACAAGCCTGAAATTCCAAGCTCTTGGAGCTTGCTTGAGACCATATAATGCTTTGTTAAGTTTACACACATAATTAGGATAAACTTGATTCTCAAAACCAGGTGGTTGTGCCATATATACCTCTTCTGTTATCCAACCATTCAAGAATGCATTCTTTACATCTAGTTGAAGTATCTTCCAATTCTTGGAAGATGCAATACTAAGCAAAACCCTAATAGTAGGCATCTTTGCCACAGGAGAGAAGGTCTCCTCATAATCAATTCGCTGAGTTTGTGCAAACCCTTTTGCTACAAGCCTTGCCTTATACCTATTAATTGAACGATCAGAATTCTTCTTGAGTTTATAGACCCATCTTGAGCCTATTACCTTCATGGATGAAGTCTTGGGCACCAAATCCCAAGTGTTGTTTTCCTCAAGTGCTTCAATCTCTTCCTTCATTGCATGCTTCCATTCTGTTTTTGCTTTGGCCTCTTCAAATGATGATGGCTCCTCTTGGTTTATGTCCTATGCTATGTAGATAGAATGTTTAGTTACTAATGAGGTGTCAAACCCATACCTTTCTGGTTTTTTCTTTTCCCTCATAGATCTTCTTAGGCCATGATGTGATGATTTTGCCTCATGTGCAAGTTCCTTTTATTTTTCTTTACCTTTAGACTTCCATGCTTTGATCTTCTCCATCTGAGATTGTTCATCATCCTCTGAGATGTCTTGTTCTTCAATCTTTGGTTGTTCTCTACCAAGCTTTGGAAAATCTTCTTCAAGATCATATGGTAAATTGATCTTCCTGCATGAATCTTCATACCATGAATTGTTTTCATAAAAAACTACATCTCTGCTTACCAAGAATCCTTTGTTGGTAGGGTTGTATAATCTGTAGCCCTTTTGATTGTTGTCATATCCAATAAATACACACCTTTCTGCCTTTGGATCCATCTTGCCTCTAACCTGTGAAGGAACATGAGCAAAAGCAATACATCCAAAAATTTTACAATGATCTAAGCTTGGTCTTCTTCCATTCCAAGCCTCATATGGAGTCATCCTATCAAGGGATTTTGAAGCCAACCTGTTGATCAAGTAAGTGGCTGTAGATACAGCCTCATCCCATAGATAATTAGGCAAATGCTTTTCATTTAACATAGACCTTGCAGCTTCAACAATTATCTTATTCCTCCTTTCTGCCACTCCATTTTGCTCAGGAGTGTACCTTGTAGTTACCTCTCTTTTGATTCCTCTTTCTTGAAGAAAAGAATCAAACTCATGGGAGAAGTATTCTCCCCCTCCATCTGACCTTAGCCTTTTTAGTGATTTACCTGTTTGATTTTCCACAAGAGCCAAATATCTTTTGAAACATGAAAAAACCTCATCTTTGTGTTTCATAAAGAATAGGATAGTCCATCTGCTGCAATCATCAATAAGGGAGACATAATACCGTGATCCAGATATTGAAGCTTCCTTGCTAGGTCCCCATACATGTGTATGAACCAACTCCAAGAGATCTCCATGCATATAACCTTTCTTCATGAATGGTAACCTGTGAGACTTTCCAAATTGACATGCACTACACTTATAAATCATATGTTGTTTTGACAAATTAGGGAGTCAAAGTACACTTTGGTCCCTGCAGATTTGCTTTAATGACCTTTCACCAATATGTGCTAACCTTTTGTGCCATACTTCCAATTCTGTGAGTGTCTGACTACCATAACTAAAGAGAGCAATGTTTCTAGTGTCCTGTAATTCAAATGTGAACAATCTACTTGTCTTTTCACCTTTTGCAATTTTTTTGAATCCTTGACTTGGATCTTCAACAAATGCTCCTGCCTTTGTGAACCTGACTTGCAACCCTTTCTCTACTATCTGTCGAACGCTTATCAAATTCTTTGTAATGGTAGGGACATAGAGTACCTTACTGAGTAGGTGGATGTTTCCATCAAGTGCTTTGACATTGCCTATTTTCTCGACAAGATGTTTTGTATCATCTCTTGTTTGTACCTCATGCTTGTTCCTTGGATCTTCTAAATCTGATAGGAGTGCCACATTTCCTACCACATGATTTGAACAACCTGAATCTATGTAGAAAACATGCTCATCAGATTTACCTTGTGGCATCGCCATGTTCATGATCAATAATGAATCCTCTTTGTTTGAGTCTTCTGTGTAGTTATTGTAGTCTCTCCTTCCTTTGTAGCCTCGTTGATAGTTTGAATGATTGTAGTTGTTGTAACTGCCATGGTAATTGTTGAACCTTCCTCTTGAGTAGCCATAACTTCCTCTATTGTATCCTCTGCCTCTTTGATTTCTGGAATTCCTAAAGCAATTTTGAGTTGTATGATTAGTTAGTCCACAAATAGAACATGAGTTGGAGTCTTGGGATCTCCCCCTGCCTTGTCTACCTCCTCTTCCTCTACCTCTGCCATGTCTTCCTCTACCTGCATAGTTAGCTTGATATGTATCTGCTTCATCATCCACTTTCTTTGTCTTTCCTTTGTTATCTTTGGACTTGCTTTTATTAGTGTATAAAGCTGAAGATTGATCACCTTTAGAGCTTTCTCCATTTTTGATAAGCTTTGCCTCTTGAGTAAGTAGTTGTCCAATGAGTGTATTGAAATCAGGTACATGCATGTCCATGTACAAATCCATAGCTGTGGTGAATGCTTCCCACTTTTCATCTGCCTTCAAGCATTGATGACCTGCCTTACAATCTTCTCTTCATCTATTACCTCTCCAATGCTTCACAACTGATCTGCTATGTCCTTGAGCTTTGTGACAAAATCAGTCACATTTTGTTTGGGAGCCTTCTTGAGAGTTGTGAAATCCAGCCATAGTTGATGCTTCCTAGCTTTAGTACTTGAAGAAAAGAAAGCTTCAAGTGCATCCCACACTTCGTGAGATGTCTTACAACTTCTAATGTGAGGCAACAAAAAATCTGAGATAGAGTTGAGGAGATAAGACCTTGCAAGTGCATCCTTGGAGCACCATGTGCTCAATCTTTCTTGCTCTTCTTGTGTTGGTTGACTTTTGTTCCTGAAACTTGGCATAACTTCATCTCCAGCCACATAACCATATAAACTTCTACCTTGGAGATAAGCTTCCATTCTTAATGACCAAGCTGAGTAGTTACCTCTGTCCAATTTTTCAATTGATGAAGGAAATCCATCTGCCATGTTGTCCAACCTTGCTCTGATACCACTGTGAAGAGATGGATAGGTATGTGCTTGAAGATGAAGAGGTGTTGCAAAATCCTTGATCTACACCAGCCAATTGAACTCTAGGAGTATATGGTGGGCCCTTTTAGCTTGCCAATGGATGTATTAGACACCCTATGTACCTTGGAAGATCACTCTCAAAAAGATAGATAAAAACAGATAAGTTGGAGTTAGCTCAGAGGTGAAAAACTTGCTATTTTGGTTCATACACCTGTCCACTGTTTTGCATAACTCTCTGAGCACAGCAGCAATTAGCTTAATTCCTCTTGGGGAGGTCTAGTTAACTTAAAGAGCTAACTTTTAAGAGTAATCTCATAAAAAATAATAAACCACACATTGAGAATGAGTTTTAACAAGTGATGACATCATCCCGATTTTCTCGGGCTACTACAGTTTGAGACCAGTGAGCAGAAAAATAAACATAACTCAAAATTTAGGAATCCAATGATTATGAACATTTGTATGGTTATACTAGACGGTAACCTGAATCCAACACGCTTTACATCATTGAATTTGGATAAGTAACCACTGAGAAACACCTCTGACAAGATGAGTGAAAAAATCGGGTACCTGACAGAGAAGTGAAGATGAATAGAGACTACTGACTTCAACTGAAAATAACTGAAGATTGCAACATCCAAATGACATGAAAATTTGTGATCATATAGTAGACTTATAGAGATAACTTTACCAAGTTAAATCATGGAAAATGATACACCAAGCTCAGAGAAACAATCTCTGCAATCTGACTGAGAAAACTGAGAGTAATGGCAGTGAGTAGTACACTTCACAAGAACATGGACATATGAACTCAAATGATCATGAAAATGAAAGTATATTGCTTGTACAATACAGTGACTTATTGATACATATGTGTGCCTTGTAATCACACCTTGATATGGCATAAAGATCAGCTCTTGGAGGTCTTCACATAGGTCTCTCTAACCACAACTAAAACTGCCATCTATTTATAGTTGAGTTTGGGAGGCTAACTTCCCTCAATCACTCTCCAATCAATCAGTGATTGATTTGATTCTCTACGTACCACAAATCACGAATTCGTGGCTCCTCTTTCCCTTTTTGATCATGTGGACTCAACCACTTAAGATTCTCTTACTTTTACATTAAGTAAACTCTTCAAAAAATTACAAGAGGTAGTTCACAAGTGAACTTTACATAGTCTTCATTTTGAAGCTTCTTTTATGACTTTGTGGGACTCAAGCCAATACTTAGGCTTGTCATAGACTTGCTCCAACAGTGATGTGTGTGAACACTCTAGGACCATGGGGGCACTTTTTTCCCTCTTTAGGAGGTTTTTTCCCCCGGCTTGTATATATGCCTATTGCCCTAATAGGTTACTTATCTTTGTGCATTCTAGTGGTAATACATTCAGTATTGTGTGTTGTGCTCCAAGCTTCTTCTTCTTCCTTGTGTTGTTAGCATGCTTTTGTAGACCCTAAACTCCAACAATAGGAATGAGTGGGAATTTTTGTTGCAATCTCTGCATGACATACGTTTTGGGAGAAATTTTATCGTATTTGTTAGAACTCTATTTGGTAATGCTTTTTCTAGGGTTTTCATAAATAGCCATTTGTGTGAATTCTTTCAATTTTGTAGATCTATAACACAAGGTTGTCCCTTAGCCCCATTTCTTTTAACCATGGCTAGTGACTCCTTGTGTTGGTTGGTTAGAGATGCCATGGAAAGAGATGAGGCATACATATTCCTAATTCCACTCATAAGTTAGGGTTTCCAATGTTTGTTGATGACATGAATAGGTGTACTAATGCTGATTATGTTTCTACTACTTCCTTCCTTGAATGTCTCAATGCCAATGGATCCAAAATTAACCATAAAAAAGATCGGTTTTAAGTCTTCCAATAACATCATACCGGATTGCATTTCCAATCTTGGTTGTAAGGTGATTCTTGAAGGAGTGGTGTTCAGGCTTCTGGGTATCCTTATGGGTTTTAAAGTTACTTCTCCACAAAGATGAGACTAGGTCTTTGAAAAATTTAGAGGTAAAGTCTTTAAGTATTCTAACTCTAGTACCTCCCTCACTCACAAAAAGTTCCTCTCGAATAAGTTTATTTTGCCTTATTTGACTTACTCTTTATCTTGCTACAGGAAGCCCACTAAGACACAATTATCTCAGGCTATTGCTCTTGTCACAAGATTCCTCTAGGGAGGGAATACGCAAATCACTAAACTCACTAAAGTCTCTTAGAAGATTTGTTGTTTGCCGAAGAGTGAGGGTGGTCTAGGTATTTTATGCTCTTCAAAAGGTCTCAAAATCTCTCTCCTAAATGGGTTCTCAGGAGCCTCACTTCTACTGATGTTTAGGCTGTTCTGCTCCAAAGGAAAGTTTATATGTTCCACTTAAAAAGGTTACAAAGCTTGGACTAACAATCAACTATGGGACATAATTGTCTCCCCTCTCTCCTATAGTCTTGTTGGCAGCTTGCTATTATGTAGGTTGTGGCAGTCTTGGATGGAAGTCAAGAGAAATTACACTCCCAAAGATGATTTTGCTTATTGTGCTCACTTTTATTTGCAGGAATCACCTTAGTCTCATTGTTTAGCTTTTTGGAATAACTCAAAGCAAGGGATTAGACAACATCAATGCTATAAAGTTGGTTTCAAGAGGTGGTCTAGCTTCTTGAAAAATCATGAGGAATCTCTGACAGGTTTTCTAGATATGTGCCTAAGCTCTCCTTTACTTGTCAATAGGTGTTGATTCAATATAAAGAAAAGCTTAGTCAATTGGTGCCTATCTAGAACAGAGAAACTATTACCATACACAAGTTGGCTAGAGATATGCTAAAAATTTGAAGAAGGAAAAAGAACATGTGGAGTCTATTTGTCATAGGTTAAATAAGAGATGGAAGTCAATTGGTCTAGTTGCCAATGGAAATATAGGTTCAATTGCATCTAGGACTTCCCCAAGTGTATTAAGCACTCATACTTCGATTGGCTCATACTTCATCATGGACTATGGACTAGAGATAGAAGGTGAGGATTAATTCTAGTGATAGAAGATGCAAATTTTGTGGCACTATGGAGGATCTACCCCACCTTTTTTTAACTGTTGGCATGACAAGTCCTTTTGGCAAAAAATGTCCCCTTACATGAAGATCAAGGTTTTGCTTCCTCTTAACTATAAAGAAGCCATACTGGACTGCTGCAAACACATGGACTTGGCCCTTTGGCAGATATGGAGAAATTTGATCCTCTTGAATATCTGGCTTAGCAAGAATCAAAATCTCTTTGGGAGTGGGAAGAGAAACTATGGATATAACACCATTAGGGCTTTCAGGGCTAGTGGCCAATAGAGTATTCAAGCCATTAAAGTCCCTAAGGATCCCAGTATGACCATTGTTGAAATTATGGGAATTACTCTTATTAACAAATGGAGAGATACTCTCCTCTAGATGTACTCTTTTGATAGATTTGTAATGGTTTTGTCCCTAAAACCCTATTGATGATGGTCTTCTTGTTGTAGTCCCTTAACAGCTATTGTTTGCTATATGTACCTGATCCGTTTGTTTTACTGTGGGCTTCTTGCCCAGTGCATAAGTTTTATATTCTTCCTTTCATTTATTAATTCTTTTTCCTATTGTATTCCAAAAAAAATCATTAAAATAAGAATTAAAAAATATGGAATTTAAAACTTGTAATTAAAATCAATGTAAGTTACAATAAAATAGGTCACTTTGGCCAATGCCCGGTAGTAATCACCCAATGGGCCATGGGCAACGACATGCAATGCCTAGCATTGGCTAGACTCTAGAGTGACGTTTTTTCATATATTAAGCTTTTATGTTTTTCATGGATCATGGTCGATTCTCCACACAAATGGGCCATGGTCTATAGTCCTTAAGAGTATCACATGAGTCGACATGACCCATAAGTAGCATATGACAGCCTAGCACAATCTATAGGCGTTCTATGTCACCTATATATTCCACATGGGCATCACCATGAAGCCTAAGCTAAATCCTTAATCTTGAGGTGTCCTAATATGCTTGTAGAGGTTTGGGACACCCATTTGGGCTTCAATTTTAACACATGATGAGGCGGACAAGCGAACCTTTTTACAACGTAGTTACCAAGGTTGATCATCCACATCCATCCTAGCATTAACCATTTTTCTATTAGCATGCTTCTCTCTCTCTCTCTGTGGAGTTGGCAGTGGGCAGTGAGTAATGTCAAGACAACATCAAAGAAGCAACCTTTTTTTTAAGAGGAGGCTCAGCCCAAGCCTAATATCCCTTTGCTTGAATTGATTGAAAAATAAACTACACAAGTAAATGGGCATAGTACCAATCGGACCCCTGTATCCCACAAAGTAGGTGTTAGACTGCCCAAAGATAAACACTAGGAAGAACTACCTGAAGGTATCTAGTTTAATATAGCCCGTGGGCATTACACTAGCCTTAGGCCCACACGTGTCCTTTCGTAGAGAGGGGCTGAACCCTCACCCTTGCCTCAAGAGGCAGAAGACCCAACCACCCACACTAACGTGCATGAATACAAGAAGATGTTATGGTTTTCCAAACTCTAACGTAGTTATATAAACTCCAAAAGCATATCACGTCCCTCTAGTGTAGTTATATAATCTCCAAAAGCATATCACGCCCCTCCACTTTATGCTTTTTATTAATTTCTATCTTTTCATGCAAAAAGGAAAGTTTGATGTTTCAATTCACAAAGCACCTAAGATTGCCTCATGATGTTAGGGTTTTGGCTCTAAAGCATGTTTTTCTCTTGCCCTCGAGCCCTGAGGGGTTCGTGCGGGCTACAAGCTCTTATGGACCTTTAGCGAGGGTCATCTGGTGCATCCTTACAGTGTTCGACCTAGGGAATGTCACCCTACTGCGATGTCTTTACATGATGCATTAAGGAATGGCTATGTTGGTAGCTTTGGAACTCGGAGGAATGAGTACAATGATCACATCATCAAAATGCCTCTCCATCGAATGGAACCCCAAGGCATCCCTGATGGAATCATATCTTCCTCCTCAGGTGATACTGTCAATATGTTGCAAGGGTATGGGATTGTGCCTACTAAGGGAGGCAAGTTTGGAAACAATGTCAGGCACATGCAGGTTTCTCCATCAGAACTGCAACTTTCTCCAATTATATCATTTGCAGAAGCAGAAAAGCAACATGCAAATCCTTTATTTACCAGTGCTCGACAATCATGTATGAATTTCTTGTCTATTCATGACTCGCTTGACAAAGGAAAACAAAAATTATTTGAGCATCACATCTGCTTGGATGAAGAGTATATTGATCGTGATGAGGATACTCTAGTTATTGAAAGAAATGCCCTAGACCTTTGGCATGCTTAGCTTGGGGAGAAAGTGATTATAGGGTTATGTCATGGACCTAGACCTGCTTTGGATACCTTAAGAGCTTGGGTTAAAACTAACTAGGAATCTAAAGGTTTGTTTGTGAGACGTATTCAATATTTACCAAATAATTATTTTTTGTTCTATTTTGAAGAATCCTTGAGTGCCTTCAAAGTCATAAGTGAGGGTCAGTGATTAATTAAGAACACTCTTATTTCCTTCTTTAAATGGTATGTTGGATTTAACTTGAGGGGACCTAAACCAACCAAGGTTCCTATATGGGTTGAGTACCCTGATTTACCAATTGATTATTATCCTTGGATTGATAGTTTAAGTAGTCTAATTGAAAAGGTATTAAGACAGAGAAATAGGGGAAATATTAATTCCAAATGGGATCCCCAAGTGATGATTGAGGTTGATGCTTCTAAGCCCATCAAAACTTCCCTGATTATTAAGGACTCTGATGGTAAGTGCCTTCATGAGCAAAAAGTGGTCTATAGGAATTTACCCAATGCTTGTTTTAATTGTTACAACCAAGGTCATTTAATTAAGGATTGTCCTATCTTGACTCAAAAAAAAGGAACAAGACATGGATAAGGAGAATAAACCCAATAATGCTTCTTTCAACCATACCTCAAGTATATTTAAGCCCTCAACTAAACCTAAAAAAAAGAAACAAGGTAAACCTATTGATATTTATGATGTTTTGTTGGAAGAAGTATCTAACCCCTTCAAAGCTAGGATGGCGAAGGGCATTGATGATAAGGAAAACCTTGACCCCAATGCATTAATAGAGGATGAAAATGGTAATGATGATGTTCAGGTTGTTAAGAACACTCCTCTTAGTAATGAAGAAGAGGGCTATACTCATGTGCAAAATAAAAAAAGAGCTTTAACGTTACTATGAATTCTTATGAGAAGTCTTTTCTTGTAGGTACTAATAATTGTGTGAAAGAACGTAACGATGTTTTCTTGCACAATGTTTTCTTGCAAGATTAAATAAATTTGATCAAAACCTGATCAACGATTTGACTCAAAATGGTGAAACCCAAGATGATGTTGAAATGGACAACACTAAGGAGCTCAAAGCCTTAGAGCATAGTAGTCTCAAGACTAAAAGAAAAGACCCCTTGAGGGTCCCAGTTTCTATGTCCAAGCCCACTAAAAACTATAGAAAATAATGGTTTTTTTCAATTTCTATTGCTTTTCTATGCTTAAAGTGTCCGATTTCATCTCTACTGTATCTAACACTTATTTGGTATTACGTGTATGACCTCCATCCTAATAAGCATCATCATAATAAGATTGCTTCTTTCCTTTTGAGTAACATGTATTTTATTATGGTGCTTCAATCAGGTGTATGTATTGTCACCCTTTCTAATAATAGTTTGTTGCAGAAGGTGCTCATGCAGGATTCTAGTGGAAGTATCCTGTCCATGTTGATAGTTTACAATAAGCATGCTAATTACTATGGTGTTTTTTACTCTCATAATCATCTTAAGGCTCCTAGGTTCTTCCTTTCTACTACTCATCTTAGTGTGATGTAGGAGTTGTGTTTGTAGATAGACTTAATAGAAAGTCTTAGGGAAGGTTACTGCCTAATTTGCTCAAGTAGGAGTACTATGAAAGATTCTTGGACATGTTGATATCTTTCAAAAAGCAAGCATGTACTGTTTTTATCCTCTGGCTGAGTTTCTCATGAATCACATTAAGCTACTATCGCTTAACATTGAAGGGTTGACTGACACTACTAGAGGTAAAGCTTGCAATGTGTGGATGAAGGACTTGTGGCTCTATCCTGATTTTCTTTTTTTGTAGGAAATCAAAGCTAAAGGGTTCAACCTTATCAAAAATCTTGGAATTTTTTCTTCCTCTCATTCTTGGCACCACAATAACAATGAAAATGGTAAAGGTGGGGCTGTGATTGGGGTCCATGTAGGTTTGGCTCATTTGGTTGATAAAGTTGTGTCTAGTCCCACTCATCAGTGGATTGGGGTTAAGTGTCAGTGTCCTTTGAACATGACTTTTGTCAGTGTGTATGCTTCTAATAACAATGTTGATGGGGATTTGCTTATTGTGGGAGATTTTAACATGGTGACTGATGTCAAAGATAGAATTGGGAACAAAAATAATGTTATTTTTGGTAAAGAGATGATGGAGAGTGTTAATCTCCAAAAGAACAAGCTACTCTTGAAATTAGAACACCTCTATGTCAAGATTAACTCAAAACCTTCCTTAATTTAGAGGATCAATGTTCAATTACAAAGATTTTGGATAAACTGTGAAGAAAATGATTCTACAGAAAGTCTGTTGCACATATCTCTCTCATTGACTTATCAATTGTGTAAATTTTTTTGATAAAACTTTGTACAAAGGTGTCATCTATAGGTTGCACACCTTCTCCAAGTTAAATCATTTCAAAAGACTCAGTAGATCTTGAGAAATGATCTCAACACGTCACCCATGTCTAAAACTCCTCTTCTAAAAAGTCGATTCAGACACCTGTAACTTCTAACACTTGGTTCTCTCAATCTAGAACCCGTTTATGCAAATGCTTTTAGCCACAGGTAGCTTACCTTCCAACTTATAGATTGAGTGGTTGCTTGCTCAAAACTTTACAGTGTGGAAGGAGAACTGACCAAAACAGTAACATCGAATTTTGTGCCTGTTTTAGGAAACAGTGAACACTTCTTCACATATGAATGTTCCTACTCATAATTCTCACAGCCTGTTTACAATTAGGCTCTCAAACTTAAACCATAGACTCATTGGCTATCGACTTAGAAATCTACAAAAGGATTCTTGAAATGATCAAGCACAGAAGGAGAATGCACAGAAAGATCGGGTGCAACATTTTTCATTTCTGAGAAATTTTACATCTGAGTAATGAGAGAGATTCTACTCACTTCTAAAGAGTCTAATGACATCTAATTCTCCTCAAAACTTATTCTAACACATTCTCTCCTAATTGCCCCGACATTTTCTTTGTATATATAAGCAAATATTTACAAGCTCATGACCATGTAAAAGTATATGATGAACTGACTCTAAAATAATGTACATATGTATACACATCTTTATCTCCTGGATATGCACTTCCTTCATGCTTCATGACTTGGTCTTTTCTTCAGTCCTTGACTTCAATTCTTCACCCAAAACTTCAATTGTTTATTGCCCTGCACCAACAAATCCCCCTCAATCATCAATTGAGGTTTTATCTATCTTCTTTATGCCTGCCATGTCTTTCAATCTGAGTAGCTTTGGTCCATGCAAGCTTTTGGTTAGCATATCAACTATTTGATCTTTTGTTGAAGTATGTATGACTTTAGTCTCTTTATCCATCACCTCCTCTCTTCGAAAATGATACTGAATCTCAATGTGTTTAGTCCTGGCATGAAAAACAGGGTTAGCAGCTAAATACAATGAACTCATGTTATCTCCATGAATAGTAGGTGTACTCTGAATGATGTCAAAACTCTTCATTAGAGTCTTAAGCCATATCACTTCCTTTGCAGCTTCCACCATACCTTTGTACTCAGCCTCTGTGGATGATAAAGCAACTGTGTGTTGCTTCTTTGAACACCATGAAATTAACTTATCTCCCACATAACACAAGTATCCATATGTTGATCTCCTATCATCAGGATTACCTGCCCAATCTGTATCACTATAGATCTTGATGTTTGTGTCTGATGTAAAACCATAATACAAACCTTCTTTGAGTGTACCCTTAATGTTCCTCAACACTCTTTGTCCTGCAATCCAATGTTCTTTCCTAGGACAATGCATGAATTGAGATAATACTCCAACTGCATATGACAAGTCAGGCCTAGTTAATGTAGCATAGATTAGACTACCAAACAAACTTTGATATAGCTTCATATCCTTGAACTCTTCTCCTCCATATCTGCTCAATTTGTGATTCACCTCCATTGGAGTAGGTGCTACCCTGCAATCATTCATCTTAAACTTGATCAGCAAGTTTCTCAAATACCTTTCTTGAGTTACATACACCCCATGTTGAGTGTATGAGATCTCCATGCCCAAGAAATATGACAAGTCTCCCAAGTCACTAATCTTGAACTCTTTCTCCATTTGTTTCTTTAGGCTTTGAATGTCTTTCTCATCTGTACCTGTAAGAATTATATCATCAACATATATGCACATGTAAATGAATCCATCATCACTTGCTTTCACAAGCAAGTTACTATCTGCTTTAGATACTTGAAAACCAAGTTCTTTCAAGAACTTCACAAGTCTATAATTCCATGCCCTTGGGGCCTGCTTCAAGCCATGCTCTCTTGATCTTACATACATGATCTGGATACCTTTCATCTCTGAATCCTTGTGGTTGCTCCATGAAAACATCATCTGAAATGTAACCATTTAAAAAAGAATTCTTCACATCTAATTGACATAATTTCCAACCTTTACATGCAGCAATGGCTATGAGTGTCCTGATAGTTGTCATCTTTGCCACATGACTATAGGTCTCATCATAATCTATACCATATGTCTGAGCAAAACCTTTCACAACAAGTCTAGCTTTATACCTAGACACACTTCCATCTGCAAACCTCTTTGTCTTGTAGACCCATTTGCATGCAATGATCTTTTGAGTATTTGGTTTAGGAACCAAATCCATGTCTGATTCTCCATCAATGCATCATACTCTTCCTGCATAGCTTTCTCCCAATTTTCCTTACCTTTTGCCTCTTCATATGTAGAAGGGTCTTCATCTGTATTTATCATATAAGCATAATCTTTGGTAGCCAAAAAAGAAGTATCATAGCTATACCTTGTAGGTTGCAATTTATGTCTTGTTGACCTTCTGAGTTCTCCACTTCTTGAGGTTTCTGGTTCATCACATTCTGGATCAAATCTTGGCACTTCTTAAGCTCAACCTGTACTTCATTGTTCTCCTCTTCATCAAATATCTGAATATTTGATTTACCTTTCTTTTGATGTAACAATGAATTGCTTTGTAGATGGACTCCACAACCTATATCCCATCTGCTTATCATCATATCCAATGAACACATATTTTTCAGCTTTAGGTTCCAACTTATGCCTCAATTGTGATGTCACATATGCATATGCCAAGCATCCAAATACTTTGCAATGATCTAGAGTAGGTCTCTTACCCCACCAAGCTTCATATGGTGTCATACCCTGCAAAGCTTTACATGGTAATCTATTGACCAAATAAGTAGTTGTGTTTACTGCCTCAACCCATAAGTAATTTGGGCAATTTTTCTCCTTCATCATGGATCTTGCAAACTCAACAAGTGTTCTATTCCTTCTTTCTGCTACACCATTTTGTTGAGGAGAGTACCTGTAAGTAATTTCCCTTTTTATACCTGCATTCCACAAGTAATCACTAAACTCATTAGAGAAATACTCTCCCTCTCCATCTGACCTTAGTCTCTTCAACTTATGACTTGTAATTCTCTCTGCATACACATGATAATGTTTGAATGTATTGAATACCTCTGACTTATCTTTGATCACATAGATAGTGATCCATCTGGTAGCATTGTCAACATAAATCACATAATACCTTGAACCATTGATACTGAAATCCTTTGATCGTCCCCACACATCTGTGTGTACCAATTCAAGCTTCTCTGAATACATAAAACCATGCTTGGAATAAGATTGCTTATGACCCTTACCTAATTGACATGCCTCACATCTGTATGTCATATGTTGACCTACAACATTAGGCAAACCAAGCACTGAACCATTGTTAACCAAATCTTTGATACCTCTTTCATTGAACTGTCCAAGCCTCTTGTGCCAAAGATCTAACTCAGAGATCTTATGTCCTCCATAAGTGAACAAGGCATGACCAACATTACCTTGAATTTTCAATGTGAACAATCTTCCTTCTTTCTTCCCTGAAACAATTTGTTTATACCCATTGCTAGGGTCTTCCACAAACACTCCTTCATTAGTGAACCTAACTTCATAACCTTTTCAACAATTTGTCCTACACTTATCAGATTCTTAGGAATTGTAGGAACATACAAAACCTTACTCAAGAGAGTACTTCCATCCTTGGCCTTCACTGATCCAATTGACTTCACATTATGCTTTGTATTGTCACATGTTTGAACTACAGGATTAGTTACCTTATTCTCCAAATCAGTCATCAAAGCTATGTTACCACTCAGGTGATTGCTTTCACCCTAAGTCAATGTAGAAGACTCTTTGATCTTCATTTTGCCTTTCACAAGTTGCATTCATTATCAATGTTGAATCCTCCTTCTGATCTGAAGCATAATTGTAGTAGGTATTGTTGTATTGTTGACTTTGGAATCCTCTACCTGCATTTCTTCCAAAGTAACCTCTACTACTTCTACCTCTGAAATTACCTCTTTGATTTCTGCAACCTCTTCCTCTTGAATTAAAATTCTGATTATATCCACCATTACTCTGAGTATTATGCCAACAATCATTAGCTAAGTGATTTGTCTTACCACAAATCCAGCAAGCCTTGACTCCATCTTTATTACTTCTACCTCTTCCTCTACCTTTGCCACCTCCTCTTCCTCTTAGGAAGTTAGCTTGGCTAGTTGTACCTTCATCTTCATTTGCTTGTTGCTTTCCTTTGCTATTCTTCTTCTTATCCTTTGAATACATTGCATGACGTGCACTCTTATCACCTTCACCTTTGACATCCTGCTCAAAGGTTAACATATGTCCTAGCAACTGATTTAAGTCAGGAGTAAAATGATCAAGTGATAATTCAGTAGACAAAATGAATGGCTTTCATTTGTCATCACCTCTCAAACCTGTGAGGATTTGCCTTACCAATTTATCCTCCTCAATATCTTCATCAACTGCTCCTAATGCATCTGCAATGTCCTTCATCCTTGTTACATAGTCTGAGATGGATTGAGAGGCTTTCTTCTTGAAAGTGGTAAATTCTACCCACAAGGATGCCTTCCTTGACTTTGTGGTGTTTTGGAAATGCTCCTCCAAAGCATTCCATATATCACTTGTACTTTCAAGATCTCTAATGTGAGGTAGCAAGTAGTCATTGACTGCCATATAGATAATGCTCCTGGCTTGTGCATCTCTCTTCATCCAAGTCTTCAAATATGATAATTCCTCCCTAGTTGGAACACTAGGATCTCTGAACTGAGGCTTTTCTTCTTCAGCTATGATATAAACTATCAAGTCTTTGCTCATAAGATGAGCTTCAAATCCTCATTGACCATGCTGGATGGTTCTCTCTATCCAACTTCTCTATCTAAAGAGAATCTCCCATCCTTTCTTCACCTGTGTATTGAATTCTTCAAACTTTATGAGTAATAGATGTACCTTTACTTCAAATGATATTCCTTTTGTCTTCCTTGATGTCGCATGGCCTCCTTCTCAAGCTTTTCTCTTGAGCTTTCACCTTTTGAACCTTCAAGTATTGATTTCTTTACAGCTGCAGCAGCCGGGGTCCTCCTTTCTTCAATTTTGATGCTTCTTGCTCTGATACCAGTGATGGAGAGTGTTAATCTCCAAAAGAACAAGATACTCTTGAAATTAGAACACCTCTATATCAAGATTAACTCAAAACCTTCCTTAATTTAGAGGATCAATGTTCAATTACAAAGACTTTGGATAAACTGTGAAGAAAATGATTCTACAGAAAGTCTGCTGCACATATCTCTCTCATTGACTTATCAATTATGTAAAGTTTTTTTATGAAACTTTGTACAACGTGTTGCCTATAGGTTGCACACCTTCTCCAAGTTAAATCATTCCAAAAGACTCAGTAGATCTTGAGAAATGATCTCAACAAGTCACCTATGTCTAAAACTGCTCTTCTGAAAAGTTGATTCAGACACCTATAATTTCTAACACTTGGTTCTCTCAATCTAGAACCCGTTTATGCAAATGCTTTTAGCCACAGGTAGCTTACCTTCCAACTTATAGATTGAGTGCTTGCTTGCTCAAAACTTTACACTGTGGAAGGAGAACTGACCAAAACATTAACATCGAATTTTGCACCTGTTTTAGGAAACAGTGAACACTTCTTCACATATGAATGTTCCTACTCATAATTCTCACAGCCTGTTTAGAATTAGGCTCTCAAAATTAAACCATAGACTGATTGAATATGGACTTAGACATCTAAAAAAGGATTCTTGAAGTGATCAAGCACAGAAGGAGAATACACAAAAAGATCGAGCGCAACATTTTTCATTTCTGAGAAATTTTACATCTGAGTAATGAGAGAGATTCTACTCACTTCTAAAGAGTCTAATGACATGTAATTCTCCTCAAAACTTATTCTAACACATTCTTTCCTAATTGCCCCGGCATTTTCTTTGTATATATAAGCAAATATTTACAAGCTCATGACCATATAAAAGTATATGATGAACTGACTCTAAAATAATGTACATATGTATACACATCTTTATCTCCTGGATATGCACTTCCTTCATGCTTCATGACTTGGTCTTTTCTTCAGTCCTTGACTTCAATTCTTCACCTAAAACTTCAATTGTTGATTGCCCTGCACCAACAAGAGAGGTATGCTTTGTTCAATTTTATTAATCACAAGAATCTTTTGGACTTCACTCACAACACTAGTATGACTTGGACTTGGACCAATCAAAGTAGGGACCAATTTTTGGCTGTTAGGTTGGATAGAGGTTACTTGAATGCTGATAGGGTTCATGACTTTTGGCAGATCAAGAGTGACTCTGACTTCTCCTTTAGTTTATCTGATCATGCTCCCTTGATTATCAGTTTGCTCAAGAATAACCCTAGCTCTAGGGTTGGCTGGTCTTAGTTGGATGCTTCTTTGTAAAAAAATCCTTGTCTGATTACTAAAACCAAAAATATTTTCTCCCTCTACTTCAATACCATTGCTTCCCCCGTCTTGGCTTGGGAGAAGTCCATTAGAGATGTGCAGATGCTTTTCACCCATTATAAGAAGCTTGCTAAGAAAATTAGGGCTGATAGAAGAATAATGATTTTAAAAGAGATGTATAAGATAAAAGAAGATGTCTCTAACAACACCAATTATTGTCAGAGGATCCTTAAACTTCAGGACAAGTTGAGACATGAAGATTATATCTTGGCTCATGGTTCTCTTGCTACCTCAAGAGAATTTTGGGTGGGAAAGCAGATAGACCCAACAAAAACATATTTGAATTGCTTAAAAAGAAAACTAAAGATTTCATCCCCATGTTGAAAAAGAATTCCGATGGACATTCTATAAATATTGAGGAGAACCTACATGAGGCAGTTAGCTTCTTTATTAATGTTTTCTCCATGCCTCCCAAGTGGGGGAAGGATATCCAGAGAGTGAGAGCTCTTATTGCTCTTAAAGGGAAGAAAATAATTCCTAATAGCTTGGCCTCTATTCTGGACCTACCCCTCTCTGTCGGTGAGGTGAGAGAAACCATTGGTAAATTGAAACCCTGCAAGTCTCCTAGTCTTGATGGGATTCCTAGTGAGATCTTTATTGCATTGAGGGATTTTTTGACCCCCTTGATTCTCTTGGTGTGACAAGATGCTGTGAAAAAAAGGTTCTCTTTTTGCTTCCATTAACATTGGAGTTATCAAACTTATTCAGAAAAAGGGATCCAAGGATGACCTGAACAATTGGAGACCCATCTCTTGTCTAACTTCTATCTAGAAGATTTTTTCCTCTACCTTGACCGGAAGACTTAGCACCACTATGAACTCTATTATCCTTCCTGAGCAGAAAGGTTTTATTAGGGGGAGATTCATTTTGGATGTCATCATTTCCTTGTGGGAGGGCATGGATTATGCTAGTGAAAGTAAACATGATTACTATTTTTTTAATATTGAGTTTGATAAGGCTTATGATAGAATGGATTGACACTTTATTCTCCAATCTTTGCATGATATTAGTTTTGGGAGGGGTTTTATCAAGTTTGTGAGTACTTTGTTTGGGAATGCTTACTCTAAGGTTGCTATGAATGGATACGTGTCTTTTCCTTTCAAAATTCAAAGATCCATTAGATAGGGCTGCCCCTTAGCCTCCTTGCTTTCTGCTATCACCAATGATGCTTTGGGTTGGCTTATCAAGGATTGTATGGATTTTGATGAGATTTTTGGTATTTATATCCCCAATGCCCCCACTCAACTTTGTTTGCAAATATTTGTTGATGACACTAATATGATTACCAAAGCCAATGATTTGTATGCTTCTAATTTCCTAAAGTGTTTGGATTTATTGTATATTGCTAGTGGATCTTAGGTTAATCATTACAAAACTTCCTTCAGATCATCTAACATGTGTATTCCTCAGTGTGTTGCTGATCTTGGTTGTGACATTATTCACGATGGTGATATTTTCAGATTATTGGGCATTCTTATGGGTTTTCAGGTAACTTTCTCTCAAAGATGGGAGTGGATGGTGTCTAATTTTAGAGCAAAAATTTTTAAATGAATTTCTCATCAACAAAGCTTGTTTCACAGGGTTTTTGTTTTAAATCATTACATTCTACCGACTATCATCAATTTTTTGTTTTGTTGGATGCCCACCAAAAGAGAACTATAGTAGATTATTGCTTTGTCTAGGAGATTCTTGTGGAGTAGTGATTGTCATTGATCTTGTATTTCTAAAGTTTCTTGGAAAGTGTGTTGCATGAAAAAGGAGGAAGATGGGCTTGGGATTTGTGTCATGCCAAGATGGCTCAACATTTTTTTGCTAAGTGGATCCTTAGATCTCTCACTTCTACTAACTTTTGGGCATGTCTTATAAAGAGAAATGTTGGTAAATTCCATTTGGAAGGTTTTAAAGCTTGGACTAACTTTGATCTTTGGAACTTAATTTGTATTGCCCAGGTTTTTGTTCCTACTAGCAGTAGATTAACATGTAACATGTGGAGATCCTTGATGGCTATTAAAAATTTTTATTTTCCTCGTCCTACTTTTTCCACTAACTTCTTCTTTTTTTTGGAGGAATGTCCTGCCCATGAGCAAGATGAACCCTTAACTATCATTAAAAATAAATGTAGAAAGAAGGGTTTTCATAAGTTTGTTAATTTGTACCATAATGGAAGTATTTTAAATAATCATTGGATCTCTAACTTAGACTTTCTATCTGTGGCTTGTAAACAGGCTCTTGTGAAAGTGAGAGAGTTGATTAACGATAAGTATGGTGCTTGCTCCAACTACGAGTACATTGACATCACAAAAGTTTCTCAGGATATCTACAAGAATTATAAGGAATAACTTGGAGATTTCTCTGCCTTGGTCAAGAATCTCAATCAAAGGTGGATGCTTAACTAGACTCCTAAACAATGGAGATATAGGTTTCAAGCTAATTGGGCTCTCCCCATGACCCTGAAGCATTGTATTTTACATGGCTCATTATACATAAAGGAGTTTGGAGAGGTAAGAAGGCCAAGATCTGCAATATTAACAATAGAGAGTGTTACTTTTGTGGCAAGGAGGAGGATCTTGCCCACCTCTTCATCGATTGTACCCATGCCCAAAGATTTTGGGGTCTCCTTAACAAGTGTTGTGTTGTAGTTGGTGTCTACAAACTTGGATACAAAGAGATTCTGCTGGGTTGCTGCAATAACATGGACCTACTATTGTGGAAGCTATGGAGATCACAAATCCTCTACCACATATGGTCTAGTAGGAATCATGCCATTTTCCAAAGTGACAAGAGAGACTTTCTAATAATCTACAAAAAGGAGCTCAGATCTGCTGCTGATCTTTGTACTAAATCTATCAACATTACTATTGGCAGAGGTTTGGGAGTTAGAGATTTTTTGTTAGAAACTAAAGCTAGTAGTTGCAGAACTTCTATCCTCCCCTTGTATTAAGCTTTGAGATTCACTATGTCATTGTCCTTTTGAGCTTTCGTAGTGTTTGTAATTGTACCACATGGGACAATTGATGTTTTGAGGTGGGAGCTTGCCCGTTGCACACTTGCACACTTGTAACTCTCTTACATTAATTTAATTATCTTGGTATTCTCAAAAAAAGAAAGTTCGATGTTCCTCATCTTCAGACCTGAAATGGGTCGATGTACCAACATTCGGTTTCGAACAGAAGGCCCACGTAAATGAATGATTTTGTTTATTTCGCGTATCTCCGCCTCTTTCTATACACATGTAACATTTATGTTTTTTTCTCTTTTCATTAAAATGAGGAGGTGTAAAGGTTCCATTCGCTGTAGCAGCATATATATTTACACTCATGATTCGATCATTTCCTTCGGTTACATTATGTTTAAATATTGCATGTGTCTTTATTTATGTGTCATTATTTCTTGCTTGGAAACTTTTATGTTTAAATAGTGCATGTGGCTTTATTTATGGTGTCTCACATGATCACATCCATGACAGCTGAAAATTGTGCGACTAATTTTCCAGGGATTCCAACTTCCAAGTCCCAACTTTGTAAAATACATGCATGTTGCACGGTGTCTTATTATTTTATCCCCTCACTTTTTTTTTTCTTTAAATGGAGCTTTAGCCGAGGCCTACTCTTCCAGGCTTTAATTTTGAAATTGCAATTGTACAAGGAAGGGCATAGTACCCATGGGACCCCCCTTATCCCACAAGAACAGGGGTTTACATAGCTAGGTTAAATTGTGGTCACAACTACCGCGAAGCAGGACAAACGGTGGCACATAAGCCACAAGATACAAGTTTCCATGATAACATGTCCCTTACATGTTGCCGGTGGGGGTTGAACCCTCGCCCCCGCCTCAACAGGTGAAAGGCCCAACCACGCATAATGGAGCCTCTATTATGAGGCTCTAACACGAAAACAAACCAATAAGAGCTGAATAATATTCCTAAGTGCTAAGTACCACCACATATGAGTGAATCATGTATGTGGTTACATGGGAAAAAACCTCTAGCGAGCACTAGAGTAAAAAGTGCCCATGTATAGGGAAGAGGTTCACATCAACGCTACTCAAGCAACACATAAGTGTAACAAAACCCCTGTGAGAGAATGATGTGAACACATAGAGGGAGTCACAGATCAGCCCCCATATTGTCAAGGTAATAAGCCTAAAGCTTTGCAAAAAGCTTCAAACTTTTCCTATAGAAGAGCTTTGGTGAATATTTCTACCACATTATGTTGTGTAGGCACATATACCAAATCAATATCTCTTGCATGAAGGTGCTCTCTCACATAGTGATAATGCACCTCAATATGTTTGGCCCATGCATGAAACACTGGGTTTTGTGCAATAGCCAAAGCACTCTGACTATCAGTGAGAATATGCGTAGCAACATCAATCTCCATGCAAAGATTCGTCAATAGGCGTCTCATCCATATACAGTCCACTGTAGCTGTGAAAACTACCCTGTACTCAGCTTCACAACTTGATGTCACCACTATAGGTTGCTTCTTACTCAACCAAGATATGCATGAGTCTCCAAGGAAAAAGCAATTACCACTAGTGGACACACGAGTATCATAACAACTAGTCCAATCACTATCTGTAAAGGCATGTAAGCATGGATGAATATCTCTACCATAAAAGAGACCTAAGCTCAAGGTGCCTTTGAGATATCTAAACACATGTTTCACTACTTGCTAATGCTTATTGCCAGGGCTATGCATGAATCAACTCAACACGGAAACTACATACTGTATATCCGACCTTCTGTTGCATGCATATATAAGGCATCCCACAACTTGCTGATAAAGAGAAGTGTCAAATGCATCACTGGAATCCTCAACTAAGAACCTAAATCCGGTCTCAACTGGTGTGGGAATTGGCTTGCAATCCTCAAAGTCAAAATGCTAAGGTAGTTTTTCAACATACTTTGCTTGATGCATAAGAATTCCCCCCTCAACGATTACAAACTGGATGCCAAGATAGTAGCTCAAAAGACCAAGATAAGTGACATCAAAAGTATGCTTCAAATTAGCCATAATAATGTCAAGTTTTGCATCACATGAACTAGTCAAGATTATGTCATCGACATAGAGAACAAGCATTGTAAGATCAGCCCCATTTTTGCGTATATAGAGTGTGCTTTCAATTGGACTACATGTGAAGCCAAGAGCAACCAAGTGCTTATGTATTTTTTCATACCATGCATGTGGAGCTTGCTTGAGACCATACAAGGCTTTATGCAAGCGAAAAACCATATGCTCTTTCCCTTTCATAGAAAATCCAAGAGGTTGCTTCACATAGACCTCTTCTTGCAAATCACCATTCAAGAAGGCTATTTTTATGTCCGATTGATGCACTTCCCAACCTCGATGGGAAGCCAATGCAACCACGGTGCGAATGGTAGTCATGTGTGAAGTAGGTGCAAAAATTTCCTCATAGTCAATGCCATATTGTTGCGCATATCCTTTGGTAACCAATCTAGCTTTGTAGCGATCAATGCTACCGTCAAACTTTCTCTTAATCTTGTAAACCCACTTTGTACCAATGACATTCTTTCCTTTTGGCAATTCACATAACTCCCAAGTACCATTCCTATGTATGGAATCCATTTCTGATTGCATAGCACTCATCCATTGTGGATCATCACATGCATCTTCAAAAGAAAGTGGCTCTTCATTAGATGTTGTTTCAATAAGAGAATAATCCATAAAATTACTTGATGCATGGTGAGAGCTTGATCTTGGTCTACCAAGTAAAGGTGCACTCAATTTGCTGTCCTCCAAAGTTTGTTTGAGCCACTTTGGCATAGTTTGTGCACTCTTGATAAACATGCGTTCATTATGTAATAGATCTTCAATATGTACATCATGCATGGGCTGAATTTCATGCTCATTTTCAGCCATATTTTGTCGCAAATGTTTAGCCATATGTGGCTGGAAATTTCTAGCAATTTTGATAATTTTTGGCTGAAACGTTTTAGCCATGTGTGGTAGTAAATTCTCTACATTTTCAGTCCTATTTGGCTGGAATTTTTCAGCCCTTTGAGCCTCGGTTGGTTGCTCTACATGGCCATAGTCAAGCGCACGATTTTGGAATAAAGGCATGAGTGTATCGAACACATCTTGTGAGCTAACTGTTGGCTGTTTTTTGCATTCAAATAAAGGGAAAACTAGAATTTCAGAAAATACCACATCTTGACTCACAATAGTTGTGTTTGTCAATGGATGATACAAATGATATCCCTTACTTTCAGCACTATAACCAATAAATATACATTTCTTTGCCTTATGATCAATTTTGTGACATTGTTATGATGGCACAAGAGCATATGCCAAACAACCAAACACACACATATGAATAACCATAGGCTTATCACCATTCCAAGCCTCATAAGGAGTGATGAATCTCAATGCTTTTGTAGGGTAGTGATTCAACACATAGTTTGCACACATACTGTTTCCACCCAAAACTAATCAGGAAAATGCTTTCCTTTAACCATACATCATGCCATTTCAAGTAGAGTTCTATTTTTATGCTCGGCAACAACATTTTTCAGAGGTTTATATGGCACCGTACATTCGTGTGAAATACCTCTTTCACGAAGAAAATCAATGCATTTTTCAAGAGAATCACATCTCCATTTGCAGTCGTAAGCTCAATTTCTCCTACTCCAATGATATGATAAGAGGCATTGTTTGTAGACACCACATGTCCTCCTTTGAGTGCATCTTTCAAAGAGGCAAAAAATCTTTTGCATGAAGTAATGTGTTTTGAAGCACCACTATCAAAGAGCCAATCCGAATCAGCCTCACTCACAACCATACATTTGGATTGCAAAGATGCATCATAATAATGACATGTAACAACAAAAGCCCAAAAATCTTGAGCCATATTGGATTCATCATTCTTTGCATTTGCTGAATTTTTAGCAATAGACATGCCGGATTCCTTGTTCTTTTGATTGCATTTAGCAAGCTTTCTACACTCATCAATAGTATAACCAGCCTTATGACAATATTTGTATCTCTTCTTCTTTTGCAAATCAGCATCATTAGAGGAATGAGTGGAAGAGGAAGCTTGAGGCTTTGGTTTTGATGAACCCAAAGCTAAACCATACTTGCTTTTCCCCTTTTGTGAGATAGCAAGTGCTTGTGTCCCTCAATCAAACCACTCCTATTCAATCTAGTTTGCTCTTCTTGCAAAAGAAGAGACAAAACCTCATCAATGCATACATATTAAGATTCCCTTTTGCAACCAAATGGAGTGTTGTAGAAAAGCTTTGATAAGATTCCGGTAATCCTTTCATCAATATAGGAATGAGTGATGCATCTAGAATAATCTCATCTATGTTTGCCAATTGCTCTTTCAAGTCCTTGATGCGTGTCACATACACATCCACCAACTCATTTTTAGCCATACATACATCCTCAAGTTGCTTCCTCAAGTATGCAACACGTGCTTCGTTACACACGACATACAAAGAAGCAAGAGTATCCCATGTCCGTCGTGATGTAGAACATGATCGAATGTGTGGAACTATATGATGCTTCACAAAAAGCGTAATCAATGCATGAGCTTGAGCATCTTTCCATCCCATCTAAGCTACTCTTGTGTAGGTGGAGAAGGAGAAACCACTGTACTTGAAGAAGAAGCTCCATTTGTGACAATCAACTATGAAGTAGAAGCACTTGACAATGTGGGGCGTCAATCTACATCTGCCACTATGTTCCAAAGTTGTTTTGCAACAAGAACATGCTTCATCATGTAAGACCACATTGGATAGTTGGTCCCATCAACCTTATCTTCATCTTGAAGCATGCCAAACAAGTCATTGCTGCTCGCCATTTCACTAAAGAACAAGAATGTGAAAAAATCTTTACTTCGACAAAAGCTAAACAATGTTGAAATTTCAGCTCACAAACCACCACTTTAAGGGCGATTCTAACTGCACAAATGGCTTTGAAATGGGGGTATAGCTTGGAAATGTTTCTTGGCTACTGAAATTCATAGTTCTATGTGTTGAAGTTGATTTGCACTGTTAAAAGTGTGCGTGCGCTGTGACGTGAGAAACCGAAACTTGAGAAGGAGCTGAACCTGCTCTGATACCATTGTTGGGTGTGTGTAGAAGTGCGAGAGACATACAAGAAGCACACACAAGGAGCACAAATGTAGCAAGACACACAAAGAAGATGGATGGGTGGAATAGCTCTCTCTATTGATGATGAACTAAAACAAAAGTAAGAGCTGAATAATATCCCTAAGTACTAAGTACCATCACGTATGAGTGAATCATGTATGTGGTTACATGGGAAAAAACCTCTAGCCAACACTAGAGTAAAAAGTGCCCATGTATAGGGAAGAGGTTCACATCAAAGCTACTTGAGGAACACATAAGTGTAATAGTAACTTCATAAACCCTGATTTTATTTGCCTACAAGAAGTTAAGATAAGTGGCATAAAGTTACACAATCATCTTAAATATTGTCTCGAGCAATCATAAATGGTTTTATATAGACCACCCTAAGGATAGGGGAGGTGATGCCATTGGAATTTGCCTCTGTCTCTCTCTCTCCCCTTAATTTTATCACTGGTCATCATGTTTGTCAGAAGCACCAATTGATTGCTGTTTCCCTGAAAGTGCCCTTTAATTGTACCATGGTCAATATTCATGCCTCCAATTTAGTCTTTAATAGGAAGGATTGTTGGAATGACACTAATTCTCTCCCTACCCCCCTCATCATCATCAGTGTCTTTAATATGGTGACTTCTAATATTGATAGGCATGGAAGTAAAGATAATGTCATCATTGGCCAAGAAAAAACCAATTGGTACAACCTTTGTTATGAACATGATCTCATAAGCATGTCCTCTAGAATTGGTTTCACCTGGAGACATAACCAGACTTGTAACAACTCCCTTATTGCTAGATTCGATAGATGTTATATCTCTAGCAACCTCCTTAATAGCTATTGGGATTTCAAGTGCCAAGTTGATCTTTTGCTCATGCTCATTGATCATAAGCCTATCATGAATACCCTTAGGAAGGGTTCCCCCATTTATAAGGTGGGGTGGCCACATGTCCCCCTATATTCTTTTGATTTGGGAAGAGGTTTCTAGGAAAGCTACTCTCCCTACTCATATGAATACTGGTGTGATAAGAATGATCCACAAAAAGGGTAATAAATAAGACCTAATTTAAAACTATTGGAGACCCATTACTTGCCTTACTTCAATATATAAAATCTTTGCTTCCAACCTGGCTAGAAGACTTAGCCCCATAATGGATGAAATCATCTTCTCTGAGAAAAAAGGTTTCATAAAAGGTAGCTTCATCCTTGATGCCATCTTCTCCCTTTGGGAAGGGTTGGAGGTTTCCAATGAACAAAGCCAAGACTACTACTTCTTCAAAGTTGACTTTGATAAAGCTTATGACAAAATTGAGTGGGACTTTGTCCTTCAATCTCTTCAAGAAGTTGGTATGGGTAGAAAATTCATTAGGTTTGTGAGTAGCTTGTTTGGGAATTCCTTCTCTAGAGTGGCTATTTAATGGGTCCCTTAGTAAGCCCTTGAAGTTGTGTAGGTCCATCAGATAAGGATGTCCTCTTGCTCCCCTCCTCTTTGCCATTTCCAATGATGCTCTTGGCTGGCTGATCAAGGATGCTATGAGTAAGGATCCTATAAAAGGTATTCATATCTTTAAATCCCCTTCCCAATTGGGTTTGTTGATGATACTAACATGTGTATTAATGCTAATCTAACCTTTGATAATACCTTCTTGGAATGCCTGGATACCTTCTATCTTGCTAGTGGGTCAAAAATCAATCATAAAGAAAAACTAGTTTTAAAGCTTCAAATAATGTCATTTCCCCTCATATTATCAATAATGGTTGTGAAATCATACAAGAAGGTACTATTTTTAGACCTCTTGGTATGCCCATGGGCTTCAAAGTCACCTTTCAACAAAGATGAGATTGGGTTCTTCAAAAGTCCAAGTCTAAATTCCTTAGGTGGTGTAACTAATACTATTCTCTGGCTCACAAAATTTTCATACTTAATCATAACTTGCTTCCATGTATCATTCATTTTCTTTCATGTTGGCTCCCCATTAAGAAGCAACTATCTCAATTTATTACTTTGGCTAGAAGGTTCCTCTATGGTGGAAATGAACACTCCAACAAAATTGCCAAGGTATCTTGGTCCATCTGTTGTGTGCCCAAGAAAGAGGGAGGCTTAGGTATCATGTGCCTGGTTAGGATGGCAGATTCCCTATTTTCCAAATGGATTGCTAGAAGTCCGTCCTCCACTCATCTGGTCTTTACTCCTTAATAGGAAAATTAACTCATTTTGTATGAAAGGTTACAATGGCTAGAATAACAATTACATTTGGGACATCATTATATCCGCTCAGTAAAACTATACTACTGGAAGCCCATTGATCTCTAGATTTTGGAATGCCTAGATGAAAGTTAAGGCCATTTAATCTCCTAACAAGGATTTTTTGCAGGAGTCAACTTGGAATGGTTGGCTTGCTCACTAGAATAACTATCAACCTGATAGTGCTATCAGGAAGATAAGTGCTTCAAGCAGGGTTTCAAGACTTGGAACTCCTTCCTTCAAGGTGGTGAGATAGCGAGTGATGATTTATTTTAGAACCAACCTAATCTTTATCTTCCTTGTTTGCAAGTGCATATTAATTACAAGCATATTCTGTTGAGCAAATGGGAGAAATGCAATAAGAGATCTCTGAAGATCCAATATATTGGCTAGGACATGCGAAAGCAATTCAAAAGTCACAAAAGTTCAATTGCCAAAAATTGTTCACAAGCCTAATAAGAGATGGAAAGTCCAACTTCCTCCCCCACCCATTGTGTTCAGGTGATGTGTGGGCTCTTGCCCCCTACATAACTATACTTCCATTAATTTACTTTTCTATTTGTTGCCTACATGTGCACCAGTTGTGCACCTCTTTGCAAGTAAACACCGTGATAGGTTCAAAAATACTATATTCAATATGTCTCATATTATGAAAATGGTTGAACATAGAAATAACAATAAATATCACCATCAATGTATGTGACTCATATATAGATGCTTGTTGCAATATCACTTCAGCATCCATATGAAATTTCGAGGATCTGTGGTGTCATATCATCTTTATACATTACTATATTAATCATAAATTTTACTAACATTGTTCGTCTTTTTTATCATCCCATGTGTTCTATAACATTGTAATGCTTCTTTTATATATTTTGCTACACATGAAAAGAATTACCACGCATGACTAGTTCTCCTGGCCATACGTGTGCAACACCGAAAATCTACTTTACTGATAAGGTTACCAATTATGCATCGTTTGATGTTGTATTCTCTTCCACTTAATAATCTCATGCACGACAAGGGTCTGATAGTTGTGTGTGAGAGAGAGAGAGACCCATTAAATTGGATGAGAATTTAGCATCTAAGCATATAGATGTGCACAAGTATGAATTCCTAATCACAAGCCAAGAAAAATATTATAGACGTATTTAGATAAAGAACACCACAACGAGGACCATACCTTTATGGAGCTATTTGCCCCTCCTAAAGGTATTGCATTAAGAATTCATGAGAGAGTTTTACAAGAAGGATTCAATACCCTTTTCTAGCTTCTTAGAGATAATCTACTCATAGACTTGAGTATGTGCACATGTCTTACAAAACCTTTGAACATATGACTAATACATGGAAAGGATTCCATGTTGCACATCAATAAAAAACAACACCCCTTGAGGCAAAGAGGAATGTGCTAGTAGAAGGAAAGATACTCTAACTCAAGCAATAAGACCAATTTGCATCATTTTTTTCATTATTCGTTTGAGCTAGATGACACTATAATTATCATTGAGCCTCCATTTTAAATTGGAGTTAATGAAAAATTTGTGCAAAAGGAACTTACGAAGACTTCACCTTCCATTTAATCACAACTCATCCATGCAAGTGCATCCCCTATGCTTAACACTTACAAAGATAAGTAAACTGAAAGTTGTGCATGTAAGAAAACAAAATGACTTGCTAATAAGCTACGTGTTAAAGTAGTGAATGCATAACCATTACCATGTATGAAGGATGTTATTTACTTCACATCATGATTGTATGTCAATTAAATGAGCATGTCAAAACTTATGAGATTAGAGAGTTGAAGTTTAAAAAGGAAAAAGGTAAAAATGAAATATGAAAAATTCATCTTTTTCATTTCGTTTCTTAATATCAAGTAAATGATTAAAGCTCTCCATATAAATTGCGTAATAAAAAAAATGTAAAGAGAATGAGCATGTTTAAGCTTATACTCTATTCTAAAAATGTGGAACACTTCCTGAATAATCGAACTCTTTCATCATCTCATATAAGCACCAACTGATTTTAGAATCGCTACTTTTCTTTCCATTAAAAAGATATGGACAATCTCTTTGAATTTACAAATTGTTCCTTATTGAAAAGGATTGATTAGAGGTGGTATCTTCTAAAGGTGCTCTATCTCTCAGGTTTGCGGTTAATTTTTATGTCTAACTCTTCTGGTTAGATGGTTGTTTTAGAGAACTTAGTGGAACTAAACATAGCTTCCTTTGGTTCCATTTAAAAACTTTTAGTTTTCCCTTTTGTCCTTTGTTTTTCTCAACCTTCTTTTATTTAGCTTCTTCCTCTTTCACTATGGCATCCAATCTTGCCGAACATGAGGGAAATTTAGAGCTCTGCATGGGGACCCATAAGAAATAACCTATTTTACCTATCTTTTTTGTGTCTCTTTGGTATAAAAGTTATTGTCCAATCATTATTGTAATATTTCACTTGATCTTGATTTATGTATTTCATTACCCATGTATAGTGTGTTATGATTTCCTCATACCCTATTGCGTACCATAGCTATAAGTAATATAATAATAGGGCACTATTGCTCCATCCACATCTCCAAACTAGTTTGCATTTGCAATCATTTGCATATGGATTTTCCATCCATCTTTCTGCTTCCAAAAACTGAGCTTTCGGACATGAACATCATGTTTACTTTTTCTCATGGCATTGCGCATAGGTCCTCACTATCTTTGATGTAGTGATGGCGAGTGAACAGAGAAAAAATTAATAAGAGGAGAGTCCATCATCTCCACATGCACCATTCCAAAGCAAATAAAAGAACATTTTAATATGCTACAAATGAAGATCATGACGGAACAGGGTCTTTGAGGTATCGATCTATGGTGCAATGGCTGTACTTAGCCACCTTTTCCAATGTAAATGTCACTACGATATCTCGGAGATGGTCATAATGGATCAGGTCATTACATTAATGTTTTAAGCAAGATAAATATTTTCCTTATCCTTTTGAAGAAGAATGGGATTAAAACATACAATGAGCCAAACAACAAAGGCTTAATGAAAGAGGTGAAGTCAGAGCAGTCGATGCAATTGAAAGTAGACAAAAAATTGAAAAGCGAACGAAGACGATTGTTTTTGGTAAAAAGAGAAAGGGAAAGAGTGTGAAATCATAGTAAACTTTGGAATCCGTTGATTCAAAAGAGAATTCAACTTGCAAAATGAGTATTGAGGCATATGAACCCGGCAGCCTACAGGATTCCCACTTGTAGAAGCAAACATCTCTTTTAAATACATATATGTACATTCACACACCTTCAAGAGTACTAGGATCCCTGATGCTCTCCACTCCCTTCAGTCATAAAAGCTTGATGGCCAACCCAACTATTCACACTGAAGGCCCATGATAATGGGACAACATCAACTTGATGTCCGTTGTCCTTAATCGTTTGGGCCAAGCATGCATAAGACATTCATGCATGTATCTTGATCTCTAAGTCTTAAGAGCCGGCATGACAAAAGGCTATCGCATAAACGGTTTTCTTGTATTGCTTGTGAAACACAGATGCTTGCATATTGTATGTTGGGACATGATATTTGATTAGGTACATCGAGAACTCTCCAACCAATAGAATCAATAAAATACACTTTGGAATGCCCATCAATGAATCGCAATATTTTTTTTCCCTATCAAAGCTTTTGCGTTGTAATTCTTGAATTCGTGTGATACATCTTCAAACATCTCATGTCACTCCACTAACACGTAGATCATTTTTAAATCTTAAAGGTTGAGGGATAAGAATCATGCTCTTGGTTGTTTATCTACTACTCAACTTATGATGGGCTTGATGCATTCTTCTCCTATTTATCTCAGCTTTTCATTTTGTAGACCTTGATGCCAATGTCCTTACCGAACTTAAAGTAATATGTACATACTAAAAGCGTCCTATAGCCAGCTGTCATGGTATATTTGGAGAATTTGAGATTTGTTATTGATTGAAAAACTTTTCCCTCTAAAATTTAAACACACATTTCTCTAAAAATGCACAATGTCTAATGTATTAAATATGTATCATGTAAGTTCTTATGAGTCACAAATCCTTTTATCATAAAACAAAAACTGTTTTTATATGGACTTATTAATGAGAAGAGCAAAATATTTTTCCATAGAAAAAATTCTTTTCATGTTGGAATAATTTTCCTAATGTTAATTTAAAGTCATATAATCATTTAAGACAAGTCTTGGGAATTAGAAAAATCATTTTTATAATGGGAAATTTACTACAATATAGGGTTCTCATTACATAGTTATAGAGTGTAGGAGCTTTTTATATGATATTCATGCATAAAAACAATAAAACGGATGGTTTTTTATTTTCAAATCCATCTTATAGTATCATAAAAATACGCTACATGTCTTTGAACCCATACATTTTGCACCTATCTCACATACCACTAACAATATCAATATTTCATTGAATAGCCATATTCCACTCTGAAGAGAATATATTTCATTCTTAAAAAATAGATTCACTTAATGAAAGAATGTATAAAATATCAATCAAAATAGTTATATTAACATTATAAACTATTTTATGTAGGAAAAACTAGCATATTGTCTTTAATCAGGTACAATATGCAATATTATCTCCTCAAGTGACCTTTTCTTGGCATAGAAAAATAGTAGTATTGTTTAACTCAAAGAAAGAACATAAAAAATCGACTCCTAAGGATCTCAAAAAAATATTTCTAGCTTTAACATTCTGAAATAGTATTTTGATAATAGACAACTAGTCATATTCATAGCATCACTTTGCAAAATAATTCATAGATGATAACACTATCATGACACATATGCAATCAATTTTATGCCATAAACCTAAGTAAAATCATTACATATCTCTAATTATGGATATAAAAGTGTTTATGTATATAAAATAAGATATTTCATGAATTTACAAGAATGAAAATTGAAAGATCATGATTTTAATAATATATCAACACTAACTCACATCATTGTAATGTTTGTGCCAATACTAAGATTAGCATCATAAAATTAGTGAATAAATTTTAAAGTTTTTATCCTTTAATGAAAACTATATTTTTCTATAAGTAGTCAACCCTTATGCTAACATGTTCCATAGTTACATTTATAAATAGTTCCTTCTAGTAATCTAAAAATTTCATCAAATAATGTCTCTTTTTGAGGACACTCAAGTAACCAAGGACACTAAAGCGTCCAAGTACAACAATAGCGTCAAATCTTGTGCAATTTGGTGTAAGTGGTAACTAACTCTTGGAAAAGTTAAAGGAGATAAGCTATAACAAGGCGAAGAAGAAAATACATTTGTGAGCACTATGAAGCTGATGAAGTAGTCGAAGTAATGTAGAATGTCATATCTAAGATCGAGAGAATGTAGAAAGTTTGACAAAGAGGAAGGTGAATTAAGTATATCCATTGCAAAGAGTGAGCGTAAGTTTGGTTTAGATGTGTAAAGTCCTTATTTGGCGTTGCAGTGCAATAGCATGTTAGCTGAAGCCATATTCCAAAGAGTTGCTAGAGGCAGTCTAATCAACAACTTACCCATGTAACTCTATGTTTGTCGTAGTCATTTTTAGTGACCAAATTTTTGTATTCAAAGAAGGTAATAAGTTTCTCAAGGAGAGAATACAATGTGTTCATTTTGGGGTACTTATTTTTGTCTAATAAAGTACTATGTGTTAGATATGCTCAATACTCCACCCTCATGTGACCACAAATGATCCATGGTGCTCTAAGTTGTAAGGCCCCCATTATGAGGAGAAGCCATTATGAGAGCCCGGACATTTGTGGAACCCTAACTTCCAGGTTAGATGAGGTCTATGTGTGACCGTTGATGGTTATAGATGATCTTTGTGAGCCTAGCCGTCAAGTTAGGTAGGGCATAAACTTCTAGGCCATTGGGTTACCATTTAAGGTGAAAATAAAGGCCCTGTGGCATTGCGCGGTTTCCCCATAGAACCTTAATGGGGGGAGTGCAGAGGGGGGCTTGCCCCCTTGTGCGGGGTCCGGGGGGCCTATCCCCCCGGCCCGTAGGGCCGAGACGGTAGGACTTCTGGTCGTGGAGATATTGTCGGATCATATATTTTACCGACTATTTTGTATCTCCCGACTACGTTTATCTATACCAAACCGCCTTGTAAAAGCTATATAAGCATAGCCCAGGTTGAGCTTTATACATCATTGCGCACTAGTAAGCCCTTCATCTAGAGTCTGTCTAGATCGCCATCTAAGCTCCACAGTGGGAGCGCACGGGTGGACAGCACCATCATTGTAACTGCGTTATGCTTTGCAATCTAAGAATTTGAGTTCTCTACCTCTCAGTCTGCGTTTATCTTTGTCTGCGTTTTTCTCTCAACTCTGTCTACAGGTCTATTCCGCTATGCTGTTATTTTCTTACATGGTATCAGAGCTCAGGAGGCTCTGGGTGGTGCAGAAGTAGAAACGCAGAGGTTGTAGAGTTTTGAACAACAAAAGAGAGAAGATGTCAAGCGGTGCATCATCATCTACGACTGGGGGCCAAGGTGGTTCATCAACAGGAGTAGGTGGCGCACAAGCAGGAGCAGCAATGATGCCGATCATCCCAACGTTGTGGATACGGCCACCAGCCTTCACAGAAGGTAAACTTGATGGTACGAACTACACCCTGTGGAAGTTCAAAATCACTTCTATTCTTGATTCATATGAGCTTTTGGAGACTGTTCTTGGGACTGATCATGAGCCCCAAGAAAGACCTGATCCAAATACTCCTGGTCGAATGATTCCTCCTGATGCTGATCTTCTACGTGCTTGGAAACGTAGAAACGCAGATGCACTCTGTGCTCTTGTTACAAGTACTTCTGATAGTGTTCTAACTCTCATTCAGCATACTACGAAGGCATGTGAAGCATGGAACATATTGAGAAATCAATATGAAACTCGTAATCAGACACGGATTCAAAACTTGGAGAATCAGCTTGCAGCAAAACGGTTTGCTGATGGGGAGACTGCAGAGGTGTTTATCACTCACATAAAGAATCTACGAGATCAAATGCCGGGAGCAGGTGTTCAAAAGTCAAGTGAAGAGCTAGCTCGACGTTGTCTTCGAATCTATCCACCTAAGTTTGATGGTCTGGTAACTACTCTTAACACTCAAATCAGACCTCAACCACTAACTTTTGAAGAATTCAGTGCCTTACTCATGGAGGAGGAGTTGCGGCTCAAGGCAAGGAGTGGTGGTAGCAAAGGAGATGCTGCATTCACAGCGAATGCCAAAGGAGGCAAAACGGACTCTTCAAAAGATGGAGACAAAAAGAAGAACGACAAAAAGAAGTTCAAGGGAGAGTGTTTCCACTGCAAGAAGAAGGGACATAGAATCCAAGACTGTCGCATCAAGAAGGCAGAAGAGAAGAGTGGCTCTTCAAAAGGTGGCAAGGGCAAGGAGTCTGCCAACACAGCAGAAACAGAGCTTGAGTTATTTGTTACGATAGAGGAGGTGTGCTCCTCGGCTGAAGATTCAAGAACAGATGACTCATGGGTGTTGGACAGCGGTGCATCTCGTCACATGACGAGTAGAAAAGACCTTTACAGTTCCTTACAGCCTCTAAAGGAACCCATCACAGTAAAGGTAGGAAACAATGCAAGATGTCCTGCAGAGGGCGAAGGTACGGTTTCTTTCATTAACTCTAATGGCGATATCAGAAAGCTTTCAAATGTGCTATATGTTCCACAAATAAAACGAAATATACTTTCAGTAGCTTCTATAACTGATCAAGGTCATCAAGTATCTTTCAATAAGACAGGAGCTAAGATTATGGACGGTAACAACAACATTGTTGGGACTGGCATAAGGAGGAACAACCTATATGAGTTGTGTGCTCTTACAGCCACTACAAACGTGGGCACAAGTAAGCTATGGCATGAGAGATTCGGCCACATTGGATACCCTGTACTGAAGGAGATGCATCGCAGAGGTATGGTTGCACACCTACCATCGATTGCAGAAATGAAGGAACCATGTGAAGCTTGCATGATGGGCAAGCAACAGAGGAAGGCATTTCCACAAGAAAGCAAGAACAGGGCAAGCTATCCTCTAGAGTTGGTGCATGTTGACTTGTGCGGAAAAATGCCTACACAGGCCTTGGGCGGATCTTCCTACTTCATGTTACTTGTCGACGACTATAGCAGGAAGATGTGGGTGTACTTCCTTCGCGATAAGGCTCAAGCTTTTGGTAAGTTTAAAGAATGGCTTCAGCTTGTTGAAACTGAAACAGGGAAGAAGATGAAGAAATTCAGGACAGACGGTGGTGGTGAGTTCACATCAATAGAGTTTGAAGATTTCTGCAAGAGTAAGGGAATCAAGCATCAACTCACAGTGGCACATAGTCCTCAACAGAACGGTGTTGCAGAACGCCGGAATCGAACCATCATGGAGATGGCAAGGTGCATGTTGAAAGGAAAGGGTTTGCCTAATCAGTTTTGGGTAGAGGCTGTCAACACTGCTGTCTACATCTTGAATCGAAGCTACACCAAGGCACTTGATGGAAAGACTCCACAAGAAGCCTACACGGGTAAAAAGCCTTCTGTTTCCCATTTCAAAGTATTTGGAAGTGAATGTTATGTACATGTTCCAGATAGGGAGAGAAACAAGCTTCAACCAAAAAGCATCAAATGTATCTTCCTGGGGTATAGCGAAGATAAGAAGGCTTATAAGCTTTATGACCCTGAGGCTAAGAAGATCATGGCGAGTCGTGATGTGGTGTTCAAGGAGGAGCAGCCACATGCAGTGGAGGAGGAAAAGAGAGCTTTCACTTTATCATCAGGCGAAGGGGCAATCCACTATGAACCTGGCCCAAGAGCTATCCCTTCTACACAAGAGAAGGAAGCATCATCTTCAGATGATGAGTCTAAAAGTCACCAACCTGCCGACACCCAAGTGGAAAAGCCATTGCCACGTTGGGTGAGGCAGCTCTATGATTCTGCAAACCCCATCCCACAGTCACTAGAACATGTTGCAGATGGACCGAGGCGATCACAGAGAATAGAGGAACAGAGACGGGCAAGCGCCCATATTGTAAACACAGCCTTGATGGCTGATCTCATTCAAGAAGAAGCGAAGGAACCAAGCAATGTGGAAGAGGCACTCCATGATCCGAATTGGAGGGATGCCATGCAAATAAAATACAACAATATCATGAAGAATGGAACTTGGGAGCTAGTGGATCGACCCCCTAAGCGTAAAGTAATTGGCACCAAGTGGGTTTGGAAGCTAAAGTACAAGGCTGATGGTACTCTAGAAAAATATAAAGCAAGACTTGTTGCACAGGGCTACTCACAAGTTGAAGGCATTGACTTTTGTGAATCATTTGCCCCGACTGCAAGAATGACTACTATCCGAGTAGTACTAGCTATGGCTGCACATAAGCGTTGGCCAGTCTATCACATGGATGTTAAATCAGCGTTCCTAAATGGAGAACTCAAGGAGGAGGTATATGTGTCTCAGCCACCAGGGTTTGAGGCTCCCCATTCACAGAACAAGGTATGTAAGCTGAAGAAGGCATTATATGGGCTAAAACAAGCCCCTAGAGCATGGTACCAACGGATAGATAAGTATCTCTTGAATCTAGGGTTCAAAAGATGTGCTTCTGATGCTAACTTGTATGTTATAAAGAAAGGAGGGAAGACAATTGTGCTTGTACTCTATGTAGATGACCTTGTGATTACAGGAAATGATGATGCTCTTCTTCAACAAACAAAAGATGCCCTGAGTTCAGAATTTGAAATGACAGACTTGGGCTTAATGCATTATTTCTTAGGTCTTGAAGTTTGGCAGGAACCAGGGAAGATTTTCATCTGTCAATAAAAGTATGCAAGGCAGATTTTGAAGGCATTCGACATGGAGGATTGCAAGGAAATTTCTACACCCATGGAGGTCAACACAAAATTATCTATTGAAGATACTTCACCTCCAGTGGATATTGGAAGATACAGGAAATTAGTTGGAAGTCTCATCTACTTGTGCAATAGCAGACCAGACATCTCTTATGTTGTTGGAGTAGTAAGCAGGTTCTCTAATAAACCTTGCCAAACTCATTGGAAGGAAAGCATGCGGATACTCAGGTATGTGAAAGGAACCACTGATTATGGTATTCTTTATGAAGAAGGATCATCTCTTGTCGGATACTGTGACTCAGATTGGGCAGGAGATATTGATACCAGAAAATCAGTTTCTGGATATTGTTTTTCTTTAGGATCAGGGATTTTCTCTTGGATCAGTAAGAAGCAACCAACTGTAGCATTATCTTCTACTGAAGCTGAGTACAAAGCTGCATGCATTGCAGCATGTGAAGCAGTATGGTTGAGGAGGATCCTATGGCACATAGGAATACAAGGATAGGAGGCTACAGAGTTGAAGTGTGACAACCAAAGTTGCATGGCCATCGCCAAAAATCCTGTTTTCCATGCACGTACCAAGCACATAGAAATCCAGTATCACTATGTGCGTGAGTTGATTGAGGACGGGGTCGTGGAGATAACCTATTGCCCTACTGAAGAAAATGGAGCAGACATCTTCACCAAGGCTCTTGGGAGAGAGCAACTTCTTCGACACTTTCCAAAGCTTGGGATTGGACCAAGGAGGTAGTTCACCATCGGGTGGACATTGAGGGGGGGTGTTAGATAGGCTCAATACTCCACCCTCATGTGACCACAAATGATCCATGGTGCTCTAAGTTGTAAGGCCCCCATTATGAGGAGAAGCCATTATGAGAGCCCGGACATTTGTGGAACCCTAACTTCCAAGTTAGATGAGGTCTATGTGTGACCGTTGATGGTTATAGATGATCTTTGTGAGCCTAGCCGTCAAGTTAGGTAGGGCATAAACTTCCAGGCCATTGGGTTACCATTTAAGGTGAAAATAAAGGCCCTGTGGCGTCGTGCGGTTTCCCCATAGAACCTTAATGGGGGGAGTGTAGAGGGGGGCTTGCCCCCTTCTGCGGGGTCCGGGGGGCCTATCCCCCCGGCCCGTAGGGCCGAGACGGTAGGACTTCTGGTCGTGGAGATATTGTCGGATCATATATTTTACCGACTATTTTGTATCTCCCGACTACGTTTATCTATACCGAACCGCCTTGTAAAAGCTATATAAGCACAGCCCAGGTTGAGCTTTATACATCATTGCGCACTAGTAAGCCCTTCATCTAGAGTCTGTCTAGATCGCCATCTAAGCTCCACAGTGGGAGCGCACGGGTGGACAGCACCATCATTGTAACTGCATTATGCTTTCCAATATGAGAATTTGAGTTCTCTACCTCTCAGTCTGCGTCTATCTTTGTCTGCGTTTTTCTCTCAACTCTGTCTACAAGTCTATTCCGCTGTGCTGTTATTTTCTTACACTATGAAGTCAAAAATGTATATTCTTTTCACTTTATTCAATGCAAGTAAAACAAAGCCACATTTTAAACTAGAAACGTTATTCATAGTGATTGCCCGTACTGTGAAGTAGATTGTAAATAGAATTGAGCCAGTTATATATGAAAGTTGGCATAGAAATCAAAATAGTCTTAAGAATCGGCATGACAAAAGGTTATTACATAAACGGTTTTGTTGTATTGCTTGTGAAACACATATGCTTGCATATTGTATGCTGGGACATGGTATTTGATTAGGTACATCGAGCACTCTCCAACCAATAGCATATAACTAATGGAATCAATAAATACACTTTGGAATGCCCATCATTGAATCGCAATATTTTTTTTCCCTATCTAAGCTTTTGTGTTGTAACTCTTGAATTCGTGTGATACATTTTCAAACACGTTAAGGGATAATAATCACGCTCTCGGTTGTTTATCTACTACTCAACTTATGATGGGCTTGATGAATTCTTCTCCTATTTATCTCAGCTCTTTATTTTCTGGACCTTGATGCCAATGTCCTTACCGAACTTAAAGTAATATGTACATACTAAAAGCGTTCTATAACCAGCTTGCATGCTATATTTGGAAAAGTTGAAATTTATTATTGATTGAGAAACTTTTCCCTCTAAAATTTAAAGACACATTTCTCTAGACATGCACAATCTATAATGTATTAAATATGTACCATGTAAGTTCTTATGAGTCACAACTCCTTTTATCATTCATTGAAGTATTGAAAATTCTCTCTCTCTCTCTCTCTCTCTATATATATATATATATATATATATATATATATATATATATATATATATATATATATATATATGTGTGTGTTACAATTTATCCATAATGTCACCCATTTTATTGGGATCTAAAAAGCTTGCCATGAAATTGATCTCATTTTAATACACTACATGCTATAGTTTGTTATGCATTATGACACAATGTTATTCAAATTGTGTTAGGTTTCATGTGCAATATGTTCACATAATGATTCTAAGTGATTAAGGCTTCTACATACGATTCCACGTTTGGTTTCCAAGTGTTGTGTTGCTTTAATCTAAAGCCTTAATATAGAAAAGCTAATTTCCAACTATGGGCATCAAGGATGAATCTCAGTTTACTTTATTATTTTCAAGCTATTCTCATCCTTCACCATGAACCATGATTCATAAATGGTGGGACATTGTCATAGGCCATTAAATTGGCCAATTTGTAATATTCCCTTAGCCATTTTCATTGCAAAAAGCTAATTTCACTTGTAATATGAACTCGATTGTTAAATTCATATATTTTGTAATGGTTGGATATATGAATTGGAAACATGATTCTCCTTAACACCAGTGTTGTATTAAAATAGGACACGTGTCTTTTTTTCTAATGAATTAAAAAAATCATGTGTAATAATCAAATAAAATTTTGGAAAAAACCTTCAAGCCCCATAAAGACTTAGACCTAGGCATTCTACATCGAAGATCAAACTGGACTTGGGCGAAGGGGAAGTATGGGAGCAAGACATCAGCTACAAAAACCTACCCAACGCGTGCTTTCGCTGTGGGCAACAAGGTCACAGGATCAAAGATTGCCCTTTGAGACGAAAAAGCAAGCCAAATCAAGAAGCCCCCAAAAATGCTCAAGACAGCAATGGAGCATTGAATCACTCGACGAAAGTGGAGGAATTCAAGGGCCCCCGTAATCCAGAAGCTGATGCAGACGGGTTCATCGAAGTCAGAAGAAGAAGGAAAAGAAGCCCTAGGGCAACCTATGAACGAAACAACAAGTCTGTTTCCCCCTCCCGCAACTTGTATTGCAATCTGGAAAAGGAAATCAATGCGTTTGACTACCCAGGTGGGAACCAACTTGAGGAGGACACCGATGTCAAAGGCCTGGAGATCCCGGACAGTAAAGAAACCCTACAAGAGGGTTACACTACAAGCAAAGAAGAAGGCTTTACTACCAGCAACGAAGATAACATGGACAGTGAAAGCTCCATCATCGGATCGACTATTCCTAAAACGGAGCTGAGAACGGTGTCCTGTTCTTCCCAGCAGGAGGCATCCCGCAAAGGAAAACAACCTATGGAGTTACCGTGGAAAAGCCCCCACAAGAACCTATTGCTAACTCGGGATCCGACCCGAGCGAAAAAGAAAGATGAAGCCAAGAGAAGAAAGGACAAAGCTCCCTCCCGCAAAGAGGGATCAATACAGAAATGATTGTCATCTCGCTAAATGCTAGAGGGCTAACCGACCCCTCAAGAGCGACCATCATTGGCCAATGGCTTCGTGACATTAGCCTAAACCCAGACTTCATATGTATTCAAGAGATTAAAATCGACGGAGAAGACCTCCAGAAACGGCTCAGACAGGTCTCCCCGGCCCATGTGTGGATCCCAACGAAGCACCAGCGAGGGTCTGGAGGAACGGCTATCGGTATTAAACAACTCTGGTTTGAAAAGCTTGAGAACTCCATTGAAGATGTAAGTCACCGTTGGATTGCTGTTTCTTTTGGTGCTCCTCTTTGTGTTACTATGGTTTCTCTGTACGCCCCTAACGGGGATTTGGAGAGACTGAACACTTGGGCCTCCCTAGACTCGCTTCCCCACAACGTACTTATATGTGGAGACTTCAACATGGTGGAGGACCCCACGGACAGATGGATGGGCAAGGGCAGGGTCATCGACAGTCGGGAGAAAGAAACGTGGGACATGACCAAACTCCACTTGGATTTGGTTGAATTCAAAGACTCGAGTGGCTTTTCTTGGTCGAATCTCCAAGCGGGCGAGGACCTGAGGAAAGCTAGACTCGATAGATGCTACATCTCTCAGAGTTTTACTCATCAGTGGGGCCACCCTACCATCATGCAACGCACTGATCTCACTATCTCTGATCACTACCCGATCGTTATCACTTTTCAACCTTCCAACATGATCCGCAAGGCTCCGTGGTTCCACGCCAACGCAACCACCTTCTCTCTCCCCTCCGTCCATCAAGAGATTGCCGACGCGTGGAAGGTGGCGTTCGCCTCGGGCTTGGCCCCAGCCAAGTGCTGGAGATGTGCGGTCGACAAGTCTCGTAAGATCATGATCAAAACTAAGAAGATGATCGAGACTGTGCGGCGGGCTCGCAGGGAAGCTCTTTACCACAGACTCTGGCGGCTCGAGGAGGAAGTGAACAAAGGAAAACACCAAGCCCAGAAAGGTCTCCGAAAAATCAGAGCAGTGTTGAGATACGAGGAAGAAATACAAAGGAAAAACTTGCAAATCTTCTTCAAGGAGTGGTGGGCTGGCAAAGCTGACAAACCCACCAAAGAGATGTGCCGTATCCTTAAAAGGAAACACAACAGAGAATCGATCCCCCTACTGCTAGATCCACATGGCAATGTATGCAATTCGGAAGAAGATAATTTTGGCATCATCGAAGGGCACTTCACGAGACTCCTGGGAACCTCGAACCCCCTCTCCCACCATAGAAGGGACTGTATGGCTGCCATTTCTAGGGTTTCCCCCTGGAGAATACCTCCCAACCTCCACTCCCTTCTTCATGCCCCAATCTCCGAATCAGAAATCATTGAGGTCATTGATGCCCTCCCTCTCGGTAAAAGCCCGGGACCCGACGGGCTCACTAACGAGTTCTTTAAATCCTTCAAGCTGGTGGTTGCCACCCCTCTTCGGATGGTTTGGCAAGAAGCGCTAAAGTTTGGTGCTCTTCCTTCTTGTCTAAATAATGGAATTATCAAGTTGATACACAAGAAGGGGGAAAAGAACAAAATCGAGAACTGGCGGCTGATTACGATGCTCCAAACAGGATACAAGATCATTGCCAAAGTCATCGCCAACAGACTCTCGTGCCACCTGAGATCTTGGCTTAGTGAGGACCAAAAAGGCTTCATCAAAGGCAGGTCTATCCTGGAAACCATTTTGGATATTTGGGAAGGTATTCAATTTGCAAATGAATCTAATCAAGATGTGGTTTTCCTCAAGTTCGACTTTGACAAAGCCTACGACAGGCTAGAATGGGACTATATTCTGCAGTCGCTCCAAGATCTCGGATGTAGTCAGAAATTCACCAAGATGATCGCGACCCTTCTCGGAAACGCAACGACCCAAATTAACGTTAACGGCAAACTTTCGAAGGCGATCCATCTTAAAAGATCTATTAGACAAGGGTGCCCTCTGGCCCCCCTCCTTTTTGCCATCGCCACTGAGGGGCTGAGCAGACTTGTGGCACATCATGTGGAGGCTGGCAATATCAAAGGCCTCCGGCTGCCTCACGACCACAGTCAAATCATCATGAGACTTTTTGCCGATGATATGAACGCGTTCGTTCACAATGATAATACCAGCTTGGAGACTTTCTGGAGGTGTCTTGCTACCTTTTGTGATGCCTCTGGATCCAAAATCAATCACTCTAAGACCGCCTTTAGGGCTATTGTGGGACATCATCTTGGCCTTCTCATTGATCATGGCTGTCAAATCATTCCGCAGGGCCAAATCTTTCGACTTCTTGGAATCCCCTTGGGGTTTGGCGTCTCTATGGAGCAGCGATGGAACTGGGTGCTGGCCAAACTCGAAAACAAGCTTAACTATTGGAGAGGTATGCAAATCAATCTCGCTGGACGTGCGATGGTTATCAACACGTTCCTCCTCTCTTCTACCATCTATTTCCTTTCTTGTTGGAGACCAAATGAGCAAGGCCTGTCCAAACTGAACAGTATTTGTAGAAACTTTCTTTGGACGGGCGATCATAACAGAAGGGGGGTGCCTAAAATCAAATGGGCCATATGCACTAGCCCTAGAGATAGTGGGGGGCTTGGAATCCTGGACATCGGGTGTATGGCTAATAAGCTGGCAGCCAAATGGATGATTAAGGCTTGGTGCAATAGGGAGGCCTCGTGGGCCAAGCTGATCTTCAGAAACAAGAATGAGTTGGCCCTCATGGGGTTCCCGAACTGGAAGAACCTTGACATCATGACCCTACTATTCTCCCCGATCCCCGTCTTCCCGAAAGGCTCCAATCTCGTGTGCTCCCTTTGGAAGGGCTAGAATAAAGTCAAAAGCTTCACAAGAATTAGTGAGGACTGGAAGTGGGCGGCCGGAATCAGACAAAATGACTCTATCTGGTTTCCGATACATGGCATCAGGAGTGTGGAGTCGTGGAACATTCAAAATGCCAAGAAGTTATGGAACAAAGGATTCAAAAAATGGAAACACCTCTGGAAACATGACACCAACAGCTGGATCAACTTCGAGGATATCGACCCGTGCATAAACATCTCCTACGAAGAATGGAACACTTTGCAAAGCAGATGCCTCGCCTGGGATCGTCACAAGACTCGCCTTCTCATGGGACACGACACACCGAACTCGCTTGGTCTCAAATGGCACAATGGAAATAGCCTACTCAAAATCCCGAACATCAAAGAAACGGCTGACCTCCAGTTCAGCCTCAACAAGAAGTGGTGCCTGTCTTGGACGCGGCTTCGGTGGGACATGAAATTCATGGGTATCTGGCACCCCCTTATAGAGATTAAGAAGTCTGTTCTCTTATGGCAAATTCTTCATCGGGGAATTTGGACCAACCATAGGGCTAGCAAACTTTGTGGGATCCCTCCTTGGTGCAAACGCTGCCACCGTGCTATCGAAGATGTCCCACACATCTTCCTTACTTGCCCCAACTCCTACAGAATCTGGCAGACGGTTGGATTGAAAATCAGACTTCAAAAACAGCTTAATTGGAAACAAGTCCTTTTGGGAGAAGCGATCGGCTGCTCTGCGACACTCTGGAACGCCATCAGAGGGGAAGCCCTGTGGAAAATTTGGCGGGAGAGGTGTGCTCTCAACTTCGGCAATCCCCCCAGGGAGTGGTCGATTGAGAAATCACTATTCCTCCTTGGCAAAAGGATCGTTAACAGTAAGAAATCCCCCCCCTTCAGGCACCATCAAGTCCTCCTTTTGATCAACAACAAGCTCAAACCCAAGTGGGCCCCGCATGAGGGCGATGAGAGGGTGATTAACCTTCTCTGTAATGCAACCTAGGATTCAATCAAGCTTCCCCTGCTTTGTGGGATTTGGGGGGTCCCGTGGGCACTAGTCCCCTTCTATTGTACCTTTGTTTCTTAATTTAATTCAAGTCCGGGAGAGTAGGCTATTGCCGAACTTCCTTTATATAAAAAAAATATTATTTTTTAAAATACCTTTTTTGATAACTCAAATATATAAATGGTTGAATATTGTAAAAAAAAAAAGTTATTCTATGGACTTATAAATGAGAAGAGAAAAATATTTGCATAGAAATTTTTTTTCTTGTGTTGGAAAAATTTTCCTAATGTTCATTTAAAGTCATATAATGATTTAAGACAAGTCTTGGGAATTAAAAAAATCATTTTTATAATGGGAAATTTACTACAATATAGGGTTCTCATTATATAGTTATCAAGTGTAGGAGCCTTTTATATGATATGATGCATAAAAACACTAAAATGGATAGTTTTTTATTTTGAAAAACATCATATAGTATCATACAAATATGTGACATATCTTTGAACCCATATGTTTTGCACCTATCTCACATACCACTAACAATCTCAATATTTCATTAAATAGCCATATTCCACTATGATGAGAATAGATTTCATTCTTAAAAAATAGATTTACTCAATGATATAAGGTATACAATATCAATCAAAATATTTATATAAACATTATAATCTAGTTTGTATAGAAAAAAACTAGCATATTGCCTTTAATCATGTAGAATATGCAATATTATATCATTAAATGACCTGTTATTGGCATAGAAAAACAACACTATCATTTAATTCAAAGAAAAAACTTAGAAACTTGACTCCTAAGGTTATCAAAAAAATATTTATAGCTTTAATATTCTCAAATAGTATTTTGATAATAAAGAATGAGCCATATTCATAGCATCACTTTGCAAAATAATTCATAGATGATAACATTATCATGACACATATGTGATCAATTTTATGCCATAAACCTAAGTAAAATCATTACAAATCTCTAATTATGGATATAAAAGTGTTTATGTATATAAAATAAGATATTTTATGGCATGTACAACAATGAAAATTGAAAGATCATGATTTTACTAAAAAATCAACACTAACTCACATATTCAATGCAAGCAAAACAAAGCCATAGTTTGAACTCGAAAAGTTATTCATAGTGATTACCCATACTATGAAGTAGATTGTAAATAGAATTGAGCCAACTATATATGAAAGTTGGGATAAAAATCAAAATAGTTTTTTATTTAAAATTTACCCAATCCCCAAACTGTAGAGTTGGTAAAGAAATTTAATCAATGAATTATAATAAGCCAAACATTTTGTGACCATGATGGGATTGGGTGTTTTATGGTAGATGCCAAAAAGATTGAGGTCAAGGAAGGAATATCCCACTGCACTAGCGATTGCAGAGAAGGGTAGGTTAAGACCTTTAGCCAAATCAAGTAGAGTAGTGTGGAATAAGGGGAGAATCTAGTTAACCTTGGGATATACATTTCTCTAAATTGTTTAGAATATTCAAAGAAGAATGAAGTACTATTTCATTGGAAGGCACTAACCCTATTTGATGATTATCTGATAGTGAGATTGTTGTTTTTTATGAGAGGGAAGGACATATTTAACCTCTAAGAATGGTAGCGAGGGACCTCAATTAGAAAGAAGTTCATTCTCTATTGAACAAGACACTCAATTCAAAAAAGATTCATACATTAGTCTAATGAGTGAGGATGTAGAATCAGAATCATCTGGAAATAGAAATAGCTTTCCTTCGATTGCACGTCTAGAAGAACCGCCCACCACTCGACAATGCCTCCCATGATTCCATCGATTATGATCAACCAAACACCTCTAGCAAACAACCCAATTTGAGGTTTGGATTTTCATAGCTTTACAAGATCCCCGTTACATGATGACCATGATAATGATCTAAAGCTTTTTGAAGAAGAAAATGTGGTATTAGATAATAATGTTGATGATGCTCATAAGATGAGAGATTTTAAAGCACTACTGCAAGTGGCTTACAAAGGTTGATTTAGAGGACTTTGGCACTTTTGATGACTTGAAGGAAGGAATTCTTGCACATTTCAAGAAGGATAGTAAGTATTTTAGGTCTCTCATTCACTACGACATATAAAAACGAAAGCCTAGTAGATGGCAAATGAGTTTTTGAGTCTTTTCCAAAGCACTGAGAGATAGCTCAAGATTGAATCTTGACGACCTATGGAAGTATTAAAGTGTTGTTTTGTAGATGGATTACATCTCATGTATAGAGGAGGAGTGGATCTCTACCTATCCAAATCAATAATCTTGCAAAATATAATTTTGGTGGCCAATGGCATGGAAAGGAAATTAAACTTATACCTTGATTTATCAAATCCTATGTTGATAGTGGGGCTTTCAAATACTACACTAATGAATCCCTTGAAATAGGTACTTTCTATAGTGCATAAATCTATGAGATGATACAAGGCATCTTTAATAAACTAAGTCTATGATCTAAGGGTATGGTTGGTTCATACAAATTTGAAATCCGACACGGTTTGGTCATCCTTTCTAAGACCAAATATCTTGAGCCTAGACTTACTAAAAGGTCATTTAGTCTTATAACCAATTGATCCACTTAGCTTAGTGGTTAAGAATCAAGGATGCAAAGGAGGAGGTCTTGGGCTCAACCCCCATGGGGTACATGGGGAGAGTGTTTTGCCCAAAGAGCTCTAGAACCTTCTAGAATCATCCAGTTGAGTTAACTCTGGTTAACTAGGACACTTGGCGCACATCTAGTTACATGGCCGGCACATGGATGGTTAGTATTCACCTGCCCAAGAAGGCAATCCCCTGGAGAGAGCTATATCTACATGCATAAGGTTGGGAGGAGAGTCATCTCTCTTACACGTGGTGGTCGTAATCTTGGATTGGTATCAGAGCTTCAAGTTATAGCATAAATGATTTCCTAGAGTCTAGTATACTCTAGAATGGAGAAGTTAGGAATTGCCCATGAGATTGACAATTCCCAAGAACTTTTAGCTCAAGTCTTTGAGAAAAGTATCCTAAGTTGGATAATTTTCATTTTGAATCTGAATCGGTCAAAGATAAAGTATGGTTGATCACACATCAATGGTATACTTACACTTTTTCTCCAATTTACATAGGATTTTTCCACCTATTTGGACAAGGTAGTCCTCTAGTCAGGTGCAAAAATCACGTAAATGTTGTATAAACATCCAAGTTAGATGTTTTGGATCACCCAAACTTCAAGTTTTTCCAAACCAAATTCAAGTGAATCTAGAGTTCAATCTTGCAGCATCCAATGGAGAAGATAGACAATGTAAAGACTTCAGATGGTAATATGAACCTATTGAGGAAGGTATTGTATATCCCAACCATAACCAAAAATCTCATATGTGTAGGTCAAATTGTTGAGAAAGGATTGTAGGCCAGATTCACAAAGAATGGACCATCTATTAAGGATCCACATCAAGGATTCAAGAGGATTGCAAGACGAGAAAAGTCAAGTAGATTATTTACATTTGAACTCCAAGATACTAGGAACATTGCTTTGTTCAATTATGGTAGTTAAACATTATCAGAAATAGAAATTTGGCACAAGAGGTTAGCTCATATAGGTGAGAGGGCTCTGGTTTACCAAATATCCTCAAGAAACACATTATTTACAAATGTACTGCTTCTCAATTTGGAAAATATCATAGGCAACCATCTACAAAGAAGGGATACATTCATGGAGACCTATTGGAGCTAGTTCATACAGATGTATGGGGGTAAAGCAAGAAACCTTCAATCTCTAGATCCAATTATTATGTATCTTTCATTGATAATTGTAGCAGATTGACAATACTATACTTTACAAAGCATAAAGATGAAGTGTTCTCTTGTTTCAAGAAATATCTAGCACTTGTTGAAAATCGAACAGGAAAGACTTTGAAGAGGCTAAGGTTAGATGGAAGGGGAGAATATTCTCCCATGACTTTGATTCTTATCTCCAAGAGAGAGGAATGAAAAGAGAGATTACAATCAGGTACACTCTAGAAAAAAATGGAGTGGCAAAAAGAAGGAATAGAACCGTAATGGAGGTTGGAAGGTCAATGCTAAATGAGAAAACATTGCGCAATTACCTATGGGTAGGGGTTGTGTCCATAGCCACCTATTTGATCAATACACTCCCATCAAAAGCATTGGATGGGATGACACCATATGAAGCATGGAATGGAAGAAGACGTAGCCTTGACCATTGTTCTTTGGGTGCATAGCATACACACACATACCCTCACAAAGCAGGGGCAAATTGGATCCAACGGCAGAGAAATGCATATTCAATGGCTATGACCTTAATTAGAAAGGTTATAGATTATATAATCCAAGCAATAAAGGTTTCATTGTTAGTAGAGATGTTTTTTTATGAAAAGAAATCTTGGTTTGAAGATGAGTGCAAGAAAATCAAACTTCCATATGACCTAGAGGAAGACTTTCCAACATTGTCAAAGAGGAATGAGCATACACATGAAGACTCAAGTGATTTTGATGATGTTCAGAAGAATCCAAGAAGAGAAAAAATTTCTTGGAAATCCAAAGGCAAAGCTAAAGTGCAGGAGTTAAGAGATGTGGAAGAATCATCTCAACAAACTATAAGGAGATCAACTAGAGAGAAAAAGAAACGAGAAAGGTATGGCTATGAAACATCTTTGGTCACTAAACACTCTATTTATATATCAGAGGATACAAACTCTGAAGAATCGTCAACATATGAAGAGGCCAAGAAGAAACCAGAATGGAGAGATGCCATGAAAGAAGAAATAGTCACTTTACAAGAAAATTAGTCTTGGGAATGGGTTCCCTAGAAACCATCTATGAAGGTCATTGGCTCAAGATGGATTTACAAGGTAAAGAAGAATTCTGATGGCTCAATTAATAGGTACAAAGCAAGGCTTGTGGCTAAGGGGTTTTCTCAAACCCAAGGTATATATTATGAAGAGACATTCTCACATGTGGAAAATATGCCTACAATTAGAGTACTCATGAGTTTAGCGTCTTCTAAGAATTGGAATATCTATCAAATAGATGTTAAAAATGCTTTTCTAAATGGTTGGATTTTCAAGGAGGTATACATGACTCAACCTTCTAGTTTTGAAGATAAATCATATCCATAACATGTATCCAGGTTAAGGAAAGCCTTGTGTGGCTTGAAGCAAGCCCCTAGAGCTTCAAATCATAGATTATTCACTTATTTGTAGGATAAAGGATTTATGGTGAGCAAGGTAGATCCTTCCCTCTTCATAAAGAGGAATCACTTAGAGGTCATATAACTTTGTGTATATGTGGATGATATAATCATTATAGGTAATGATGCAGATGGAATCAAGAGCATCAAAGATCAAATGAAAGAAGAGTTCAAGATTAGTGATCTTGGCTTACACACTTACTTCCTAGGTCTGGAAGTGGTAAATAAAGAGAGAGGTATATTCCTAACTCAGAGAAAGTACATTGGAGATATTCTCTCCCAAATTCAAGATGGAAAATACAAAGGTTGCAGGGACACCCATAGAGGTAAATCATAAGCTAAGTTCTCATGAAGGAGAAGCAATTGAAGATGTGACTAGCTACCAAAGCATAGTTGGAAGCTTGAACTATGCTACTCTATCTAGAGTAGATGTATGCTATGGAGTTAGTGTGCTAAGTCAATTCATGCACGCCCCAAGGAAACCTCACATGGAAGTAGCTAAAAGAATCCTAAAGTATTTGAAGGGCACAATTAATGAAGGGCTATATTACTCTTATACATATGGTATAGACGTCAAACTATTTTTTGATGTAGATTGGGTAGGTTCTAAAGATGATAGGAGAAGCACATAAGGCTATCTCACTTTTCTAGGTACCAAACCTACAGTTTCTCTTTCATCAACAGAGGCTGAATATAGAGAACTTGCAAATGCTACTCAAGAATCTATGTGGATAAAGACCCTATATTCAAATTTAGGGTTGAATACTTCTACTCCACACATATTTGCAGACAACATTAATTCATTACATCTTTGTGCTAACTTTATCTATCATGCTATATAGAGATTCACTACCATTATGTCAGAGAAAATATCATGAATAGAGAGATACAACTCTCATACGTATCCACACATCAACAATGTGCAGATACGATGACAAAGGCATTGGTTGAAGCAAATTGGGCAATTGAAATCAATGATTGGTCTGTAGGAAATCATGAAGGATTGAATACTCAAGCATCTTAGGGCTAAGTATTCAGGACTACTCATCAATTCATGTTAGAGGGGTTGGCATGGCGACTGATTTGGGAAAGAGAAATGCATGAGTAAATGATGTCGTACTACATACTACAATATTCGTGGAAGAAGAAGTAACACCATGAATCAGCTCGTATGCATTAGTGGAAAATACAATGTTGAGATCCATGGGTGTGTGACAAATACAAAGTATGGGGTACAAAACCCGTAAAATGATGCCTACAAAGATATAAGATAAAAGATCCCAGAAATCGGTAAGGATCGTGAATGATAGAAACTCCACTGCAGGTGGATAGAATAGTGTACACTTGCTCACACGTCTCTATTACATGTGGAAAAGATCTCTTTGCTTCACTTTACTTTAACTTTGGTCTCTAAAAACTCATTGAGAAAAAAAACTTTAGTACATTTTTAAGTTTATAAAAACAAAATTAAAAAGAACTATCTCTTTAGTTTGCTCATTTTTCTTTTAGTTTTGATTAGATTTTATTTTTATTTTTATTTATTCCTTTTCATATTTTCTATATTCCTATTTCCTATTGCTTTTTATTTATTTACTGAAAATTTTGTTTTTTTATTTTCTCTTAAATTCCTTTTTATTACATCTAATGTCTTTTGTTTTACTTACATTTCTAGTTTTCTTTTTAATTTAATTTTTCTTTTTAATTAATTTCTATATCTTTGTTTTTATTTTTAATTATCTTTCTAATTTAAATTAAATTTATTTACTTAGATTACTTAGATTAATTCCCAAATTATTTTTATTTGACTAGCAGTTATGAAACTATTACAAGTCGTTTGTTTTACTATTTCTACTTTCTTACCTATTTAATTTCAAACAAATTAACCTGAACAAGAAAAAACAAATAAAGCAAAGAATAAGAGTAAAAATCCCCCCTTTTCTCTCTCTTTCCCTCTCTCTCTCTCTCCGATTCCTATCAATGTATACTTCTAGACTTCTATTGTCATGGATCCATATCTTACCTCTGGTCCCAGGTTGTGGGATCTTCTATATCATCTGTAGTTGGGTTATTCATACCTATCAGTCCTGGTTTGTGTGAATTCTTAATTATATCAGTTATATATTCTTGTAATATTTGCCTATGTGGGTGATCTTGTAATCGAAAGTGTAATTTTGAAATCTTGTCTAGTCTAGTTAGAGGGCACAATCTAGTGCTCTCCTAACATCTACCCCCATAGGAATCTCTCTCTTCTCTCTCTCACTCTCTCTCTCTCTCTCTCTTACTCTCTCTCTCTCTCTCTCACTCTCTCTCGCCTTTTCACCTTCATCGAACTCCATTTTTGTCTATTGTGCAACACCAAACATAGAATCGAGCAAGCGCTCTTTCTCACACACACTATCTCTCTCATACCTATCTCTTGCTTTTATGCAAATGACCCACAAACTCATTGAATTGGAAGAAGAAAGAAGACTAAAAAATACAGCGATAAATTTGTCATTTGCAACAAGATAAATCTCTCTCTTTCTCTCTCTCTCTAAGCACCTTAGCTGATTTTTTATCTAACAGCACGCATTTATCCATCAGAGCTATAGTGAACCCCCAATTTCCTCTTTGTGTGCGTGATCCACGATTAATATGTTTTTCTCATCTATGACATAGCGTGGAGGCTTTGACTCACATTTTGAAATGCCTTTTCCTCCAAAGAATGCAGCTCTCCATTGTAAACTATCAACACCCCCGTAGTCATCAACAACATGCTGAGACCAAATTGAAGGGGTCTCTTGCACAGTATTGCTTACACTAGCACTTCTTCCCTTTTCAGATATGTTCTTATAGTCTTCTGTCTCCTCTCTCTCTCTCTCTCTCTCTCTCTCTCTCTCTCTTTGTATGCAATCAGAGCACCGAGCTTATGGTTTGAATTTAGCAAGCATTGCTTGTCTGTTCTCTCTTCCAACCTCTCTCTCTCTCTCTCTCTCCTTTTTTGATCTTCTATGCATGCAACTTTTTCTCCTAATTTAGTAGCCAATTCCTCTGCCTCTCTCTCTGATTTCGTTGAGGGCTTCTTATTCTCTTTCTGCATTACTTTCTTGCCAAACCATTATAGTAGTGTTAAGTATGTGTATCTTGAGAGTGACCAGTGGTTCCACATATGCAGTAATATCTTCACCTCCTACCCATGATCATCGAAGTATGCTAAAGCGAAGGATAACAAGTAAAATCTTTACAAGCATGTCATCAAAACTACTCTAAAACAAGCTTTCATACAGGATGATCAAGCTGCTCCTCAAGTTCGCAGGTGATTTCTTCCAAAGTTTCCAAATGATCTCTCCATAGTGAGTGTGAGTAAGCCCAGGCTTCTCTGCCTTTAGTTTAGGAAGTCAAGGATCTTCAAATGCCTTAAAGTCCGATTTCAACCCCTTCTATGAATGGCCATGATCATTAGCTATCACCATTTGAGCAAGAGCAGTATCAATAGAACGTGGATCTATGGCAGTGTCATCCTGATTGGTTCTCTCTCTCTCTCTTTCTCTCTCTCTGTTTCTCTCTCTCTCTTTCTATGGACGCTATTTCTACAATGCGCTTGACTTTTTTGGACGAGAGAGGGAGGAGAGAAGAGATATTGAGCAATCTCTTTCTCACTCTTCCCTTCTTCTATTTCTTTCTCGTGAAAAAAATCAATAGGAAAAAAGAGATATTGCTTTTGAAAATGGAGATAGCGGGAGGGAAGAGAGATAGCATTTTCTCTCTCTCCCTTTTTCTCTGATTCGCTCTCTCTCGGAGGACAGAGAGTACGAAAAAAATGGAGAACTAAAAAGATTTACTTAAAAATTCACTCGGAAAAAACCAATGAATGATCAAGCTCTTATGTATAGAAAGAAAAATCTCAATTTTCCAATTTAGAAGCCTTGCACGTATGCATACACATGCGTCTTCTTCTTCCTCTTTCTCTTCTATTTCCATCTTTTCTAGATTTGAAATCATCCATTCTCTTCAATTCTCTTTTAATAATTTTCCCTTTTTATTTTTGTCTCTCGTTTTCTTATTTTATTTTTCACTTCTTTTTCTTTGCTTTTTTACTTTTAGGACTAAGCTTTTATTCAATTACACATGTATGTTCAAGAATTTCAATTAAAACAAGGATTTAAGGTTGGAGAAATGGGTTCCTAAAGTTTCAAGCTAGGGTTTCTCATGGCTCAAGTTTACCAATCATCCATTCTTAGGGTAGAAACATACATTAAAGCTTGAATACATTGGGTTCTATGGTTAGAGGTTGGACTTTCCAGGGTTTGGAAGTTAGTTTTTCAAGATGTAAATTTTTTAGGTTGATTATATAGGGTTTTTGAAATTTGATTTTAAAGGTTAGAAGTTAGATCTCAAGGGTCATCTCTTTTTGGGTCTTCAATACACTTTCTTTCTAAAGTTAGTATACACATGCTATGGCATTTGGAAACTAGAGTGTAATTTAGTTCAAGGGTTCTTGGGATTTCTAAGAGTGTTTTAGGATTTCTAATTAGACTAAACGTGCACATGGTCTTTTAGGGTTTCTTTTGGACATAACCCTAGTGTATTTGAAGGTTTAAGGTTATCAATAAATTAGGGGTCCAAGGGGTAACGGTTCCTTAACTTCTTGATTAATTAATGTTGGAGCAGCACAATCAACAATTGGTGATTATATAAAGCCTAGAAGTGAAGAGATGAAGAAAAGATTGAAGATCAAATTCATGAAGTAAAGAGAAGATTCAGATAGCAAAGTTTTTTTAAATTATATGTACATTAGTTTTGTATATACTTCAATATACTTGAAGTAATGACGAATCAGTACTCATGTATATATATAAGTACGTGTTCATATTGGAATGATGAGTGTAAGATGAAATATAGATGAGTAGATGATGAACAATGTATGTATCATCCATCAGATGTATGAAGAATGAAGATAAGGAAAAAGTTCTCAGAGAATTGCATGTCGATCTTTTCTCTAGTTCTTCTTCTGTGCTTAATCTTATGAGAAATCATTTTGTACACATCTAAGTCCATAGTTAATCTATCTATGGTTAAAGTTTGAGAGTTCAATTGCAAACAGGCTGAGAGAATTTTGGATAGGAACATCTATATGTAAGAAAGTGTTGAGTGTTTTCTGAAATAGGCGCAGATTCGATGGTCAAAGAAATGGACAGTGCTCAGTGCATAGTGTAAAGTTTTACACAAATGAGGAGTCAAAATTTAAGTTGGAAGGTAAGCCATCTATGGCTAAAAGCATTTGCTTAAACGGGTTCTACTTTGTGAGAACCATGTCTTAGAAGTTGTAGGTGTCAAAGTCGACTCTACAGGGAGATAGTTTTAGACATAGGTAGATTGTTTGAATTATTTCTCACAATCTACTCAAGCTTTTGAAGTGTTTTAACTTGGAGAAGGTGCGCAATCTCTAGGCGACACATTCTACAAAGTTTTATTAGAAACTTTACACAAATGATTAGTCAATGAGTGATTAAGGTGCATTAGACTTTTCTAAGAAATGACTTTTTCACAGTTAGCTAATTTCTTGATAGTTTGGTGCTTTTCTTCCAAAATTGGTTGGAGTTTAAAGTTATTCTTGATATAGAGGTGGTCTAACATCAAGGATAGCTTGTTCTTTTGGAGATTAACACTCTCCATCAGTGGTATCAGAGCAGGAAGTATCAAAATTGAGGAAAGGGAGACCGCGACTGCTACAGACATACAAATTTCACATCTTGAAGGTTCAAAAAAATAAAGTGTGATAGGAAGACTGAAGGAATACACATAAAGGTTATCAAAAGGATCAGAAGGAGCAACGTTCGAAGCCAAGGTACATTCATCCCTTATAAGGACTAAAGATTTGAGACTACAGGTGAAGCAAGGATGGGAGATAGTCTCCAAATTGAAAAGTTGGATAGAGAAAACTATCCAGCTTGGTCTATGATAATGGAAGCTCATCTTATGAGCAAAGACCTGATGGGATACATAACAGGAGAGGAAGAAAAGCTAGAGTTTAAAGATCCTAGTGTTCCAACTAGGGAGGAGCTTGCAGATATAAAGATTTGGATGAAGGATGCTCAAGCAAGGAGCATAATCTACATGGCAGTGAATGATTATTTGCTTCCTCATATCAGAGGACTTGAAAGTGCAAGTGACATTTGGAATGCTTTGGAAGAGCATTTTCAGAATACAACCAAATCAAGGAAAGCTTCATTATGGGCAGAGTTTACTACCTTCAAGAAGAAGGCTTCACAATCAATATCTGATTATGTGACAAAGATGAAAGACATTGCTGATTCTTTAGGTGTAGTTGATGAAGACATTGAAGAAGATAAGTTGGTAAGACAAATTCTCGCAGGACTTAGAGGAGATGAGAAGTGGAAGCCTTTTATTTTTTCTACATAACTTTCATTAGATCATTTCACTCCTGATTTGAATCAATTGTTAGGACATATGCTAACTTTTGAGAATGATATCAAAGGAGATGTTGATAAGAGTGTAGGTCATGCAATGTATTCTAAAGACAAGAAGAAAGCTAGCAAAGGAAAGCAACAATCAGTTGAAGATGAAGGTACTCCAAGTCAAGCAAACTTCCTAAGAGGAAGAAGAAGTGGCAGAAGTAGAGGAAGAGGCAAAAATAACAAAGATAATGTTAGAGCTTGTTGGATATGTGGTAAGACCAATCATCTATCTCATGATTGTTGGCATAATAATCAAAGAAATGGTAATTTTAATCAGAATTTTAATCAAAGAGGAAGAGGTGGCAGATATCAAAGAGGAAACTTTAGAGGTAGAGGTGGTAGGAATTCTTTTGGAAGAGGTGGAGGAAGAAAGTTCCAAAATCAGTCCTGTAATAACACCTACTACAATTATGCATCACATCAGAAAGAAGATTCGACTCTTATTATGAATGCAACATGTGAAGCCTCACATGAAGACATGAGAGTATTTTATATTCACTCAGGATGTAGCAACCATCTGAGTGGAAACATTGCTTTGATGACTGATTTAGATCATAATGCAATCAATCATACAGTTCAAATAGGTGATAATACAAAGCACAAAGTAAAGTCAATTGGTTCAGTCAAAGCCAAAGATGGAAGCACTCTCTTGAGTAAGGTTCTGTATGTTCCTACAATTCCAAAGAATTTGATCAGTGTAGGACAAACTGTGGAAAAGGATATGAGGTAAGGTTCACTAATGATGGAGTTTATGTTGAAGACCCTAGTCAAGGGTATAAACAAATTGTTACAGGAAAGAAGGAAGGAAGGCTCTTTACATTAAAGATACAAGGTAATATTAGACATGCTATGTTTACATATGGAGAGCAAAAGGTGTCTGAATTGGATCTTTGGCATAAAAGACTTGGACATTTTAATGAAAGAGGTTCAGTGCTTGGATTGCCTAATATTGCAGGTCAACACATGACATACAGATGTGAAGCATGTCAGTTAGTTAAGGCTCATAAGCAGTCAAATAATAAGCATGGTTTTATGTATTTAGAAAGACTTGAATTGGTACATACAGATGTGTGGGGTCCTTCAAAAGATTTCAGTATAAATGGTTCAAGATATTATGTCATATATGTTGATGATGCTACCAGGTGGATCACAATCTATGTGATCAAAGATAAGTCAGAAGTGTTTAATACATTTAAACACTATCATGCATATGCAGAAAGAATTACAGGTCAAAAGTTGAAGAGACTAAGATCAGATGGAGGGGGAGAGTATTTCTCTAATGAGTTTAGTGATTACTTGTGGAATGCAGGTATTAAGAGAGAGGTTACGTGCAGGTACTCTCCTCAACAAAATGGGGTAGCAGATAGAAGAAATAGACCTCTTGTTGAGTTTGCAAGATCCATGATGAAGGAGAAAAATTGTCCAAATTATTTGTGGGCTGAGGCTGTAAACACAGCCACATATTTGGTCAATAGGCTACCTTGTAAAGTTTTGCAGGGTATGACACCATATGAAGCTTGGTGGGGTAAGAGACCTACCTTGGATCATTGTAAAATATTTGGATGCTTGGCATATGCATATGTGCCATCTCAATTGAGGCATAAATTGGAACCTAAAGCAGAGAAGTATGTATTCATTAGTTATGATGACAAGCAGATGGGTTATAGGTTGTGGAGTCCATCCACAAAGCAATTCCTTGTGTCTAAGGATGTTACATTTGATGATCAAGGCACTTGGTATGTAGGTAAACTTAATGTGCATGCAGATGTTGAAGAAGTTGTGAATCAAAAGAAAGGTAAGTCAAAGGTTCAGATATTTGATGAAGAGGAGAACAATGAAGTACAGGTTGAAGTTGAAGAAATGCCAAGATTTGATCCAGAATGTGATGAACCAGAAACTTCAAGAAGTGGAGAAGTCAGAAGGTCATCTAGGCACAAATGGCAACCTACAAGGTATAGCTATGATACTTCATTCTTGACTACTAAAGATTATGCTTACATGTTAAAAGCAGATGAAGATCCATCTACATATGATGAATCCAAAGGGAAGAAGAATTGGGCAAAAGCTATGCAGGAGGAATATGATGCATTGATGGAAAATGAGACTTGGGATTCGGTTCCTAAACCAAATAGTCAGAAGATCATTGGATGTAAGTGGGTTTACAAAACAAAAAGATTTGCAGATGGAAGTATATCTAGGTACAAAGCCATGCTTGTTGTGAAGGGATATGCACAGACATATGGTGTGGACTATGATGAAACATATAGTCCTGTTGCAAAGATGACAACCATAAGGACACTCATAGCAATTGGCTGCTTGCAAAGGTTGGAAATTATCTCAATTAGATGTGAAAAATGCATTTTTGAATGGTTTCATTTCAGATGAAGTTTACATGGAACAACCAGATGGTTTCAAAGATCAAGTGTATCCAAATTGTGTGTAAGCTCAAGAGAGCTTTGTATGGGTTAAAGCAGGCCCCAAGGGCATGGAATTATAGGCTTGTAAAGTTCTTAAAGGAACTTGGATTTCAAGCATCAAAGGCATATAGTAGTTTGCTAGTCAAAGCAAGTGAGGATGGCTTTATTTATGTTTGTATTTATGCTGATGACATAATACTTACAGGAACAGATGACAAAGGCATACACATGATTAAGAAGCAGATGGAGAAAGAATTCAAAATCAGTGATTTCGGAAATTTGTCATTCTTTGACCCAGTCATCATCATTGGAAAATAGTTGAAGCAATCTCATTATGAGCTTTTGTGGCTTCTGATAGGGGTTAACCAATGTCTTGTCCCCAGCTACATGACGAAGGTTCTTGGTAACGGCTGGGAACATGAGCACATTTGAGATCCCATTCTTATTGCAATGCTCCCTGCCTCTCCTTTTTCTTACTTCATCATAATAGCCAAGTGTAATGCATTCAGTGGAGCTCACAAACCTATGCAAAGGAGTGTGATTGATGTTTGTCTTTACCCTGCCAACAAGAACTATAAGTGATAGAGAGCATCATTAAAGCCATGGAGATAGAAAGAAGATTACTTACCACGTGAGGCACTCCACAACATGACACCTTGCCTTCAGAGCAATTGAAACAGAGAAAGATTGGTGTCTGCTATGGAAAATTACTATCCTCCAAAGAGGAGACATAGTCAACTCTGCAAAATCATTGACCATCTTCCAAATCTGAGGATTTTTGAAGGGTTCATCGGCATTAACTGATCCCAACATCCTAAATCCATAGGGTATGTCTGCTATGAGAAGGGAGAAATGCTTTCTAGGCACAACAGAACAAATGTTATTTACATCACTACATAATACATTGTAATATACAGGCCTAAGGGGGTCTAGGGGATTGGAGAAACATTTCAGATTAGGTTCATCATCAAAATCAATCTCCTTGGCTTTGAGTCTGGTTCTCTCATGACTTGCTCTTTGAATGTGAGCCAGGAATGCAGGGGGGCAATCATCTACTAGCTCTATAGACTTACTTTTCTTTGGTTTCTACAGAATAAAGTGGAAAGACAATTAAATGAGCTCTTCAATACAACAAACGAAACATAAGGAATCGATGCATGGCATCGATTTTGTGTTTGGGTCGATGCCAGACATTGACTTTCTACTGAAAGTCGATGCCTGGCATCGATTTTGGGACATAAGTCGATGCCTGGCATTGACTTATGCCACGAGGTCGATGCTAGGCATCAACGTATGCCCCCAAGTCGATGCCAGGCATCAACTTATGCCACGAGGTCGATGCCAGGCATCGACTTTTGGCACCAGGTCGATGCCAGACATCGACATTTAGCAGTAAGTCGATGCCAGGCATCGAGCTCCTACTAAAAGCCTGGCATCGAATTGGTTAGGTGAATCAAGGCATCTAGTCTAATAGCAAACCAGGCATGCTCTCTGAAAGAGAACCTACCCAATCACGAAATATGATAAAATATTCTAATAAAGATTTGTAGGATGATGTGGTTGGATAGTCTGCTTGGACCTCTGTCCAAGAAAAGAAACCCAGCCTCTTCATCATCACCTCCTGAATCTTCATGTACACTTTATGACTACAGTCACAGAAATGAAAAAGAGACTAGGTTAGACAAGAAACATGGGAGGAGGGAAAAGGATGTGAGAATAACATACATACTTATTGAGCTCAATCACCATCTCCTCCAAGCTTAACTCCTTGGAGATTACCCTTGACAAAGTTGATATAATCAATGTATCATCCTTGATTCCTTGAAGGGCCCTCCATGGTGTCAGCTTCATGTCCTCAAGAGCCTCTTCAATTGAGAGGTCAACTTTCCTTCCCTTTCCCTTCAAATCAACCTGTGGGTCTGGCCTCGACTTCCGTTGCTTCTGGCCCTTGACCTGCTTGTTCTCCCACATTCAGATCAGGTTCGGTGTTGCTTTGAAAAATGCCGAGAATACCGACTCTATTTGAACCCCACCAAATCTGTCTTTGCGGTTTCTTGTGGTAATCTCCTTCATCTTTGTTCTGCTCAGTACCAACAACACCCGAGGCAAGCTCTCCACCAGGTGCAACAATTATATCCTCAGAGCTAGAGCTTGAGTCAGAAGACTCCTCATCAGCAATTCTCTTCTTTTTCTTCAAGAACTTTTTCTGCACGCACTGCTTACCCCTTGCCTTTACAGGGGTTGTCATCTTCTATTGTGTTGGCATGATGTTTCCCTGGATCCATGGCATCAAGTCCTTGATAAGATTCACTGAGTCCCTGCATATCTCTGCAAGGCTCTCTGTAACACAGCACTCTGGGCACAAGAAATCCATCTTGCATATAACATTTCTTAAAACTTTCGATGTCTCTACCAGGACAAGGAGGTTGTCAGAATCCTCATCTTCATAATCCATTTTGAACACAAGGCCATACTGAAAAACCTGTGTTGTCGTGATCTTTCCTCTCCCATACGCCCCTGCGAACACAAGTAGGACTCCATTCTTTTCTTCCACATACTGAAGGCACCACTCCATGTTTGTCATGTCCCGGAGTGGACGATCTGTCCTTAAGACCTCTGTTGATATATTTAGGTAGTGATGTGTGTGAACACTCTAGGACCGCCGGGGCATTTTTTTCCCTCTTTAGGAGGTTTTTTTCCCCCGGCTTGTATATACGCCTATTGCCCTAATGGGCTACTTATCTTTGTACATTCTCTAGTAATATATTCAGTCTTGTGTGTTGTGCTCCAAGCTTCTTCTTCTTCCTTGTGCTGTTCGCGTGCTTCCGCAGACGTCTAACTCCAACAATTGGTATCAGAGCAGGTCGTTGCTTCTTCTAGGGCGCCGTCGACACTCCTCCGTTTGCAGTCTCAGATTCGCACAAAATTTGGTGAGCATACTCAGGGTGTTTCCGCGATCTGAGCTCGTTTCGGCCTCCGAACGCACTATCGCAGTGCTTGTGCAGGCTATTTCGTCCTTTTGTGTCAAAGGTATATACCAGTTTCTGTTCGCCAGTTTAAGCGTCTCGAAGTCTGCTACAGGTCTAGCAGAACTCGTCTCGGCAGTTCTGTTCAACTTTTTGAGATACAGTCAATTTTCTACATCAAGGTATTTTAGTCACCGGCCATGGCTGAAAGCAGTGATGTATTCCGTATGTTGGCTGTTGAGGATAAGTTGGATGGTACCAACTACCCATTATGGGCTTATATGATGCGACATGTACTGGTTGCAAAAGGATTGTGGAACATTGTGCAGGGTGTTGAAAGACATCCTGTTACACCTGTAACGACAGGTACTGCAAATACAGGTGTTGGAGCTGATGAAGATGGTGTCGAAGATGATATTCCGCAGATTCCTATTCGTGCTGCTGTTTCTGTTGGACCTACTGCAGAGCAGATTCGTTGGGATGGCAGAGATGCCCAGGCACATGCATTGATAGCTTTGTCTGTCAAACGTGCCATTATTCCTCACATTCGCTCTTGCAGAACAGCAAAGGATGCTTGGGATACACTTACCACTTTGTACCAGGCTAGGAATGAGGCTCGTGTTGCTTACCTCCAAAAACAGTTGGAGAGTGAGCACATGAATGAAGGTGATTCGATGGACAATTTTCTTACAAAGATCAAAGACCTGAAGGAACAATTGATTTCTGCTGATGAGGTTATACCAGATAGCTCACTTGTGCAGACCGTTCTGAATGGCCTTCCTGATTCATATCAGAGTTTTGCCTCTACTCTTCGATTGATGATGAAAGGCAATCCGAATGCCTTGTCATTTGAGGAATTAGTCTTTGTTCTGTTGCAGGAAGATCAGTCCAGGCAGAAGAGGTCCACTATGCGTGTTGCAGATCAAGCTTTCCTGGCTAGTCAGAAGGGCAAAGGAAAATGGAGCTCTTCTACTAGTAAGCAGAAATCTGCAAATGCTGCACAATCGAAGAACCAGGATAAAGATGAGAAGAAATCAGAAAAGCAAAAATTGTTCTGCAAGTACTGTAAAGGAAATGATCATATTATAAAGAACTGTCCAAAACTGGCTGCTAAAGAGGCAAAGAAGAAAGAGGCTGGAATGGTTGTTGCAGAGGCCTCTACACCAAAAACAGAGTCTGCAAATCTTGTGCAGGAAGAAGAATGGGCGTTTACTACTGTCTGTAGTTTTGACCCATCTTCTCATGATCAGTGCATGTCTGCAGTAGACTCAGATGTTTGGTACTTTGACAGTGGGGCGACCAAACATATTACCTCGCAGCGCAGTTTCTTCTCTTCACTCGAGCCTGCCCCTACAGGGAATACTGTCACATGCGCCAATAACTCCTCTTATCCTGTTATGGGAGTTGGTAAGATCATTCTGACTACTGCTGATGGTAGTTCTTTCACTTTGTCAGATGCTTTATTTGTGCCAGGGATAAAAAAGAACCTGTTATCAGTTTCTGCATTAGCCAAGATTGGCTTGGTTGTGAAATTCGTTGATGACAGGTGTACGGTCCATGATCTCTCAAATGGCGATGTGATTATTGCTTTTGGCATTTTATCTCGTGGGCTGTATAAGCTCATAGACTATGAAAGATCTGTGAATGATTCGGCATGTGCAGTTCATGATTCTCAGGCTATGTCAGATGCAAAGCTTTGGCATGCACGCTTTGGTCATCTGAATTTTGCTAGTTTGTTATGCCTGTAGAAATCTGAAATGGTGTCCTCTTTGCCCAAACTTGAGGCACCTGGAAAACATGTTTGTGAAGGCTGTATTTTGGGCAAAATGCAGCGTTCTTCCTTTCCAAAAGATGGTTCAGTTCGGGCTATGCAGAAATTGCAGCTTGTACATAGTGATGTCTGTGGTCCTATGCAGACACCCTCTTTTGGAAATTACCTTTACTTCGTGACTTTCATTGATGATTTTTCCAGGCATGCATGGGTATATCCACTCAAAGGAAAGTCCGAAGTGTTCATGTGCTTCAAACAGTTTTTCGTTTTGGCTGAAAATCTGTCAGCATGTAAAATGGGCACCCTCCGTTCTGATCGAGGGGGGGAATATATGTCTTCAGATTTTAATGCATTTCTGGCTGAACGTGGGATAAAACACCAGTGTAGAGTGCCGTATACACCTCAACAGAATGGAGTTGCTGAACGAAAGAACAGGTCACTCATGGAGATGGCGAGGTGCATGGTCAAAAGTCAGGCTTTACCACATAGTTTCTGGCTTGAGGCTGTCATGTGTGCAGCATATGTACTGAATAGGTGTCCCACCAAAGCGTTGCAGTCTATCACTCCATATGAGGCTTGGCATGACCGCAAGCCATCTGTTGCTCATCTGCGTGTTTTTGGTTGTTTGGCATATGTATTAGTGCCTGAACAACATCGCAGAAAATTGGATGATAAGGCAGTAAAATGTATTTTTGTTGGGTACAGTTCTGAAAGTAAAGGCTATCGTCTGTATCATCCACAGACTAGACGCATTCTGGTTAGCCATGATGTTGTCTTTGTGGAAGATGCTATTCAGCCATTGCTTTCATGTACTAAGGAGACATCTGTTAGCTCCAAAGACATGTATGATACTTTGATGCCTCTTTTTACAGGTGGACAGGCTAGCGCTGGTCCTAATGAGGCAACTTCTCAGCCTTTGCAGGTTTCATATGATGATGCAGATCATTCCATTTCTGATGCAGATTTACATGATGCACTTGTTGATGAGAGAGCTGATATTGAACAGGCAAAAACTATGCCAAAATGGCTGGTGCAGACTTTGCGTGACAGCAAATTAGATGCACCTTTGTCATATCGTACTCGTTCAGGCTCTCATAGTACCTCCTTTGCATCAGATTGCTATGCTATGGCTGCATCTAGTCTCTGTGATGAGAATGAGCCTGTTTCTTTTGATGAAGCACAAAATTCAGAAAATTGGATGGCTGCTATGCAATCTGAATATGATGCTATAATGAAGAATGGTACATGGTCTTTATGTGACTTGCCTCCTGGCAAGAAGGCCATTGGCACTAAGTGGGTATACAAGCTGAAGCGTAAACCTGATGGTACAGTTGACACGTATAAGGCTAGGCTTGTTGCAAAGGGTTATGCGTAGGAAAGAGGCATTGATTTTGATGAGACCTTTGCACCTACATGCCGTATGACTACTGTTCGGAGCATTTGTGCACTTGTAGCCCATCATGGTTGGAATGTACATCAGTTGGACATTAAAACAGCATTTCTGAATGGTGACTTGCATGAAGAAGTGTATGTTTTTCAGCCCCGTGGCTTTGTGCAGAAAGGGCATGAAAACCAGGTGTGCAGGTTAAAGAAGGCGTTATATGGTTTAAAGCAAGCACCACGTGCTTGGTATGAGAAAATACATGCCTATCTGATTGCACATGGTTTTGAGAACAGTCCAACTGAAAGCACCTTATATGTTAAGCGTGCTAATGATGTGCTTTTGATCATTGTTGTCTATGTAGACGACATGCTGCTCACTGGTCCTCTTGAGAAGCATATTGCTGATTTCAAGGCTGATTTGCATGCCTCATTTGAGATGTCTGATTTGGGGCATTTGCATCACTATTTGGGCATTCAGTTTATGCAAGTTGATGGTGGAATGGCTTTGTGTCAAACGAAATATATTGACACATTATTGCAGCATTTTGGCCTTGAAGACTGTAAGCCTATTGCCACTCCTATGGAGACAGGTTTACGATTGAGTCTTCATGATGCTGGAGATGCATTTGATGCTGTTCTCTATCAGCAGGCTGTTGGATGCTTGATTTACTTATGCATTACTCGGCCAGATATTCAGTTTGTTGTCTCACAGATGAGCAGGTTTATGCATTGCCCAGGAGTCACGCATTGGAAAGTGGTTAAGCGCATCTTTCGCTACTTGAGTGGTACTCGGCTACTTGGGTTGTTTTATCCCAAGGGGGGATCACTACCGCCAGATTTGCATGCTTTTTCTGACTCAGATTGGGCTGGTTGCTATGACACTCGTGTGTCCACCAGTGGTTTTTGCTTCATGCTTGGTAGCTCATGTATATCTTGGTTAAGCAAGAAGCAGCCTACTGTGGCCACTTCCAGTTGTGAGGCTGAGTATAGGGCAGCTTTCACAGCGACTGTTGAGTGTGTGTGGCTCAGACGCCTTATGGCTGATTTGGGTGTTGGCCAGTCTTCTGCCACCACCATCTTCACTAACAGTCAGAGCGCATTGGCAGTTGCGAGGAACCCTGTGTTCCATGCTCGCACTAAGCACATTGAGGTGCATTATCACTATGTCAGGGAGAGGTTCTCTGCTGGGGAGATCAGCTTGGCATATGTGCCCACGCAGGAGAACATTGCAGACCTTTTCACGAAGGCTCTTCCTAGGGAGAAGTTTGAAGCTTTCCGCAAAGCTTTGGGCTTACTTCCTTTTGTGGAGTGATTTCCACATAGCTCGGCACTTCCTTATACATGAGTGCTAGCTCCTTATTCACCGCATCACTCCCAGGGGGGATTTGTTGATATATTTAGGTAGTGATGTGTGTGAACACTCTAGGACCGCCGGGGCATTTTTTTCCCTCTTTAGGAGGTTTTTTTCCCCCGGCTTGTATATACGCCTATTGCCCTAATGGGCTACTTATCTTTGTACATTCTCTAGTAATATATTCAGTCTTGTGTGTTGTGCTCCAAGCTTCTTCTTCTTCCTTGTGCTGTTCGCGTGCTTCCGCAGACGTCTAACTCCAACAACCTCTACGTCCCTGGACCTTTCCTTCCTAGTTGCATCATCCTTAGGAATTTTGATGCTACTCTGTCCACTAGAGGACATTCCAACCAGATTGCTGGCCTTCTCAGAGGATAAGGATGCAATGTTTTTCTTTGGTTTTGCTTGGTGACGAATGCCTCTGTCATGTTGCTAATCCACAGAGCTCATTGTCACTTTTAGCTTCTTGAAGGGCCTCTCACTTTTGGACTCAGCATCCCTGAAAGGGCTTGGAAATATGAGCTCATACGTTAATGTATTTTTCAAGGGTCCAAGTCAATGCCAGGCATCGACTTTTAGGTGCAAGTCGATGTTTGGCATCGACTTTGTGTGCAAGTCGATGCAAGGCATCGACGTGAGGGTGCAAGTCGATGCTAGGCATCGACTTAGACCCTCAAGTCAATGCCTGGCATCGACTTGCACCCTCAAGTCGATGCCTGGCATCGACTTTCAGGCCACATTTGATGGAGTGTGTTAAACTCCAAAAGAATAACCTACTCTTGAAATTAGAGCACCTCTATATCAAGAGTAAGTCAAAACCTTTACCAATTTAAAGGATCAATGACCAATTATCAAATTCTTGAACAAACTGTGAAGAAGGAGATTACTCAGAAAGTCTGCTGCACATAATTCACTCATTGACTAAATAAATGTGTAAAGTTTTTTATGAAACTTTGCACAAGGTGTCGCCTAAAGATTGCGCACCTTCTCCAAGTTGAATTACCTCAAAAGACTCAGTAGATCTTGAGAAATCTAATTAACAAGTTACCTATGTCTAAATCTGCACTTCTGAGAAGTCGATTTGGACACCCCTAACTTTTAACACATGATTCTCTCAATCTAGAACCCCTTTAAGCAAATGCTTTTAGCCACGAGTAGCTTACCTTCCAACTTAAAGATTGAGTGCTTGTTTGCACAAAACTTTAAACTGTGGAGGGAAAACTGACCAAAACATTAAGATCAAATTTTGCGCCTGTTTCAGAAATCAGTGAACACTTCTTCACATATGAATGTTCCTACACATAATTCTCACAGCCTGATCACAATTGAAAGCTAAAACTTTGTACAGAGGTCGATCAACTATAGACTTAGACTTGTACAAAAGCATTTCACAAAAGATCTACCACAGAAGGAGGAAACACAGAAACATCGGGCGCAAATTTTCTTCTATTTCTCAGAAAATTACAACTGAGTGATGAGAGAGATTTCAACTCATTCCTAGGAGGTCTAATGACTCTTACAACTTCTCAATACACTATTCTCATACTCTCTCATACTTGCCCCGACATTTTCCATAGTATTTATAGGCAAATATGTACAAGCTTATGACTAATCAAAATTATAAGTGACCTATATCTGAACTAATGTACATATGTGTTCATTTCTTTCAACCTCTGAATGTAACCATCTTCTATGCTTCAAGAATTGATCTTGTCTCCATTCTTTGTCTTCCAAAACTTCAATTGTTGATTGGTCTGCACCAACAACTCCCCCTCAATCATCAATTGAGGTTTCCCTTATCTTCTTTATGCCTGCCATGTCTTTGAACTTCTGTAGCTTTGGTCCATCCAAGCTTTTAGTAAGCATATCAGCTATCTGATCTTTTGTTGAAGTATGTATAACTTCAATCTCTTTATCCATCACCTTCTCTCTTAGAAAGTGATACTGAATCTCAATGTGTTTGGTCCTGGCATGAAAAACAGGGTTAGCAGCTAGATATAATGAGCTCATGTTATCTCCACATATGATATGTGTACTCTGTGTAGTGTCAAAACTCTTCATCAAAGTCTTAAGCCATATTACTTCCTTTGCAGCTTCAACCATGCCTTTATACTCTGCTTCTGTAGATGATAAAGCAACTGTGTGTTGCTTCTTTGAACACCAAGAGATTAACTTATCTCCCACATAACACATGTATCCATAAGTTGACCTTCTATCATCTGGATTACCTGCCCAATCTACATCACTATAAATCTTGATGTTTGTATCTGATGTAAAACCATAATACAAACCTTCTTTGAGTGTACCCTTAATGTACCTCAATACTCTTTGACCTGCAATCCAATGTTCTTTCCTAGGACAATGCATGAATTGAGATAATACCCCAACTGCATATGACAAATCAGGTCTAGTCAAAGTAGCATAGATAAGACTACCAACCAAACTCTGATATTGTTTCATGTCCTTGAATTCTTCTCCACCATATCTGCTCAATTTGTGATTCACCTCCATTGGAGTAGGTGCTAGCCTGCAATCATTCATTTTAAACTTGATTAACAAGTTCCTCAAGTACCTTTTTTGAGTCACATACACTCCATGTTGAGTGTATGAAATCTCCATGCCCAAGAAGTATGAGAAGTCTCCCAAATCACTAATCTTGAATTCTTTCTCCGTTTGCTTCTTTAGGATTTGAATGCCTTTCTCATCTATACCTGTAAGAATTATATCATCAACATATATACACATGTAAATAAACCCATCATCACTTGCTTTAACAAGCAAGCTACTATTTGCCTTTGATACTTGAAATCCAAGTTCTTTCAAGAACTTTACAAGTCTATAGTTCCATGCCCTTGGGGCTTGCTTCAAGCCATACAAAGCTCTCTTGAGCTTACACACATGATCTGGATACCTTCCATCTCTGAATCCTTGAGGTTGCTCCATGAAAACATCATATGAAATATAACCATTCAAAAAAGCATTCTTCACATCTAATTGACATAATTTCCAACCTTTACATGCAGCAATATCTATGAGTGTCCAGATAGTTGTCATCTTTGCCACAGGACTATAAGTCTCATCATAATCAATACCATATGTTTGAGCAAACCCTTTCACAACAAGTCTAGCTTTGTACCTAGACACACTTCCATCTGCAAATCTCTTTGTCTTGTAAACCCATTTTCATCCAATGATCTTCTGGCTATTTGGTTTAGGAACCAATTCCCAAGTCTGATTTTCCATCAATGCATCATATTCTTCCTGCATTGCTTTCTCCCAATTTTCCTTACCTTTTGCCTCTTCATATGTAGAAGGGTCTTCATCTGCTTTAATCATATAAGCATAATCTTTGGTAGCCAAAAAAGAAGTATCATAGCTATACCTTGTAGGTTGCCACTTGTGCCTTGATGACCTCCTGAGTTCTCCACTCCTTGAGGTTTCTGGTTCATCACACTCAGGATCAAATCTTGGCATTTCTTCAACTTCAACCTGCACTTCATTATTCTCTTGTTCATCAAATATCTGAACCTTTGATTTACCTTTCTTTTGACTCACAATTTCTTCATCATCTGTATTAATATTGATTGTACCTGCATACCAAGTATTTTGTTCATCAAATGTAACATCTTTTGATACAAGGAATTGTTTTGTGGATGGACTCCACAACCTGTATCCCATCTGCTTATCATCATAACCAATGAATACATATTTTTCAGCTTTAGGCTCCGATTTGTGCCTTAATTGTGATGGCACATATGCATATGCCAAACATCCAAATACTCTGCAATGATCTAAGGTAGGTCTCTTACCCCACCATGCCTCATATGGTGTCATACCCTGCAAGGCTTTACATGGTAGCCTATTGACCAGATAAGTAGCTGTATTTACTGCCTCAGCCCACAAGTAATTTGGGCAATTCTTCTCTTTCATCATGGACCTTGCAAACTCAACAAGAGTTCTATTCCTTCTTTCTGCTACACCATTTTGAGGAGGAGAGTACCTGCAAGTAATTTCCCTTTTTATACCTGCATTCCACAAATAATCACTGAACTCATTAGAGAAATACTCTCCCCCTCAATCTGACCTTAGTCTCTTCAATTTATGACCTGTAATTCTCTCTCCATACACATGATAGTGTTTGAATGTGTTGAATACTTCTGACTTATCTTTGATCACATAGATAGTGATCCATCTAGTAGCACCATCAACATAAATCACATAATACCTTGAACCATTGATACTGAAATCCTTTGATGGTCCCCACACATCTGTGTGTACCAACTCAAGCTTTTCTAAATACATAAAACCATGCCTTGAATAGGATTGCTTATGAGCCTTACCTAATTGACATGCCTCACATCTGTATGTCATATGTTGACCTGCAACATTAGGCAATCCAAGCACTCAAACATTATTTATCATATCTTTGATACCTCTATCATTGAAGTGTCCAAGCCTCTTGTGCCAAAGATCTAACTCAGAGATCTTATGTCCTCCATAAGTAAACAAGGCATGACCAACATTGTCTTGAATCTTCAATGTGAACAACCTTCCTTCTTTCTTCCCTGAAACAATTTGTTTATACCCATTGCTAGGGTCTTCCACAAACACTCCTTCATTAGTGAACCTGACTTCATAACCTTTTTCAACAATTTGTCCTACACTTATCAGATTCTTAGGAATTGTAGGAACATACAAGACCTTACTCAATAAGGTGCTACCATCCTTGGCCTTCACTGATCCAATTGACTTCACATTGTGCTTTGTATTGTCACCTGTTTGAACAACATGATTAGATACCTTATTCTCCAAATCAATCATCAATGCTATGTTACCACTCAGGTGATTGCTACACCCTGAGTCAATGTAGAAGACTCTTTGGTCTTCACTTTGCCTTTCACAAGTTGCATTCATTATTAATGTTGAATCCTCCTTCTGATCTGAAGCATAATTGTAGTAGGTATTGTTAATATATTGTTGACTTTGGAATCCTCTACCTGCATTTCTTCCAAAGTAACCCCTACTACCTCTACCTCTGAAATTACCTCTTTGATTTCTGCCACCTCTTCCTCTTGAATTATAGTTCTGATTATATCCACCATTACTCTGAGTATTATGCCAACAATCATCAGCTAAATGATTTGTCTTACCACAAATCCAGCAAGCTTTGGCTCCATCTTTGTTACTCCTGCCTCTTCCTCTACTTTTGCCACCTCCTCTTCTCTTAGGAAGTTGGCTTGACTAGTTGTGCCTTCATCTTCACCTGATTTCTGCTTTCCTTTGTTAGCTTTCTTCTTGTCCTTTGAGTACATTGCATGACCTATACTTTTGTCACCATCTCCTTTGACATCCTGCTCAAAAGTTAGCATATGACCTAGCAACTGATTTAAATAAGGAGTGAAATGATCAAGTGATAATTCTGTAGAAAAAATGAATGGCTTCCATTTGTAATCACCTCTCAAACCTGTAAGGATTTGCCTTACCAATTTATCCTCCTCAATGTCTTCATCAACAGCTCCTAATGCATCTGCAATGTCTTTCATCCTTGTTACATAATCTGAAATGGATTGAGAGGGCTTCTTCTTGAAAGTAGTAAATTGTGCCCACAAAGATGCCTTCCTTGACTTTGTGGTGTTTTGGAAATGCTCTTCCAAAGCATTCCAAATATCACTTGCACTTTCAAGACCTCTAATGTGAGGTAGCAAGTAGTCATTGACTGCCATATAGATAATGCTCCTAGCTTGAGCATCTCTTTTCATCCAATTCTTCAAATCTGATAATTCCTCCCTAGTTGGAACACTAGGATCTCTGAATTGTGGCTTTTCTTCTTCACCTGTAATGTAAGCTATCAAATCGTTTCTCATTAGATGAGCTTCCATCCTCATTGACCATGCATGATAGTTTTCTCTATCCAATTTCTCTATCTGAAGAGAATCTCCCATCCTTACTTCACTTGTATATTGAATTCGTCAACCTTTATGAAGTATAAAGTTACCTTTACTTCAAATGACACTCCTATTGTCTTCCTTGGTGTCGTATGATCTCCTTCTCAAGCTTTTCTTCCAAGCTTTCACCTTTCGAATCTTCAGATATCAAATTCTTTGTAGCTGCAATAGTCGGGATCCTCCTTTCTTCAATTCTGATGCAACCTGCTCTGATACCACTGATGGAGTGTGTTAAACTCGAAAAGAATAACCTACTCTTGAAATTAGAGCACCTCTATATCAAGATTAAGTCAAAACCTTTACCAATTTAAAGGATCAATGACCAATTATCAAATTCTTGAACAAACTGTGAAGAAGGAGATTACTCAGAAAGCCTGCTACACATAATTCACTCATTAACTGAATAAATGTGTAAAGTTTTTTATGAAACTTTGCACACGGTGTCGCCTAAAGATTGCACACCTTCTCCAAGTTGAATTACCTCAAAAGACTCAGTAGATCTTGAGAAATCTAATTAACAAGTTACCTATGTCTAAATCTGCACTTTTGAGAAGTCGATTTGGACACCCCTAACTTTTAACACATGATTCTCTCAATCTAGAACCCGTTTAAGCAAATGCTTTTAGCCACGAGTAGCTTACCTTCCAACTTAAAGATTGAGTGCTTGCTTGCACAAAACTTTAAACTGTGGAGGGAGAACTGACCAAAACATTAAGATCAAATTTTGCGCCTCTTTCAGAAATCAGTGAACACTTCTTCACATATGAATGTTCCTACACATAATTCTCACAGCCTGATCACAATTGAAAGCTAAAACTTTGTACAGAGGTCGATCAACTATAGACTTAGACTTGTACAAAAGCATTTCACAAAAGATCTACCACAGAAGGAGGAAACACAGAAACATCGGGTGCAACTTTTCTTCTATTTCTCAGAAAATTACAACTGAGTGATGAGAGAGATTTCAACTCATTCCTAGGAGGTCTAATGACTCTTACAATTTCTCAATACACTATTCTCATACTCTCTCATACTTGCCCCGACATTTTCCATAGTATTTATAGGCAAATATGTACAAGCTTATGACTAATCAAAAGTATAAGTGACCTATATCTGAACTAATGTACATATGTGTTCATTTCTTTCAACCTCTGAATGTAACCATCTTCTATGCTTCAAGAATTGATCTTGTCTCCATTCTTTGTCTTCCAAAACTTCAATTGTTAATTGGTCTGCACCAACAACATTCGATGCCAGGCATCGACCTTCCAGGTGGATGCCATGCATCGACTTGAGGATGCAATTCGATGCCAGGCATCGAATTTAAGTGAAGGTCGATGCCTAGCATCGACTTGAGGGCGCAAGTCGATGCCAGGCATTGAGTTGGACCCCAAAGTCGATGCGCAGCATCGACTTGCACCTAAAAGTTGATGCCTAGCATCAACTTACACCATTAAGTCGATGCCTGGCATCGAGTTGTACCCTCATTGGATCTATATTTTATGAGCTAAGAAAAATAAAAACCTAGAAAGCATACTATTTACTCAAACATACAAAAGGAATCTTTTTTTGTGGTATGATTTTGTCTACCTCTTGGTACTCTTGCCAACATTCTTCTTCTCCATGAGAGTTGCCTTGCTGGTTTGCTGAGCTCTGTGCTCCATGGCTGTCTCTGCTCTGTCGCTCTCTCTTGCTCGTGGATTTTGAAAATGAGAATGATCTCCTCCTCTACTATTTAAAGGCAATTGGGTAACTTGAACCAGAGACTAACTGGATCTAACTAAATAAATCCAGTTGCTAACTATATCTGTCAACTTATCTAACCAAGAATTACCACTCACACAAATAGGTTGTTTCACCTCGACTTTAGTGAAATATTTATAGAACCTTGCAACTATTTATATACATTTGCATGTAATTTATACTTCAATGGCAAGAGTATGGTATGTACATGAGGAAGTCTAATCTCATGTATAAATTGTTTCTTAGAATCTCTTGCTTGGGAAAAAATCAAGTCTAAGTTGTGTTGAATATGGGATATTAATGACATCTTTATAGTATTATCCTTCTCACTTCAGTTCATATTCACATTTATCTTGTAACATATTGTTGAAAAGGAAAATCAATGTATGAATAAACGTTCAACAAAGAACTTTGGGGTCCAAACATCTTGAGCAACAAAATAGGTTGGTAATTTCAACAAAATAGGTTGGTAATTTCAAACGTCACTCATTGTCTTTGCAGAAAAGAGAAAATCAAATGAAGTTATTCGTAGCATCCAACGTTCAAGAAAATCGTAGATTCAAAATTCATTTGAAAATCTTTTGTAACAAGCGGTTTTCCACGGATATAGCTTTTACACATAATTCTTACATATACTTTTTCGTGTACCTCTTTTACACATAATTCTTTCTGAATATACTTTCACATACCTCTTTGAGATCTAGCCAAGACCACAATAAAACCTAATCCTTGAAATCTAACCAAAGGTAAAATTTCTTCTTGTAAATTCTTCAATGACACTACTCCAAACAATTTTAATATCTAATCCAGTTGGAACTCAACTTGGATATATTTTGATTCACTCATAATGCTAAGACTCAATGACTCATATCTAGTTAGAAATCAACTGTGTATCTCATCTTTCAAAAGTGAATCAAATCTTTGGTTCCCTTATTAATGTATATCTAAGTACTTTAATTTTAGGCTTTAATGTAATTTGATGTTTAATGCACTTTAATGTAATTTAATGAACTTTTGATTTCATATCTACTTGATGTGATATTTGATGTGACATCTTCACTTGATCTCGGATTTCTACTTATTTAAAAAGGTCATTCATCTTCAGTCTTCTTTGAACTGAGTGAAGATGAGCTCAATCTTTTCAGTGGATGCTTGGGCATCAGCTTCCTCTACTCATATTGATACGGTTTTGGATTCATTGTTCTCAGTTGACCCTTTCCACATAAGTGATGATCCCTATGGTTTAGAACGTGCAATGATTCTATGTTTTTTGTTGAGTCATTTAAGTTATCCAATTCACAGTGCAATGCTGCTCAACCAAATGCACCTCTTGATCTCCGATCTGATCCAACCATTGATCTCCCTTCTAACTCAAGTGCATGTGGAGCAACAGAAAAGCAAAGCAAGCTCAATCTACGTTTTAAAAGAAGGCCTCGTGAAGTAAGTCAAAAAAGATTTAAGTTTCTTACTTCAGATAGACAGATTGCATTGGATATTGTGAAGCATTGTTGTGGTTTGAAATGTTTGTACAATTTAGGAATGAAGAAACTAAAGCACCTAAGAGAGAAATTCCTCCATTTAGATAGTGAAAGGCAGGATATATACCTTGTTTATTTCATGCAAATGATTGAGGATAACATGTCAGTAACACGTGTTGCTTTTGAATATTTCTTTATTCAAGGGATGCGATGTTGTAGGGTTGCATTTAAAATTGCAATGGGTGTGGGAAATTTTAGAATACATAGGGTTCAACAGGGGCTTATGAATGGGGATCTCATTTTGGATACGTTCCATGTTGGGACCAAAGGATCTATTGGACGTCATGCAATGAATTGGATGATGAACTATTTTAGCTTGCATTGTGAGGTTACACCTACAACTGGAAGGTTGCACTTGTCAGATAACTTTACTCGTCGAGAGGTATTTCAAATATATAGAGAAGACATGGAAAATAGAAATGAGAAGTATGTGTTGAATCGTGACTTTACTCGATTATGGAAGGAAGAGTTTAACAATGTGTCTATTCCTTGTAAAGTTAGAATGGGTGAATGTTCAGTTTGTGCCACTTTGAAAAACATGGCAAAGGGGGCTACAACACCACAGGAAAAGGATAATTTTAAAAACCTTCTTAACAACCATCGTGAGAGTCAAGCTTTAGAGAGAAAGAAAGCAATTCATCATCGAAGTAAAGCACTCAGAAATCCGGAGCGTTATATGTGCTTGTTGATCGATGGTATGGAGTAAAAAAAAACTTGTTTGTCACATTTTTATCGCATCCCTAAGGACATTGGAGATGAAGTCCTTGTACAAATGCATTTGGTTGGTGCTTTGGTATACAATGGAACTGTAATGTCCAAGGTTTTCTTCACATATCCGAATGTGCATAATGATCCAAACCTTACAGTTACTATCATTCATCGTGTTTTGCAATCATGGAAGGGTCTTTTGCCACCAACTCTATATTTGCAACTTGATAATACTGCAAGAGAGAATAAAAATTCTACAGTCTTTGGATATTTAAGCATGCTTGTTGAAAAATAGGTATTTCAGAAGGTTAAGGTAAATTTCTTTCTGGTTGGTGACACTCATGATCACATTGATCAAATGTTCAGTACTTTCTCTAGGAAGTTGGCACGTAACAATGCTTTTACTCTTCTGATTTTATCTGAGCTGATTTCAGAAGCATATACTCCAAAACCAGAAGTTCAACACTGTTGGAGAAACAATCACTAATTGGACATATATTTGAAGGTCAAATCTTAGGAAGAAAACCCCATGCCTATGTGAAGGGACAAATTCACAAATGTATCATATTTGTAAAGTTAGTTCACTTTAGTTCTAGAATTTTTTTAAGAAAAATCACGAGAATACGAAAATCTATATAAGTTAGTTTGTATCAACTGACGCAAAGAGAGAGAGAGAAGAAGTAGAAGAAGGAGTTCAATTTATACGACTGAGTATAGTCGGGCTTCTCTGAGTGAGAAAGCATCTGTAAAACTTCTGAGTTTTCATAGCTATGAGAAAGAACTGAGTAAAGTTCTGTGTATGAGTCTCTCTCCATCATCTCCATGCTTGCCTACTGTGTGATGAATTCAAAAGGTCAAGTTTTCTGAGCAATTCGATGCCTGGCATCGAATCTTGGCTGATAAGTCATTGTTTTCATTCTCTCTGTGTTACCTGTTGTTGAATCTTCTAAAAACATGAAGTTTGTGGAGCAACTCGATGCCTGGCATCGAGTTTCAGCATAAAGTTGATGCCCGGCATCGACTTCTAGCATACAAGTGGTCTTCTTCATGTGTGTGTAAAAGAGGTAATTTTTGGTGCAAAAAAAGAGGTAAAAAAAGCTCAAAGTCGATGCCCGGCATCGACCTTGGCTGAAATTCGATGCCAAGCATCGAAGTTTTTATTATTGGACACCGAAATTACTAAAGAAGGCAAGATTTCCAGTTTTGGAAGGTCATACAGGGTCATCTTGTGAGGGCCATAACTTGAGTTCTAGAGATCCGTTGCATGCGTATGATAGCTTGTTGGAAAGCTCTTTTCTTGTAGTTTTGGCCTATAACGTTTCATGGAGAAATAGTTTGTGATCTAGGAGAAATTAGCAAAATACTGAAGGTATATCATTTCGGTGACTAAGAATTTCTATAGAAGCAAAGTTCTCACTTTAGGCTATCATTTCTCAAAGTTTGGAGTGGCAATGAGTTAATGGTAACCATAGAGGTGTTCTAGTGTCACATTAATTCATTTCTTGTGGTGTTTCATACATCAACAAGTGGTATCAGAGCAGAAAGGTCCTTAAGAGCAGAAGGCGGCAAAGGTACACAAAGAACTTCAAAAGGTATTATCCTTTATCCTTTAAGCTCACTGGTTGCAGCAGAAGGGAAGGAGTATGGCAGATCATATCTCCATTGACAAATTGGATAGAGATAATTACCCCGCATGGGTAATGAGAATGGAAGCCTACTTATGAGTAAGGATCTCATGATATATGTAACAAGTGAAGAAGAGAAGCCAGTATTTGAAGATGAAAGCCAACCAAAGAAAGAAGAACTTGATGCTTTAAAGCATTGGTAGAAGAAGGATGCAAGTGTAAAAGCTTACATTTACAATACAATCTCTGATCATTTGCTACCACACATCAGAGGATTGGAATCATCTAAAGATATATGGAATGCATTGGAGTATCATTTCCAAAGTACTACTAAAGCACGGAAAGCAAGTCTATGGTCAGAGTTTACAACATTCAAGAAGAAGCCAAGTCAAACCATTAGTGATTATGTCACTAAGATGAAGGATCTTGCAGATAGTCTTGGATCCATAGATGAAGATGTTGAAGATCACAGATTGATTGCTCAACTACTTGCAGGTTTGAGAGGGGATGAAAGGTGGAAACCTTTTGTCTTATCAACAGAACTTTCATTAAATCATTATGTTCCAGATTTGAACCAGTTGCTTGGTTTGATGCTCACATATGAGCAAGACTTGAAGGGAGATGGAGATAAAGGACAAAGTTCTGCAATGTACATGAAGAACAAGAAGAAAGGAGATAAAGGTAAAGCAAAGGATAAAGAGGAGTCTAGTTCTCAAGCTTATTATGCAAGAGGTAAAGGCACTGGCAGAGGAAGAGCAAGAGGTTTTGGAAGAGGAAGAGGTAATCAAAATAACAACAAAAAGGCTTGCTGGATCTGTGGATTGAGTAATCATTTGGCTCATGACTATTGGCACAACCAACAAGGATCAAACCAGAATCAAAACAACAATAGTAGAGGACGAGGTGGAAGATATCAAAGTAATTTTCAAAGAGGTAGACAAAGTCAAAGAGGAGGCTATGGTAGAGGTGGAGGAAGAAGTTGGGGACAGAATCAATCCTACAACACCACCTACTATAACTATGCAAATGACACACAGAATGAAAGTCATACATCATTGATGATGAATTCAATCAGCACATCAGATAAAGAAGATCTAAAGGTATTTTACATTGACTGTAGATGTTCTAATCATTTGTCAGGAAACATAGAATTGATGTCAGAATTAGAAAAAGGCATTTCTAGCCATAGTGTTCAAATAGATGATAATACTAGACATAGTGTACATTCAATTGGAAAAGTGAAATGCAAGAATGGAGCAGATTTGCTAACCAATGTTTTGTATGTTCCTACAATACCTAAAAACTTGATTACTGTGGGACAGATAGTTGAAAAAGGTTTTCAAGTCAGGTTTACAAATGAAGGAGTATTTGTTGAAGATCCAGATAATGGATATAATCAGATTGTCTCTGGTAAGAAAGAAGGTAGACTCTTTACTTTAAGAGTGCAAGGGAACATTGGTCAAGCTTTGCTCACACATGGTGAAGCAGTGAATACAGAACTTGATCTCTGGCATAAGAGATTAGGTCATTTCAATGAAAGAGGAATTAAAGCTATGGTTGCTAATCAGTATGTACTAGGATTACCAAATGTGCAAAGTCAACATATGGTTTATAAATGTGAAGCATGTCAAATGGGTAAAGCACACAGGTTACCATTTCAGAAGAAAGGATTCAAACATGATGGATTACTAGAGCTCATTCATACAGATGTATGGGGACCAACAAAAGAAGGATCTATCAGTGGCTCAAGGTATTATGTTCTTTTCATTGATGATGCTACAAGATGGATAACATTATATGTTTTGAAGGAGAGATCAGAAGTGTTTGGAGCCTTCAAGCATTTTCATGCATATGCAGAGAGAGTCACAGGTCAAAAGCTTAAAAGACTGAGGTCTGATGGAGGGGGAGAATACTTCTCCCAAGAGTTCAATGATTATCTTTGGAATGCAGGTATTAAGAGAGAAATAACCTGCAGGTATACACCACAACAAAATGGTGTAGTAGAAAGAAGGAACAGGACTTTGGTTGAGTTTGCTAGAGCTATGCTAAAGGAGAAGAACGGTCCAAATTATCTTTGGGCTGAGGCTGTAAATACAGCCACATATCTTGTGAATAGATTACCATGTGCAGCTCTAAATGGAATGACTCCATATGAAGCTTGGTGGGGTAAGAAACCAACACTAGATCATTGTAAAGTGTTTGGATCAATTGCATATGCTTATGTGCCATCACAGCTTAGGCATAAAATTGAACCAAAGGCAGAAAAATATGTGTTCATTGGTTATGATGAAAAGCAAATGGGTTACAGGTTGTGGAATCCTCTAGCAAAACAATTTCTTGTTTCTAGAGATGTTACATTTGATGAACAGAAAAGGTAGTATGCAGAACAAAGTAATACAGCTGAAGAATTTGAAGAAGAGGTAAGAAGATGTGACAAAGGAAAATCAATTGTGCAGGTAAATAGAGATGAAGACTATATGCAAGCAAGTACATCCAAAAGTGGATTAACAAGAAGGAATGAAGAAGCTCCTATATTTGATGAAGAGGTGTATCCAGAAACTTATGAAGAATGTGAACCAAGAAGGTCAAGCAAGACTAGAAGACAACTAGAAAGGTATTCTTATGATACTTCTTACATAACTCAGAAGAACTATGCATATATGGTCAAAGATGATGAAGAACCCCAGAACTATGATGAAGCTAAAGGTAAGAAGCAATGGGAAGAAGCAATGAAGGAAGAGTTCAATGCACTGGAGGAGAAAAAGACATGGGAACTTGTTCCTAAACCAAATGGTAAGAAAGTAATTGGAAATAAATGGGTTTATAAAGTGAAGAAGCTTGCAAATGGAAGTATAGCCAGATACAAAGCTAGACTGGTGGTGAAAGGCTATGCCCAAACCTATGGCATAGATTATGATGAGACATTCAGTCCTATAGCTAAGATGTCAACTATAAGGACAATCATTGCTATTGCAGCCTCAAAAGGATGGACTCTAAGTCAATTGGATATAAAGAATGCATTCTTGAATGGATACATATCAGATGAGGTATACATGGAACAACCTCAAGGGTTTATAGATTCCAGGTATCCAAATTTTTTTTGCAGGTTGAGAAGAGCATTGTATGGATTGAAGCAAGCTCCAAGAGCTTGGAACTATAGACTGGTGAAGTATCTCAATGATCTTGGATATCAAACTTCAAAAGCAGATTCAAGTCTACTTATCAAAAGAACAGAGGAAGGTACAATCTACATTTGTATTTATGTAGATGACATTATAATCACAGGTACTTCAGATGAAGGAATCAAGGAGGTAAAGATATTACTTGAGAAAGAGTTTAAGATCAGTGACCTAGGAAAGTTGTCATACTTTCTTGGAATGGAAGTTACTTATACAGATCATGGCATATGTGTGTCACAAGAAAGGTATCTTCTGAACTTGTTGAAGAAGTTTTGCAGAGAAGCTTCAACTCCACTTGAAGTTAATCACAAGCTTAGTAAATATGATGGTGCAGACTACAAAGATATGAGGAAGTATCAATCTCTTGTGGGTAGTTTCATTTATGCTACACTAACAAGACCTGATCTTAGTTATGCAGTGGGAGTTTTGTCACAATTCATGCATTGTCCAAAGGACCCACATTGGATTGCAGGTCAAAGAGTTCTCAGATATATCAAAGGAACTATAAAGGAAGGATTATATTATCCTTTTACATCAGATTTGAAGTTGAGAGCCTATAGTGACTCAGACTGGGCAGGTAACCAGGATGATAGAAGATCAACTCATGGCTACATGATATATATTGGTGATAAGCTTGTAAGTTGGTGTTCAAAGAAACAACATACAGTAGCATTATCATCAACTGAAGCAGAGTACAAAGGACTTGTGGAAGCAGCGAAGGAAGTCATATGGATGCAGACATTGTTCAAGAGCTTAGGCAATGATCAAGGTACACCTACAATACATGGAGATAATATGAGTTCACTTTATCTTGCAGCAAATCCAGTATTTCATGCAAGGACAAAACACATAGAGATACAGTATCATTTTCTCAGAGAAAAGGTAATGGAGAAGGAGATTGAAGTGGAGTACATTTCTACTAAAGATCAGTTAGCAGACATAATGAAAAAGAGTTTGGATGGTGTGAAGACCAGCAGATTCAAAAGAATGGCAGGAGTAAAAGAAAAGAAGATGATATGAAGAAACAAGGAATGTCAATTAGTGATTGAGGGGGAGCTGTTGGAGAAACAATCACTAATTGGACATATATTTGAAGGTCAAATCTTAGGAAGAAAACCCCATGCCTATGTGAAGGGACAAATTCACAAATGTATCATATTTGTAAAGTTAGTTCACTTTAGTTCTAGAAGTTTAAAAAAAAAAATCACGAGAATACGAAAATCTATATAAGTTAGTTTGTATCAACTGACGCAGAGAGAGAGAGAGAAGAAGTAGAAGAAGAAGTTCAATTTATACAACTGAGTATAGTCGGGCTTCTCTGAGTGAGAAAGCATCTGTAAAACTTCTGAGTTTTCATAGCTATGAGAAAGAACTGAGTAAAGTTCTGTGTATGAGTCTCTCTCCATCATCTCCATGCTTGCCTACTGTGTGATGAATTCAAAAGTTCAAGTTTTCTGAGCAATTCGATGCCTGGCATCAAATCTTGGCTGATAAGTCATTGTTTTCATTCTCTGTGTGTTAGCTGTTGTTGAATCTTCTAAAAACATGAAGTTTGTGGAGCAACTCGGTGCCTGGCATCGAGTTTCAGCATAAAGTTGATGCCCGGCATCGACTTCTAGCATACAAGTGGTCTTCTTCATGTGTGTGTAAAAGAGGTAATTTTTGGTGCAAAAAAAGAGGCAAAAAAAGCTCAAAGTCGATGCCCGGCATCGACCTTGGCTGAAATTCGATGCCAGGCATTGAATTTTTTATTTTTGGACACCGAAATTACTAAAGAAGGCAAGATTTCTAGTTTTGGAAGGTCATACAGGGTCATTGTGTGAGGGCCATAACTTGAGTTCTAGAGATCCGTTTCATATGTATCATAGCTTGTTGGAAAGCTCTACTCTTGTAGTTTCAGCCTTTAAAGTTTCATGGAGAAATAATATGTGAGCTAGGAGAAATTAGCAAAATACTGAAGGTATGTCATTTCGGTGACTAGGAATTTCTGTAGAAGCAAAGTTCTCACTTTAGGCTATCATTTCTCAAAGTTTGGAGTGGCAATGAGTTAATGGTGACCATAGAGGTGTTCTAGTGTCACATTAATTCATTTCTTGTGGTGTTTCATACATCAACAAACACCTCACGCAGATTTATAACTTTAAGCACTTTTGCTCAATGGGCCTTGATAACAGTGCTAAGGTTTTGGCTCCATTGCACAATATTAGTTTCAACCATGTATTCTTGATGAGGAGGGTTGATGAAATAACCCTTTTATTTGCAAAGCAGTATTCATCTTCTCCTGGGTGGGAGCCTAAAGAGGGATGCAGATTCTTATTGCAAGTGCCTAATTTGTCTACACTGTATGGTGTAGAACAATCACCATATGAAGATAAAAACAATACAGAAAGATGTGGAAATGTGGTTGATCAAAGTAAAAGTTGGATGCATGCACTCATTGAAAAGAAGAGACATATTGAGCGTGCAAAAAAATATGCTGGAGATCAAGATGTATCTTGGTGGGAGGACTTTTTTAATCATCAAGAAGAGATTATACAGTATACAATTGCAGGTCATTGGCCAGTTGATGTTCCATTCACATGGGATTTTTGTACACAAAGATCCATGAATGCGGCCCAAGCATGTAATGCAGATGCACTTCAAAGTTTTATACATCCACCAGAAAGAAATATCTATGTAGGCCCAAGGATGACAAAGCAGGCAGAAGCAAGATGGCAAGGAAATTTAATAGAGATAAATGTCGGAACACTTATTGCAGTACTTGCTGATGGTGATGAGGCTACCAGAACATTTTGGATTGCAAAGGTTTTAGAGATAACTAAAGATATTGATCAGAGAAGAATAGAGGCTTTGATGGTGCATTGGTATTACACTAAAAGTAGTAACGCATTCACAGGTAAATATAACTTAGAAATGGTGTGTGATACTAAACGAACAGGTTCAAAAAAGAAAAAGAATATTCGAAGCACATCCACTCTTAAAATGGATGATGTAGATATTCTTGTTTATGATTTTTCCTTGACAAAAAGAGGTCACTTGAGGAAAACAAACATCAACATGATAAAACAAAAGCTTCCAGATGTATGTGGTACAGGAAATCATAGGCAAACAAGGAGATTTGTGCATGATCCTGCAGAATTCGGTATGTACGTGGATGAAGATAGAGCTCTTGTGGATATAGAAGAAGAAGAAGAGAGCTCTCAACAGTCTGAGACAGAATCAAGTGCATCAGATGATGAGGGTGTAGACATAGATCGACATAGTTGTGAGTTGCATTGAAACTCTCTAACATTTTTAGTGCTTATGTAAATGCCTCGAAGTAGTTTGGTTAATGAAACCATGTTTTGTAGCAATTTTGAATAACAATCAGATATCCACCCATTGAAAATATTTCTAAAATGTTATTTTTGTATAAGAATTATTCAGTTTCACATTCTTTATATAGATTTTAGACATGTCAATGTCTTATCATATAGATTTTGGACATGTCAATGTCTTATCATATAGATTTTGGACATGTCAATGTCTTATATAGTGAAATTTTGAGTACATTTTGAGCTCTTTTTTTATGCGAAAATGACAAAAAATGTCAAAAAATCACACGTTCTCACTTCATTTTTGTAATACATGTATACTGGTATAAAGGAATCTCAAACATAAGCTGCCATTTGCTTGATTTTTTAAGAGAGTGTTCTCTTTTTATGACATAGTTCTCGTTTGTTACGACTCGCTGTTCATTATTTTGTGAAGACAAAAGAAGACTCTAAAATAGAGCAATAAATATGTCATTCACGACAAGATGAATCTATCTCTTTCTCTCTCTCTATGCATCTAAGCTTATTTTTAATCTAATAGCACGCATTGATCCATCAGAGGTATAGTGAACCCCCAATATCCTCTCTACGTGTGTGATCCATGATTGATATGCTTTTCTCATCTATGACATAGCATGAAGGCTTTGACACACATTTTGAAATGCCCTTTCCTCCAAAGAATGCAAAACTCCATTGTGAACTATGAACACCCCTGTCGTCATAAAGAACATGTTGAGACCAAATTAAAGGATTCTCTTGCACAATATTGCTTACACTAGCACTTCTTCCCTTTTCATATATGTACTTATAGACTTCCCTCTCTCTCTCTCTATCTATCTCTCTTTGAGTTGCACAACACCCAAAGCCTTTCCCTTTATATCTCCAAGTTTTTGCACATCACATCCTATCATTTTTCTTGCTTAAATTCGAGCTTCTCTCTCTCTCTCTCCCTCCTCTCTCACTCTCTCTCTCTCTCCCTCACTTTCTTGATTTTGCTCTCTATATTGTGTGCATAGTAGCCTGATCAACATTTCTGTAATAGTGACTTCAACAAGCACTAACTTTCTCTCTATGCTATATTGTCACCTCCATTTCTATTCAACAATTCATCACATCGATTTCATGAGCTCTCCATTCTCTCTCTTTATATTCCTCTAAGCTTCTCTCTCTCTCTCTCTCTCACTATGAGCCACCACAGTAGGCCAAAAATTATCTCTCTATCTCTCTGTCAAATATGCTATTGTTCTCTACACAAAACAACTCTCTCTCTGTATTATATATATATATATATATATATATATATATATATATATATATATATAGAGAGAGAGAGAGAGAGAGAGAGAGAGAGACAAAGACAGAGAGAGAGAGAGAGCAAGCATTGCTTGTCTGTTTTCTCTTCCAACTTCTCTCTCTCTCTCTCTCTCTCTCTCTCCCCTTCTTTGATCTTCTATGTAGACAAATTTTTCTTCCAATTCAGTAGCCAATTCCTCTCTCTCTCTCTCTCATTTTGTTGAGGGCTTCTTATTCTCTTTCTACATTACTTTCTTGCCAAACCATTATAGTAGTGCTAAGTATGTGTATCTTGAGAATGACTAGTGGTTCCACATATGCATTAATATCTTCACCTCCTAACCATGGCCATTGAACTATGCTAAAGTGAATTATAACAAATAAAAACTTTTCAAGCATGTCATCAAAACTAGTCTAAAACAAGCTTTCATACAAGATGATCAAGTTGCTCTCAAGTTTGCAGATGATTTCTTCCAAAGTTACCAAATGATCTCTCCATAGTGAGTGTGAGTAAGCCCAGGCTTCTTTGCCTTTATTTTAGGAAGTTAAGGACCTTCAAATGCCTTAAAGGTCGATTTGAACCTCCTCTTTGAATGGCAATGAGCGAGAAGATCACTAGCTATCAATATTTGAGCAAGAGCAGTATCAATAGAATGTGCATCAATGGCAGTCGCATCCTGATTGGTGTTCTCTCTGTCTCTCTCTCTCTCTATGGACACTATTTCTACAATGTGCTTGAATTTTTTGGAGGAGAGAGGGAGGAGATAAGAGATATTGAGCAATCTCTCTTTCACTCTTCCCTTCTTCTATTTCTTTCTCGTGAAAAACATGAATAGAAAAAAAGAGAAATTGCTTTTGAAAATGGAGATGGAGGGAGGGAAGAGACTTAGTGTTTTCTCTCTCTCTCCCATTTTCTTTGATTCACTCTCTGTGAGAGGACAGAGAGTGCAAAAAAATGGAGAACTAAAATGATTTACCTATAAATGCATTGCCAAAAGACCAATAAATGATCAAGCTCTTATTTATAGAATGAAGAATTTCAATTTCCCAATTTATAAGCCTTGCATATATGCATACACATGGGTCTTCTTCTTCCTCTTTCTCTTCTATTTCCACCTTTTCAAGATTTGAAATCATCAGTTCTCTTGAATTCCATTTAAAAAATTTTCCCTTTTTATTTTTGTCTCTCCTTTTCTTTTTTTATTTTTCATTCTTATTTTTAAGTTCTTTTTCTTTTCCTTTTACTTTTAGGACTAAGGTTTTATTCAATTACTCATGTATGTACAAGAGTTTCAATGAAAAGAAGGCTTTAAGGTTGGACAAAAGGGTTCCTAAAGTTTCAAGCTCGGATTTCTCATGGCAAAGGTTTATTAATAATCCATTCTTAGGGTAGAAACATATATTAAAGCTTAAAATACATTGGTTCTATGGTTAAAGGTTGGACTTTCTAGGCTTTGGAAGTTAGTTTTTAAGGATTTAAATTTTTGAGGTTGATTATCTAGCGTTTTTGAAATTTGATTTTAAAGGTTAGAAGTTAGATCTCAAGGGTCAACTCTTTTTGGGTTTTCAATACACGTTTTTTCTAAAGTTTGTATACACATGCTATGGCATTTGGAAACTAGAGTGTAATTTAGCTCAAAGGTCCTTGGGATTTCTAAGAGTGGTTTAGGATCTCCAATTAGGACTAAATGTGGAGACAATCTTTTAGGGTTTCCTTTGAACATAAACCTAGTGTATTTGAACATTTAGTTTATGCATAAATTAGGGGTCCAATGGGTAAAGATTCCTAGAGTTCTTGATTAATTATATTTGCAACTAAGGGCTAACTTAAAGTTTTTCTTTTGGGTTGATAGATTCTTTAAAAGGTTAAATATTCAATGGGATTTTTAAAATTTATGATAAGATTCCTAGAGTTTAGAGACAAAATTTGGGTTTCTAATGTCTAATCAGAACCTACATAAATATACAATTCAAATATCGCAGCATACACTTATTTAAATCACTCAAGCATTCGAATAAATATACAATTCTTTTCTTCTTCCTGCATACAATTAGTAAGGAGCACTGTGATAAAAAGAAATTAATTTTGAAAATTTTTGATACACTATCCACAAGGGATTTCATCCCGACACCAATATAGATTCTCCACAAATAACCTAGCCAACTCACGTGTCTTTGCTATACTATGTGTTAGAGTAACCCTAGCCATTTTAGTTTACCTATCCACCATTACCCAGACCGAGTTGTCCCCTCTTAGTGTCTTAGGTTATCCCACTATAAAATCCATGGAGGTACTCTCCCACTTCCCATTAGGAATATCCATTTGGGTGAAATAGTCCTTCAAACCTCAGCCTCTTAGCTTTATTAACATAGCATTTAGAGCATTTAAGCACATACTCTAGGACATCCTTATGAAGTCTAGGATAGTCAAACTCCCTCTTAACAAGATGATGAGTCTTGTTAACTCCTCGGTGTCTAGCACTAGGTGTGTCATGATACTTTCACAATATGTGATGTCTCATCTCAAAATTTCAAGGGACACACACCTTACAATTATGTAATAGATATCCATCATGAATATTGTAATTCTTCCACTTGAATCATAATTGAGTAATCATTGATACACCATCCTCACTAGAAATCGATGTATTTCAATCACCTTTCCCAATGGTTTCCCAAATGTCAAAATATGGAGGATGAAGTCTACATTTATTTCTAATGGATCAAGTATCTTGTTGGTGAAAATGATCAAGCCTACACATTTGGCTTAGCATGGAAGACATTGTGTGAAAGCACTTGATGATTCATGTGAACCATAGATTGTAACTTCTTGATCATTTACCGCTCTAAAAGATTAGATTCTTGAAGAATCTTGTAAAAGCCTATATCTCATGGAGTTAGGAAGAATATTATTCTTGAGTTCAATTGAGAGAATAACTCCTAAATCAATGGAGTCACTTTTAGTTGGATCCAATTTTGAATTTAAAGTTCTAAACTTATTAGAAACACTTATATAAAAGGCTTTATAAAATCTCGTGGCCATATGTGTGACTCATTTAGAGCTCTCTCCTTGATCATTTGTAGGACTTAAGTACCTTACACTAAATCTAACTCATTTCACCATCATTGAGCATCATTACAATGCCAATGACTTTGTACAATCATGTTTTATAATACATATATCTCATTGAACATCTCTGTCCACTTCTCTGCTATAACAACTTAGAAAACTCAACGTCTCCTTGTCATATCCCAGTGAATACTCAACCATTTGGCATAATCTTTGGCTTGTTGGAACCACCTTAAAGTTATTTTGTGTTGCCAAAATATCAAGGCATTTGATTCAGGCATCTGGGAGAAATCATCTTCAAAGTGCTCACTGGTCATCTACTAGTTAGTCCCTAAAAAGTCAATTGTTACTATACTGTGAGCTCTAAGTAAAAAGGCCAGTAGGTGTATGGACTAAAATAGCAAGCTCTTTAACACTAGCCATTCTTGAACTAGTCTGTTTTGGATTAATTGTTTCAAACATCAACTCCAAAGTACATAGGTACTTTCTTGATGTCATTTGCAATCTAAAAGGGCCTACTTCATAAATCTAAAAAGTATTGGGGCTGGTACAAAGCAGGTTTTAGCAATATCACCTCACTTCCTTGAGGTATCCATCCATCTCTTCCAACAGTGGTATTAGAGGAAGTTGAGGTAAAATGGGAGATGGTTTCCCTTCTTTCATTGACAAGTTGGACAGGAATAATTATCCAACATGGTCATTGAGGATGAAGACCTATCTACAAGGAATAAGTCTCTATGGAGAAATATCAAGAGATGAGGAGATGCCCACATTTAGAAGCAAGGATCAACCTACAAGAGAGGAGCAAGAAAGACTCAAGTCATGGGGTGTGCCAAAGATGCTTTAGCTAGGTCATATCCACTTAACTCTATCTCTGACTTCCTTCTTCCTCATATTAGGAATTACAAAACTTCTCAAGAGATTTGGGATACTCTATCTTCATACTTTTCTTCCAATACAAGAGCTAGGAAAGATCAATTGTGGATGGAGTTTACTACTCAAAAGAAGCAACCTAAGCAGAATATCTTAGAGTATGTGACCTAGCTCAATTGGCAAGCATAGGAGAGGATATTGAAGAGGAGCAAATAGTGAGACAGATAATCAATAGCATCAAGGCAAATGATAAGTGTAAATCTTTCACAACTGTGATGGATATTTATATGGATATGCAAATCCCTGAGCTAACCACTCGCATGGGGCAACTCTTCACCCATGAGGCCAAGCTCAACAAAAATGGTGAACCATCAGGAGGTAACAATTATTCTGCCCTCTATATAGGAAAGTCTAAGGATAAAGGAAAGAGTAAAAGGTTGCAAGATGAAGGTGCTACTTCTCAAGCTAACTATGCAAGGAGAGGTAGGAATTCAAGAGGAAGGATCAGAGGAGGTAAGCACGGTAGGGGGAGATCTTGAGTCAACTCTTCCCCATGCAATATATGTGGACTGTCTAATCACACAACAGATGAGTGCTAAAACAACAATTATCAAGGAGGATACAAATCAAGAAAAGACTTCAACAACTATACAGAGGATCAAGAGGATTCTCTTCTCATTATGAACATGACCTCAAAACAAGGTATGAATGATGAGCACCTCTTTTGTATTGACTCAAGTTGTTCAAACCTTGTAGCTAGCAATATAGCTCTCGTTTCTGATCTTGAAGAGCCCAAGGGAAAGCACTAAGTGCAGACACATGATGATACCAAGCATTCAGTTGTCAAGGTAGGAAATGTCAAAACTTCTAATGGAAAAACGAATCTATTGAATAGAGTTCTTTATGTACCTACTATCACCATGAATTTGATGAGTGTTGGACAGATAGTGGAAAAGGGTTTGTAGGTTAGGTTCAATAAATTTGGAGCCTTTGTGGAGGACCCCCAACATGGATTCAGGAGAATTACAAAGGGAGAGAAAACAAGTAGATTGTTTACATTCGAGCTTGAGGACACTAGAAACATTGCACTTTCTAATTATAAGGATCAAACCTTGTCTGAGTTAGAGATATGGCACAAAAGCTTAGGACACATTGGTGAGAGAACATTGAAGGAGATATGCAGAGATAAATGTGTACTTGGAATACCTAATGTATCCAAGCAACATATGATCTATAAATGTGGTGCATGTCAGTTTGGTAAATCACAGAGGTTACCCTTTACAAAGAAAGGCTATATGCGTGAGGATTATTTGGAACTTGTCCACATAGATATGTGGGGACCAAGCAAGGACCCTTGAATTTTAGGATCAAGGTACTATGTGTCATTTATTGATGATTTCAATAGGTGGACTATCTTGTATTTCATGAAACATAAGGATGAAGTGTTCATTTGTTTCAAAAAATATCTTGCACTTGTGGAAAATCAAATAGGAAAGAGCTTAAAGAGGATAAGGTCAGATGGAGGAGGTGAGTAATTCTCCAATGAGTTTGATGCATTTTTTCATGACATAGGTATCAAGAGGTAGATCACTACTAGATATACTCCTGAGCAAAATGGAGTAGTAGAGAGAAGGAAGAGATTGATTGTGGAAGCAGCTAGATCTATGCTAAATGAAAACAATTTGCCTAATTATTTGTGGGCAAAGAGTGTTTCTACTGCCACTTATCTTATTAACAGGTTACCTTCTAAGTCCCTTGATGGGATGACCCCCTATTAGGCATGACATGGTAGGAGACCATCACTTGAACATTGCAAAATATTTGGTTATGCTGCTTATGTGCATGTTCCATCTCAAATCAGAGGTAAGTTAGACCCTAAGGTAGAGAAATGCATCTTCAGAGGGTATGATATAAATCAAAAGGGGTACGGGCTTTATAAGCCACCCAACAAAGGATTTATGGTTAGTAGAGATGTTGTGTTTGATGAGAATGTCTCTTGGTTTGAAAGTGAATGCATGAAGGTCAAATTGCCATATGACTTGGAAGAAGAATTTCCAAGCCTCACCAACGAGGAGCCAAGCAAAACTGAAGACATCAAACCAAATGATGAGGGCACCATCAACTTGGAAGAGTCTAAATAATGGAAATCAAAAGGCAATGTGAAGATGAAGAGATTGGAGCACATACTTGAGTCATCCAACCAAACCTTAAGGAGATCACAAAGAGAGAGTGAGAAGCCAATCAGATATGGGTATGATACTTTATTAGTCACTAAGCATTCTATTTATCTTGCTAAGGATTCATCACTTGAAGAACCTTCTTCATATGAAGAAGCAAGTACCAAATCAGAATGGAAGGAGGCTATGGACGAAGAAATAGAAGCACTCCAAGAGAATGACACTAGGGAGCTAGTACCCAAGAAAGCATCAATGAAGGTAATTGGTTCTAGGTGGATTTATAAAATCAAAAGGAATTCAGATGGATCTATAAATAGGTACAAAGCTAGGCTTGTGGCTAATGGTTTTGCACAAACCCATGGAGTAGACTATGAAGAAACATTTTCACAGTAGCTAAGATGCCAACCATTAGAATATTGGTAAGTGTAGCTGCATCTAGAAATCGGAATATGTATCAACTAGATGTAAAAAATGCTTTTCTCAATGGGTGGATTTCAAAGGAGGATTACATGGCTCAACCTCCTGGCTATGAAGATCCAAGCAAGGTAAATCATGTATGCAAATTAAAGAAAGCTCTTTATGGTTTGAAGCGGGCACCTAGGACATGGAACCATAGGTTAACAACCTATCTTCAAGATCAAGGATTCATGATGAGCAAGGCCAATTCTTCTTTTTTTTATCAAGAGAAGTAATTCAAAAATGATATATTTATGTGTATATGTGGATGACATCTTATAGGTAGTGATGCTAATGGCATCAAACAAATAAAAAATCAGATGATGCAGGAGTTTAAGCTCACTGACCTAGGGTTTCTGAAATATTTTCTTGGACTTGAGTTGGTATATACTAAATCTAGAATCTACATCACTCAAAGGAAATATGTGCAGCACATGTTGAAGAAGTTCCACTTGGAGAATGCAAAAGTAGCCAGCACCACTATGGAGGTAAATCATAAATTGAGTGCTCGCGAAGGTGATTTCCTTGAAGACATTGTAGGTTATCAAAGCATAGTTGGAAGTCTAAACTATGCAACATTAACAAGGATTGACATATGTTATGGAGTAAGTGTTCTGAGTCAATTCATTCATAAACCTAGATCACCTCACTTGGAAGCTGCTAAAAGAATTTTGAAGTATCTCAAAGGTACTCAAAATCAAGGTCTTTACTTCCCATACACATCAAATTTGGACATAAAGTTGTACTCAGATGCAGATTGTGCAAGATGTAAGGATGACAAAAGAAGTACTTCTCGCCATATATCTTTTGCAGGTGAAAAGCCCATCTTATGGTCTTCAAAAAACCAATTGTTGCTCTATCTTCAACAAAGGATGAATATAGGGGATTAGCAAATGCAACACAAGAAGCTATTTGGATTAGATTGCTCTACTCACATTTGGGACTTCACACTCATTCACCAATGATCTTTGGTGATAATACTAGTTCTTTGCATCTTGCAACCAACCCCATTTATCATGCAAGAACTAAGCACTTCTACTATCACTATGTTAGAGAGAAACTCTTGAGCAAACAGACTCAACTAGCATATGTATCTACAAATATGCAGTGTGCTCATTTGTTAACCAAAGCACTTGATGGTACAAAACTTTACATGTTTAAAACCATGATTGAATTACAGGATGTTCAAGAAGATTGATGAAGCAATGCAAGCCAAGATTTTTGGCTTGAGGGGGATCTCTTGGTGCAAATGATCAAGCCTACACATTTGGCTTAGCATGGAAGACATTGTGTGAAAGCGCTTGATGATTCATGTGAACCATAGCTTACAACTTCTTGATCATTTACCATTGTAAAAGATTAAATCCTTGAAGAATCTTCTAAAAGCATATATTGCATGGATTTAGGAAGAATATTAGTTATGAGTTCAATTTAAAGAATAACTCCTAAATCAATGGAGTGACTTTTAGTTGGAGCCAAGTTTGAATTCAAAATTCAAAACTTAGTAGAAACACTTATATAAAAGGCTTTGTAAAATTGCATGGCCATATATGTGCCTCATTTAGAGCTCTCTCCTTGATCATTTGTAGAACTTGAGTAGCTTACACTAAAGCTCACTCAGTTCACCATCATTGAGCATCATTACAATGCCAATGACTTTGTACAATCATGTTTTATAATACATATATCTCATTGAACATCTCTGTCCACTTCTCTGCTATAACTACTCGTAACACTCAACTTCTTCGTGTCATATCTTAGTGAGTACTCAACTATTTTGCATAATCTTTGGATTTTTAGAACCAACTTAAAGTCTATTATGTGTTATCAAAATTTCAAGGCATTTGATTCATGCATCTGTGAGAACATTAGGGGAAAAAATGGACTCTGCATGGGCCTTGTAAGGATTCCTAATTTTTAGGGATTAAAATGCTTAATCTAGTGGTTTGAGGAAGCATACAAAACCACCAGTGGTATTCTCAAATAAAATAGTATTTGATAGCTTTCATATTTAAATTACTAAATTGGAGTGTTTTGAGCCCTTGGATATTTGAGTTCAATGGCTTAGATTAAGTTGAAGGGCCTCTAGAGAGAGAAGGTAAAAAATTCATGGGAGTTTTGTCCTATTCAAGCAGGCTTTTTTGGCCATTCTCTGCACAATTTTAGGCCCTTGGATTGGCTCAAATCCGATGGATATCCAGATTTGGGGCTGATCTTCACAGCGCGGGCGATGTGAGCCGTTGGATGAAGTTTTGATCTAAAAGAGGAGAACAAAAGGCACCCAAGATCATCATGGGCACCCATCCTAGCCATTGGATCAAAGCTCCATCTAAAGGCCCAAATTTAAGGCGCTCAAATCCCATGGGCATCAATGAGAACCCTCAGATCTAAGCCCCATCCAAGGGTCATAAAACATAGGCGCCTATTTGAAGCCTCATTTGATCTTAGCCACAAGATCTAAAGCCAATCCAAGGGTCATAAAGCAAAAGCGCCTTGACTTTTGTCCTCTAGCGTCTACCTTTGGATTTTGAAGTCCATCCAACGGCTAAAATTCATTTCCGAAAATTCGAAAACCATTCAAGTGGAGAAAAGAAGGAGTTTTAGGTGGTTTTTTTCTCTTTGACCACACAAAAACAAGGGAAGACTAGGCCTAGCCTATGTGATCTAGGGACTAGACTATGGCCACCACCCTCTTCTCATTGGTCCATCACTAATCCCTCCTTAATCTAAAAGGCCCATTTAGGGTTCATTTTTTCCCCTAATGAATCATCTTCGAAGTGCTCACTGGTCATCTACTCATTATTCCCTAAAAATTTGGGAGTAAGATTTGGTTTGGTAAACATATTTCTTAGAGCATAGTTGATCATTTTAAATGATTCCACTTGCAATAAAATAGCAAGTTTTTTAATACTAGCCATTCTTGAACTAGTCTGTTTTGGATTAATTGTTTCAAGCATCAACTCCAAAGTACATAGGTAGTTTCTTGGTGTCATTTGAAAGCTAAAAGGGCCTAAATCATAGCTCTAAAAGTATTAAGGCTAGTACAAAGTAGGTTTTAGCAGTACCACCTCACTTCCTTGAGGTATCCATCCATCTCTTCCAACATATCATACTAGTGATTAGAGTAAAATTCAATCCATTAAGGATAGGCATGTGGCTAACTGAGTTAGCCACTACATTAAACTTCCCTCCTATGCCTAAGCTCATATTAAAAGTCTTTAAGGGTCTCTACCCATCGGGCCTTATGACCTCTAAATTCCAATTGATTAGAGAACCACTTGATTCTCTCTTGATGAAACAGTATCATAACTTTGGCACCATATAAATAATGATGTCACTTGTTCAAAGCATGGAAAATTGCATACAACTCCTTCTCATAGATGGAGTAACTTTTTGAGCAGGTTCTAGTTTTTTGCTCTCAAAGGCCACTCTCCAACCATCTTGAACGAAAAGTGCTGCTATATCAAAATCACTTGCATCAGTCTCAACCACAAAGGGTTTATTGGGATATGTTATAGGTAAAAGTGGAGTTGTAGCTATTGCTAGCTTCAACTTTTCCATACTCTACTTTTATTAATCTCCCCAATGAAAGGCTTTCCTTTACCTTGAACTTGTTCCATAAAATTTTGGCATAATCATTAATGAATCCTTGCTGGAAACCTTATAAGCCTAGGAACATTTGAAGCTCTTCAAGGTTCCTAAGATGTTACCATTCGGTAATAGACCATACTTTATCACGATACATCTAAATTCCATCTTGGTAGAATATATACCCAAGGTATCTAACCTCTGTTCTCAAAAATTCACACTTTCATTCTTTAACAAAGAGTTAATTTTCCCTCAACACTTGGAATAATTACCTCAAGTGTTCCAAGTGTTCCTCTTTTGATCCATTATAGATCTGAATATCATCCAAAAAATCTACTACAAACTACCTAGATATGGTCATAATAAATTGTTGATGAACGTCATGAAAGGGAAGGGAAAAGGCATAAAAAAGAACTCATAGTGCCCATATCTAGTCCAAAAAGCAGTTTCAAGGCCATCCTTTGTCCTAATTCTAATTTGGTGATATCTTTACCTAAGATCAAGCTTGGTAAGATACCCTACTAGATGTAACTGATCAAATAGGTCTTCCAACCTAGGCATTGGAAACCTATTTTTGATCATTACTTTATTTAATGCACTATAATCTAAACAAATTTTCATATACCCATCTTTCTTTTGACTAAGAGCATTGGTGATGCCTAAGGTGAGTTACTAAGTCTAATGAATCCTTTGTTGAAATGGTCCTAAAGTTGCTTCTCTACATCCTCATGTTGGGATACACTAAGCATATACAATGGCTTACAAATAGGGTTAGTGTTAGTAACTATCAAAAAGGCATGGTCAATGCCCCCTCTCTCAAGTGATAACCCTCTACTAGTTAAGTCGGTGGGGAAAACATCTCAAAACTAAAACATAAGATCTTAAAACGTTTAACTACACACTTTTGCAAAAATGAATAATAAAAATTCTTTTTCATATTTACATCACTCGCATGAAAATAAACATTAAATGAGGTGCATATACAATTCTCAAGGTCATGACTATACAATAAAACAATCTCCTATACATGCTCAAAATGAAATAGACTATACATTTTTGAAGATGAAATCAGAGGGGCACTAGGTATAATTATATATCTCTCTCCCTAAATACATAATTTACTTCCCTTTTTTATGAATTCAAAAATGTTGTTTTGGTAATTGTGTTTAAGTGTGCCTCCAAACCCCCATAGCCACTCTCTACCTAATACAAGGTACACCCTCTCCATATTCATTATTTAGAAGTCTACAAGGTTAGAGTATCCTTGTATCTAAAATTTCGAATTGGATACCATAGCATCCCATATCCGCTTATCTTCCTCTTGCATCATAGATACTATATATTTATGTGCACTAGGTTATTGGGGAATCTTCAACTTCAAGACTTGAGCATACTTTATGATGTTATGTGTGGTGAACTCATTTATCATGGCTCTCACCTTGGTCTCATAAACACTATTGTGAAGCTTAACTAAGTCATGTCATCCAAATTGAGGTGAACACAATGACTAAGTTAAACAACAAGTGTGCTCTATATCGTCGCACATAACTTCCACCTCGTTGCAGCTAGATTTTCCATGTATTGGACGTGTCTCCACTAGGTGGACCACCTTTCTGTTGATATATTTAGGTAGTGATGTGTGTGAACATTCTAGGACTTTCGGGGCACTTTTTTCCCTCTTTAGGAGGTTTTTCCCCCCTCGGCTTGTATATACGCCTATAGCCCTAACGGGTTACTTATCTTTGTACATTCTAGTGGTAATACATTTAATATTTTGTGTTGTGATCAAGGCTTCTTCTTCTTCCTTATGTTGTTTGCATGCTTTCGTAGACCTCGAACCCCAACAATTGGTATCAGAGCAGGTCACCACTTCATCTAGGGCATCATCGACACCCTCGTAGTTACAGTCTCAAAATGGCATGAAATTTGGTGTGCATACTAAAGGTGATTAGGAGATCAAAACAGCTTTGCTACATGGCATCAAAATCATGATTTGAGCTCATTTTGGCTTTCGAATGCACTATTGTAGTGCTTATGCAACCAATTTTATCTTTTTGTGCCAAAGATATATACAGGTTTTGGTTCGCTAGTATAAGCACCTCAAAGTCTACTATAGATTTATCGAAACTCATTACAGTGAATTTGTTCAATGTTTTTAGATACAATAATTATATGCATCATGGTATTTTAGTGACTGGCCATGGCTGAAAGCAGTGATGTATTCCATATGTTGGCTATTAAGGATAAGTTGGACGGTACCAATTATCCATTGTGGGCTCATATGATATGTCATGTATTGGTTGCAAACAGACTATGTAATATTGTGCAGGATGTTGAAAAACATCCTATTTTGCCTGCAAACATTGTTACTGAAGGTGATGCAGATGGCATTAAAGATCGTGATATTCTTCATGTTCCTATTCGTGTTACGGTTCTTACTACACCTACTATAGAGCAAATTTGTTGGAATGGCAAGGATGCTCAGGCACATGCATTGATAGCCTTGTCTACAAAACGTGCCATTATACCTCACATTTGCTCTTACAGAACAGCTAAGGATGCTTGGGATACCCTTACCACTTTATACCATGCAAGGAATGAGGCTCTTGTTGCTTACCTCCGAAAATAGTTGGAAAGTGAGCACATGAATGAAGGTGATTCCATGGACAATTTTCAGACAAAGATCAAAGATTTGAAAGAATAGTTGATTTGTGCTGATGAAGTCTTGCCTGATAGTTCACTTTTGCAGACTATTCTAAATGGTCTTCCTGATTCATATTGGGGTTTTGCTTCTACTCTTTTTTTGATGATGAAAGGCAATCCAAATGCCTAAACATTTGAGGAGTTAGTCTCTATTCTATTGCAGGAAGATCAATCTAGGCAAAATAGGTCCATTATGCATGTTGCAAATCAAGATTTCCTAGATAGTCAGAAGGGCAAAGGTAAATGGAGCTCTTCTACTTTGCGTGACAACAAATTAGATGCACCTTTGTCATATCATACTCGATGAAGCTCTCATAGTGCCTCTTTTGCATCAGATTGATATGCTATGGATGCATCTAATCTATGTGATGAGAATGAGCCTTTTTCATTTAACAAAGCACAAAATTCAGAAAAATGGATGGTTGCTTTGCAATCTAAATATGATGCTATAATGAAGAAAGCTACTTGGTCTTTATGTGGCTCGCCTCCTGGCAAGAAGGCCATTGGCACTAACTGGGTTTACAAGCTAAAGCATAAGCCTGATGGAATGGTTGATAGGTATAAGGCTAGGCTTGTTGCAAAGGTTTATGCATAGGAAAGAGGCATTGATTTTGATGAGACCTTTGCAGCTACATGTTGTATGACTACTATTCAGAGCATCTGTGTGCTTACAACCCATCATGGTGGAATGTACATCAGTTGGACATTAAAACTGCATTTCTGAATGGTGACTTGCACGAAGAAGTTTATGTTTTTTAGCCCTGTGGCTTTGTGCAAAGAGGGCATGAAAACCAGGTGTGCAAGTATGGTAATACATTCAATATTGAGTGTTGTGCTCCAAGCTTCTTCTTCTTCTTCCTTGTGCTGTTTGCATGCTTCCGCAAATGGCTAACTCCAACAAAACTTGTAGGTGGATTTCTCTTTGAATTTCAAATTCAAATTGAAAAAGAGTAACTATAAAAGTAGCTTGAAGTCTCCCAGCCATGAGGGCCCCCATTATTGAGCTTATTGTTGATCATTTGTATATGTTGAGTGGCCTACATCATAGCCCCCTCTTAGCACTATCATTGGGCATCATATTATGCCAATGATCATGTACAACATTTTCCTATAATACATTATATCATTGATCATGTCTGTTGGTCTCTCTGTCATTGTCACTTAGAAGAGTGTACTTGTGCTCATATCTTCGTGATCCCTCCATCATTTTCAGTGTTCTATAGCTCATTGGAACCAGCTCATATTGTGCTACAAGTTACTAAAAATTGAAGAAGTCTCATTTAGCCAATTGGGAGAAAATCGTCTCTAAGTGGTCACTAGTCATTCTCTGTAGAGTTCCTAAAATATCACCGATAAGCTTCTACTTGCTAAAGACATTGTTCAGTGTGTACTCTATCATTTTAAGTGATTCCACTTGGAATCATTAGCGCTCTAAGCTAATTAGATACACTCAGAAGGAATGTTGCTAATTGCTATTGTAATATGAGTACTTAGCAAAATATCCACCAGATGTCAAGACCAAATTAGCAACTTTTTGGTCACTAGCTAGTTGCAGAAATTATCTATTTTGATCCAATGGTTTGAAGCATCATCTCCAAAGTACATAGGCACTTATTTAGTGTCATTGGAAAGCTAAAGGGGCCTACAACACAACCCTGAAGTAAAATAGGGTAGATACTAAGCACGGATTAGCTATACCAACTCATTTCTTGGGGTGTCCATCCATATTTCCGAACATTGAAGACATTCAACTTCATTGGACTAAAAAAACACTAGAAAAGGATCTAAGTACCTTGGGTAACACAATTTCTATTTGTTCTTTACTTTGCATGCAAGGTATTATTAATGGTAAGTGGTTAATATTTTACATGATGATGGTAGTTTGCATGATTTTAGTTCGCATACATTAGTGCAAGATCTCCAATTAAACCCACTTCCTTCTATGTATAAAGTTAAAGCTGCATTTCAAAGAAATAGATATATCGTTACAAGTGAAGTGCATAACGTTTAGATGTGTATAGCTTCATACATAGATGAACCCACACTCTTCATTGTGTTGGAAATGAGGTCGGCCTATAACAAATACCACCTTTGTGCATAAAGAGAATATGTACCTGAATTCTTAACATAAGATGCAAATCTTATGTTAACCACCATCCAATGTCTTTGAAGTAACCTAAAATCTTCATGTAGAAGACAATCTTCAAATACTCCATGTAGATAGCCGATCCTCACCACCAAGCTGCTAATGACCAAGTCCTCTCCATGTGCAAGAGTGTGAGCACACTCTTCTCTTCCAAGAAGAACTCCATAGCCGCTCCTCAACATGCTCCAACAAAGCACCATGGCTGCTCCATGTGCTGGAAGAAACACCACCTCTATTGAAGTCCAACCACCAAGGCTTGTGTTGAACACTAGAATAAACAATAAAACATGCTCTTCTTATATAATAGAGAGTATATTTGAAAATCCCTTCCAAAATCACATAAAACGGCGATCTACGATCTGAAAGTACTAAAAACTATCGTCGTTGGTGCGTGCGCTGTCCGTTTGTTGTTATGAAAAAAGCTGAATACAAAAGAAAATCCTTCACGTTGCGCTGCGTGCTAGTGACAGGGATTGAACCGGCACCCTAGCTTTGGTAGGCCAATTAACTAGCCAAGTGCTCACGCGCTGTTGTTGTACAAAGATCTATACTAAAGAGCTACTCATGATGTAAACTGTGAGTTATATGGATCAATTTCCAACCAATGAGACATTGTTTTCCAACAATCCCCCATGCAATGTCATATTGGCACAATTTGGACTGGATCTGCAACCTGTCGCAAGTTGCAAATTATCACAAGCTTCAAGCTTGTACTTCCAAACTAACCTTCAAACCTATTCTTCAAAAAGTCTTCTTCAAAACTGAATTTGACTATTCTTCAAACTTCAAATACCTGAACTTGGTAAATATGAACCATAATACCTGAGAAAATATGCAAACTCGATATCCAATAGTGTTTTCATCAAGCAATCACTGCTTGACAACAGATATAGCATGAACTGTCTCTGAACATGTTATTTCCTATCTTCAAAAACCTGAAAACATACACTAGGATCCACATATTTGCATTTACCTTCCAAAAAAGCTTTCTCAACGTACTTTTGTTGTGTCATGTAAATACACTAAACAAAATCAAGAACTGAATCCTGGAACCTATGACTGATAACTCACAATTTAGTGTATTATGAACACTACTGGTTCATCTCTGACTATACTCAAGTCAAGTCAAATCAACTTAACTCAACTGAAATCAACTCATGAGTCTAATCAAAACATCTATGATGCCATCATGTCTTCATCCTTGTTCAATGTGTAAATCCTTCATACCTCTTTCTTTTAGAACCTGGTATAAACATAAATGTGCGCACTTCTCAAACATACCTCTCTGAAATATCAAGCTTCTCTTTAATAGAACTCTGGAACCTTCTCCTGAACAGGAACACCCTAACAAGAACTTTCTCCAGACATTCCCTTTGTTCCTTCTTCTTTCAAAGCTGAAACATAAAGAGAACCTGACAAAGGAAATATAGGAATACCTGAAATAGGAATACCTCTAGATATGACTTTGTATTCTTCCACATATGGCACAAAATAAGTCTTCATGTTTCATCACCCCCTGGATGATTTAACACTAGTATCCAGAATTCTTCAAATATATCAGAATTTATGAAATCTGGAACGTCTTCCTTCTTTCAATAAATCTGATCTTCAGTGATCAAATACCTGTATATGAAACAAAATCTCTTAATCTTGTTTATTAGCACTGCAATTGCCAATAGCTTTCACTGTAATAGCTTCCCATATTGTAGAATAAGGTTAGCTGATCTATTTTAAGAACCTTGTTGAAAGCATTAACGGATTCATAACCTTCTGCAACATAACAAGTATTTTCTTCTATCTCTTTGCAACACTAATCTGATAGAATCTGAATCTTTGACTTACTTCTTCCAATGCTAAGAACCTTCATTAAAAAAGGATAGACAACTGACTCATAAATACTTAAGATCTTTCATGATCGTTCAAGATCATTCAAGATCATATAAGATCTATCAAGATCATACAAGATCATCCAAGATCAATGATCTCTCCTGTGTAGAATCTGCTTTCATCAAACCTTCATGACTGAATGTTTGATTTGTTACCTGAATGTCTCCAAGTGTCCATGCTTTTTACAAAGTTGTAAAACTTTTCTTCAAACAAATCCTTCCCAAGAATCTGCAACTCCGACTTGAAACATAAGTGGACAAACTTCTCACCTTGAGAACTCCAAAAGCTGCAAGTTGATACTTCAAATCTTCATATTCTACCCGGGTGAAATGTGATAGTACCTGCTTGATTTTCTTTTGGCTAACTCCACTTCTCAATCAAGTGCTAGGAACTGATGGAACACCTTTTTGAATACACGCATGTCTCAAGACAATCATAGAAAGTAGATTCTTCAATTGACTAGTACATGAAAAATCTGAATTTTCTGAAGTTTTCTGAAAATACTGAATATGAGGTAACTTTTCAAAACATAAAACCTCTCTCCAAGTCTCCAACATCTTCTACAAATACTCTTTTACCTTAAGGATTAGATAAAGAAGAAATATACTTCTCTGCAACTTGTCATATACCAAGTAGCTCTGTATTGAAACTTCAAGAATTCTTTGAGGGAACATATAAGCTGCCTGCTTAAAAAGTCTTCAACTAAAACATAACTCATACACATATGAGTCAAAACATATAAGTTGCCTTTCTGTCTCTCAATGCAATTCTTTATCAGAACCTACTAAAACATGACCAAGTATAATGCAAAACAAGAAACTGCTTCTTCTTTATACTATCTTCACACAAGATGTTCTCGTAGACTTGTCTTTGGATGTAGAGGATTAAGTAAAAAAAGTATATGGGAAATATATGAGAAAGGAAAGTCTTACTTTTCTTTTGAAAATGATGGACTTTCTTCTTCTGCATCTTTCTTCCACCTGATGATGATGTTGACGTCTTCAAACTTCTCTTCATAGTGCTTGATAAGCCTAGTTGGCTTCTATTCGGTAACTGCGTATATGCAGTGAAGTCAATGACTCACTATGGAGGTAAACATGTCAGTACTTGCAGTTTTATGATATTTTGAAACTGGTCATATGTTCATTTTTCAGAGGATACTCTGGAAATTTTTTTCCAAATTTCTGGTTTTGTTAACCATACAATGGTGGATTTACTCCTTGATACACTTATTTGTGTTTGGAATCTTCTAGCTCCATTATCATTCTATTAAATTCTCTACCATCATGGCATTAGAGGTGTCGGGCACATCTGGTGGATTAGGGCCTAGTGCTAATGTTTCAAGGAGGAGCTATAACTTGGCAAAGATCATTTTTAGATACAAAAATTTGATGGCACAAACTTTGCTCTATGGAAGAATCAGACTAATGATGTGGTGATTCAAAGGAGGCAAAGGAAGCCAGTAAATGGAATTTCAAAGAAGCCTACTGACATGGATGAAGATGATTGGGATGAGTTAGATGAAATGTCCAGGTCTACCATTCACTTGCACCTAGCAGATAATGTTTACTTTGCAGTATTAGACTATGAAAGTGTAGAGGAGCTTTGGAAGAAGTTACACAATACATATGAAATAGAGATGGCATCAAATAAAGTGTATCTGATGAGAAAATTATATGACCTTCGCATGAAGGATAGAGATAGTTTTGCTGCTCATCTAAATGATTTTGATGCTATATTCTCCCAATTACAAGCTCAGAAAATGGATATGGATAATGAAATGAAAGTAGTATTGTTGTTATACACCTTTCCATCCGGGGATACATTTTGCATAGCTATTAGCAATAGTGCACTTGGTGGTAACCTCATCTATGATGAAATATGTGGAACACTCTTGGGTGAGGAGATTCATAGAAAAGCAATGGTTGGCACTCGGAGTGGAGATGCTTTTAATGTTCGTGATTCTTACGAAGGAAAGAATCAACAATGTGGCAGGAGCAAGAATAAGGAAAAGAATGGTCAACAGAATAAGAGTGGAAGTAAATCAAGGAAGAGGGATATTGAATGGCATTATTTTCATAACAAAGCACACATGAAGAAAGATTGTTATGCATTAAATAATGCTAAAGGTAAAGGACTGAATGTTGATGGGAATGTTAAACAGTTACTTGTACCATCTACTTCGAATGTGAAGATTGTAGAAATTAATGCTATTTTTGATGATGCTAATGTGTTGACACTTGATAGTACTATGTCAACTGAGGCTCTTATGGCTAGTTCTATTTCCCACGCATGGCTCCTAGATTCTGGTAACTCTTTCCATGTGGCACCACACAGAGAATGGATCTCTAATTATGCAGCAAAGTCTCTTGGTACCGTGAGACTTGGTGACTCTTACTAGTGTGATGTGGGGATTGGAGATGTGGTTGTGCAGTTCATTGATGGTTCAAAATTTACTGTGCATAATGTATGCCATGTACCTTAGTAATCATGGAATTTGATGCCAGTTGGTCAACTTGATGGCCTTGGTTGCAAGGTGGTCTTCTATGCTCAGTCCTTTTGTATATTAGAGGGCAATATGGTTATTGGAAAATGAAGCAAAGTTGGCTCACTTTATACTTTATTTGTACCACACAAATAACACTTCTTAGCTATTACTGAACAACCTATGGCATGTATTTGGCATGGTCATTTGGGCCATATACTCATAGTGAAATGGAAAGCTTTCTCATTTTGGCTACTTACTTGTGTTATCTTTCTTTGATTTCTCATTTTGTGAGCATTTTCAATATGGAAAACAAGCCAAAAATGTGCACAAAATGCACATTGACTCTTCAACTCTACCTTTGGATGTCATTCATACAGATGTGTGTGGTCCTATGCCCACTAGGTCCTTAGGTGGTTCTCTTTACTTTGTCACTTTCATAGATGATGCTACTAGAAAATTTTGGGTATATCTTATCAAATCGAAGGATGAGGTATTCCCTATTTTCAAAAAATGGCTTGCTTCAGTTGATATTGAAAAAGGAACTAAGGTTAAGGCTCTACGTTCAGATAATGATGTGCATATACCTCACATGAATTCGTTAGTCTAGAGGGATTCGTAGAGAGTTTACATCTTCTTATACCCTAGTATAGAATGGCATAGCTGAAAGGATGAACAGAACTATTCAAGATAGAGTAGTTTCTATGTTGCATCATGCAAACCTCTCACAAGGCTCTTGGGTAGAACCAGTATTGACTGTAGTTCATGTGATTAACCTTTCACCTAGTATTGCTAAAGGTTTGAAAGTGGCACAAGAGTTATGGACAGGGAAGCCACCATATTAAAATCATCTCTGAGTTTTTGGGTGTGAAGCATATGTTCATATAACCAAGAATCTTAGAAAAAAGTTGGATTGTGAGTTAAAGAAAGGCATTTTTCTTGGATATGTTTAAGAAGGACAATTTGGATATCACTCATGGGATCCTGAGTCATGGTGAGTGATCAAATGTAGTGATGCCATTTTCAATGATTTTAAGATGCATAAACAGCCCATTAAGGAGGTTGAAGTGAGAAGAGTAGTGTTTGAGGATACTAGTCCTCCAGTTGGCATGCATAAAAATACTAATAGGGATGTTCATGAGAATGTCTGATCAGATCAGTCTGCACATGTTATTGTTCAGCAACCATTGAGACGCTCTGCATGTGTCTCACATCCACCTGATAGATATGTTCCGGGTGTAGATTTTGTTATGCTAATAGATGCCAGTGAGCCTTTTTGCTATAGAGAGGCTATACAGACAGAGAATCATGTCAAGTGGGAGCATGCCATGAAGAGTTAGTTGGATTCTATTCACAAGAATGGTACTTGGGATTTAGTACCTTTGCCAAAGGGCAAGAAAGCTTTACCATTTAAATGGGTATATAAGCTAAAATTCACATAAGATGGTGCTTCTCCAAAGTATAAAGTATGACTTCTTGCAAAGCATTTTAAGCAACAACATGATGTTGATTTCGAGGAAATCTTCTCTCCAGTGGACAAGATGACTGCCATGCGCATGTTGCTTGGATTGGTTGCAAGGGAGTACTTAGGGCTAGTCCAAATGGATGTGAAAACTGCTTTCTTGCATGGAGATCTTACAGATGAGATATATATGGAACAACCAGAGGGTTATGTAGTTCTTGGCAAAGAAAGTCTAGTTTGTGAGCTCAAGAAGAGCCTGTATGGACTAAAACAGTCCTCTAGAAAATGGTACCAAAAGTTTGATGCTTTTATGAAGTCTCAAGGCTATTCTCGAAGCAATGAGGATCATTGTCTCTACACAAAGAGATGCTTAGATGGCAGCTTGATATGCTTGATACTTTATGTCGATGATATGTTGATTGCTTGGAAGTCCTCTTATGATTTTTCAATTCTCAAAAGGAACTTGAGTTAGACATTTGTTATGAAGGATTTGGGGGATGCCAAACATTTCTTGGCATGCGCATTACTCCTCATATGAGTAAAAGATGCACATACTTGTCTCAAAGTGAGTTCATACCCAAAGTGCTTCCCAGGTTCAATATGTAGGGTGGAGAGGCATTGAGTACACCTTTACCCACATATGTGAAATTGAGCAAGGATGATTGCCCCAAATCAGATGAGGAAAAGGAATTCATGACCACAATTCCCTATAAATCTGTTGTTGGTAGTCTCATGTATGCTATGGTAGCTACGAGACCAAACATTGCAGTTATAGTGGGAGTTGTGAGCAGATATATGTCTAATCATGGCTAGAAACATTGGGAAGCGACCAAGATGATTTTGAGATTCTGAGTGGCACTAAGGACAAGTGTCTATGCTTAGGTAGAGGAAAAGCATCCATTATTGGTTACACAGAACCCTATGTACTGTGTTTTTTCTGCATATTTTGTAGCCTCTATGCAGAGTACCATGTGCAGTGCTTGGGTCTTGATTTTGTACTCCGAGTATATCATCATGGAGCTCTCGAGAAGGAGAGCGCACTCTGGTGCATCACCATCAAAATACTTCAGAGATCACCCCTCCTAGTCTGTTTGCCCCGGAGCCCGCTTAATCGAAAAGCTCTCTTGCCACTAAGCTACACTCTTGTTGTGTCTGAAGATTGGAAAAGACTAAGGTTAACATGACCTTGAACATGTTTTGGTCCCTCAAAACTTCATTCTTTTCTTTCAAAGCCTATTTTGAAGCATTTTTTTAGTGATTTTTGGAGTCATTTTGGGGTACTTTTGTGCATAATTCTCATTATACAGGTCCAATAACATCATGAAAAGTGCTCTTTTGTACTTCTCTAAAAGCAAATATTCATCTTTGGGGCTATAGTTTTAGCCACGATAGTAAGTCCACAGGTTTCTTGAAACATTTTTTGTTGTGGTGGGAGTTGCCACTGCAAATTTATGCAGGTTTTTTAGCCTAAAGAATAGAGTTGACAAACACTTGAAGGTGATACTCGCTAGTGTTTGGACTGCAAATTCAGCTTTTCATTCCCATTTTACTTCATATTTTGAGCACATATACACTATGTATGCTTTTATGGATACCGCTTGTGCGCATCTATGTGGTCATTGATATAGCGGTTACATTTTTTTTTGTAAAGCCTTTTACATTTGATAAAGATGGTCATGGTGATGTTTTCTTAATCGAGAGACACGCAGATGTCGGGGTCCCTTTAATGGTGTAGGTGGAAGACTTACCCAACCTCGCCATAGGAGATGTATGATAGTTGTTCATAGGTGCTCGATAAACCTAGTTGGCTTCTTTTGGGCAACTGATGATATGGAGTGGAGTCACTGATTCACTATGCAGGTTAACATGTTAGTACTTGTAGTTTTATGAGAATTTGACACTATTCATATGCTCATTTTCAAAAGGATACTTTGGAAAATATTTTCTAGAATTTTTAGCTTTTTCAACTATATAGTGGACGATTTACTCCTTGATACACTTATTTATGTGAGCACATTTACTCTCACATAATCTTTTGGTTGGTCATTACAATTCATTAATTCGATTTTCTAGGAAGACTTGTGAATTTTTTCCCAGAATCTAACACTTGGTCATCCTTTTTTGAGCTTTAGTGGTGTTTCCAATCTTCTAGCTTCATTATCATTCTATTCAATTCTCTATCATCATGGCATCAGAGGTCTCAGGCACATCTAGTGGATCAGGGTCTAGTGCTAGTGTTCTGAGGAGGAGCTATAACTTGCAAGGCAAAGAAATTTTTGAGATCCATGAATTTGATGGCACAAACTTTACTCTATGGAAGAATCAGATTAAAGATGCACTGGTTCAAAGGAGGCAATGGAAGCCAATAAATGGAATCTTAAAGAAGCATGTCAACATGGATGAACATGATTTGGAATAAGTTATGCAATACATATGAAAAAGAAACAACATCAAATAAAGTGTATCTAATGAGAAAGTTTTATGACCTTTCCATGAAGGATACAAATAGTGTTGTTACTCATCTAAATGAGTTTGATGGTATATTCTCCTAGTTGCAGGCTCATATGGACATGGATAATGAAATGAAAGCAATCTTTTTGCTATGAACCTTGCAATCATCATGGGATACATTTTGCACTGCTATTAGCAATAGTGCACCTAGTGGTAAACTGCAAAGTCTTTTGGTACTATGAGCACTTGGTGATTCTAATCAGTGTAATATTATTGAGATTGGAGATTGGGTTGTGCAGTTCATTGATGGTTATATGCTCAATCCTTTCGCATATCAAACGGCAATATGATTATCACAAAACAAACAAAAGTTGGCTCACTTTATCCTTTATTTGTATCACAAAAAAAAACACTTGTTAGCTATTACTAAACAACATATGGCTTATATTTGGCATGGCCTTTTGGACAATATATCATGTGGTGGAATGGAAAATCTTGCTCGTTTTGGCTACTTATTTGTGTTATCTTTCTCTGAATTTTCATTTTGTGAGCATTGTCAATATGGAAAGCTTCTTGAGAACAAGGAAGAGAGGAATCGGGGCATGTGGGATTGTATTACACAGAGGTAGACCATTGTCCATCTATATATCCCACTGGAAAGAGATCATTTTGAATCTTAAGAGATTAGATTATTTTTAAAAGATGAGGGGGTTTGTAAGGGGCTTAGATAAGGACATAGAGAGTTGTGAGAATAAATACACCAAAACCACCTGAGGTGGTAATCAAATATGCACAGACCTATGTGGACCATAATCATCCTCAATACACTCCTATGGAGATGGATCAAGGACTCGAACCTATGGGTACCACTAAATTCAAGAAGAAAATAGTTATGGGGAAAACAAAAATCTTCATAAAGAAACAAAGATCACAAGGGCCCAAGTTACCTATTGAGCAGTATGACACGGCCAAGAGGGAAAACATGTGTTTTAGGTGCATTTCTCCTAATCATTCACAATGGATTTGTCCACTTTGCAAGGGGGAAGAAAATAATGGAGGAACACCAACTAGTATGGCCTTTGAGAAGGGTCAAAAGGGTTGGAGTTTGAGGTCTATGGAAGCATGTGAAGAGCCCAAGGAAGAAGAAGAAGGTTGGAGCACAAACACAATACTGAATGTATTACCACTAGAATGTACAAAGATAAGTAACCCATTAGGGCTATAGGCTTAGATACAAGCTGGTGGAAGAAAACCCCCTAAAGAGGGAAAAAAGTGCCTTGACGGTCCTAGAGTGTTCTCACACATCACTAGCTAAATATATCAACAAATACTCCCTGGGAGTGATGTAGTGAACAAGGAGCTAGCACTCATGTATAAGGAAGTTCCAAGGTATGTGGAATCAATCCACCAAAGGAAGTAAGCCCAAAGCTTTGCGAAAAGCTTCAAACTTTTCCATAGGCAAAGCCTTTGTGAAAAGGTCTGCAATGTTCTCCTATGTGAGCACATATGCCAAAATGATTTCTCCAGCAGAGAACCTCCCCCTGACATAATGATAGTGCACCTCAATGTGCTTAATGCGAGCATGGAACACATGGTTCCTCGCAACTGCCAATGTGCTTTGATTGTTAGTGAAGATGGTGGTGGCAGGAGAGTGATCAACACCCAAATCAGCAATAAGGCATCTAAGCCACACACTCAAGAGTTTTTGTGAAAGCTATCCTATACTTAGCCTCACAAATAGAAGTGGGCACACTAGGCTGCTTCTTGCTCAACCAAGATATGCATGAGCTACCAATCATGAAGGATCCCCCCTTGGGATAAAACAATTCAAGTAGTTGGGTACCACTCAAGTAGTGAAAGATGCACTTAACCGCCTACCAATGCTTGAAACCTAAGCAATGCATAACCTTGCTCATATATGAGATAGAAAACTGAATATCTAGTTGAGTGATGCATAAGTAAATCAATCATCCAACAACCTGCTCATAGAGAACAACATCAAATGCATCTCCACCATCATGAAGACTCAATTGTAAACCTGCTTCCATAGGAGTGGAAATAGGTTTGCAATCTTCAAGGCCAAAACGCTACAATAATGTGTCAATATATTTTGTTTGACACAAATCCATTGCAAAATTATGTTGCATAAATTGAATGCCTAAATAATGATGCGAATGACCCAAAACAGACATCTCAAATGAGGCATACAAATGAGCATTAAAATAAGCAATTTGCTTCTCTTGAGGACCACAGAGCAGCATGTCATCATTATACACAACAATGATCAGAAGCACATCATTTGCATGCTTAACATATAAGGTGCTTTTAGTGGACTATTCTCAAAACCATGTGCAATCAGATAGGCATGTATCTTTTCATAACAAGCACCTAGTGCTTGCTTCAAACCATATAATGCCTTTTTCAATATGCACACTTAGTTTTCATGTTGTTTTTGCACAAAGCCATGGGGCTGAAAAACATACACTTCTTCATGCAAATCACCATTTAGAAATGCAGTTTTAATGTCCAAATGATGTACATTCCAACCATGATGAGCTGCACATGCACATATGCTACAAACAATGGTCATTTGACATGTAGGTGCAAAGGTCGCATCAAAATCAATGCCTCTTTCCTACGCATAACCCTTTGCAACAAGCCTAGCCTTATACTTGTTAACTATTCCATCATGCTTACACTTGAGCTTGTATACCCACTTAGTGCCAATGGTCCTCTTGCCAAGAGGGAAGTCACATAAAGACCAGGTACCATTTTTCATGATAGCATCATACTCTGATTGCATAGAAGCCATCCAATTTTTAGAATTTTCTACTTCATCAAATGAAATAGGATCATTCTCATTAGAGAGACTAGAGGCTACCATCACATAGCAATATAATGCAAAAGAGGCAATATGAGAGCCTCAACGAGTACAATATGACAGAGGTGCATCTAATTTTCTATCACACAAAGTCTACAATAGCCATTTTGGCATAGTTTTTGCCTCCTCAATATCAATTCTCTCATCAAAAAGTGCATCATGTAAATCTGCATAAAAAATGGAATGATCTGCATCATCACATGAAACCTGTAAAGGCTGAGAAGTTGCCTCATTAGGACCAGCACTAGAGTCTCCACTTATAAAAAGAGGGAGCAAAGTGTCATACATGTCTTTGAAGCTAACTAATGTCTCCTTAGTACATGAAAGTAATGGCTGAATAGCATCTTCCACAAAAACAACATCACAACTAACCAAAATGCAATTAGTTTGTGGATGATACAAACGATAGCCTTTGCTTTCAGAACTGTACCAAAAAGAAATACACTGCATTCCTTTATCATCCAATTTCCTACATTGTTGTTCAGGCACTAATGCATATGGGAGAGAACAAAAAACATGCAGGTGAGCAACAGATGTCTTGCGACCATGCCAAGCCTCATATGGAGTGATAGACGGCAATGCTTTAGTGGGACACCTATTAAGTACATATGTTGCACACATGAGAGCCTCAAGCCAGACTATGTGGTAAAGCCTGACTCTTGAGTGACTTGTTCTTTCATTTAGCAAATCCATTCTATTGAGGTGTATACGGCACTATACATTGATGTTTTATCCCACGTTCAATGAGAAATGCATTAAAGTTAGAAGAAATATATTCCCCCCTTAATCAAAAGGGAGGGTGCCCATTTTACATGCTGATAGATTTTAAGCCAAAACCAAAAACTATTTGAAGCGCATAAACACTTCAGACTTTGCTTCCAATGGATATACCCATGCATGCTTGGAAAATCATCAATGAAAGTCATGAAATAAAGATAGATTCCAAAAGAGGGTGTCTGCATAAGACCACTGACATCACTATGAACAAGCTACAATTTTTGAGTAGCTCGAACTAAACCATCTTTTGGGAATGAGGAATGCTACATTTTTCCCAAAATATAGCCTTCACATACATGTTTAATAGGTGACTCAGGTTTGGGTAGAGAGGACACCATTTCAAATTTTTGCAAGTGTAGCAAACTAGCAAAATTCAGATTACCAAAGCATGCATTCCAAAGTTTTGCACCTGAGAAAGCCTGAGAATCATGTGCTGCACATGCTGAATCATTCACAATTTCCCCATAAGCCATTTTGGCATAGTTTTTGCCTCCTCAATATTAGTTCTCTCATCAAAGTGCATCATGTAAATTTGCATCAGAAATGGGATGATATGCATCATCACATGAAACTTACAAAGGTTTTTATGATTGAATCTTCCTCTTGATTGTGAATAACCACCTCTTTGATATCCTCTTCCTCTCTTATTCTTGTAGTTCCTATAGCACTGATCTGTAGTGTGATTAGATAATCCACATATGTTGCATGGGGAAGAGTTGAAGGGTCTCCCCTTGCCTTGCTTACCTCTTCTACCCCTAACTCTTGAGTTCCTACCTCTCCTTGCGTAGTTAGCTTGAGAAGTAGTACCTTCATCTTCAATCTTTTTGCTTTTCCATTTCTCTTTAGACTTGCCTTTATCTGTGTATAGGGCAGAAGAGTTGTTACCTCTAGATGAGTCTCCATTTTTGTTGAGCTTGGCTTCATGGGTAAAGTGTTGCCCCATGAGTGTGGTAAGATCTAGAATCTGCATGTCTGTCTATAAGTCCATGGCAGTTGTGAAGCTTTCCCATTTGTCCTCTGCCTTGATGCCATTGATCACTTGATTCACTATTTTCTCCTCTTCAATCCCTTCTCCTATGCTTGCCAATTGGTCAACCACATCTTTGACTTTGGTCACATACTCTAAAATGCTTTGATGTCACGACAACTTTCTCCCGATTGGCTGAATGAAACTTCTTAAATCTTTGGTATCTTATACTAGACTTTGAGCTGGTTCCAATGTGCTATAGAAAATTGGAAATGATGGAGGGATCACGGAGATATGAGCAAGACAAGTACACTGTTTTGAGTGACAATGACAAAGAGACCAACAGAGATGATCAATGATATAATGTATTATAGGACAATGTTGTACATGATCATCGGCATGAATATGATGCCCAATGATAGTGCTAAGAGGGGGCTATGATGTAGGCCACTCAACATATACAAATGATGAACAATAAGCTCAGTAATGGGGGCCTCATGAGACTTCAAGCTACTTTTATACTGACTCTTTTACAATTTGAATTCGAAATTCAAATAGAACTCCACCTAAAAGTTCTTCCTCTAAATGAGGAGATATTCTCTCATGAGAAAAACTCGTACCACAAGGTTCTCCTAACTCCATGAATTTAGTGACTTGACAAGATTCTTCTAAGTCAAGTAAATTTTACAAAGGTTAATGGTGAAAACCATAAGCAATGGTTCATGTGGTTCTTCAAACAATTGTACATAGCTTCTTCCAATGCCTAGCCAAGTGTGAAGGCTTGGCATTTGCTCCAACATTTAGGAATCACCTGCATGTTGTGTACTTGAGCTCCAACAGGCTTCATGTCATTAGTTTGGAATCTATAGTTAGCTTTAGTATGATGAAACTTAACACAATGCCATCAAGTGATATGGGGCCTCTTTTGTTGAGCATCCATCATTGTAGTTTTGAAGGTTTGGAGGTTTTGTAGGTTGTAAAGCAAGTGTCTTGGGTATTGGTGAAAAATTGGATTGAGGAGGGCATTGGAAAGTACATGGGCACTAAAAAGTAGGTGAGCATTGAAAAGTAGAAGAAGGAAAAGTAGAAAAAGGATGATTTAAGGGAAAATTGGGCTTGATTGGTTGTGGTTGTTGATGCATTTTTTGTAAACGAATGGACTTGGTGATGGATTGAAACTCTTTCTGAGTATCATGTGCAAAATAAATAGCTTCATAGAGAGTTGCAGGATGTAGAGTGTTGAGTTTGGCTTGGATTCCCATCGCCAAACCATCTTCATACTTTCTTTGCAAGGTATCTTTAGGAATCATTTCAAGTGAACGAATAAGTAATAGTCGTTGCCAAAAATGTTTAGCATAGGTAGACATAGTATCTTCATGTTTCCATCCAAAATTTGTCCATGATCGACGTGCATGTAAGTGGAACTGAGGAGGAAGGACTCGATCTTTTCTTGAAATTCTTTCCATGCAGTGGGGCGATCGGTGCTATAGCACAAAACATTCCACCATAACTAGGACTTACCCACCATGAACTTAGTTACAAATTTCAATTTTTCACTTCTAGAATATGATTCATCATAATAGAAGTCATCAAACTAAGATAGCCATGAAAGAAAATATTGGCCATGCTTTTGCCCATTGAATCATGAAAATTGGAATTTTTTAGCACCAATCTTGGACTATGTGCCTAGTTTATTGGGTAGTGATAATGGCCTTCACTACCCTAACTAGACTATTTTCATCACTTTGCAATTATTGGAGTGTAGCATCATGTTCCTTAATCTCGTTTTGGGAATGTTGGAGTTCAAGCCGCAAAAGCTCTAATTATTGCTCGATTGGTACCTTGAGTAGGGATGAGGAACCAAAATCATCGGTAGTATGGCTAGGGTCCATGGCCTTATGCAGAGAACCAAAACCTAGTTTGGCGAACCAAAACAAACAAACTTGATAAATGAAAACTTGGACCGAAAAGTTGAGATAATTTTTTATTGACGAGTGGATGCCACAAATCATGATCGGATGCCGGTATATACACCTCCGTAGACATGCCTTGGCATTGATACCACTATTGACCTTAGGATCCCATAGATGCACGTATGCAGAGGATAGTATAGAAACAAAATCACACAAAAGTACTCAGAGAATAGAAAGAGACAAGAGACTTGTCACCATATTGGGTACAATCTCCCCCCACATACTCTGATTGATGGGTCTATCAGAGCATGCGTATTAATAAGTATTTCTTATTACATCTTGAATAGAAGGTACATGAGGGTGGCACTTCAAAAAGCGTGCTTTTTTTTACAAAAATCTGCTTTATTTACAAAATCATGATTTTCTATTTTTACAAAAATGTTGCTTTCTAAAGTGATCTATTATTTTTACAAAAATAAGTAAAATAATATCTTCTAAATATTCTTCTAAATGACTTCAAAAAATATCTCAATAAGTCCATGCACATTCACACCCTCATGAATCTTCACCTTCTAAATCAAAACACAAAACACATTAAAAACCTAAAGGCATTAAAATCTATTTAACATTCCATTATTCCATAAAGTATAACAGCCTTAGTTGTAAGCCTTCAAGAAAGTCTTGGGTGGGTGGGTGGGTAGGTGCTAGCTTTGCTCGCACAAAAGGAACAAATCGTTTGCATCAAAATGCTCTAATAATAGTGAAGTATTTGATAGCAATGCACCATAGTGTGCTCTCCTTCTTGAGGCTCAATATCCTGAGTGTAGAAAACAGATCTCCAAGCACCGCACATGGTACTCCACAGGGAGGTTGTAGACTATGCAGAAAAAACACGGTACATAGGGAGCACGAACACACACTTCTTAGATGTTACAAATGTTGTCGAACTTATATTTTGTGGCTAACCAAGCCACTATATGTTTTATTATAGAACATATAAAAAAGTGTCTGATGGCCATTTGACCTATCACATGGACACTAACGATAACAACCTCTCGAGATGTGTCGAGAACCTCTATCTTCCTTGATCATTGAGGTCCTCCCTCGTGCACACACAATGGTGCCAATCGTGACTTCATTGACTCAAATGATAAGGTGTTCCGGGATCTATGCCTTGCTTGCTGCCTTAGTCATAAACTTTGGAGAAAGCCTTGGGGCGGTAGGTGGGTGCTTCCTTCGCTCGCACAAAAGGAACAAAGCTTCTACATCCGAATGCTCTAACATCAGTGTAGTATTTTGACAATGATGCACCACTATGGGATCTCCTTCTCGAAAGCTCCATGATGATATCCTCATGGTAGAAAACCAAGCTCTAGACACCACACGAAATACTCCACAATTAGGCTGCAAAATATACAGAAACCACACAATGCAAAGACCATGAACATAGATTTCTTAGGTCACATAAGTGTAGTCAAACTTCCAGTATGTGCTTGACGAGGCCACTATATGTTTTATTAAGGAACATATACAAAATTGTTCGATGGCCATTTGGCCTTTTAGATGGACATTAACAATAACACTTATTAGTAGTACTTGATTGTGTAGAAAATTGCTTGCAATAAGGTAATAGACGAGCTTCACCCACACCAATGAATTGAACTGAAGTTGAGAGTTTATGGAATGTTGGATCATAAAACAGAATTGAATCATACGGATATAGTGAACAGTGATTCCAAAGGTAAATATTGTTTTCTCTAGTTGCACGATGTTCATTTTGAGAGTTCACATCATTTTTGTACCATAAATTTGGAGCACATTCTCTAGGAACATGAACATGATACTTGTTGATGCACGAACATGAGGACATCCCAATTTGAATTTTATAATAGGTGTCAACACCATCTTTTTCAACAACTACAAGAGCATGAAAAGAAAAGTGGAAATTTGGTTGGGAGGGAATCTAGTGCATGATTTTGTAGGGAAATTTTGTTTTCTTGGATTTTGATGGGGCAGAGTGTGTTTTTCTATTGACTATGGCTAGAAATGATGATATTTGGGAAAAAAGAAAATTCTAGAAGCATAGTTACAAATTTGATGATGGCATTCTACTTTTGGGATGATTTTGAAAATTTTAGTTTTTCTAAAAGAAACTTTAAAAATGAGTTAAAATAAGTCTATATATATATATATATATATATATGTGTGTGTGTGTGTATGTGTATATATATATATATAATTAGGCCTTTTTAAGTAAATATACACTAAAAATGAAACTTTAAAAAAGAAACCATTTTTTTCTTACGGACATGCTCGAGTTTGATGATGTGGAAAGGAGATTCCTTTTCTCTCCCTCTGGAAGAAGAGAACGAGGAGCCTACTAAATCCTTAAAAAGTCCTACTCTCGCCTACTAAAACGTGCTTTATTAAATGGAACTTTTAGAAAAAGTTAAGGATCCTTACAAGGCTCATGGAGGGCTTATTTTTTCCCATAATGATTAAAGCACAAATCAAATTAAAACCTCAAATAAAATAAAATCCAATAATTCAAAATTCCATAAGTGATATCTGATCATGGTTATGACAAGAATAGTCTTTTTAGAGAGTCATTGTTTTTTAAATTAATATTAGATCCTCCTAGATAATCCAATTTGCTAGCATCCAACCAAGATGAATCGGCATTCTAAGAATTTTAAAAGTATATAGGGCAAGGAAATAAGTTGATCATGTGCCTATTCAAGTGGTTTCTATAAAATGCAACGGGTAATGAATTAAGGATTTTCCATTCAAGGAAGTAAAATTGTGGAGGAATATACTTGCAACTACGAACTAGCATTTTGATGCCCACAATTAAAGAAAAATGCCTTAGAAAGTTAATGAGGGACTCACTCTAGTCCAAAGGATAAGAAAATGAAAAATTGTAAGAAAGATTTAGAAAAACAACAAAGATCATGGACTTTTTAGGTGGTTGCATGAACGTTAAAGAGAAGGAAAACTTTGGAATGAGATTTGAACCATTAAAAATTCAATATAGAAGAACCATCAACACAGAAGAGAACCCCAATAGTAAAATATTGATCATAAGGTGATAACCTTTCCCATGTTAAGATTTACAGGTTGCTTGTCAGAAATGCAAGTAAGAAAAGAAGAATAATATCATTTCTCTTGCACATTCTTGGAAATGGTTGAAGTTGGAAGGAGTTATGACAAAGCCTCCTATAGAGGAAAACAAGGATCTAGTACCTCTATAAAGAAAAATGAGAAAAAAGAGGAAGTTGGTTTGAAGCACACTCTTTGCATCAATGAATGGTTATGAGGTATCAATCACAATCACAATTTTGACTTCATCAGGTAAAAAAATTAAGAGCCCATAAAAAAATCAATAAAAATCAATAAAAATGAACCATCAATAAACAAAAGGACCCCATTAGTGAAACCTTTATCATAAAGTGATAGTCTTACTCAAATTTAGATTAAGAGGATGCTTGTGAAGAACATACATAAAGAAAAGAAAACCAACATCCTTTGTCTTCTGCACCTGTGGAAATCATTGAATTTGGGAGGAATTATAACAAAGGACCCCAAATTTCCCAAAATTAGACTAACAAAATGCTTGTGATAAATGCAAGTAAAGAAAGAAAAAATGAGATCCTTTGTCTCCTACATTCGTGGAAATGGTTGAAGTTGGGAGGAATTACAACATATAGACATATATACATGCATACATACATACATACATACCATACATACACATATACATACATACATACATACACACATACTTATTTACTTACTTATTTACTTTTTTTTTTTAATATAAAGGAAGTTCGGCAATAGCCTACTCTCCCGGACTTGAATTAAATTAAGAAACAAAGGTACAATAGAAGGGGACTAGTGCCCACGGGACCCCCCAAATCCCACAAAGCAGGGGAAGCTTGATTGAATCCTAGGTTGCATTACAAAGAAGGTTGATCACCCTCTCGTCGCCCTCATGCGGGGCCCACTTGGGTTTGAGCTTGTTGTTGATCAAAAGGAGGACTTGATGGTGCCTGAAGGGGGGGGATTTCTTACTGTTGACAATCCTTTTGCCAAGGAGGAATAGTGATTTCTCAATCGACCACTCCCTGGGGGGATCGCCGAAGTTGAGAGCACACCTCTCCCGCCAAATTTTCCACAGGACTTCCCCTCTGATTGCGTTCTAGAGTGCCGCAGAGCAGCCAATCGCTTCTCCCAAAAGGACTTGTTTCCAACTAAGCTGTTTCTGAAGTCTGATTTTCATTCCAACGGTCTGCCAGATTCTGTAGGAGTTGGGGCAAGTAAGGAAGATGTGTGGGACATCTTTGATCGCACGGTGGCAGCGTTTGCACCAAGGAGGGATCCCACAAAGTTTGCTTGCCTTATGGTTGGTCCAAATTCCTCGATGAAGAATTTGCCATAAGAGGACAGACTTCTTAATCTCTATAAGTGGGTGCCAGATACCCATGAATTTCATGTCCCACCTAAGCCGCGTCCAAGACAGGCACCACTTCTTGTTGAGGCTGATCTGGAGGTCAGTCGTTTCTTTGATGTTCGGGATTTTGAGTAGGCTATTTCCATTGTGCCATTTGAGACCACGCGCGTTCGGTGTGTCGTGTCCCATGAGAAGGCGAGTCTTGTGACGATCCCAAGCGAGGCATCTGCTTTGCAAAGTGTTCCATTCTTCGTAGGAGATGTTTATGCGAGGGTCAATATCCTCGAAGTTGATCCAGCTGTTGGTGTCATGTTTCCAGAGGTGTTTCCATTTTTTGAATCCTTTGTTCCATAACTTCTTGGCATTTTGAATGTTCCACGACTCCACACTCCGGATGCCATGTATCGGAAACCAGATAGAGTCGTTTTGTCTGATTCCGGCCGCCCACTTCCAGTCTTCACTAATTCTTGTGAAGCTTTTGACTTTATTCCAGCCCTTCCAAAGGGAGCACACGAGATTGGAGCCTTTCAGGAAGACGGGGATCGGGGAGAATAGCAGGGTCATGATGTCGAGATTCTTCCAGTTCGGGCACCCCATGAGGGCCAACTCATGCTTGTTTCTGAAGATCAGCTTGGCCCACGAGGCCTCCCTATTGCACCAAGCCTTAATCATCCATTTGGCTGCCAGTTTGTTGGCCATACACCCAATGTCCAGGATACCCAGCCCCCCGCTATCTCTAGGGCTAGTGCAGATGGCCCATTTGATTTTAGGCACCCCCCTTCTGTTATGATCGCCCGTCCAAAGAAAGTTTCTACAAATACTATTCAGTTTGGACAGGCCTTGCTCGTTCGGTCCTCAAAACCTAAAAAAAACTAGTTTTTTGAATAAATGTTAGTGTACATAATTAAATGTATAAAAAAGTAGGGTTTCAAAAATTAATATTACTATATATATATATATATGTATATATATATATATATATATATATATATATATATATATATATATATATATATATATATATATATATATATATATATATATATATATATATATATATATATATAAGAGAAACTAGCATTTTAAGTATTAGTATATAAAATTAAGTTTATAAAAAACTAGTTTTTTCATATTGATATACATACACATAATTATATTAAAATTTTTTTAACATTAGTATATATATACTTAACACTAGTGTTGTACCAAAACAGGACACAATAGTGTCCTTTTTTTTAATAAATAAAAAAATCACACATTCTAATCAAATAAAATTTTGAAAAAACCTTAAAGGCCCATAAAGATCTATACCTAGATGCTCTATAAAAGATATTTATTTTAAAAAATAACCTTTTTTGATAACTCAAAATATAGAAATAATTGAATATCGTTGAGAGAAACTGTTTTTCTGTAAACTTATATATGAGATGAAAGAAATATCTCCATAAAAAGAATTTTCCCCCTATTGGAATCATTTTTCTAATGTTAATTTATTGTCATATAATCATTTAAGACAAGTCTTGAGAACTAGAAAAATCATTTTTATAATAAAAAAATTAGTACAATATAGGGTGGGCGTTATATAGTTATACACTTTAGCAGCTTTCTATATGTTATTGATTCATAAAAACACTAAAATGGTTTGTGTTTTATTTCAAAAACCATCATATAGTAGCATAAAGATATGCGACATGTCTTTGAACCAATATTTTTGTATGTATCTCACATACCACTTAAAATCTCAATATTTCATTGAATGGCCATAATCCTCTCTACCGAGAATAAAAAGTCATCCTAAAAAATTAGGTTTTCTAAATGATATAAGGTATATATTATGAATTAAAATAATTCTATAAACATTATAAACTGGTTTATATAGAAAAAACTAGCATGTTAACTTTAATCATGTAACGTATGCAATATTTCTTCATAAAATGACCTTTTCTTAGCATGGAAAAATAGTGGTATTGTTTAACTTGAAGAAATGACATAGGAATTTGGCTCCTAAGGTTTTCAAAAAAATATCTCTAGTTGTAATAATATCAAATAGTATTTTGATAACAAAAAATGATGCATGTTCATACCATCACTTTGCAAAATAATTCATAGATGATAAGACTGTCATATCACAAATGAGGTTCATTTTATGTCATAAACCTAGTAAAATTCATTACAAATCTCTAATTATGGATAGAAACATGTTGACATATATAAAACAAAAGATTTTATTGCATTTAGACCAATGAAAATTACAAGATCATGATTTTAATAAAAAAAACCACTAACTTACATCACTCTAATTTCTGTGCCAGTATTGAAATTAGCATCATAAAATTAGGGAATAAATACTAATTTTTATATCCTTTAATAAAAACTATATTTTTCTAAAAATATTCAACCCTTATGCCAACATGTTCCATAATTACATTTATAAATGGTTCCTTATAGTAATATAAAAAATTCATCAAACTTTGTCTCTTTTTCAGGACACTAAAGTGTCCAAGGACACTAAAGTGTCCAAGTACAACACTAGTGTTAATATATAAAAATTTGGGTTTTAGGATTAATATTAGTATATATATATTTAAATATGTAAAACACTATGGTTTTAGAATTAATATTTGTATATATGATTCAATATTATAGAGACTAGGCTTTTAAGATTAATATAAGAATATATAATTTAATTTCTAAAAACATGGGGTCTTAGGATTAATATTAATTTATATAATTTATATAATTTATATAACTTATATTAAAAAGTATTGGTGTAGGATAAATATTAGTACATATAATTAAATGTATAAAAATTTAGGTTTTGAGGATTAATATTTAGTATATCTAACTAAATATATAAAAATTTAGGGTTTTAGATTACACTTGTATATACTTAGATATACAAACACTTAGGGCTATAGAATTAATATTAGTGTATATAAATAAATATATTAAAAACTATGGTTGTAAGATTTATATTAGTATATCTTTCTTTTGTTAAAAAAAAAAAATCGCATGTCATATGACATTTTCTATAGGCAAAATTGCATGGAGAACTATCCAAAAAAAAAATCTAAAAAGAACCACCAAAAAGCTAACCCGACCTCCCCTTTTACAATGAACAATGCATCGAAGAGTCCAAAAATACCCAAAAAGGACCTCTGAAAATGTTCTACATTGTTCCGAAAAGGCTATTTTATCTAAACACTAAGGAAAACACAAATTAAGATGATGGCAAAAGGAAAACGAAGGCTGAAGTGGACCCATTGAACACAAGAAAAGAACAAACGCAAAAATTAAAAATTTTAAAAATAAAGCCTGAGAGACAAGTGAGCCACCAAAGGATTACAACCCAAATGGCTACAGGAGTCCCAGGCCGCTTGTTTGGGTGGTTGGGCCTTTCGCCTCTTGAGGCGGGGGTGAGGGTTCAACCTCCACTGGCAACATGTAAGGGACATGTTATCATGGAAAGCTGTATCTTGTGGTTGTGCCACCGTTTGTCCTGCCCTCCGGTAGTTGTGACCGCAGCCTAACCCAACTATGCAAACCCTTGTTCTTGTGGGATAAGGGGGGTCCCATGGGTACTATGCCTTTCCTTGTACAGTCGCAATTTCAAAGTTAAAGCCTGAAGGAGTAGGCCTCGGCCGAACCTCCATTTAAAAAAAAAAAGCTACAGACCACAAAGCAACACGAACAATTCGGTCGGAGCGCGACAGACCAACACCACTTGGCAAGAAGACTTAAACGCAATTATCCAAGGTGCCGAACTTTTGGACCTATCGATGATGGATTCAAGGCTTGATCTGTTGGAAGATGAAGATTCACGATAGAGCCTCCTCCATACGATAGCTAGAAGAGCGCGATAAGCGAGGAACTCTCAGAAGGCAGGAGCCTTTCTTTTGACTCGTGACAATCCAATCGCAATAGATGAGATATTGAAGCAAACCAAACCGAGCGTCAAGAAAGACCACCGATAGCAAGCCTTTCCGACAGCCTTTGCGACCATGGCCCCACCTGTGAACCAGCGAAAAATCAAACGAGAACCAGTCAAAGCTATGCTAGAAGCTTCAAGGACAACGCTCCTCCAATTCAAGGGACACCAGCATCTTCAAAGTGAGCAGACAGCACCGCTACTCCAATATCCACCGACACGCCCGACTGGAAGGCGACAAGCTCCAAATCAAGCGATACAGCAGCAACCAAACTCAACATAGGCAGGATTCCGCAGGAACATGCCCCATTCTTCTTAGACGGATTCAACTTAGTTTTCTTTATTTTTTTATTTCTCAATAAGATAAAGCTATTAAAATGTTTCCATGATGAAAATTTAAGAGAGGGTGATATAATTTAAACCTCTGCAATCACTGTTAGTTTCCTATAAGACGCAAATGATCCAACGTGTGCCTGCTCAATCTCGGCCACTCGCATATGGTACATTCTCCCAAAATGTTAGGTGCGACCTTAAATGCGAGAAACTATGGACAAATGTTTCATGCAATATATATTTATTCTTATCCAACGGGAGTAGTTTATCGGATGTGCCTTATACTTTTAGGCAGATGGCCAGGGTTCAAGTCCCACCGAAGGCTGGATGCTTCAAAGTTTCCCAAGATAGATGCCTCTACCTTACAAGGCCGGGTATGTGTGTCATTCAAATTCATTGTACTCTCATATATATATATATATATATATATATATATATATATATATATATATATATATATATAAGGTGTACACATATATCTTTGTCTTATATGTGCTGTTCGAAACAATAAACTAATTATTCGTGGTCAACTAACGTTTTATCAATACACTTTCTAGCACATGTAGAGCCACAAAGTTTGAAAAAAGCTCTATATTACTACTTTCATATATTTTAGTATGCGTTGGAGAGTTTTAAGATGCGGAGATGCTACATGTGCTTTTGGTGGACAACTTATTTTATCATTGTTATGAAAGTGCCGATCTATTTCTAAACAGTTACTAAACTATTACAAAAAAAAAATCAAGTTGCCACCATCGTTGAAGAGTGTGTCATTCCAGCATGGAAACATTTAATCTATAGAGGCGCAGAGGTATACCGCAACGAGCTTAGAGAGATGAAAGCGAGGCAAACACACACACACATACACATATATATATATATATATATATATATATATATATATATATATATATATATATATATATATATATATATATATATATATATATATGTATGTGTGTGTGTGTTTTGTGTTATTTAGAATAAGCGGAGAAAACTGATAATATTAATCATACAAGACATGAGACTCATAAATCAATACCATTCAGCCCTTCATACGATAACTTTTGGTTGGATCCAAATCATAAAAGCGTGGATGTTTCATAGATTATTTTTTCATCTTTATCTACCTATCATATTGTTCCAGATAAATTTCGTAAAAGAAAAACTTAGTTTATCATTGTATTGCCAGTCCTACGAACCCGAACATGGAAAATGTGCAATTTCTTCCTGCTAATATAAAACAAAAAGAGGAAAGCAAGTTATGTACCTCTTATGTAGACCAGTTATTATATACGAAAGAAGGTTTCTTTTAACATTTGCTAAAGTTAGTATTGTTAGTTTTTATTTTTTATTGTCTGTCAGGTTCATATAGTCCAATATTTGAGTCAATACAATGGAATATTTGGATAAATACAACGAAATCTCTAGATTCTCAAGTTCTAATAATACAATGAAATATTTGAATCAATATAATGAAATCTATAGAGTCGTAATTCATACACTTATTTTTTTTAGACAGAGATATGATGAAGATATCTGCAACTTCTATATGAATTTGAGGTAGATATACTCCACTTCACTTACAATGACTTTGTCAAGAATATAGTGATAACGAATTTCGATGTGCTTCAATTCGCATGATCCATTGGATTCTTCATTCACATAATGCTATTCACACATTCTTATAATAGAAAATCACTTTTCTATGAATGTAGATATCCTCTATACTCAGCTTCTATACTACATAAGATGATAGAGGGAGGTTTTCACCTACATGAAACAAAACAAGTTCACTTTCAAGTCAAAATGCACAGCCACTTGTTGAGCTTGAAACATTGACACTTCGAGCCCACCTTTCCATTAATAATTGAAAGATATCTTTTCTTTCCGTTAAGTTTTCTGTAATGGTGTTGAATCATTTATATGCCTTTTGATATTGTTATCCATTTTATTCAAAGAAGCTTCTTGACAAATCCCAACTCATGCAATGCAGATTAAGTCTTAAGCATAATTTTAAGATGCTTTGCTTTTTTTTTCATTACTAAAAAATATCAGTCAGTACAACATATGAGGGGCATACCAACGCTGCCTATGCTGATGGTCATGCTCGAAGTTGGTATAAACGTTGGAAAAATGGAATTAAGCATACGGACGATCACTTGACCGTCGGTATGGCTGCTTAAAATGGATCGTTGGGATGTTTCGTGACTGTTGGTATATGCATCGATATAGCTGTGGGTATAGTCGTCGGTATAACCGTCGGTATGAGCATCAGTAATTTACTAGAAATTACCGACGCTCATATCGACGGTTATACCGACACCTATATCGAAGCTGTGTTTTAAACATATCGGGAACCCGAGAGCAAAAATCAATATTTTGCGCATGTTTTACACTGAGTACCACTTTCTTCTGTCAAACTTTCATGTGTGAACCGAATTGTGACCTACATTGTCTTGTGCACACACACACAGGGATCTCTCTCTCTACACACACACACACTCTCTCTCTAGATCTCGCATCTTGGTAAGTGGAGCGCATACTCTTACCCTTTGTCTTTCTCTATGCTTTATGTTTTATACTTTTTCTTCTCTTTGATTTCGCAGAAGTTTATGCTATATGTTTTATAATTTTTCTTCTCTTTTATTTCGCAGAAGTTTTTTGGCGTCGATTATTTGGAATTCGATGATAGACAACATACATTACGCTTTGACGACAAAGATCCAAAAGAGGGACATACCTGTAAGTGATTGTTTTATTCTCTATTGATAGAGAGAGATAGAGAGAGAAAGAGAGAGAGAGAGAGAGAGAGAGAGAGAGAGAGAGAGAGAGAGAGAGAGATAAAGATAGAGAGAGATCAAGAGAGATGAAAGAGAGAAAGATGGAGAAATAAATAAAGAGAGATGAAAGAGAGAAAGATAGAGAGAGAGATAAAGAGAGATGAAAAAGAGAAAGATAGAGAGAGAGAGATAAAGAGAGAGAGATATAGAAATACATACACACACACATACACACATGCATATACACACACATGCATACACATACATATGCATACACATACATATGCATACACACATGCACACATATTCACACATGCATGCATACATACAAACACATGTACACACATGCATACATACACACACACATACATACACACACATGTACACACATGCATACATACACACACATACACACATGCATACATACACACACATATGCACACACACATATGCACACACACATATACACACAAAAACATACACACATATACACACATGCATACATACACACACATACACATATACACACACATACACACACACACACGTACACACATGCATACATACACACACACATGTACACACATGCATACATACACATACATGTACACACATGCATACATGCACACATATACACACATGCATGCATACATACACACACATGCATACATACACACACACAGACATACACACACACATGTACACACATGCATACATACACACACACATATACACATGCATACATACACACACACATATACACACACACATACATACACACACATATACACACATGCATAGATACACACACATACACATATACATACACACACACACACATATACACACATGCATACATATAGATATGCATACATACATACACACATATACACACATGCAAATTAAATATATAAAAATAGGATTAGGGTTTTTAGGTTGTTTACACATCCATACACATGCATACATACACACACATATACACACATGCACATATATACACACACACATATACACAAACACATATACACACACACATATACACACATGCATACATACACACACATATACACACATGCATACATATACACACACACACACATATACACATGCATACATACACACACACATATACACACACATATATGATTTTAGTATACAAAGTTAAATATGAAAATAGCTAGTGTTTAGGTTTAGCTCTTTAGGATTAGGGTTTTAGGGGTTTTACATACATATAATTCTATTAAATTTATATAGTAAAAAAATAAAGGAAAAATTAAGAAAAACAATCAGAATATATAAATAAATATATATATGAAATAGGATAATTGTATTGATAAATAAATATCAAAAGAGCTAGTGTTTTAAATAAGTAAATTAAATATATAAAAATAGGATTTTAAGGTTTTCTATCAAATTAAATATATATACACATACACATATACATATACAAAATCAGAATATATAAATAAAGAATGTAAATAAAATAGGATAATTGTATAGATAAATAAATATAAAAAGATCTATTGTTTTAAATAAATTAATTAAATATATAAAAATAGGATTTTAAGGTTTTTTATCAAAGTAAATATATATACACATACACATATACATATATACATATAATACACATACACATATATATATACATGCATACACACATATACATGTTTTACGTCTAGGTCTTTATGATAAGGGTTTTAGGGTTTTTACACATGCATAGCATACATACACACATACACATATAATACATATACATATACACATGTATATACACATGCATACACACATATACATATTTTTGGTCTTGCTCTTTAGGATTAGGGTTTTAGGGTTTTTACACATGCATAACATATATACACACATACATATATAATACATATACATATATACATGTATATACACATGCATACCCACATATACATATTTTAGGTCTAGCTCTTTAGAATTAGAGTTTTAGATTTTTTACATACATATAATTCAATTAAATTTATATAAGGAAAAATTAAGAAAAAAATCAGAATATATAAATAAATATATATATAAAATAGGATAATTATATAGATAAAAAATATGAAAAGAGCTAGTGTTTTAAATAAACAAATTAAATACATATAATTAAATATATAAAAATAGGATTTTAAGGTTTTTTATTAAATTAATTATATATACACATACACATACACATATACATCTATAATAAATCAAAATATATAAGAATATATATATATATATATATATATATATATATATATATATATATATATATATATATATATATATATATATATATATATATATATATATATATATATATATATATAATAGGATCATTATACAGATAAATAAATATGAAAACAGCTAGTGTTTTAAATAAATAAATTAAATATATATAATTAAATATATAAAAATATATGGATGTATACCTTGTACGACTTGTGGAAGAGTTGCACATTTTATGGGATGGGATTACTGTGGTTGAGATGTCTCAACCTATAAGAAGAGGAGATGTGTGAGTGCAAGGCATACTTATGTGGACGATGCATGATTGGCTTGGTCATGGTGAATGTTCAGGTTTGTCGATTTCGGGTTACCATGCTTGTCCCTTATGCAGACCATGACTCGAAGCATGCTATTCCAAAGCACTGTGTAAAACTATCTATGAAGGACATCATAGATATTTTCGTGATGGACATGTTTTACGTAAAGGACAAATTAGTCGACAACCGCAATGCAAAATGAAAGCTAGCGATTGGAAACAACTATGGGATTCAGAAATACGAGTCGCTGGCATGAAACAGTTGTCTATCTTTCATGAAATCCCTTATTGGAAGGAGTTATTGATCAATCATTTGGTAGACCTGATGCATATTTTTAAGAATGTGGGAGAGATTCTCTAGAAGACTTTGATCAGAAAGAAAGAAAGCAAAGCACAAAAGGAGGACTTCGAAGAGCGAGGTCATATGCAAGAGTTGTGGGAAATTACTAAGCCCAACAGAATAGTATCATTACAAAGAGTTCCTTGGGTGCTTCACATGATGGAAGAGCAATAAGTGAAGAAGATAATTTCAGAGTTTCGAACACCTACTGGATGCATGAGGTGTCTAAAGACTGTGTTCACATGAAATGACAATCTTGGAGGGCTCAAGTCTCATGATTGGCACAAGCTTTTGCAGTTTGTGCTCCCTGTAGCTTTAAAAGATTGTCTTTTGGAGGATGTGCAAACAACCATTTATAAAATTAGTTCCTTGTTATGGTGGAGCTCTTCTAAAGAGATAAATAGAGATAGCATAGAAAGTGCAAAACTCAATGCTATCGAGGCTGTTTGTATGGTAGAGAAATACTTTCCCACAAGTATTCTTACTATTCAGCTTCATTTCCTTGTTCATGTGGTAGATGAAGTTGCAATAGCAGGAACTGTCCATAGTCGATGGATGTTCTTCTTAGAGCACTTTAGGAAGACATTAAAAGGGTTTGTTTGACAGAGAGCACATCGAGAAGGTAGCATGGCAGAGGGATGGCTCGTACAAGAGTCTTTTGTATTCATAATTGAGTTTCTATGTATGTCGGATCCAGAAATGCCTCGCTTATGGAGTGATGATGAAGATGTTCGTCTCGTAGGCAATGAATTGCAATGTAAAGGGATACAAAAAAAAATGGATACAACTTTCAGAGAGAAGGCAATGAAGTTTTGCATCGTTAACTCTGAGCCTATGCAAAAGTGGTTAGAAAAGTATGAGCTTGCCGAGGAGACAAACACAAAGGAAAGAGCTCAGTTTCAAAGGAATCATTCCACTCGATTTTTGCCCCTTTGAGAAAGTTTTCGACCTGTTCCACCCTTTCCAACGAGCAGATGTCTAGATACAATGGTTCCACAAGCAAAAGTAGTGGGTGAAGATATCTCTAAAGAAGAAGAAGAACTCACAAAGGGATGTGATTGGGAGTATTCTAAATATGGTGCACTATGGTCTCATGGATGACACTTTTGGATTGCACAAATCGATAAAAATAGGTCTTCTTCAATTAAATTTATATAAAGAGAAAATATAGAAAAAATTAAGAAAGAAATATGAATATATATATTTAATAGGATAACTATATAGATAAATAAATATGAAAAGAACTAGTTTTTTAAATAAATAAATTAAATATATATAATTAAATATATAAAAATAGGTTTAATTTTAAGGATTTTAATCAGAGTAAATATATATACACATACACATACACACATATACTTATACACATATATATATACACATGCATATATACACATACACATATATATACACATGCATACACATATATACATGTTTTAGGTCTAGGTCTTTCAGATTAGGATTTTAGGATTTTTACACATGCATAACATATATACACACATACACATACACATATAATATATATATACATGTATATACACATGCATACAGAAATATACATATTTAAGATCTAGATATTTAAGATTAGGGTTTTAGGAATTCGCCATACATACAATTCAATTAAATTTATATAAAGAGAAAATATAGAAAAAATTAAGTTTGAATATATAAATTAACAAAAATATAAAATAGTATAGTTATATAGATAAATAAATATGAAAAGACTAGTGTTTTAAATAAATAAATTAAATATATATAATTAAATATATAAAAATATGATTAATTAAGAAAATAATCTGAATATATAAATAAATATATATATAAAATAGGATAATTATATAGTAAATAAATATGAAAAGAACTAGTGTTTTAAATAAATAAATTAAATATATATAACTAAATATATAAAAATAAGATTCATTAAGAAAAAAATATGAATATATAAATAAATAAATATATCAAATAGGATAATTGTATAGATAAATAAATATAAATAGAGGTAGTGTTTTAAGAAAATAAATTAGTTATATATAATGAATTATATAAAAATAGGATTTTAATCATATAAGAAATAGACATATATATAATACATATAACACATATACACATATATAAGTCTTTAGGATTAGGGTTTTAGGTTTTTTTAGGTCTTTAAGTATTTAGGTTTGAGTATTTCAGGTTTAAGTCTTTAGTAGTATGATTTTTAGGTTTAATAAAAAATATCAAATGTTCTAAAATGTCCATATTATATCAGATGGCTAGTTTGGATCCGGAGGAGAGAATGGCATGTCCTTGCACTTAGTGCAAGTATCAAATTTATCAAAAATGACGGATTTGTACTGCACATGTTAGAGAGTATGGATCCTTTGATAAAAGTCGACTATACCTACGCTACCATTTGCATGGTCCCTGAGGTGAGCAGATGGACCCAAACGACATTGCACCGGTAACCTCTCGTGGACAAAAGAGAACAAAAAAGGAGTTAGACGTACAAGCAAGTACTAATAGCATTACACGGAATGAACATATGGAAGCTCGAAGCATTTCATGAGATGGATGAAGATCATGATGGTGGAGAAGATGTTGAGAGTTTCATGGACACAATAGAATTTCCACGATCAAAAGTCGATCAAGAATATGAAAACATGCGAAGAATAGCTCGTTTACCACTTTACAATGGAGCAAAGATATCTGTACTACATGCATCACTCGTGATGCTCAATCTGCAATCCATTTATGGATGGTCAGATAGAAGTGCCACTGAATTGTTCAGGTAAGTAGATTTGAAATAAACTTTCATTGTTTTATCAAAATAACTTTATTTACTAATATCGTTCTAATTGTTTATTGCAGGCTTCTTAAAGATCAATTTTTGGCAGAGGGAAATGACATGCCTCCAACACGTGGAGATGGAATGGATTACAGTGCATTGGAATGAATTACACGAAGATTCATGCTTGTCCGAATGATTGCATCCTCTTTTGGAATGAGTATGAGCATCTCCACGTATGTACAAAGTGTGGAGCAAATAGATTTAGAGAAGACCTTCTAGGCAAAGAAATCCTCGCAAACGTTCTTCGCCACTTTCCTATCATTCCACGAATTAAGAACATGTTTAGATGCAAATCTATAGCTGAGTTAATGTCATGGCATGCAAAGAGAAGCTCTATAGATGGTGTAATGCGAGTGCCTACTGACTTTGATGCTTGGAAACACATAGATAGTAAGTGGCCATAGTTTGCTAGTGAGCCTCAATCCATATGTCTAGGCCTAGCTATGGATGGAGTAAATCCATTTGGTTTACGCAGCTCTTCATGGAGCACATGGCTATATGTTTGGTCAATTATAACATCCCACCATGGCTGTTCACAAAGAAAGGTCATTTATTATTAGCTCTTATTGTACTAGGTAAGCATAAGGTTAAAAACATGGATGTATATCTTGCACCACTTGCGGAAGAACTGCGGATGTATATCTTGCACCACTTGTGGAAGAACTACGCATTTTATGGGATGGGATTAATGTGCGTGACATGTCTCAACCTATAAGAAGACGAGACATGCGAGTGCAAGGCATACTTATGTGGACGATGCATGATTAGCCTAGTTATGGTGAATGTTCAGGTTTATCGATTTTGGGCTACCATGCTTGTCCCTTATGCGGAGCACGACTCGAAGCACGCTATTCCAAAGCACTGCGTAAAACTGTCTATGAAGGACACCATAGATATTTGCCTGATGGACATGTTTTACGTGAAGGATAAATTGGTCGACAAGTGCAATGCCAAATGAAAGCTAGCGATTGGAAACAACTGTGAGATTCAGAAACTCTAGTCGCTGGCATGAAACAGTTGTCCATTTTTCATGAACTCCCTTATTGGAGTGAATTATTGATTAATCATCTGGTAGACCTGATGCCTATTTTTAAGAATGTGGGAGAGATTCTTTGAAAGCCTTTGATAAAAAAGAAAGAAAGCAAAGCACAAAGGGAGGACTTAGAAGAGGGAGGTCGTATGCGAGAGTTGTGGGCAATTACTAAGCCCAACGGAACAGTATTGTTACCAAGAGCTCCTTGGGTACTTCACAGGATGGAAGAGTAACAAGTGAAGAAAACAATTTTAGAGTTTCAAATGCCTACTGGATGCATGAGGTGTCTAAAGAGTGCTTTCACATGAAACGACAATCTTGGAGGGATCAAGTCTCATGAATGGCACAAGTTTTTACAGTTTGTGCTCCCTGTAGCCTTAAAATATTTTCTTATATTTTCTTTCGGAGGATGCAGGAAGAACCATTTATAAATCTAGTTCTTTAGTATGGTGGATCTCTTCTAAAGAGATAAATAGAGATAGCATAGAGAGTGTGAAACTCAATGCTATCGAGGATGTTTGTATGGTAGAGAAATACTTTTCCACAAGTATTCTCACTATCTTCATTTACTTGTTCATGTGGTAAATGAAGTTGCAATAGCAGGAACTGTCCATAGTCGATGGATGTTCTTCTTAGAGCGCTTCATCAAGATATTAAAGGGTTTGTTGGAGAGAGAGCATGTCCAAAGGGTAGCATGGCAGAGGGATGGCTCGTACAAGAGTCTCTTGTATTCATAACTGAGTTTCTACATATGTCAGATCCGGAAATGCCTCGCTTATGGAGCAATGATGAGATGTTCATCTCATAGGCAATGAACCACAAGGTAGAGGGTTGCAAAGAAGAATGGATGCAGCTTTCAGAGAGAAGGCAATGAAGTTTTGCATAGTTAACTATGAGCCTATGCAGAAGTGGTTAGAAAAGTATAAGCATGCCAAGGAGACCAATGCAAAGGAAAGAGCTCAGTTTCAAAGGAATTAGTCCACTCGATTTTTGCCTCTTCCAAAAAGTCTTCGACCTCTTCCACCTTTTCCAATGAGCACATGGCTAGATACAGCGGTTTCACAAACAAAGGCAACGGGTGAAGATATCTCTGAAGAAGAAGAAGAACTCGCAAATGGATGTGATTGGGAGTATACTAATACGGTGCACTATGGTCTCATGAACGACACTTTTGGATCGCACGAATCGATAGAAATAGGTCTACTTTTGATAGTGGGGTGATGGTGAACTTTTCGCAAAAAAGTAGAACGAGTGCAAGAGATGATAATGCTCAAGAAGGCCAGCTAGATTATTGTGGAGTGATTCAAGATATCTTGAAACTATCATTTAGGAAGTTTGATTACTTTGTTTTTGATGTGAAATGGTTCAAAGTAGTCACCTCTAGAAGAAACACAACAGTTAGGCGAGATAAAATTGGATTTCTTTAAGTCGACTCCACAAAATTATGGACGGATGAAATAGATACATTTGTACTTCCCGAACACCGTGAGCAAGTTGTTTTTATACCAGATTCGAAAGAACCAAAGTGCCTATTTTTTTTTTACAAGTCTCCCTAGGTAGTAGATAAATTTGTGAGAACATAGATCTAGAAGAAATTCCATCTGTAGTGGACTCTGAAATTCATTCGATAGTTGAGGAGGAAGAGATCATTGTCCGAGAAGAAGAGGTCCTAGAAGAAGATGAGATACATGATGAAACAACAGATGATGATCAAGAAGAATCTAGCATACCAAGAGATTTAGAAGTCACCAATATAGAGATAGATATTCTCTGTGCATCGGATCTCCAAGAGGATGCTAGAATAGAGGAGTTTTGAATCAAATACTTGTACGTACTAATTTTTGTTTATTTTTTTTGCTATGTTCTTTCATCCACTACCATTTATCTATATTACCTTTATTATCATATGCTAATACTCTGAGTTCTTTTGCTATAGAGCACGATGGGAGATAGTCCTATAGTCACTCCACATTTCATGACACAGGAGCAGTTCTTAGAGTTCATATCTCAGGTACCTTCCACATATATGGCCACTACATCACACTACCGGATCGCTCGTGGTAGCATTCCCCCAACCTCACTCCTATCGGCCTCACTCACATCGGTGTCACTCCTACCGGTGTCATTCCTATCATCGTCATTCCTGCGGGCGGTGCTACTCCCGTTAGAGGTATATCTCCTAACGTTATGACTCCACCATGATCATATTTTTAGCCATCCCCTAGTGGCTCTAGTAGTAGATGTGTGCATTCAACACCTCAACACGATAGAGGTGTTGGCGTGTCTCATAGGTCGAGCTCACGCAGGACATTCTAGGAGTGGATCTATATGTAGCTCTGGAGGAGGCTGCTGTTGTGGAGGCACTGCGACGAATGTTGTGTCACCCACTTCTACTCCTAGAGCGAGTACCTCAGATGTAGGTATGCCACGTGGAACACCATGTACACCTTGGGGTGCTCATGACCATGATGATGCCAAGGTGTATAGTATCTGTGATGGAGCTCTGGTGATGGATGCGGCCGAAAAGGCCATGCGTCATCGTATACGAAACCTTTGCTCCATACAGTTTGGATACTCTATCATGTTGAAATGGAGTGAACAAGATAAAGATTGAAAAAATTATATCACAAAAACTATCTATCAAGAGTTCCAACTAGCAGATGGGCATCCTCTTGTCAGTCTAGAGTGGATTTTGCACACCGCACGTGAAATTATGTCCCATCGATGATCCAAGGCCGTGATGCTTTCAGAGTCGACTTACCAAAGCTTGTATGTATAGATGCTGAGGAGTAAAATAGGATTCATGATAAGCAGCAGCAAACTCCTCACCGATGTCCCTAGCAGCGAGATGTCGCAACCACACATTTAGATATGGTTGGACCATCACATTTGGGCAGCGACAGATATGACACTATGCATCACGAATTTTTAAGTACCATTTGGTTTATTGAATTTTTTTGTGTAAAGCATGTCATGTATGTTCATCTAACGTTTTCTATATTTGTTGCAAGAGGTGGCAATGGGTCATCCTCCAACACAAATGGAGGAGGCTTATGGATATCCTCATGGATTGATTGCACTATTGGAGGACTTGGAGGGATGGGGTTCGATCATTTCATGGGAGCATTTGCGATGAGGTGATGAATTTAGAAACTCCGTTTTTACTTGTTGTTTATAATCTCATGTGAATTTATCTCATTTCATGAATGTTCTTTGTTGTAGGACTGCTAATATGGATGTTTCAATCCTTTTGTGCATGTGTATGATAGTGGTGTGCCACAATTTCGTATTTGGCTCATATATGACAGTGGTGCACCAGAATTTTGTATTTGATTTTTATATGGCAGTGCTTTGCCACATTTTGTATTTGGCTCATATATGACAGTGGTTTGTCACACTCTTGTACATGCTTCATTTATGGAATATATAACTTTTTCTATACATGGTTCATGGTTCATGGTTCATTCTGATCATCTCTTTTGTGTCCGATAGTATTTTTCCTTTATGAAATCGTATTTCAGTTGCCATTAGAGTACACATCATATTTACTTGGTTTTTTTTTTGGTAGAGTGTATTGTCTTTTGTTAAACAACATCATGGTAATGTTGTTGTAGCAAAAGACAATGCACTCTTCCCAAAAGAAATTTTGCAGATATGGTCATCAATATGAGTGACGGTACTCCTAGGATGGTCGTCGGTGTACACGACGGTACACCTAGCAGTCGCTGGTATAGGCATCGGTATGAGCGTCAGTATGAGTGTCAGTATTTCTGATGCTCATACCATCACCTATACCGTCGTTTTTGTTCCGATGCCTATATCTACACATACACTAGCTTACACTAGCGTCGTGAAAAAAAAGGCGCGCGTTCAATTTCCTTGTTAAATGCCTCGGCATACGGCCGATATGTTGTAGTGAGATAATTTTTAGATATCTCGATGATCACTATAATGAATCGAGGGTCTCCCAATATCACTAGATCCATCCGCTACCATTTTGGTAACCATTAGTATATCCATTGGTAAAGATCCATTTCAAAAATCTCCCAAAGCTTGCTATGAGTATTCTTGGCTGTAATGTTGACATTATATCCGTCAGTATGGGTGCCAATATATGCATTTTTTTCTTTGTACACTTGTTCTGAATATTTTCACAACACTCGATTAGTGATTCTCTAAAAGTGGGTTTATATGCCCATTTGAAAAGCCTTGAGCAGAAATGATCCATCATTATGCAGGTCATTGTTCTCTTAAATAGAAACACGTTCTCTTACATAGAGCCATGAATATGATGTTTTAACAAAATAGACAAGCTTGCTAAATAATATTCAATTCAAAATGTCAATCCACATAACCGTTAAATATGCTCTATGTCTCACCATGATGAAGCACCACTATCATCTGGGAGGAAGTCATGTAAGCATGTTGGACATTGGTAGATTCTTGACTATGAAATTGGACGAGATTGAGAGTTGACTATAGATGGTATAGATGATCTTTGTGAGCCGAACATATTTCTTAGGCAGATCATGAACTCTAGTATTGTTGGATGTCCTATCGAGGATAAGAAAGTGGCCTCAAAATAGTTCACATTCCCCTAATCATCTCTTCCTTCATGGGAAAAGGGGAAGTAAGACTAAGGGGAGGGAAACAACCCCACCCTTAGATAAGGGATCTTGTAGGTGTTCCAACCCCTAGGAGCGAATGATAGGACCCTTCCAAAGAGACCAAGGTCAATCAAGATAAATTGGTCAAACATATAAATAGGACATAAAGTTCATTTTCCCGTTCTAAATTTAGGCTTTGTGAGACCCCACATATCACCCAATATGGGTAGCAAAAAAAAATGCATGGACTGACCAACCAATTTCTATCACCAATTCCTAGTTATCCACCTTTTAAGATTTTCATATAGACGTTATGTGCATCACCATCCAAGCTCGACATATGGGAGCACATGGGTGGAAAAGCGGCCATCATTGTATCTTTCTCATAGTAATAAATTTTCTTGATTCCATGCATTATCCCGTTTTCGCTATTTTTCAAGCTGTATTCTAATGTATTGTGTCATGTCATATTTACTTTCATGGTATTCGAGCCGAAGTGGCTTTTTCGATTATCTATCAAAGAGCACAAACATCATTACAATAATAATAGTCTATCCCATGGCATCGTCAAGCAATTCTATGATTGGATCAAGCAATACAACTTTTGGGGAAAATGTGTTTGCAAACGCAGCTGTAATAGGAGTTCAAAAACTTCAAATCCATCAACTAACCTTCAGTAAATGAAAACCGGATGATATAAACTATACATTACGAAAGTTTAAGCTACTAAAGGTCTTGGATTCTGATCATGATCTTCTTGACGTAATCTTGTGTACTCACACTAAACCAATGAATCCATTGATCCCTACAACCTTTGAAATGTATTTTCTTGAATGTACAACTCATATGGGTATGACAATGTAGAGACATAGATGCACTTTGTGCATCGATTACTAGCTGTACTAAAAGGATTCTCTCATTAATTCAAGAACATCTTGATTGGATGTAGTTCTTGTTGGAAGTGGGGTGGGCCTCAATAGCAATTAATCAGAGGTTACAGGATCTTCCAACACATGAACCTTAGCCTACACACCTTAATAGTCAAAAAGATGATGAGTGAGAGATAGAGAGAGAATATACAAGATCTTTCAAAGTGCAACGGTAAGCTAGGATGCTTACCAACACTATCTTACTTACAACGTGTGAATATGATACAAACTGGCAATATGTGAGTCTAGGCAAAAATAGGAACTAGATAAAAGAGATTGTGTGCCTAAGAGGTATGAGGAGTGTGCGTCTGAGAATATGGAGAATATAAACAGTTTGGAAATTTTTTACAGCAAACCCGAATTCTGACTATCTAAATAAAAAACTAGTGAATGAACAACTGAGGAAAGATATAGAATTTTCACTCATACTATATTGGCTCATACAAATTCCTTGAGATGTCTCCAAATGTAGAGTTCACCTCCTGCAAGTGTGTAGAAACACCTCCTCTAAAAGAGGACCTCCTTGATCTCGTCCTAGATCTCCAAGAGTAGCTTGAGAAGATTGATTTCCTTGAGAAGATATTAAACAATGAGGAAAGACCCTTTTTATATAGCTTATCTAGTCCCTTGGAAAGCACACCTTAAAAAGCTAGAATCACTATGATTGGTAGCAAAAAAATCTAGGATTGCTAGATTTAGCAACTTTTAGAACTAGGGCCAAAAGTTAGCTTTTTGCTTTTCAATAAAATACCACCATCACTGTTCCATGAAGGATTCAAACTCCAGTCCCAAGTTTTGAACTCCTTTTGTCTAGCCAAGTGGCCCTCAATTTTCTTGTTGGATGATTATATAAAGACTTCTTTATATTCTATAACTTTAGGTTTTGGACCAATTGACTTTGTTTCCAACAATCCCCCTTTCAATGTCATAATGGTACAAGGTTTAATAACCTGCAAAACTTATTATGTCTACAAATATCTTAATTAATTTTCACCCTAGTATGTTTATTCTCTCCTAGTCTCACTTCTAGTTCTTCTAGTGTATTACTTTATAACACTATCCTTCTAGGTTTGATATAACTACTTTGACCTATCCTTGAAAAGTGGTGGAATCCTTTTTGGTTCTTCAGTATCTTTTTCTTCTACAACTTTAGAGCCTTCTCCAACTTCATAAGTCGAAACTTCAAGAGGTAATGATGGTGGACTAGGTAGTGATGTAGGTAATGAAACTCTCTCTTCAACTGCATATTTTAGGGTCTAAGAAGGTTCATCACCCCCCTTGTATGGTTGAATGTAAGCGTCCAAATTCCTTCTGAAAAATGCATAGTCATCTACTTTTATGAAATCTGAAATCTCTTCCTTCTTATCATAAACCCTAACTTTGTACAATATATGCATTGCTTGAGAGTAGGATATCACATGTATCTAGAACATAGGATCTATATCCTTTTATTTTAATTACATAACCAATAAAGATGGATTTAACGGCTTTTACATCAAGCTTACCATAATCCTTCTTCTTAATGCGAACATAAGTTGGTGAACCAAAAACTTTGAAGTAACTCACATTCGGTTTTTTCCCATAATAACCTTCATAAGGTGCGATGAACTTTAAAGCTTTTGTGGAAGACCTATTCAGAATGTGATTAGCTATATGTACTGAATCAAAGTTGGGAGAAAGATTTTTGGATGACATCATACTAGATATCATCTCAACAAGTATCCTATTCTTTCTCTCTACAACACCATTTTGTTCTGGTGTGTAAGCAATAGTGAGTTGATGAGAGATACCCTTATCTTCAAGAAAAAACTTAAAGTCTTTTGACATGTATTCTCCTTCTCTATCACTTCTCAAAATCTGAATCTTTGACTGACTTCCATTTTCAACAATAGCTAAGAATGTCTTAAAAGTAGGAAAAAACTCTAAATTCAATTTAAGATCGTACATCCACAAATATCTTGAGAAACATCAATAAGCGTAATAAAGTACCTAAAACCTTCACACTACAACATATGAGGGGCATACCGATGCTGCATATACCAACGGTCACACTCGACGTCGGTATGGGCATCGGAAAATGTCACTTAGAGATACCGACGGTCAAGTGACCGTCGTTATGACCGTTTTAGACGGATCATCGGTGTGGCCCACAGCCGTCGGTATAAGCGTCGGTATGTGCTCGGTATATGCATCGGTATGGGCATCGGTATAAGCATCAGTAGCTCCCAGTAAATTACCGGCGCATATACTGACGCTCATACCGATGCATATACCGGCGGCGAGTTTTAAACATACCGCGAACCCGAGAGCAAAACTTCACTTTTTTGCGCGTGTTTGAGTACTGTTGGTCTTTTGTCGAACTTGCATGCACGAACGGAATTGCGACCTGCATTGTCTTGTGCACACACATACACAGATCTCTCTCTCTACACACACACACTCTCTCTCCGCTCAGATCTCACATCTTGGTAAGTGCTGTGCGTACTGTTAGCATTTGTGTTTCTCTATGCTTTAGGTTTTATAATTTCTCTTTTCTTTGATTTTGCAAAAGTTCTTTGGCGTCGATTGTTTGGAATTGGATGATAGACGACATACATTACGCTTTGACGACAACAATCCAAAAGAGGGACATACTTGTAAGTGATAGTTTTATTCTCTATTGATAGAGAGAGAAGGAGAGAGAGAAAGAGAGAGAGAGAGAGAGAGAAGAGAGAGAGTGAGAGATAAAGAATAATGAAAGAAAGGAAGATAGAGATAGGAAAATAGAGCGTACATACACACACACATACACACACATTTACACATTTACACATGCATACATACACACATACATGTACACACATGCATACATACACACATACATGTACACACATGCATGCTTACATATACACACCTATACACACATGCATGCTTACATACACACACACACATACACACATGCATGCATACACACACACATAAATTTACACACATGCATACATACACACACATGCATACACACATACATACACACACACATATACACATATGCATACATACACATACACACACACATATACACACATACATACACACACACATATACACACATGTATACACTTGCATACACATACACACACATACACACACATACACACACATGTGTGCATACATACACACACATGCACACACATGCATGCATACATACACACACATACACATACACACACATGTATACACATGCATACATACACACACACATGTACACATGCATACATACACACACATATATACACACATGCATACTTACACACATATACACACATGCATGTATACATACATACACATGTACACACATACACACACATACACATACACACACATGTATACACATGCATACATACACACACACATGTACACATGCATACATACACACACATATATACACACATGCATACATACACACATATACACACATGCATGTATACATACACACACACATGTACACACATACATACATACACACACATATATACACATATGCATACATACACACACACATACATACACACACACATATACACACATGCATGCATACACACACATATATACACATGCATACACATACACACATACACACACATACACACACATGCATGCATACATACACACACATACACACACATGCACACACATGCATGCATACATATACACACATACACATACCCACACATGTATACACATGCATACATACACACACACATGTACACATGCATACATACACACACATATATACACACATGCATACTTACACACATATACACACATGCATGTATACATACACACACACATGTACACACATACACACACATACACATACACACATATGTATACACATGCATACATACACAACACATGTACACATGTATACATACACAATACACACATGCATGCATACACACATATACACATGCACACACATGCATGTATACATACACACACACATGTACACACATACATACATACACACACATGTACATACATACTCATAAACTCACACATGCATACATAGACACACAAACACATATACACACATGCATACATTCACACACACACATACATATACACATGCATACATTCACACACACACATACATACACAGATACATACCCACATGCATACATTCACACACACACATACATACACACCTAACCTAGTGTTTTAATTAAATACATATAATTAAATATATAAATTTTTTATTTTGAAGTTTTTTTTACATCAAATATATAAAAATAGGATTAGGGTTTTTACGATATTTACACATACATACACATACACATATAATATATATATTCATGTATATACACATGTATACAGAAATATACATATTTTAGGTCTAGATATTTAAGATTACGGATTTAGGGTATAGGCATACATATAACTCAATTATATTTATATTAAGATAAAATAATATAGAGAAAAATAAGAAAAAAATCTGAATATATAAATAAATATATATATATAAAATATGATTAGGGTTTTAGGATTATGGGTTTAGATTTTTATAGGTGTTTAAGTATTTAGGTTTTAGTATTTCAAATTTAAGTCTAATTCTTTCTGATTAGGGTTTTAGGGTTTTAATACGTAGATAACATATATACACAAACACACATATACATATAATACATAGATACATGTAGATACACATGCATACAAAAATATGCATATTTTAGATTTAAATCTTTAAGATTAGGGTTTTAGGGTTTTAACACCTACATAACATATATGCACACATACACATGCACATATAATACATATATACATGTATATACACATGTATACAGAAATATACATATTTTAGCTCTAGATCTTTAAGATTATGGTTTTAGGGTTTAGACATACCTATAACTCAATTATATTTATATTAAGAAAAAATATAGAGAAAAATAAGTAAACAAATCTGAATATATAAATAAATATATAGATAAAATATGATTAAGGTTTTAGGATTAGGGGTTTAGAGTTTTATAGGTGTTTAAGTATTTAGGTTTTAGTATTTCAGATTTAAGTCTAAATCGTTAAGATTAGGGTTTCACGGTTTTAACACCTACATAACATATATACACACATACACATACACATATAATACATATATACATGTACATACACATGCATACAAAAATATACATATTTTAGATCTAGAATTTTAAGATTAGGGTTTTAATTAAATATATATAATTAAATATATAAAAGTAAATATATAAAAATAGGATTACGTAAGGAAAAAATCTGAATATATAAATAAATAAAATAAGATAATTATATACATAAATAAATATAAAAAGAACTAGTGTTTTAAATAATTTAATTAAATATATATAATTAAATATATAAAATTAAAAATATAAAAATAGGATTATATAAGGAAAAAATCTGAATATAAAAATATATATATATATATAGAATAAGATAATTATATACATAAATAAATATAAAAAGAACTAGTGTTTTAAATAATTTAATTAAATATATAAAATTAAATATATAAAAATAGGATTACATACGAAAAAAATCTGGATATATAAATAAATATATATGAAATAGGATAATTATATAGATAAATAAATATAAAAAGAATTAGTGTTTTAAAAAATTTAATTAAATATTTATAATTAAATATATAAAAATAGGATTAAGTAAGGAAAAAAACTGAATATATAAATAAATATATATTTAAAATAAGATAATTATATACATAAATAAATATAAAAAGGACTAGTGTTTTAAATAATTTAATTAAATATATATAATAAAATATATAAAAATAGGTTTAATTAAGAAAAAAATCTTAATATATAAATAGTATATATATATATAAAGTAGGATAATTATGTAGATAATAAAATATGATAAGAACTAGTGTTTTAAATTAATAAATGAAATATATATGATTAAATTATACACCTATCTATATTCACATATATATACATATACACATATATATACACATGCATATATATATATATATATACATGTTTTAGGTCTAGGTCATTTGGATTAGGGTTTTAGGATTTTAACACCTACATAACATATATACACACATACACATACACATATAATACATATATACATGTATATACACATGTGTATAGAAATATACATAATTTAGGTCTAGATCTTTAAAATTAGGGTTTTAGGGTTTAGGCATACATATAACTCAATTAAGAGAAAAAAATCTGAATAAATAAATAAATATATATATATAATAGGATCAATTAAGAAAAAATCCGAATATATAGATAAAACAGGATAGATATATAGATTAGGGTTTTAAAATTAGGGTATTTAGGTTTAGTATTTCAGATTAAAGTGTTTAAGAGTTAGATTTTTAGGTTTAATAAAAAAACAAATGTTCTAAAATGTCCATATTGTAGCAGATGGCTTCTTTGGATCCTGAAGAGAGAATGGCATGTCCTTGCACATAGTGCAAGTATCAAATTTATCGGAAATGACGGATTTGTACTGCACATGTTAGAGAGTATGGATCTTTTGATAGGAGTCGACTGGAAAACCTATGCTATCATTCGCATGATCCCCCAGGTGAGCAGGTGGACCCAAACGACATTGCACCAGTAACCTCTCGTGGACAAAAGAGAGCAAAAAGGGACTTAGACGTACAAGCAAGCACTAATAATATTACATAGAATGAACATATGGAAGAGATGCTTGAATTTTTTTGAGATGGACGAAGATCATGATGGTGAAGAAGGTGTCGAGAGATTCATGGACACAACAGAAATTCCACGATCAGAAGTTGATGAAAAATATGAAAACATGCAAAGATTAGCTCGTTTACCACTTCACAATGGAGCAAAGATATCTATACTACGTGCTTCACTCGCGATGCTCAATCTCCAATCCATTTATGGATGGTCAGATAGTAGTGTCACTGAATTGTTCAGGTAAGTGGAGAACAAATTCTCTTTCATTGTTGTATCACAATAACTTCATTTACTAATATAATTTTAATTGCTTATTGCAGGCTTCTTAAACATCAATTTTTGCCAGAGGGCAATGACATGCCTCCAACACGTGGAGATGCAAAAAAATTTCTACAGTCCATTGGAATGGATTATACTAAAATTCATGCTTGTCCGAATGATTGCATTCTCTTTCGGAATGAGTATGAGCATCTCCACGTATGTCCAAAGTGTGGCGCAAATAGATTTAGAGAAGATGTTGTAGGCAAAGCAATCCCCGCAAAGGTTCTTCGCCACTTTCCTATCATTCCACAAATTAAGAACATGTTTAGATGCAAATCTATAGCTGAGTTAATGTCATGGCATACAAAGAGCATGTCTACAGATAATGTAATTCGAGTGCCTGCTGACTCTGATGCTTGGAAGCACATAGATAGTAAGTGGCTAGAGTTTGCTAGTGAGCCTCGGTCCATACGTCTAGGCCTAGCTATGGATGGAGTGAATCCATTTGGATTATGCAATTCTTCATGGAGCACATGGCCTGTATCTTTGGTCAATTATAATATCCCACCATGGTTGGCCACAAAGAAAGGTCATTTATTATTAGCTCTTATTGTACCAGGTAAGTATAAGGTAAAAAACATGGATGTATATCTTGCATCACTTGTGGAAGAACTGCGCATTTTGTGGGATGGGATTACTGTGCGTGACATGTCTCAACCTATAAGAAGACGAGACTTGCGAGTGCAAGGCATACTTATGTGGACAATGCATGATTGGCCTGGTTATGGTGAATGTTCATGTTTATTGATTTCGGGTTACCATGCTTGTCCTTTATGCGGACCACGAATTGAAGCACGCTATTCCAAACCACTACGTAAAACTGTCTATGAAGGACATCATAGATATTTACCTCATGGACATGTTTTACGTGAAGGACAAATTGGTCGACAAGCGTAGCACCAAATGAAAGCTAGCGATTGGAAACAACTGTAGGATTCAGAAAATCCAGTTGCTGGCATGAAACGGTTGTCCATTTTTCATGAACTCCCTTATTGGAGTGAATTGTTGATCAATCATTTGGTAGACCTGATGCATATTTTTAAGAATGTGGGAGAGATTCTTTGGAAAACTTTGATCGGAAAGAAAGAAAGCAAAGCACAAAGGGAGGACTTAGAAGAGCGAGGTCGTATGCGAGAGTTGTGGGCAATTACTAAGCCCAACGGAATAGTATCGTTACCAAGAGCTCCTTGGGTGCTTCGCAGGATGGAAGAGCAACAAGTGAAGAAAACAATTTCAGAGTTTCGAACACCTACTGGATGCATGAGGTGTCTAAAGACTGCTTTGATGATCTTGCAAGACTCAAGTATCATGATTGGCATAAGTTTTTACAGTTTGTGCTCCCTGTAGCCCTAAAAGATTGTCTTTTAGAGGATGTACGAAGAACCATTTAAAAATTAGTTCTTCAGTATGGTGGATATCTTCTAAAGAGATAAATAGAGATAGCATAGAGAGTGCGAAACTCAATGCTATCGAGGTTGTTTGTATTGTAGAGAAATACTTTCCCACAAGTATTCTCACTATTCAACTTCATTTACTGGTTCATGTGGTAGATGAAGTTGCAATAGCAGGAACTGTCCATAGTCGATGGATGTTCTTCTTAGAGCGCTTTATGAAGACATTAAAAGGGTTTGTTCGACAGAGAGCACGTCCAGAGGGTAGCATGGTAGAGGCATGGCTTGTACAAGAATCTCTTGTATTCATAACTGAGTTTCTACGTATGTCAGATCCCGAAATGCCTCGCTTATGGAGCGATGATGAAGATGTTCGTCTCGTAGGCAATGAACCACAAGGTAAAGGATTGCAAAGAAAAATGGATGCAGCTTTCAGAGAGAAGGCAATGAAGATTTGCATAGTTAACTCTGAGCCTATGCAGAAGTGGTTAGAAAGGTATGAACTTGCCAAGGAAACTAACGCAAAGGAAAGAGCTCAGTTTCGAAGAAATTGTTCCACTCGATTTTTGCCTCTTCCAGAAAATCTTCGAGCTCTTCCACCTTTTCCAACGAGCAGATGGCTAGATACAGCGGTTTCACAAGCAAAGGCAGCGGGTGAAGATATCTCTGAAGAAGAAGAAGAACTCCCAAAAGGATGTGCTTGGGGATATATTAAATACGGTGCACTATGGTCTCATGGACGACACTTTCGAATCACGCGAATCGATCAAAATAGGTCTACTTTGATAGTGGAGTGATGGTGAATTTTTTGCAAAAAAGTAGAGCAAGTGCAAGAGATGATAATGCTCTAGAAGACGAGCTAGATTATTGTGGTGTGATTCAAGACATCTTGAAACTATCTTTCAAAAAGTTTGATTACTTTGTTTTTGATGTGAAATGGTTTAAAGTAGTCACCTCTGGAAGAAATGCAACAGTTAGATGGGATAAAAGCGGTTTGCTTTAAGTCGACTTCACAAGATTATGGACAGATGAAAGGGATACATTTGTACTTCCTGAACACTATGAACAAGTTTTTTTTATACCAGATTCAAAAGACCCAGAGTGGCTATTTGTTTTACAAGTCGCTCCATGTAGTAGACAAATTTTTGAAAACATAGATGTAGAAGAAAGTCCATCTCTAGTGGACTCAGAGATTCATTCGATAGTCGAGGAGAAAGAGATCATTGTTCGAGAAGAAGAGGTCATTGAAGAAGAGGTCATTGTTCGAGAAGACGAAGCAATAGACGATGATCAGGAGGAAACCAACATAGCAAGTGATTTAGAAGCCATCAATATAGAGATAGATATTCTCGGTGCATCGGATCTTCAAGAGGACGCTAGACTAGAGGACTTTTGAATAAAACACTTGTACGTGGCCTCACTCCCGCTGGCCTCACTCCCGCCGGTGTCACTCCTGCCGATATCACTCCTGTGGGTGGTGCTACTCCCATAGGAGGTATGTCTCTTAGCTTTGTGACTCCACCATGAGCATCTTTTCAGCCATCTCCTACTGGGTCTACTAGTAGACATGTGTGTTTGACACCTCAGCGCGATACAGGTTCTAGCCCGTCTCGTAGATTGAGGTCATGCTCTGGAGCAGGAGGTTCTAGGAGTGGATCTACAGGTAGTTCTGGAGGCGGAGGAGGCGGCTGTTATGGAGGCAGTGCAACGGACGTTGTGTCGCCCGCTTCTACTCCTAGGACGAGTATCTCAGATGTAGGTACGCCACGCAGTACACCACGTGGAACACCACGTACACCTTGGGATGCTCATGACCATGATGAATCCAAGGTGTATAGTATCCGAGATGGAGCTCCGGTGATGGATGCGGCTGGCAAAGCAATGCGTGCACGCATACGACAACTTTGCTCTATCCAGTTTGGACACTCTATCATGCTGAAATGGAGTGAACGGGATAAAGATGGGAAGAATTATATCACACAGACGATTTCTCAAGAGTTCCGACCAGCCAATGGACAGTCTCTTGTCAGTTCAGAGTGGATTATGCACACCACACGTGAGGTTATGTCCCATCGACGATTCGAGGCTCGTGATGCTTTCAGACCAGGCTTATCAAAGCCTGTATGGTTAGATGTTGAGGAGTGGGACATGATTCCTGACGAGCAACAGGAGACTCCTGATCGATATCGCCAGCAGCGAGATGCCACAGTGACACGTTTAGATACGATTGGACCGTCACATTTGGGCAGCGGCGGATATGACACAATGCGTCATGAGTTTGTAAGTACCATTTCATTTATTGAATTTATTTGTGTTAAATTTCTCATATATGTTTCTCTAATCTTTTGTATATTTGTTTTAGGAGTTGGCAATGGGTCGTCCTCCAACACGAACGGAGGAGTCTTACGGATATAGTCATGGGTTGATTGCACTATTGGAGGACTTGGAGGGACGCGGTGCGGTAGTTTCATGGGAGCATTTGCGATGAGGTAATTAATTTATAAACTTGGTTTTTACTTGTTGTTTGTAATTTTCATGTGAATTTATCTCATTCGATTAATGTTCTTTGTTGAAAGACTGTTGATATGGAACGTTCTTTGCATGTGTATGGCAGTGGAACACCAATATTTTGTATTTGATTTTCATATGGCAATGCATTGCTTTGCCACATTTTGTAAAAGCGTCGTATATGACAGTGGTTTGCCACACTTTTGTACATGCTTCATTATTGAAATATATAACTTTGTTTGTACATGGTTCATGGTTCATTCTGATTATCTCTTTTGTGTCCATTAATACTCTCTTTCATGAAATCATATTTCGGTTGTCATTAGAGTACACATCACATGTACTCGGTTTTTTTTGGGCAGAGTGTATTGTCTTTTGTTAAGCAACATCATGGTTATGTTGCTGTAGCAAAAGACAACACACTCTGCCCAAAAAAAAGTTTGGAGGTATGGTCCTTGGTATACGCGACAGTACTCCCAGTAATGTCATCTCCCAGGAGGCGACGGTATAGGCATCGGTACACCCAGCAATGGCCTCGGTACGATCGCCGGTATGGGTGCCGGTATTACCAACGCATATACCAACGCTTTGATACCGATGCGCACACCGACCTTTACACCGATGTTGGGGCAAATAAAGCCGCATTCATTTCCCTCGGTAAAAACCTTGGTATACCATCGATCTGTTGTAGTGCCAATAGAATTTGTTCTCATCAAACCATCCATGCTTCTTGAAAGGTAGTTTGTGAAGCATTCCTTCAAGACATCCTTCACATAACTCTGCATCCTCTGATAAAGCAAAGGTAGGCAAACTTTTCGCCATACCTTGATCTTTGATATGCTTGAGAGCTCTATATCTGATATGAACAAATCTAGCATGCTATAACTTAATGTTTCCTTAGGTGTAGAAGACCTAGCAACATTGACATGACTTATTTTGGATAACACAAACATGCCACTTCTGTTTTACCTTGAAGTAGACAATGCTCCTCATTAGGTGAGAGGATCTGACATGATTCTTTCTTAAAAACAACTTTATAACCATCTGACAAGAAAGTAGAGATAGAGAGGAAATTTTTCTTCATGTTTAGAACATAAAGAACATTAAAAATTGTGAAACTTCCACCTACTCTAGACTTAAGTTTACTTCTTCAACACCAAAAACATCCAAATCATGAACATCTACAATGGTCATGCTTCTACTTGAAGAGTTAGAAAGGGAAGAAAATACCTTTTTGCAACCTGTCATAGACTTAAGTTTATTTCTCCAGCACCAACAACATCCGAATCATGAACATCTGCAATGGTCACTCTTCTACTTCAAGAGTTAGAAAGGGAACAGATCTTGCAAGTGCATCTTTCCTATTCTATTGCTTGATTGCATCTAACTCTTCTTTAGTGGGCTTTGCTTCATCTCCAAGCTCTAGCCTTGCTTCATCACCTCTAATATAATCATAAAGATCTTAACGTTGAAAATGAGCTTCCAACCTCATCAACCATGCTCGATAATTTTTCCTAGGAAACTTCTCAATAGAAATATGATTATCTCCCATATTCAATTCTGTGATACCAATGGAGTTTGAAACAACTCCAAGTGCAGCAAGGAATTAGATGAACCTCATAGGTTATTTATTGAAATTTTTTTAGATAAATAGAGAATCTCTCTAACTTGAAATAGCTATAACTCCTAAATTATAAATTTCTTCCCCAAACTATTTTTAGTGGATATACTAGAAATGAATAACTTTGCAATGCGTCATAGAACATGCCAAAGGGACACTTGAGAAATCAGATTTGACTCCTTGAACATACAAATACAAGAGATATTTCCAATGGGTGCTACAGAGAAAACCCCTCTCATGTAGAGATCCTAGCTTACCAAACATAGCTCTAATGATAACATAATTTAAACCATATATATTAGAAAGCAAGAGCTTTCCAACCAATGTAAGAACACAAGATTGGGTCAAGTAGGTAAGAAGAGACATAGCTACGAAGTTGAGGCAATATAGGGATAGGTGTTTATCAACA
>CM035408.1:114894347-115274347 GCA_020310875.1 Ceratopteris richardii | reverse complement strand
GAAGATGTTGTATGTGTTTAAATCTGTATGATCCAAAAGGACTCAATCATGAAAGAATGGTCTCAAAGGAGAGAGGACCACTCTTCTTTTTCAAAGCCTACTGCAACCACAACAATTCAACCAAGGAGGCTAAAATAGTATACACACATGGCTACATCAAATAGACAAACCAAGTGCAAGAAGAACGAAGCTCAAGGCATGAAGCAGATTTGGGTACGGAAAGGAGAGCAACCACTAGCTTTGCCACAACCATTCCCATCAAGGCAAGCCAACCATGCTAAAAGAAACACCAAGAAATAAGGACAAGCTCAATCCCAAGGTTTTTGACAAATTTGGGTACCAAAGCAATCGATGAAGGCCGACCATAATAACGTACACATTTGGGTGCCTAAGAAATTAGTTGCAGCTCAACAAAGACAAGTACACATGTGGGTACACAAGGCACTCTTCCAAGCACAAACACCACTGATTCCCCTCACAAGAAAAGTCTCAACAAAGAAGCCAAGGAAAAACGAGTGTGTGAACCAGGCATAAAGAGCCATAGAAGATCAACTCACCTCTTTGACAACAACAAAAAGACAACCATCAAGAATATGGGTTTGGAAGCCAAAAGCATTAGTAGCACCAATAGAACTAAAGCGCCAACCATGAGGGGTACAAAATTTAAGCAACCACTCAAAGATGAAGAAGTTAAAAGCGACCTATATATAGACACACAGAGTTCTAAGATGGGTCCCGATAACGCAGAAAGATCAACTGTCATTTGAGGATCCAACAGATGCCTCCATTAAAGGCTACATCAACATCTACAAGAAACATTGAAAGCCTTGACGTGCACCAACCATGTGCCTTTGGCATAATCTTGTCTTTTGCACCATTTAGTTCATGCATTTCCCAAAGTATGCACTATTATCGGGCCACCTTACACGGTCCTGCATAGACACAATTGAGAATCCCTTGCACATGATACACATTTGACATATGTAAAATAGTTTATTGATACTAAACACCCTCTTCTTGTTTTGTGACATTGTTCCCAAAAAAAAGAGAAAGAAAGAAGAAGAAGAAGAAGCAGGACTAGGCACTCAAAGAACCTCATCAGTGAACCATCAACAAGGACATCCATCAATAGAACGACAAGCTAATGGTCAATCACCATGATGGAAGTACAACACGAAGGGAGAGACCGACCTTTCACCATGGTAAGAACCCTTCAACAACACTATAACCATGATTGATTAGAAAGCCTCTTTGTCAGCATGCCCTTGAGCACTAAGCTCAAGAACAAATTTCTTGCACCATACTTCTTCCGATACATTGGCCAAATATGCATGCATAAGGCCGTGCACAAGGCATACATGTTCTTCAACCCATGCACTAACACACTTACCCATGATTCCTTATGGGTCACATGTACTTGCAATCCATGTTTAAAAGATCCAAAGGACATCCGTGTTACAGCATCAGTACCTATAACACAACTCACAATCTTTAGAAGCACACAAATACACCATCCCACTCAATCCATGGAAGGAGTACATACAAAGGGACCAAACTTGCACAGGCTGGCAGTGGAAAACTAAAGAACCAGACAACTGAACAAGCTACATTGGGAAGATGGACCGCTCTTGTCGATACATGACAGACACTACCTCTCACAGCACTACATGGAACTACCACTATAACAAGGGTCTGTAAGGGACCACAAACTCTAGAGGGGGGGAGTGTTGACACTCAAAGTCAAGGTCAAAGCACCAGAGCACATCAAAGGAAGTGGACATACAAGAAGAAGGAGCATGTAGGGAGCTCCAAGAAGCACATGTCAAATTTTTAGAAGAAATCCCTATAAAAATAGTGATTTTTATCACTAAAAACCATTGTAAATACCATTTTCTATTTTTACAACTCCATTTTGTTCAAGCCAAGGAGCCCTTGAGCTCAAGGAGTATTAGAAGTATCATCCTATCAATTTTCATAGTTTTTAGACTCCGTTTGAGCCCCCAAATAAGCCTTGGAACCTAATTTTTAACTAGGCCAGACAATAGGTCTGGATTGGGCCAAAACTACTCACAAAACTATAAAAAGGGATGGAGAGCTCATTTTTGGGGTTAGCTTGTTGTAGATTTGAGCTTTTGTAAGAGATTTCTTTTGTAATCAAAGTCCTTCGGTTGTTCCACTCTTTGCTCTTACCTTGTGCGTGTGTGTGTATGTGTGTGCATGTTTGTGTGCTTTCACTCATGCACTTGTGCACTTCACTTGTGCTTGGTCTTCACACCGGTCCTCACGTCTCCACCAATTGACATTTATGAGGATGAGCTCCTTACGTTGGTACTTGCCATTGTGCTAGAGTGACATCACACACACACACACACACACATATATATATATATATATATATCTATATATATATATATATATATATATATACATATACATATAGGTTTATGTATATGTATATGTATACATATACATACACACACATACATACATACATACATACATACACACACACACACACATATATATATATATATATATCTATATATATATATATATATATATATATTGTTGAAAATCAAGTCTCAAACATAGAAAAGTGCTCATCCACGAGTTTTGAAAGTGGAAAAATCACGAAGCAGGAACCAAAATCGTGGAATTAAATTAGGAGCTCCACCAAAATCAATGAATTTCAAATCTTTTCAATTACCCACCAAATAGTGCACCTACACTCATTGGTGGTTGGTTAACTAGATTCTAGGCAAAGTAAAACTTCTATATAAGCATGATTTTCTATTTGATTCTTGCGTTGTATGTGTTCCATGTGTTTCCCTCTTAGTTTAGTGTAGTAAAATCTGACAAAAACACTTTCTTGCTTATCTCATTTGCACATGATTTCGCTCCTTTCTATCTACACGTGTAGTTAGGCTTTCACAATTCTATTTGTACAAGATTTCAGAACATGTTTTCTCCCTCATTGTACACTTAGCAAGCTTTCTATACTAATAAGAGTATGACCAACCTTTTCGTAATATTTGCATCTCTTTTTCTTTTACAAATAAGCAGCATTAAAGGAATGAGTTGAAGAGGAAGGTTGAGGCTTTGGTTTTGATGAACCCAACACTGAACCATACTTGCTTTTCCCTTTTTGTGAGATAGAAAGTGCTTGTGTTCCCTCAATTAAACCACTCCTATTCACTCTAGATTGCTCATCTTACAAAAGAAGAGACATAACCTCATCAAATGCATACATATTGGGATTCCCTTTTGCAACCAAATAGATTGTAGTGGCAAAGATTTGAAAAGATTCTAGTAATCCTCTCAACAATGTAGAGATGAGTGATGCATCTGGAGTAAACACATCTATGTTTGCCAATTTCTCTTTCAAGTCCTTCATGCATGTCACGTACACATCCACAGACTCATTTTCAGCCATATATACATCCTCAAGTTGCTTCCTCAAGTATGAAACATGTGCTTCATTATGCACGACATACAAAGAAGCAAGAACGTCCCATGCCTATCTTGATATAGAACATGAATGAATGTGTGTCACTATGTGATGCTTCACAAAAAGCGCAATCAATGCATGAGCTTGAGCATATTTTCTATCCCATCTAAGTTGCTCCTATGTAGGTGGAGGAGTAACCACTGTACTTGAAGAAGAAACTCCATGTGTGTTAGTAGACTATGAAGTAGAAGAACCTGCGGATCTTCGATCTACATATGCCATTATGTTCCATAGTTGTTTCAAACAAGAACATGTTTCATCATGTAAGACCACATTGGATAGTTGGTCCCTTCAAGCTTATCTTCAGCTTGAAGCATGCCAAACAAGATATTGCTACCTGCCATTTCAGTAAAGAACAAGAATGTGACAAAATCTTTACTTCAATAAAAGCTAAAATGAATGGTCAAATGTCATCTAACAATCCTTCGCTCTGATGGCAATTTTGATTTCCTAAATGGCTTTGAAATCGGGGTAAAACTACAGTGCAACTGTGCAACTATTGAAAATGTTTCTTGGTTGCTGAAAATCATTGTTCTATGCTTCAAAGTTGATTTGCACTATTAGAAGTGCATGCATGCTACGACACAAAAAAACAATAACTTGAGAAGGAGATGAACCTACTCTGATACCACTGTCGAGTGTGTATGGAAGTGCTATAGACACAAAAGAACCACACATAAGGAGCACAAATACAACAAGGCACACGAAGAAAATAGATGGCTGGAATAGCTCTCTCTATTGATAATGTTCAAAACTGAAGTAAGACTTGAATTATATCCCTAAGCACTAAGTACCACCACCTATGAGTGTATCAAGTATGTGGTAACATGTGGAAACAAACTCTAGCTAATACTAGAGTAAAATGTGCCCATGTATAGGGAAAAGGTTCACATCAAAGCTACTCAAGGAAAACATAAGTGTAACAATTTTAATATCAAAGTCCTACTCCTTTAGAAATCTATCAAATATTTCTAAATCAATAACACTTTATATTGAATTGTTTCATAATTCAAATAAGAACAAGTGTTTTTCCTATTCAAAAAAGAAGATCTTGGAAATTTTTACTTTGTATCTTCATACTTACTTGATCTTGAAGCATCTTAAAGTCATGTTTTTATCCTCCTTGAATTTAAACTTCTTTGTTGAGTTTTAATTCCCTTGAGAATCAAATCTAACTTCAAGATTTATTCTAGGACTAAAAGATAATTATCATCCCATGGTTTGATGTCCCATACCATCTTTCCTACGTCAATCTGAGTATAAAATGTGGTGTCCCATACCACCCTATTTTAGCCTTACCTCTAACTTGATACTCTATGTTCTGATTCCTTCACATGATCGTTCATGATCTTGTGCTTTTACCTTGGAAACTTGAAAACCTTTGCATGGAACAACTATCCTTCTTTGCTAGAACTGGTTCTAATTCCAAGTTCTTGAATTTTTGAATTCAAGTCCAATCGGTTATACTTGACCAATTTTATAGCAAAAAGAGCTTTTCACTTCTTGTCTTTAGCTTCCTGTCTTACTAAAGCTTTAAGTAACTACCTTGAGGAGTTTTTTAGGGATCTCTCTAATGCTTTAGTCTATGCATCCACTCATGCTTTTTGAATGTTACCAAAATCCTTTTAAGGATAGGCAAACATCATGTTGTACCTTCCATAGACTTAATTACCATCATCATGGTTGTAGACTACATTCTTGGAATATTTTAGTTTGTTTAGTCTTCGAACATCTTACTCGTTTTCACACTTTCCATTTGATTTGAATGAAAAAATTTCCAAAATGAGTTCTTTTGCCAATACTTAGTCGAACTTCAAAGTAGTTCCAATCGCAAGTTCTTGGAAAAACATTTCCAAGCTTGATCAAGTACTGTTAATCATGTGACAAGAATAAAGACTTAGTCTTTATCTTTAAGATCTCTTGAACTTGTCTAATGATTTTTGGCTTACCTGTAGGATTTACAGAGATCTTTCCTCACATCAAGTTCGAGCATATGCTAATTTCATTCAGATTCCAAAGCTAAGAATCTCATCAATATTGATACACCTTTAGGTTGTACCAATCTTTGGACTTAAGTTCCACTATGGGTAGTTTGGGACTTCTTGGGAAGTATTTGCTATCTAACGAGCCTAAAGAATTTTTTGCTCACTACGAGGGAGAAATTTATTCTTCCACTATTTGAGATTCCTTAATGATTCATCATGGAATCCATTGGACTACATTAATGAATTTTGAAATAAATTCTTAACTTTTGGACTAGAGTTTCAAAGATTTTTTGTTGGAATGGTGTTTATGTCTTGAGCATCAAACTAGAGAATCACTTTAGGATATGATTGAAGGGTTTCGATTGCGATCCACCATGTTGCGCTCTTCTTATCGAGAACTCCGCGATGATATCCTTGGAGTAGAAAACGGACCTCCTAAGGCTGCACACAGTTCTCCACACAGAGACTACAGAATATGCAGAAAACACAGTACATAGGGAGCACGAAGACAGACTTCTTAGGTCTTACAAATGCAGTCGAACATTCAGTCTGTGACTGACCAGGCCACTATATGTTTTATTAAAGAACATATACAAAGAAGTTTTTGGTGGCCATTTTTCCTTTCACTTGGACACTAATGATAACAATCTCCCACTAAAGGCCAATATGGCCAAAGTAATTGGGAAAAAATAAAGAATGATAAAGAATACCTGAGTGTAAGTATACAAAATATAGCTCCCACCTGATGGTCATGTTACACCATATACAAGTGATTGTGTAAGATCATGAATCAAGTAGCCCCCATCAAGTGACAATAGTGTTGAAAGTTATCATGTGGTAGAGCTTTAGTCAAAGCATCTGTAGCATTATCTCGAGTGTGAACCTTCTCAAGAATAACGTGCTCAGTGGCTAAGCAACCTCTTATGAAGTGATACCTCACCTCCATGTGCTTGGTCTTTGCATGATAGACCAGATTCTTATGCAAAGCAATGGCACTCTGACTGTCACTAAGCAAACGAGGTACATGCTTAGGTAAACCAAGACGAGAAAGCCACAATGCTTCCTTACATGCCTCACTTGCTACAACATACTCTACTTCTCTGGTGAAACAACTGTACATTCTTGAAGATAAGATCTCCAAGAGATAGCACCTCCAACAAAATGAAAAATTTACCCTGATGTAGACTTACGATTGTCTACACAACCAGCATAGTCAGAATCTGTGTAACCAATAATGGATGCTTGCCCTCTGCCTAAGCATAGACACTTGTCCTTAGTGCCACTCAGATATCTCAAAATCATCTTGACCGCTTCCCAATGTTTCTTGCTAGCATTAGACATATATCTGCTCACAACTCCCAATGCAAATGCAATGTCTGGTCTCATAGCTACCATAGCATAAATGAGACTACCAAAAGTAGAATGATAGGGAATTTTGGTCATGAATTCCGTTTCCTCATCTGATTTGGGGAAATCATCCTTACTCAATTTCAAATATGTGGGTAAAGGTGTATTCAATGCCTTTTCACCCTACATATTGAATCTGTGAATTACTTTGGATATGTACTCACTTTGAGACAAGATATGCATCTTTTACTCCCCTCAGGGGTAGCACACATGCCAAGAATATGTTTGGCATCCCCCAAATCCTTCATATCAAATTTCTGACTCAACTTCTTTTTGAGAATTGACAAGTCATAAGAGGAATTCCCAGCAATCAACATATCATCGACATAAAGTATCAAACATATCAAGCTGCCATCTTAGCATCTCTTTGTGTAGAGAGAATGATCGTCATTGCTTCGAGAATGGCCTTGAGACTTCATAAAAGCATCAAACGTTTGGTATCATTGTCTAGGGGACTGTTTAAGTCCATATAAGCTCTTCTTGGGCTTACAAACTAGACTTTCCTTGCCACGAACTACATAACCCTCTCGATGTTCCATATATACATATCTCATCTATAAGATCTCCATGCAAGAAAGCAGTTTTCACATCCATTTGGACTAGCTCTAAGTCCTCCATTGAAAGGAATCCAAGAAACATGCACATGGTAGTCATCTTGACCACTGGAGAGAAGATTTCCTTGAAATCAACACCATGTAGTTGCTTAAAACCCTTTGCAACAACTCTTGCTTTATACTTTGGAGAAGCACTATCTGATGTGAATTTCAGCTTATATACCCATTTACATGGTAAAGCTTTCTTACCCTTTGTCAAAGGTACTAAATCCCTGATGGAGAGTGTTAACCTCCAAAATAACAAGCAACTCTTGATGTTAGAACACTTCTATATCAAGAATAACTCAAAACCTTTACCAATTTGGAGGATCAATACCACATTATCAAAATTTTCAACTAACTGTGAAGAGAGTCACTTCTAAGAAAGTTTGTTGCACATAACTCACTCATTGATTGATCAAATGTGTAAAGTTTTTAATGAAACTTTGTACAATGTTTCACTAAACATTGTGCACCTTCTCCAACTTAAATCATCTCAAAAGACTTAGTAGATCTTGAGAAATGATTCAAACAAGCTACCTATGTCTAAAACTGTATTTCTCTAGAGTCGACTTTGACACCTATAACTTTTAATGCATATTTCTCTCAAAGTACAACCCATTTATTCAAATGCTTTTAGCCATAGGTAGCTTACCTTTGAAGTTAAAGAATGAGTGCTTGTTTCCTCAAAACTGTACACTGTGGAAGGAGAACTCACCAAAACATTAGCATCAAATTTTGCACCTGTTGCAACTTCACTTCTTCACATTTACACATGTAAATGTTCCTATTCTCAATTCTCTCAGCTTGATCACAATTAGGATCTAAAAACTTGTACAGAGGTCAATCAACTAAAGAATTATACTTGTACAAAAGTGTTTCATAAAAGATTAAACACAGAAGGAGTACTCAGCAAAGGATCGGGTGCAATATTTTCTTCTTCTTTGAAAATTTTTACAACTGAATGATGAGAGAGATCTCCTTCACCTCTAAAGTGTCTAATAACTCTTCCAACATCTAATTCTTCTTATCTCATGCTCTCGCATACTTGCCCCGACTTTTTACTTGTATATATAGGCATATATGTATAAGCTCATGACCATAACAAAGGTATAAGTGAGCTACCTATAAGTTTAATGTACATGTGTATACAAGTCTTCATTTTCTTAATGTGCACTATCTTCAAGCTTCATAGACTAATCTTTTCTTCAATATTTGGCTTAAATCCTTCATCTAAAACATCAATTCGTGATTGACTTGCACCAACAACACCCCCTCAATCATCAATTGAGGTTTTGTCTCTCTTCTTTATACCTACCATGTCTTTGAATCTTTGTAGCTTTGGTCCATCCAAGCTTTTTGTTAGCATATCTGCGATCTGATCTTTTCTTGAAGTATGTATGGCTTAAATTTCCTTATCGATCACTTTCTCACTTAAGAAGTGATATTGAATCTCAATGTGTTTATTCTTGGCATGAAAAATAGGGTTAGCAGCTAGATACAATGAGCTCATATTATCTCCATAAATAATGGGTGTACTCTGAATGATGTCAAAACTCTTCATGAGAGTCTTCAACCATATGACTTCCTTTGTAGCTTCAACCATACCTTTATACTTTGCCTCTGTAGATGATAAAGAAATTGTATGTTGCTTCTTAGAACACCAAGAGATTAACTTATCTTCCACATAACACAAGTATCCATATGTTGATCTCCTATCATTAGGATTACCTGCCCAATCTATATCACTAGATATCTTGATGTTTGTATTTGATGTAAAACCATAATACAAACCTTCCTTGAATGTACCCTTAATGTATCTCAACACTCTTTTGTCCTACAACCCAATGTTCTTTCCTAGGACAATGCATGAATTGAGACAACAATCCAACTGCATATGACAAATCAGGCCTACTTAATGTAGCATAGATTAGACTACCAACCAGACGTTGATATAACTTCATATCCTTGAATTCTTCTCCTCCATATCTGCTCAATTTGTGATTCACCTCCATTGGAGTAGGTGCCACCCTAAAATCTTCCTTTTTTCTTATGACAAATCTCCCAAGCCACTAATCTTGAATTCTTTCTCCATTTGTTTCTTGAGGCCTTGTATGCCATTCTCATATATACCTATAAGAATTATGTCATCAACATATATGCACATGTAAATGAACCCATCATCACTTGCTTTGACAAGTAGGCTACTATCAACTTTTGATACTTGGAAACCAAGTTTCTTCAAGAACTTTACAAGTCTATAATTCCATGCCCTTGGGGCCTTCTTCAAACCATACAAAGCTCTCTTGAGCTTACATACATATTTTGAATACCTTTTATCTCTGAACCCTTGTGGTTGCTCCATGAAAACATCATTTGAAATATAACCATTTAGGAAAGTATTTTTCACATCTAATTTACATAGTCTCCAACCTTTACATGGAGCAATGGCTATGAGTGTCCTGATGGTTCTCATCTTTGCTACACGACTATAGGTCTCATCATAATATATACCATATGTCTGAGCATACCCTTTCACAACAAGTCTAGTACCTAGACACACTTCCATATGCATACCTCTTTGTTTTGTAGACCCATTTGCATCCAATGATCTTCTGACTATTTGGTTTAGGAACCAAATCCCATGTCTCATTTTCCATCAATGCATCATACTCTTCCTGCATAGATTTCTCCCAATTTTCCTTATCTTTTTCCTCTTCATATGTAGAAGGATCTTCATCTGCTTTCACCATGTAAGCATTGTCTTTAGTAGTCAAAAAAGAAGTGGCCTACCAACGTATCCTATGAGGATTTGCCTTACCAACGTATCCTCCTCAATATCTTCATCAACTACTCCTAATGCATCTGCAATGTCCTTCATCCTTGCTACATAATCAGAAATGGATTCAGAAGCTTTCTTTTTAAATGTAGTAAACTCTGCCCATAAGGATGCCTTCCTTGACTTTGTAGAGTTTAGGAAATTCTCTTCCAAAGCATTCCATATGCCATTTGCACTTTCAAGTCCTCTAGTATGGGGTAGCAAGTAGTCATTAACTGCCATGTAGATAATGTTCCTTGCTTGAGCATCCTTCTTCATCCAAGTCTTCAAATCTGAGAGTTCATCCCTAGTTGGAACACTAGGATCTCTGAATTGTGGTTTTTCTTCTTCACCTATGATGTAATGTATCAGGTCTTTGATCATGAGATGAGCTTCCATGAACAAGTTGGATAGTTTTCTCTATCTAATTTCTCTATCTAAAGAGAATCTCCCATCCTTTCTTCACCTGTGTATTAAATTCTTCAAGCTTTATGAGGAATAAGTGTACCTTTACTCCAAATGAAGCTTCTCTTGATCATCTTTGATAGCTTTGGGCCTGCTTCTCAAGATTTCCCTTAAAGCTTTCACCTTTTAAACCTTCAAATGTTGATTTTTGTATGACTGCAGCAGTCGGGCTCCTCCTTTCTTCTATTTTGATGATTCGTGCTCTGATACCACTGATGGAGAGTGTTAATCTCCAAAAGAACAAGCTATCTTTGATGTTAGAACACTTCTATATCAAGAATAACTCAAAACCTTTACCAATTTGGAGTATCAATACCAGATTATCAAAATTTTGAACTAATTGTGAAGAGAGACACTTCTCAGAAAGTCTGCTACACATAACTCACTCATTGACTGATCAAATGTGTAATGTTTCTAATGCGACTTTGTAAAATAAATTATTTATAGATTGCACACCTTCTCCAAGTTAAATCATCTCAAGAGACTTAGTAGATCTTCAGAAATGATTCAAACAATCCACCTATGTCTAAAACTATATTTCTCTACAGTCGACTTTGACACCAATAACTTTTAATGCATAATTCTCTCATGTACAACCCATTTATTCAAAATCTTTTAGCCATAGGTAGCCTACCTTCCAACTTAAAGAATGAGTTCTTGGTTTCTCAAAACTTTAGAATGTGGAAGGAGAATTGACCAAAACATCAGCATCAAATTTTGCACCTATTGCAACTTCACTTCTTCACATTTACACATGTTAATGTTCGTACTCTCAATTCTCTCAGCCTGATCACAATTAGGATCTAAAAACTTGTACAGAGGTCAGTCAACTATAGACTTAGACTTATACAAAAGCATTTCACAAAAGATTAAACAGAGGAGGAGTACTCAGCAAAAGATCAGGTGCAATTTTTCTTCTTCTCTGAAAATTTTTACAACTGAATGATGAGAGATGTCCTTCACTTTTAAAGTGTCTAATAACTCTTCCAACATCTAATTCTTCTTATCTCATGCTCTCTCATACTTGCCCTGACTTTTTACTTGTATATATAGGCATGTATGTACAAGATCATGATTATAACAAAGGTATAAGTGAGCTAACTATAAGTTTAATGTACATATGTATACAAGTCTTCATTTTCTAAATGTGCACTATCTTCAAGCTTCATAGACTAATCTTTTCTTCAATATTTGACTTCAATACTTCATCTAAAACATCAATTGGTGATTGATTTGCACCAACAATCCCAAGTACCATTCTTGTGAAAAGAATCCAACTCACTCTTCATGGCACACTCCCACTTGACATGATCCTGTGTCTGCATAGCCTCTTTGTAGCAAGAAGGCTCACCAGCATCTGTTAGCATAAGAAAATCTAAACCTGCACGGATGTGAGACACGTGTAGAACATCTCAATGGTTGCTGAACACGAATATGTGCAAACTAATCTGAATGGACATTCTCTTGAACATCCCTATGTGCAACATCTTTATGCATGTTAACTAGAGGACTAGTATCCTCAAACACCAATCTTCTCACTTCAGACTCCTTCATGGGTTGTTTATGCATCTTAGACTCATTGAAAATGATATCACTACTTCTGATCACTGACCATGTTTCAAGATCCCATAAGCGATATCCAAATTGTCCTTCTCGACCATATGCAAGAAAAATGCATTTCTTTGACTTATGGTCCAACTTTTGTCTAAGATTCTTGGGTATATGAACATATGCTTCACACCCAAAAACTCAAAGATGATCATAATATGGTGGTTTCCCTGTTCATAACTCTTGTGCCACTTTTAGACCTTTGGCAGTACTAGGTGAAAGGTTCATCACATGAACTACAATCAATATTGTTTCTGCCCAGAAGCCGTGTGAGAGGTTCGCATGATGCAACATAGAAACTACTCTATCTTGAAAAGTTCTATTCATCCTTTCAGCTACAACATTTTATACTGGGGTATAAGGAGCTATAAACTCTCTACGAATCACTCTAGACTGATAGAAAAGGCTGAATTCATGTGAGGTATACTCACCCCCATTATCTGAACGTAAAGCCATAAGCTTAGTTCCTTTTTGAGTCTCAACTCAAGCAAGCCATTTTTTGAAAGTAGGGAATACCTCATCCTTCAATTTGATAGGATATACCCAAACTTTTCTAGTAGAATCATCTATGAAAGTGACAAAGTAAAGAGAACCATCTAAGGACCTAGTGGGCATAGGAGCACACACATCTGTATGGACGAGATCTAAAGGCTGAATTGAAGAGTCAATGTGCGTTCTATGCACATTTTTGGTTTGCTTTCCATATTGACAATGCTGAGAAAATGAATATACATTATGCATAGTAAATTTTGAAACATCGATGAACTACACAATCACATCCCCAATCCCCACAACGTCACACTGGTAAGAGTCACCAAGTCTCACGGTACCATGAGACTTTGCTGCATAATTAGAGAACCATTCTGTGTGTGGTGTCACATGGAAAGACACACCACAATCTAGCAGCCACGTGTGGGAAAGAGAGTGAGCCATAAGTGCCTCAGTTGGCACAACACTGTCAAGTGTCAACACATTAGCATCATTAGAAATAGCATTAATTTCTTCAATCTTCACAGTCAAAGTAGATGGTGCAAGTAACTATTTAACATGCCCATCAACATTCTCTCCTTTACGTTTAGCATTCTTTAATGCATAACAATCTTTCTTCATATGTCCTTTCTTATGACAATAATGGCATTCCATATCCATCTTCCTTGATTTACTTCTACTCTTATTCCGTTGACCATTCTTTTCTTGCATAGTGAATCACTGACTCCACTACATATAATCAATTACCCAACAGAAGCCAACTAGGCTTATCGAGCACCTATGAACAACTATCATACATCTCCTTTGGCGAGGCTGGGTAAGTCTTCCACCTGCATCACCAAAGAGACCCCGACATCTAGGTTTCTCCTAGTTAAGAAAAGCTCACCACGATCCTCTTTATCAAATGTAAAAGGCTTTATGCAAAAACGTAACCGCTATATCAATGAGCACATGGACGTACATAAGCGATATCCACAAAAGCCTACATGGTGTGTATGTGCTCAATATATGCAGTAAAATGAGATGAAAAGGCTGAACGCACAGCTCAAAAACTAGCCAAAAACACCTGCAAGTGTCTATCAACTCCGACATTTTAAGCTCAAAATCCTGCATAAATTTGCAGCAGCTGCTCCCACCAAAACTAAAAACCTTTTGAGAAACATGTGGTTTTACGAGTGTGGCTCAAAACACATCCCCAAAGGTTGATATTTATTGTTGGAGAAGTACAAAGATCACTCTTCTTGATGTTCATGGACCTGTGTGAAGAGAACTATGTGCAAAAGTACTCCAAAATGGCTCCAAAAGGCATCCTAAAAATGCTTCAAAAATAGACTTTGAAAGCAAAGAATGAAGCTTTGAGGGACCAAAACATGTTCAAGGTAATGTCAACCTTAGTCTTTCCCCTTCTTCAGACACCACAAGAGTGTGGCTTAGTGGCAAGAGATTACCACGATTAAGCAAGCTATGGGGGGAACAAAATTGGGATGGGTGACCTCCCGGGAAGTACTGGGAACCTCTTTCTTCCTTGATCATTGAGGCCCTCCCTCGCACACATCCAACAATGCCAATGCTCACTTTGGTGACTCTGATGACAAGGGATGCCAAGGTCTCACACGGTCCTCCACATAGAGACTTCTGAATACGCAGAAAACACAGTACACAGGGAGCAGGAAGACAGACTTCTTAGGTCTTCCACATGCGGTCGAACATTCAGTCTGTGACTCACTAGGCCACTATATGTTTTATTAAAGAACATATACAAAGAAGTGTTCGGTGGCCATTTGGCCTTTCACATGGACACTAATGGTAACAATGATTTCCCATTTCTTGAAAAAATTTTGACTAGAACATTCATTTGTATGTGTTCCTAACCTTAAGCTTGAAAAAAGTATTATCATTGTTTGATCGGGTGATGTTACTATGAGTACTCTAAACATAGTTCGATAATCCACTTTGGTTGCATAGTTTAAAGTAAAAGCATCTTTTGATGATTGTACCAATCGACAATGATTACTATGAACCCTTCATCGTCTTCTTTATCACTTAAGAATCATCAAATTTCTTTTCTAGAAGTGATAGCTTACCCATATCTTGGAAGACCTTAATGATCTAGCACATTTGAAGAACCATACAAGTAGATCACTCAAGAAGCTCAGATATGATGGAGGGGAAGAATACTTCTCCAAAGATTTGGATGAGTTCTTGCAAGATGAAGATATCAAAAGGGAATTGAATACTAGGTACTCTCCTCAACTGAATGGAATTGCAGATATGAGAAACAAGAAATTGGTTGGGCAATCCAAAACAATGCTTGAAGAAAAGAGGTTGCCACATTATCTATGGGTAGAAGCTATTTCAATTGATATGTGCCTTGTTGAAAGACTACCATCCAAATCATGACTCCTTATGAAGCATGGTACGAAAGAAAACCTAGTCTTGGACATTGCAAGGTGCTTGGTTGTTTAGCTTATGTTCATGCATCTTCACAAATCAGAGGTAAGCTAGATGAAAGGGCAACAAAGGTAGTATGTATTGGATATGGTTAGACTCAGATGGGTTACATGTTCTATAATCCTTCAACCAAGCGATTCACTACAAGTAGGGATGTGTGTTTGAAGAACACAGGTCTTGGTATGATGAATACAAACAAAAGAAGACTCTACCATATGATATTGATTCTGAATTTCATCGAGTAGGAAGCAAGCATGATACACAAGTCCATGATCCAAGAAATGATGCACATGATGACAAAGATGAAAGGGAAAAGGATTACAAGCTATGGAAGTCAAGAGGCAAAGCAAAAATACAAGAGTGTGGAGAATGTTCCAAGCAAGCACCTAGAAGGTCAACAAGGGAGAAGAGACAACTAGAAAGGTATGTATATGATTCCACATTTGTTACAAAACATTTAATATATTTGGCAAAGGATGCAATTTTAGAGGAACCCTCAACCTATGAAGAGGCAAAGGGAAACCCTAATTGGGAAAAGGCCGTGAAAGAAGAAGTAGATGCATTGAAGGAGATGGACACTTGGGATTTGGTTCCAATATCAGCCAATCAAAAGGCAATTGGTTGGAGATGGGTATATAAACTAAAAAAGAACTTAGATGGATCAGCTTGTAGGTACAAGGCAAGATTAGGTGCCAAAGGATGCTCCCAAACGCATGGTATAGGCTATGGGGAAACTTTTTGCCTTTTGCAAAGATGACTACAATCAAAACATGGATAAGTGTAGCTTTTGTAAGAAATTGGAGACTCCTCCAACTTGATGTAAAAAATGCATTTCTAAATGGTTGGATAAATGAAGAGGTATACATGTCAGTACATCCAGGTTTTGAAAACCCTAATCATACATCTTATGTTTTCATACTTAAGAAAGCATTGTATGGATTGAAACAAGCTCTTAGAGCTTAGAATTATAGGTTGGTTACATACCTTCAAGATCAGAGGTTCAAACCTAGCAACTCAAATCCTTCTTTGTTCATCAGAAGGGATCATAATAAGGTTATCTATCTATTTTTATAAGTAGAATTATTGTGACAGGTGATGGACTTAAGGGAATGTAAAGGATTAAGAGACACATGCAAGAAGAGTTAGAAATCAATGAATTAGGTGAACTCACATATTTCTTAGGTATGCAAGTGTTTTATACAAATGAAGGGATGTATCTAACTCAGAGAAGATATATTCAAGATCTACTTCACAATTTTAGAATGGAAAACACAAATCTTGCTTCAACTGTGCTCCAACATTGTACACTATGTTGGAGAACAATTGAAGCAATATACATATAGTTTTGGCCATCATTGTCCTGCTCCTTCTTCCTCAAACTCAGTCATCTTGGAAAGGTCGCTGCTCTCTCTACAGAGCTCTAAATCAAATGATTAAGCATGCATTGGAAAAAGCACATGTAATAACCCAAGTACTTCAGAAGATGATCCTCAAATCATTGGATCAAAAGAGGTAAGTTGGAGTTTCATTGTGAACCAAAAACTTTCTATTTTGGTGACTATACTTGCTCAAAGAAATGAACAGTTCTCTTTCTCTGCTAACAATTGTCCAAAATCCTTTTGGAAATATCTAATTACCTTGGGTAGCAAATGTTTGCAAGTTATTTAACTTGAAAGGATAAACTATGCTCAGAGAATGATGCTTAGCGAAACTCAGATGCATCTTGACATTTTCGGGAGTTGATAGTATGTAGAACAGAGTGCAATGTTTTGCACATAACTCGAGAATGGCTGAGGAAATCAGCATGAAACTTTGCATCAAGAAAATAGAAAGTCTAGTGAATCAATGACAACTTAAATCACTGCAAACGATAAAGTATATGTTGAGAAATGGATCAGGGAACTTCACCATTGTGAGTGATACATGACAAAGTAGAAGATGTGAGATATGAGAAAATTATATGTGTTAATGCACATAAATTACATCTGCATTGGCAATGAATGATTGCACAATGCGAGTGCAATGATAGACCTATAGTGTGATCTCAATATCCATATGAAATCCCTCTCAATGTCTCTTCAAATTCAGCTTTTCTTGCTACATATCCACCTGACTAGATAGTTCTCTTTTATAGCCTTTTGTTTAGAGCCAAGATTCAGGTTTGAATTTGAATCTTTACCTAAAAGTATTCCAAAATTTTAGGACATGATTTTTTATAATTCCTCACTAAATAATTTGTGGAAAGATTCTCCTAAGAACTCATAATTGGAGGTCTTTCCTCATATGCACTTTTACAAGGATAAGAAATGAATCTTCTACAAGAGATCATTGATGTGCTAATACATGAATTCACATATGAAAGTTAGGATAAATGGCCAAGCATTTATTCTTGAAGTAATTGCACCAACACAAGCTTCTATGACTTCTTTCAAAGATCTCCTTTGTACTCATCAATCTCCAAAAAAACTTTCAGCATCCATCAATTCTTCAGTCGTTCAAATATCAATTCTCCATGTCTTCCTTAGTTCCATCTTCCCTACTCTTGTCAAAAAAGTACTACTTGGAAGGATAAAGACACGTTTTGGAGATATGTAAACAATTAGCATTCATTTATATTTTGTTTCCATATTACAAGTACAAGAAAAATTATCTTAAAAATAAATGGCAATCCTCTAGTGTGTAGTCTTTAACACAATACCTTTATGTTTCAAATGAGTTGATAACACCAAGGAAACTATGAGCTGCAACTAAACTTCAATAAATTCAGAAGATAGTGTTTAGAACCATATTTCATGGAGATATATCCTTTAGGAGACAAGGTAATGTAGTGAAATGTTGATATATTTTGGTAGTGATGTGTGTGAACACTCTAGGACCATCGAGGCACTTTTTTCCCTCTTTAGGAGGTTTTTTCCCCAGCTTGTATATACACCTATTGCCCGAACAGGCTACTTATCTTTGTACATTCTCTAGTAATACATTCAGTATTGTGTGTTGTGCTCCAAGCTTCTTCTTCTTCCTTGTGCTATTCACGTGCTTCCACAGATGTCTAACTGCAACAATTGGTATGAGAGCAGGTCATCAATTCATCCAGGGCATTGTCTACACCTCTCCAGTTGCAGTCTCAAAATCACATTAAATTTGGTATTTATACTCAAGGTGTTTTAGAGATCAAAACATCTTTTGTCTGTGGTGCCAAAATCCCGATCTGAGCTCGTTACGGCCTTTGAATGCACTATCATAGCGATTGTGTAGGCTATTTTGTCTTTTTGTGCCAAAGGTATATACCAATTTTGGTTCGCTAGTATAAGCATCTCGAAGTTTGTTACAGGCTTAGCAGAATTTGTCTGGGTAGTTCTCTTCAAGTTTTGGAGATATAGTCAATTTTTTGAATCAAGGTATTTTAGTCATTGACCATGAATGAAAGCAGTGATATATTCCATATGTTGGTTGTAAGTTGGATGGTACCAACTACCCATTATGGGCTTATATGATGCAACATTTATTGGTTGCAAAAGGACTGTGGAACATTGTGCAGGGTGTTGAAGACATCCTGTTACACCTGCAAATACAAGTACTACTAATATAGGTACTACAAATACAGGTACTGCAAATACAGGTACTGCAAATACAACTACTAGAGCTGATGGAGATGGTATCAAATATGATGATATTCTGCAGATTCCTATTCATGTTGTTGTTTCTATTGCACATATTGTAGAGTAAATTTGTTGGGATGGCAGAGATGCTCAGGCACATGCATTGATAGCTTTGTCTATCAAACATGTTGTTATTCCTCACATTCACTCTTGTAGAACAACAAAGGATGCTTGGGATACACTTACCACATTGTACCAGGCTAGGAATGAGGCTCGTGTTGCTTACCTCCGAAAACAATTGGAGAGTGAGCACATGAGTGAAGGTGATTCTATGGATAGTTTTCTGACAAAGATCAAGGATTTGAAAGAACGTTTGATTTCTGCTGATGAAGTTATACCAGATTAGCTCACTTGTGCATACCATTCAGAATGGTCTTCCTAATTCATATCAGAGTTTTGCTTCTAGTCTTTCGTTGATGATGAAAGGAAATCCAAATGCCTTGTCATTTGAGGATTTACTCTCTGTTCTGTTGCAGGAAGATCAATCTAGGTAGAACAGGTCCATCATGTGTGTTGTAGATCAAGCTTTCTTGGCTAGTTAGAAGGGAAAAGGTAAATGGATCTCATGAAGTGGCAAGCAGAAATCTGCAAATGCTGGATATTTGAAGAAGCAAGACAAAGAGGAGAAGAAATCAGAAAAGAAGAAATTGTTTTAAAAGTACTGTAAAGGAAATGTTCATATCATAAAGAACTGTCCAAAACTCGCTACAAAAGAGGCAAAGAAAAAAGAGGTTGGAATGGTTTTTGCAAAGGCCTCTACACCTAAAACAAATTCTGCTAATCTTGTGCAAGAAGAAGAATGGGCATTTACTATTGCTTGCATTTTTGACCCGTCTTCTCATGAGCAGTGCATGTCTGCAGTAGACTTAGATGTTTGGTACTTTGATAGTGGGGCGACCAAACATATTACCTTGCAACACAGTTTCTTCTCTTCACTCAAGCCTCTCCCTACAGGGAATACTAACACATGTACCAAGAACTCCTCTTATCCTATCACAGGATTTGGTAAGATCATTCTGACTAGTGCTGATGGTAGTTCTTTCACTTTGTGAGATGCTTTATTTGTGCCAAGGATCAAGAAGAATATGTTATCAATTTTTGCATTAGAAAAGATTGGCTTGGTTGTGAAATTTGTTGATGACAAATGTACAATTCATGGTCAGTCAAATGGTGATATTATTGGTTCTATACTTATCTTTGTACATTCTCTAGTAATACATTTAGTATTGTGTGTTGTGCTCCAATCTTCTTCTTCTTCCTTGTTTTGTTCGTGTGCTTCCGCAGACGTCTAACTCTAACATGAAACCCTATCATGCATACTTTATGTGCATCTTTCAAACTTTTATGGTGCATATGACGGTAAATGGTTGTTGATGATGAGGTAAAAATGGTATTTTAAAATTTTTTCATGCTATATATGTGCATTTAAAGTGAATAAAAAACATGTGTATGTGCCTTGTTTCATGCATACTTAAGTGCAAAATACTCAACATGGTGTAAAATTTTGAAAGAAAATATATAAACCAATCTCATGATCATCAGTCTGAATCTCAACATTATCATCACTTAAATCACTTTCAATGGATATCAACCATCATCACGAGATAATTTTTGAAGACACTTATAAAACTAATCCCTATCTCATGAAAACATTAAAGTTTAGTGAAAAAACATTGCTTACATTTAATCATCACTACAAATCTCCATAGGATCTTATCATCTCTATGGATCTCTACATCTTCATCCTCAATACCTATAAAGAAAACTTCTCAGAGCACATTACTAGTGGTTCCACAACTTAGTAGAAGACTCTTCTTTTTTATCAAAAATTTCTAATGTTATCGTACTATCCTTCTTTTTTAATGTATTTAAAGGATAAAAAAAATGTTCAAATTGATCTCAATTTGTCTTATGATTTTACCAACTATGCCTGATATTTTTTTGTACCTTCTTGTTCAAGATTTGAGTCACTACCTTCATCACTTTCTGTACTTATATTGTCATGATTTTGTTGTTCATTTGCCTCATGTTCCACATGAATATTGTCTTGATAAAGATTGTATTTAGCTTCAATAATACTTTTAAACTTTTCAGGATAAAAAACGCATGATTAACCAAAAAATTTTGGATCAAGTTGTACATAGAATATGCTATCATCTTTAGGTTTGACATTAATTGATTTTTCATGCTCTTTTTTATTTGGTTGTAATCATTCATTCAAAAATCTCTCAAATCTTTGTGTATCTACCTGTAATGGTTCATTGAGATTTACCACTATCTAGGTTTCTTGCTTTTCAAATACAAGTAGTTTTATGATCATTAGATTGAATGTTGTTATATTTTGGCATCCATTACTTTCTAAATATGTTAAATGATCTTTGATTGTATCTTGTTTGTTTAGAATATTCCTTCAACACACCTCTTCTTAAGTTCAAGTGTAAAGGTGAATGGTCATCTAATTGCAAATCTTCCTTTTAACTTCAGTGACCAGGTTAAGTCTACAAGCATTCTCATATGCAATACAATCCCAAAACATATGGTCAAATTGATCACATCAAAACATCTTATAGGTGGATTTAGTCTTCTATGTGTAGCTCTAGGGGTGGATCTTCTACAGTCAATTGAATGTTTTTTTATCAAGAATATCAGTAGACATACTTTGCACTTGATGTTCATGTGTTCGTGTTTACACTTGAATGATTGAATCTCTTTAACTAAGTTGGGCAAAGTTTTAATTTTTTTTCAAACTTCACACTTTATAATCAATTGTCTCTTTCAATATTTTGAAACCACTACCCATTATTTGCATAGTTTTAGAGTCTTCACCTATTGCTTGAGTTAGAGATAAGATTATCTCAAATTTTGATTGAATCAATGCATTTGATCTAATCTCGATTTCTTTAAATTGATCACCATATTCTGAAAACTATTATTCAATCAATGCTTCCACACTAGAATCTGTATCTTGTGTCGTGTGTTTTACAAAGCCATTTTTGCCCATTGTTCACTTATGTTTTGTAATATATGTTCAATTGATGCAAAAGTTAAGAGAAATCTAAATTTTGAATGAATATGATTTGCAGTGTTAAAAAAAAATCTTTTTGTGTTTTTGAAGTTCTTTTCAATGCAAGTATGAAAATTTGAAAGTGAAAGCCTCAAAGTCTGCTACATGTTTAGCATAACTCGTCAAGGTAGTTTTTTTCAATGTTTTTAGATACAATCATTTTTCGGCATCATGTTATCTTATTGAGTGGCCATGGTTGAAAGCAGTGATGTATTCTGTATGTTGGTTGTTGAGGATAAGTTGGATGGTAAAAATTACCCATTGTGGGATTATGTGATGCGCCATGTATTAGTTGCAAAAGGATGTGGAATATTGTGAAGGGTGTTGAAAAACGTCCTATTTCACTTGAAAACACAATTATTGAAGGTGATGCAGATGGCATTGAAGATGGTGATATTCTTCATGTTCCTGTTTGTGTTGTGATTCCTATTGCACCTACTGCAGAGGACATTTGTTGGGATGGCAGAGATGCTCAGGCACATGCATTGATAGTCTTGTCTATCAAATGTGTCATTATTCCTGGCATTCACTCTTGTAGAATAGCTAAGGATGCTTGGGATAGACTTACCACTTTATACCAGGCAACGAATGAGACTCGTGTTGCTTACCTGCAAAAATAGTTGGAGAGTGAGCACATGAATGAAGGAGATTCCATGGACAGTTTTTGACAAAGATCAAAGATTTGAAGGAACAATTGATTTTTGTTGATGAAGTCTTGCCTAAAAGTTCACTTATGCAAATAGTTCTGAATGGTCGTCATGATTCATATTAGAGTTTTGCTTCTACGATTCATTTGATGATGAAAGGCAATCCAAATTCCTTAGCATTTGAGGAGTTAGTCTCTAGTCTATTGCACGAAGATCAGTCTAGGTAGAATAGTTCCGTTATGTGTTTTGGAGATCAAGCTTTCCTAGCTAGTCAAAAGGGCAAAGGTAAATGGAGCTCTTCTATTAGTAAGCAAAAATCTACTAATTCTGCACATTCAAAGAAGGAAGAGAGAGAAGAGAAGAAAACAGAAAAGCAGAATTTGTTTTGTAAATACTGTAAAGGAAATGATCATGTAATAAAGAGGTGTCCAAAACTGGGTACTAAAGAGGCTGGAATACTTGCTGCACATGCGTCTACACCCAAAATAGGGTATGTTAATGTTGTGTTGAATGAAGAATGGGCATTTACCACTCTTTGTAGCTATGACCCATTTTGTCATGAATAGTGTATGTCTACAGTAGACTCAGATGTTTGGTACTTTGATAGTAGGGTGACCAAACATATTACCTCACAATGTAGTTTCTTCACTTCACTCGAGCTTGCCCCTTTAGGGAATATTGTCACATGCACAAACAACTCCTCTTATCCCGTTATAGGAGTTGGTAAGATCATTGTGACTACTATTGATGGTAGTTCTTTTACATTGTCTAATGCTTTATTTATGCCACGGATCAAGAAAAATTTGTTATTAGTTTCAGCATTAGCCAAGATTGGCTTGGTTGTGGAATTTGTTGATGAAAAATGTACAGTTCATGATCTGTCAAATGGTGATGTCATTATTGCTTTTGGCATTTTATGGCGTGGGTTGTATAAGATCATAGACTATGAAAAATATATGAATGATTTAGCATGTGCATTACATGATTCTCAGGCTATCTCAATTGCAAAGCTTTGGCATGCACGCCCTGGTCATCTGAATTTTGCTAGTTCGCTACACCTACAAAAATCTAAAATGGTGTCCTCTTTGCCAAAACTTGAGGCACCCGGTAAACATGTATGTGAAGGCTGTATTTTGGGCAACATTTAGCATTCCTCATTCCCAAAAGATGGTTCAGTTTGAGCTATTCAAATATTGCAGCTCGTTCCCAGTGATGTATGTGGTCCTATGCAAACAACCTCTTTTGGAAACTATCTTTACTTTGTGACTTTCATTGATGGTTTTTCTAGCCACGCTTGAGTATATCCATTGAAAGAAAAGTCTGAAGTGTTTATGTGCTTCAAACGATTTCTGGTTTTGGTTGAAAATCTATCAGCATGTAAAGAGCACCCTCTATTCTCATCCAGGGGGGGAATATATGTCTTTAGACTTTAATACGTTTCTGGCTGAACATGAGATAAAACATCAGTGTATAGTGCCATATACACCTCAAAAAAATGGAGTTGTTGAACGGAAGAACAAGTCACACATGGAGATGGCGAGGTGTATGGTTAAGAGTTAGGCTTTACCACATAGTTTGCGACTTGAGGCTATTATGTGTGCAGTATATGTACTTCGCATGTGTCCCACTGAAGAATTGTAGTTTATCACTCCATATGAGGATTGGCATCCTTGCAATTCATCTCTTTCTCACTTGCGTGTTTTTTTATTATCTAGCATTTGCATTAGTGCTAGAACAACAAGACAGGAAATTGGATGATATAGCAATGAAATGTATTTTTGTTGGGTATAGTTCTAAAAGCAAAGGCTATCATGTGTATAGCCATAGGCTAAATGCATTTTGGTTAGCCGTGATGTTATTTTTGTGGAAGATGTTATTCAGCCATTACGTTCATGTTATAAGGAGACATCTGTTAGCTCCAAAGACGTATGATACTTTGCTGCCTCTATTTATAGGTGGATAGTCTAGTGCTAGTCCTAATGAGGCAACTTCTCAACTTTTATAGGTTTCATATGATGATGCAGATCATTCCATTTCTAATGCAAATTTACATGATGCACTTATTGATGAAAGAGCTTCTATTGACAAGGCAAAAACTATGCCAAAATGGTTGGTGCAAACTTTGCATGTCAGCAAATTAGATGCAGCTCTACCATATCGTACTTATTCAAGCTCTCATAGTGCCTCTTTTGCATCAGATTGCTATGCTATGGCTGCCCCTAGTCTCTATGATGCGAATGAGCCTCTTTTTGTTTTATGACGCACAATATTTTGAAAATTGGATGGCTGCTATGCAAGCAAAATATGATGCTATCATGAAAAATGGTACCTATTCTTTATGTTACTTGCCTCTTGGCAAGAAGGCCATTGGCACTAAGTGGGTATGCCAGCTGAAGTGTAAGCCTGATGGAATAGTTGACAGATATAATGCTAGGCTTGTTGCAAAGGGTTATGCACAAGAAAGAGGCATTGATTTTGATGAGAGCTTCGCACCTACATGCCAAATGACTACTATTTGTAGCATCTGTGCACTTGTAGCTCATCATGGTTGGAATGTACATGAGTTGGACATTGAAACTAGATTTTTGAATGGTTACTTGCATGCAGAAGTGTATGCTTTTCAGCCCTGTGGCTTTTCGCAAAAAGGGTATGAAAACCAAATGTAGATATTGAAAACAACATTATATGGTTTGAAGCAAGCACCACATGCTTGGTATGAAAAGATACATGCCTATCTAATTGCACATGGTTTTGAGAATAGTCCAACTGAGAGCACCTTATATGTTAAGCATGCTTATGATGTGCCTCTGATCATTGTTATGTCTAGCTCAGTGGTCCTCATGAGAAGCATATTGCTGATTTTAAGGCTGATCTGCATGCATCATTTGAGATATCTGATTTGGGGCATTTGCATCATTATTTGGGCATTCATCTTATACACGTTAACGACAAAATAGCTTTGTGTCAAACCAAATATATTGACACATTATTGCAGCATTTTTGCCTTGACGACTGTAAAACTATTGCCACACCTATGGAGATAGGTTTACGATTGAGCCTTCATGATGTTGGAGATGCATTTAATGTTGTTCTCTATCACTAGGCTATTGGATGCTTGATTTACTTATCCATTACTCGGCCAGATATTCAGTTTGCTATCTCATAGATAAGCAGGTTTATGCATTGCTCCGGTGTCAAGCATTAGCATGTGATTAAGTGCATCTTTCACCACTTGAATGGTACCCTGCTACTTGGATTGTTTTTATTCCAAGGGGGATCACGACCGCCATATTTACATGCTTTTTCTAACTCTGACTAGGCTATTTGCTATGACACTCATGTGTCCACTAGTGGCTTTTGCTCCATGCTTAGTAGCTCATGCATATCTTGGTTGATGAAGAAGTAGCTTATTGTGGCCACTTCTAGTTGTGAGGCTCAGTATAGGGTAGCTTTCACAATGGATGTTGAGTGTGTGTGGCTTAGATGCCTTATGGCTAATTTGGGTGTTGGTCAGTCTTCTGGCACCACCATCTTCAGTGACTGTCAGAGCGCATTCGTAATTGGGAGGAACCATGTGTTCCATGCTTGCACTAAGCACATTGAGGTGCACTATCATTATTTCAGTAAGAGGTTATCTGCTAGAGAGATTAGTTTGGCATATGTGCCCACACAAGAGAACATTGTAGACCTTTTCACAAAGGCTCTGCCTAGGGAGAAGTTTGAAGCTTTTCGCAAAGCTTTCGGTTTACTTCCTTTTGTGGGTTGATTCCACATAGCTTTTCACTTCCTTATACATGAGTGCCAACTCCCTTTTCAGTGCATCACTCCTAGGGGGGACTTGTTGATATATTTAGGTAGTTATGTGTGTGAACACACTAGGACCATCGGCGTAGTTTTTTTCCCTCTTTAGGAGGTTTTTACCCCAGCTTGTATATATGTCTATAGCCCTAACGGTTTATTTATCTTTATGCATTCTAGTGGTAATACATTCAGTATTGTGTGTTGTGCTCGAGGCTTCTTCCTCTTCCTTGTGTTGTTCATGTGCTTTTGCAGACCTCAAACTCCAACAGGGGGGGATACATGTGTTATGATTTTAATGCATTTCTGGCTAAACATGGGATAAAACATGAGTATATAGTGCCATATACACCTCAACAAAATATTCTTGAAACAAAGAACATGTCTCTCATGGAGATGGCAAGGCGTATGGTGAAAAGTCATTGCTTACCACATAATTTATGGCTTGAGGTTGTTATGTGAGTAGGATATGAACTTAACATGTATCCCACCAAAGCACTACAATATATCACTCCATATGAGATGTGGCATGGTTGCAAGCCATCTTGTGCTTATCTATGTGTCTTGCTAAGGAAACACTCACGAATTTGACGCAACAGACAAAGAGAGAAACAGAATCTTCTGGAAAATCAGTACACAGGTGTACAGTATGCGAAGTTAGTACACGGTGTGCGCATAACAGAGCAATTAACCGCGGCGGGCGCGTAAGGCGCGCATAACGTGAATTGAAGAGTGACAGCGCAGAGGAGCGCCAAAGGAAAGTGTATATATATACAGCCAGATTTGAAGAGAGGAGACTTAGGAAGAGACGCGTGAAGATGATGCGTGTGAGATGCGCGTATGAGTGAAGAGAGAGTTAGAAGTTCTCAGAAGACGCCATAGATCGCGTATGTACAGATGAATAACAAAACCTTTCGTACTTTCAACTGAACTTTCTTTAAATCATTTTGTACCAGATTTAAATCAGTTGCTTGGACTGATGCTCACATATGAGAAAGACCTGAAAGGAGACGCAGAAAAAGGACAAAGTTCAGCAATGTATATGAAGAACAAGAAGAAAGAAAAGGGTAAGCCAAAAGACGAAGAAGAATCGAGCTCTCAGGCCTATTACGCAAGAGGGAAAGGCACTGGCAGAGGAAGAGCAAGAGGAAGAAGTAGTCAGAATACTAACAAGAAAGTCTGCTGGATTTGCGGACTAAGTAATCATCTGGCGCATGACTGTTGGCACAACCAACAGAGATCAAATCTAAACCAGAACAACAATAGCAGAGGCAGTAGCGGAAGAAATCAGATTAACTTCCAAAGAGGAAGACAAAGCCAAAGAGGAGGCTACGGTAGAGGTGGAACAAGAAGTTGGGGACAGAATCAATCCTACAACACCACCTACAACAACTACGCAAACGACACGCAGAATGAAAGTCATACATCCTTGATGATGAACTCAATCAGCACATCTGATAACGAAGATCTAAAGGTATTTTACATTGACTCTGGATGTTCTAATCACTTGTCAGGAAATATAGAACTAATGTCAGAACTAGAGAAAGGTAGTTCTAGTCACACTGTTCAAACAGGTGACAATACAAGACACAAAGTACAATCAATCAAAAAAGTGAAATGCAAGAGTGGAACAGATTTGCTAACTAATGTTTTGTATGTTCCAACAATACCGAAAAATCTGATCAGTGTGGGACAGATAGTCGAAAAAGGTTTTCAGGTCAGATTCACAAACAAAGGCGTATTTGTAGAAGATCCCAAGAACGGATATTATCAGATCGTTTCTGGTAAGAAAGAAGGGAGACTCTTTACGTTAAGAGTACAAGGGAACATTGGCCAAGCGCTGCTCACACATGATGAAAAGGTAATTACAGAACTTGATCTCTGGCACAAGAGATTAGGTCATTTTCACGAAAAAGGAATCAAAGCTATGATAGCGAATCAGTCTGTACTGGGATTACCGAACGTACAGAATCAACATATGATTCACAAATGCGAAGCCTGTCAAATGGGAAAAGCCCACAGGTTACCTTTCCAGAAGAAAGGATTCAAACATGACAGTGTGCTGGAACTCATACATACAGATGTATGGGGACCAACGAAAGAAGGATCAATCAGCGGATCAAGGTATTATGTTCTTTTCATTGATCATGCAACAAGGTGGATAACTCTTTATGTTTTGAAGGAAAAATCAGAAGTATTCGGAGCTTTCAGGCATTTTCATGCATATGCTGAAAGACTCACAGGACGAAAACTTAAAAGACTAAGGTCTGATGGAGGGGGAGAATACTTCTCCCGAGAATTCAATGACTATCTTTGGAATGCAGGTATTAAGAGAGAAATAACCTGCAGGTATACACCACAACAGAATGGTGTAGCAGAAAGGAGAAACCGAACTCTAGTCGAGTTTGCATGAGCTATGCTAAAAGAAAAAAATTGCCCAGATTATCTTTGGGCTGAAGCCGTGAACACAGCGACATACTTGGTAAACAGATTACCATGTACAACCTTAGAAGGAATGACCCCTTATGAAGCTTGGTGGGGAAAGAAGCCAACACTTGATCACTGCAAAGTGTTTGGATCAGTAGCGTATGCTTATGTACCGTCTCAACTCAGACATAAGCTTGAACCGAAAGCAGAGAAATATGTATTCATCGGATATGATGAAAAGCAGATGGGTTACAGGTTATGGAGTCCTCTAACCAAACATTTTACTGTTTCCAGAGATGTAACATTTGATGAACAGAAAAGCTGGTATGCAGATCAGAGTCATACAGCTGAAGAATTTGAAGAAGAGATAAAAAGAAGAGAGAAAGGAAAATCAATTGTACAGGTAAACAAAGATGAAGAGGCAAATACATCTAGGACCGGTTCTGGTATAAGGAACGAAGATGAAGACGAGTACTCAGACACACACGAAGAATATGAGCTAAGAAGGTCAAACAGAGTAAGAAGACAACCGGAAAGATACTCGTATGATACATCGTATATAACTCAACAAGATTATGCATATATGGTTAAAGAAGAGGATGAGCCTCAGAGCTATGACAAAGCCAAAGGCAAGAAGCAATGGCAAGAAGCAATGAAAGAAGAACTCACCGCACTGGAAGAGAACAAGACATGGGAGCTTGTTCCTAAACCGAATGGTAAGAAAGTAATTGGAAATAAATGGGTGTTCAAAATAAAGAAACTTGCAGATGGAAGGATAGCCAGACATAAAGCGAGACTGGTTATCAAGGGCTATGCTCAGACGCATGGCATAGACTATGACGAAACGTTCAGTACGGTGGCAAAGATATCAACCATAAGAACAGTGATTGCTATAGCAGCATCAAAAGGATGGAAGCTAAGTCAGCTAGATATAAAGAATGCATTCCTGAATGGATATATATCAGATGAAGTCTATATGGAACAACCGGAAGGATTTATAAGCCCCAGATACCCAAATTTTGTTTGCAGGTTAAGAAAAGCACTTTATGGACTAAAGCAAGCCCCAAGAGCTTGGAACTACAGACTTGTGAAATATCTCAATGAACTTGGATACCAAAGTTTGAAGGCAGATGCAAGTCTACTCATCAAAAGGACAGAAGAAGGAATGATCTACATTTGTATCTATGTAGATGACATAATAATTACAGGTACCTCAGATGCAGGAATCACAGAGGTAAAGAAACTGCTAGAAAAGGAATTCAAGATCAGTGACCTGGGAAAGTTATCATACTTTCTAGGTATGGAAATCACATATACAGATCATGGTGTATATGTCACACAAGAAAGGTATCTCCTGAACTTACTGAAGAAGTTCAATATGGAAAATTGCAGAGAAGCTTCAACACCGCTTGAAGTAAACCATAAACTTAGTAAATATGATGGAACAGAGTTTAAAGATATGAAGAAGTATCAATCGTTAATAGGAAGCTTAATATATGCTACGCTAACAAGACCGGATCTCAGTTTTCCGGTGGGAGTTCTCTCACACTTTATGCATTGTCCGACAGAGCAACATTGGGTTGCAGGACAAAGAGTTCTCAGATATATCAAAAGAACTATAAAGGAAGGATTATATTATCCTTTTACATCAGATATAAAGCTCAGAGCATATAGTGACTCAGATTGGGCAGGAAGTCAAGATGACCGAAGATCAACGCACGGGTATATGATATACCTAGGAGATAAGCTGGTAAGCTGGTGTTCGAAGAGGCAACACACAGTAGCCTTATCATCAACAGAAGCAGAATACAAAGGACTGGTAGAAGCAGCGAAAGAAGTAATATGGATGCAGATCTTACTTAAAAGCATGAGTATTGACCAAGGCATACCAATTATACATGGAGACAATATGAGCTCGTTGTACCTTGCAGCGAATCCTGTGTTTCATGCAAGAACAAAACACATAGAGATTCAGTATCATTTCCTAAGGGAAAAAGTAATGGAGAAAGAGATAGAAATAGTCTACACTCCTACGAAAGATCAGATTGCAGACATTCTGACTAAAAGCTTGGATGGAACAAAGACGAACAGATTTAAAGAAATGGCAGGTATAAAAGAAAGGAAGATATATGAAAGACCGGAAGAGGTCAAATTAGTGATTGAGGGGGAGCTGTTAAGGAAACACTCACGAATTTGACGCAACAGACAAAGAGAGAAACAGAATCTTCTGGAAAATCACTACACAGGTGTACAGTATGCGAAGTTAGTACACGGTGTGCGCATAACAGAGCAATTAACCGCGGCGGGCGCGTAAGGCGCGCATAACGTGAATTGAAGAGTGACAGCGCAGAGGAGCGCCAAAGGAAAGTGTATATATATACAGCCAGATTTGAAGAGAGGAGACTCAGGAAGAGACGCGTGAAGATGATGCGTGTGAGATGCGTGTATGAGTGAAGAGAGAGTTAGAAGTTCTCAGAACTTCTAACATGTCTTTTGTTGTCTGGCATATGCCTTAGTAATTGAACAACACAAAAAATTGGATGATAAAGGAGTGAATTGTATTTTTTTGGGTATAGTTTTGAAAGCAAAGGCTATCGTCTTTATCATCCATAGACTAAATGCATTTTGGTTAGATATGATGTTGTATTTGTGGAAGATGCAATTTAGCCATTACTTTCATTTACTAAGGAGACATCAATTATGTTGGAGAAACAATCACTAATTGGACATATATTTGAAGGTCAAATCTTAGGAAGAAAACCCCATGCCTATGTGAAGGGACAAATTCACAAGTGTATCATATTTGTAAAGTTAGTTTGTATCAACTGACGCGGCGAGAGAAAGCGAGAGGGAAGAGAGTGATAGAAGAGAGAAGGAGTTCATTTTATACGACTGAGTATAGTCGGGCTTCTCTGAGTGAGAAAGCATCTGTAAAACTTCTGAGTTTTCATAGCTATGAGAAAGAACTGAGTAAAGTTCTGTGTATGAGCCTCTCTCCATCATCTCCATGATTACCTACTGTGTGATGAGTTAAAAAGATCAAGTTTTCCAAGCAACTCGATGCCTGGCATCGAATCTCTGCTGATAAGTCATATTTTCATTTATCTTTTTCATTCAGTACTGAAGTGTTTGAAAACATGATGTTGTTGGAGCAACTCGATGCCTAACATCGAATTCCAGTTGATAAGTCATATTCTAAGTGTGCATGAAGTAGGATTACCAAATGTGCAAAGTCAACATATGGTTTATAAGTGTGAAGCATGTCAAATGGGTAAAGCACACAGGTTACCATTTCAAAAGAAAGGATTTAAACATGATGGAATACTTGAGCTCATTCATACAGATGTATGGGGACCAACAAAAGAAGGATCTATCAGTGGCTCAAGGTACTATGTTCTTTTCATTGATGATGCTACAAGATGGATAACATTATATGTTTTGAAGGAAAGATCAGAAGTGTTTGGAGCTTTCAAGCATTTTCATGCATATGCAGAGAGAGTCACAGGTCAAAAGCTTAAAAGACTGAGGTCTGATGGAGGGGGAGAATACTTCTCCCAAGAGTTCAATGATTATCTTTGGAATGCAGGTATTAAGAGAGAAATAACTTGCAGGTATACACCACAACAAAATGGTGTAGCAAAAAGAAGAAACAGGACTTTGGTGGAGTTTGCCAGAGCTATGCTGAAGGAAAAGAATTGTCCAAATTATCTTTGGGCTGAGGCTGTAAATACAGCTACATATCTTGTGAATAGATTACCATGTGCAGCTCTAAATGGAATGACTCCATATGAAGCTTGGTGGGGTAAGAAACCAACACTAGATCATCGTAGAGTGTTTGGATCAATTGCATATGCTTATGTGCCATCACAACTTAGGCATAAACTTGAACCAAAGGCAGAAAAATATGTGTTCATTGGTTATGATGAAAAGCAGATGGGTTACAGATTGTGGAATCCTCTAACCAAACAATTTATTGTTTCTAGAGATGTTACATTTGATGAACAGAAAAGTTGGTATGTAGATCAAAGTCATACAGCTGAAGAATTTGAAGAAGAGGTAAGAAGATGTGAGAAAGGAAAATCAATTGTGCAGGTAAATAGAGATGAAGACTATATGCAAGCAAGTACATCCAGAAGTGGATTAACAAGAAGGAATGAAGAAGCTCCTATATTTGATGAAGAGGTGTATCCAGAAACTTATGAAGAATGTGAACCAAGAAGGTCAAGCAGGACTAGAAGACAACCAGAAAGGTATTCTTATGATACTTCTTAGATAACTCAAAAGAACTATGCATATATGGTCAAAGATGATGAAGAACCCCAGAACTATGATGAAGCTAAAGGTAAGAAGCAATGGGAAGAAGCAATGAAGGAAGAATTCAATGCACTAGAGGAGAACAAGACATGGGAACTTGTTCCTAAGCCAAATGGTAAGAAAGTAATTGGAAATAAATGTGTTTATAAAGTGAAGAAGCTTGCATATGGAGGTATAGCCAGATACAAAGCTAGATTGGTGGTGAAAGGCTATGCCCAGACCTATGGCATAGATTATGATGAGACATTCAGTCCCGTAGCTAAGATGTCAACTATAAGGACAATCATTGCTATTGAAGCTTCAAAAGGATGGAATCTAAGTCAATTGGATATAAAGAATGCATTCTTGAATGGATACATATCAGATGAGGTATACATGGAACAACCTCAAGGGTTTATAGATTCCAGGTATCCAAATTTTGTTTGCAGGTTGAGAAGAGCATTGTATGGATTGAAGCAAGCTCAAAGAGCTTGGAACTATAGACTGGCAAAGTATCTCAATGATCATGGATATCAAAGTTCAAAAGCAGATTCAAGTCTACTTATCAAAAGAACAGAGGAAGGTACATTCTATATTTGTATTTATGTAGATGACATTATAATCACAGGTACTTCAGATGAAGGAATCAAGGAGGTAAAGAGATTACTTGAGAAAGAGTTTAAGATCAGTGACCTAGGAAACTTGTCATACTTTCTTGGAATGGAAGTTACTTATACAGATCATGGCATATATGTGTCACAAGAAAGGTATCTTCTGAACTTGTTGAAGAAGTTTGATATGGAAAATTGCAGAGAAGCTTCAACTCCACTTGAAGTTAATCACAAGCTCAGTAAATATGATGGTGCAGACTACAAAGATATGAGGAAGTATCAATCTCTTGTGGGTAGTTTGATTTATGCTACACTAACAAGACCTGATCTTAGTTATGCAGTGGGAGTCTTGTCACAATTCATGCATTGTCCAAAGGACCCACATTGGATTGCAGGTCAAAGAGTTCTCAGATATATCAAAGGAACTATAAAGGAAGGATTATATTATCCTTTTACATCAGATTTGAAGTTGAGAGCCTACAATGACTCAGACTGGGCAGGTAATCAAGATGACAGAAGATCAACTCATGGTTACATGATATACATTGGTGATAAGCTTGTAAGTTGGTGTTCAAAGAAACAACATACAGTAGCATTATCATCAACTGAAGCAGAGTACAAAGGACTTGTGGAAGCAGCTAAGGAAGTCATATGGATGCAGACATTGTTCAAGAGCTTAGGCATTGATCAAGGTACACCTACAATACATGGAGATAATATGAGTTCACTTTATCTTGAAGCAAATCCAGTTTTTCATGCAAGGACAAAGCACATAGAGATACCGTATCATTTTCTCAGAGAAAAGGTAATGGAGAAGGAGATTGAAGTGGAGTACATTTCTACTAAAGATCAGTTAGCAGACATAATGACAAAGAGCTTGGATGGTGTGAAGACCAGCAGATTCAAAAGCATGGCAGGAGTAAAAGAAAAGAAGATGATATGAAGAAACAGGGAATGTCAATTAGTGATTGAGGGGGAGCTGTTGGAGAAACAATCACTAATTGGACATATATTTGAAGGTCAAATCTTAGGAAGAAAACCCCATGCCTATGCGAAGGGACAAATTCACAAGTGTATCATATTTGTAAAGTTAGTTTGTATCAACTGACGCGGCGAGAGAAAGCGAGAGGGAAGAGAGTGATAGAAGAGAGGAGTTCATTTTATACGACTGAGTATATTTGGGCTTCTCTGAGTGAGAAAGCATCTGTAAAACTTCTGAGTTTTCATAGCTATGAGAAAGAACTGAGTAAAGTTCTGTGTATGAGCCTCTCTCCATCATCTCCATGATTACCTACTGTGTGATGAGTTAAAAAGATCAAGTTTTCCAAGCAACTCGATGCCTGGCATCGAATCTCTGCTGATAAGTCATATTTTCATTTATCTTTTTCATTCAGTACTGAAGTGTTTGAAAACATGATGTTGTTGGAGCAACTCGATGCCTAGCATCGACTTCCAGTTGATAAGTCATATTCTAAGTGTGCATGAAATCACCTATAGTTTTGGTATTCAAAAGATCAAGGTTTTATGCGGGAAGTCGATGCCCGGCATCGAATCCCTGCTGAAAAGTGGCCAAAAACACCCCAAGTCGATGCCCGGCATCGAATTCTCATTGCAAGTCGATGCCGGGCATCGAATTCTAATTTTAGACAGGCGCTTTTTACTATAACAGGAAAGATTTCCAATTTTGGCAGTTATACATAGTCATCTTGTGAAGGCCATAACTTGAGTTCTAGAGATCCGTTTGATGCCTATGATAGCTTCTTGGAAAGCTCTACTCTTCTAGTTTCAGCCTATAAAGTTTCATGGAGAAATAATATGTGAGCTAGGAGAAATTAGCAAAATACGGAAGGTATGTCATTTCGATGACTAGGAATTTCTGTAGAAGCAAAGTTCTCACTTTAGGCTATCATTTCTCAAAGTTTGGAGTGGCAATGAGTTAGTGGTGACCATAGAGGTGTTCTAGTGTCACATTAATTCATTTCTTGTGGTGTTTTACACATCAACAAATTACCTCTAAAGATGTGTATGACACTTTGCTACGTCTTTTTGCACGTGAACAATCAAGTGCTGGCTCAAATGAGGCAATTTCTCAGCTTTTATAGTTTCCACATGATGATACACTTCAGTTTTATGTAGATTTACATGATGCACTTTATGATGAGAGGGTTGATATAGAGGAGGCAAAAACTATGCCTAAATGGATGGTGAAAATTTTGTGAGATAGCCAATTAGATGCATGTTTATTCTTTTGATAAGCATAAAAGATAAAAAATTTCATGGTTGTTATGCAATCAAAATATGATGCTATTATGAAGAGTGGTACTTCTCCTTTATGTAATTTTCCCTGTGGAAAAAAGGCCATTGTCACTAAATGGGTCTACAAGTTGAAGTGTAAGCCTGATGGAATATTTGACACATATAAGGCTAGAATTTTTGCAAAATGTTATGCTCAAGAACGTGGCATTGATTTTGATGATACCTTTGCACCCACATGCCAAATGACTATCATTCGTAGCATCTCTACACTTGCAAGCCATCATGGTTGGAATGTACATCAGTTGGACATTAAAACTGCATTTCTTACCAAGCATGACATGCTTGGTATGAAAAGATACATGTCTACTTGATTGCACATAGTTTTGAAAACAATCTAATTGAGAGAACCTTAGATGTTAAGTGTGCAAATGATGTGCTTCTAATCATTCTTTTCTATATTGATGACATTCTACTTATGGGTCTTGATGAGATTCAACATATTGCTAAATTTAAGGTTAGTTTGCATGCCTCCTTTAAGATGTGAGATTTGGGGCATTTGCATCATCGTTTGGGCATTCAATTTATGCAATTGGATGGAGGAATAGCTTTGTCTTAAACAAAATATATTGATACATTATTGCATCATTTTGGCCTTGAAGATTATAAACCTATTTCCATTCCTATGGAAACATGTTTATGGTTGAGTCTTCATGATGCTAGAGATACATTTGATGTTTCTCTACCAGCATGCTCTTGGATACTTGTTTTACATATGCATAATGCGGCCTAATATTAAGTTTGTTCTCTCAAAAATGAGGGGGTTCATGCATTGCCCAAGTATCAAGCATTGACATGTGATCAAGAGCACCTTTTTCTATTTGATTGGTACCCAGATACTTGGATTATTTTATCCCAAGGGGGGATAACTATCGCTAGATGTACATGCTTTGTCTGACTCAAGGTGGGTTGCTATGACACTCATGTGTCCACTAGTAGTTCTTTCTTCATGCTGGGTAGCTCATGCATATCTTGGTTGAGCAAGAAGTGGCATATTATGGCCACTTCTAGTTATGAGGCTGAATATAGGGGAGCTTTCATATCGATTGTTGAGTGTGTGTGGCTGAGATGCCTTTTCATTGATTTGGGTGTTGGTCAATCATCTGCGAGCACCATCTTCACTGATAGTTAGAGCACATTGGCAATTGTGAGGAACCATGTGTTCCATGTTGCATAGATCACATTGAGGCTTGGTTGTGAAATTTATTGATGATAGATGTACAGTTCATGATCTCTCAAATGGCGACATGATTATTGCTTCTAGCATTTTATGTCGTGGGCTGTATAAGCTCATAGACTATGAAAGATCTATGAATGATTCGACATGTGTAGTACATGATTCTCAGGCTATGTCAGATGCAAAGCTTTGGCATGCATGCTTTGTTCATCTGAATTTTGCTAGTTTGCTACACCTACACAAATCTCAAATGGTGTCCTCCTTGCCCAAACCTGAAGCATTCGGAAAAAAATTGTGTGAAGGCTGTATTTTGGGCAAAATGCACCATTCATCCTTTCCAAAGGATGGTTGAGTCTGGGCTACTCAAAGATTGTAGTTACTACATAGTGATATTTGTGGTCCTATGCAGACACCTTCTTTTGGAAACTATATTTACTTCATGACTTTCATTGATTATTTTCTAGGCATGCATGGGTATATCCACTCAAACCAAAGTCCGAAATGTTTATGTGCTGCAAGCAATTTTTGGTTTTGGTTGAAAATATGTCAGCATGTAAAATGGGCACTCTCCATTTTGATCGAGGGGGGAATATATGTCTTCTGACTTTAATGCATTTTTGGCTGAATGTGGGATAAAACATCAATGTATAGTGCCGTATATACCTCAATAGAATGGCGTTGCTAAATGGAAGAATAGGTCACTCATGGAAATGGCGAGGTGTATGGTTGAGAGGCACGCTTTACCACATAGTTTTGGCTTGAGGCTATCATGTGTGCATCATATGTACTTAATAGGTGTCCCACTAAGCACTACAGTCTATCACTCCATATGAGGCTTCCCATGGTTGCAAGCCATCTGATGCTCATCTGCGTGTTTTTGGTTGTCTGGCATATGCATTAGTGCCTGAAACAACATTAAAGGAAATAGGATGATAAAGCAGTAAAATGTATTTTTGTTGGGTACACTTATGAAAGCAAAGGCTATTGTCTGTATCATCAGCAGAACGAACACATTTTGATTAGCCCTGATGTTGTTTTTGTGGAAGATGCTATTCAGCATTTACTTTCATGTACGAAGGAGGACATCTGTTAGCTCCAAAGTCTTTGCTGCCTCTTTTTACAAGTGGATAGTCTAGTGGTGGTCCTAATGAGGCCACTTCACAGCCTTTATAGGTTTGATGGGATGATGCACATCATTCTATTTCTGATGCAGATTTACATGATGCACTTGCTGATGAGAGAGCTGATATTGAGGAGGCAAAAACTATGCCAAAATGGCTAGTGCAAACTTTGCATGACAACAAATTAGATGCACCTCTATCATGTCCTACTCAGTCAGGCTCTCAGAGTGCCTCTTTTGCATCAGATTGCTATGCTATAGCTACCTCTAGTCTCAATGATTAGACTAAACCTATTTTGTTTGATGAAACACAAAATTTTGAACATTGGATGGCTGTAATGCAATCTGAATATTGTTATCATGAAAAATGGTACCTGGTCTTTATGTGACTTGCCTCCTAGCAAGAAGGTCATTGGCACTAAGTGGGTATACAAGCTGAAGCATAAACCTGATGGAATAGTTGATAGGTATAAGGCTAAACTTGTTGTGAAGGGTTATGCACAACAAAGAAATTTTGATGAAATCTTTGCACCTACTTGCCAAATGACTACTAGTCATAGCACATGTGCAGTTGCAGCTGATCAAATGGACATTAAAAAAACATTTTTCAATGGTGACTTACATGAAGAAGTGTATGTATTTCAGCCTCGTGGCTTTGTGCAGAAAGGGCACGAAAACCAAGAGTGCATGTTAAAGAAGGCATTATTTGGTTTAAATCAAGCACCACGTGCTTAGTATGAAAAGATACATGCCTTTCTCATTCCACAACGTTTCGAGAACAGTCCAACTAAAAGCATCTTATATGTTAAGCATGCTAATGATGTGCTTCTGATCATTGTCGTGTATGTTGATGACATGTTGGTCACTAGTCCTCATGAGAAATATATTGCTGATTTCAAGGCTGATTTACAAACCTCATTTGAGATGTTTGATTTGGGGCATTTGCATCATTATTTGGGCATTTAATTTATGCACATTGATGGTGGAATGGGTTTGTGCCAAATGAAACATATTGACACATTATTGCAGCATTTTGGCCTTGAAGACTATAAACCTATTGCCACTCCTATGGAGACAAGTTTATGATTGATTCTTCATGATGCTCGAGATGCATTTGATGTTGTTGTCTATCAGTAGGTTGTTGGATGCTTGATTTAATTATGCATTACTTGGCCAGATATTCAGTTTGTTATCTCACAGATGAGCAGGTTTATTCATTGCCCAGGTGTTAAGCATTGATAGGTGGTTAAGTGCATCCTTCGCTACTTGAGTGGTACTTAGCTAGTTTGGTTGTTTTATCCGAAGGGGGGATCACTACCACCATATTTGCATGCTTTTTTTCTCTCTGAGTGAGCTCGTTGCTATGACGTGTGTCCACTAGTGGTTTTTGCTTCATGCTTGGTAGCTCATGCATATCTTGGCTGAGTAAGAAGAAGCCTATTGTGGCCACTTCTAGTTGTGAGGCTAAGTATAGGGCAACTTTCACAGCGACTGCTGAGTGCGTGTGGCTTAGACGCCTTATGGATGATTCGGGTGTTGGTTAGTCTTCTGTCACCGACATCTTCACTGATAGTTAGAGCGTGTTGGAAGTTGCGAGGAACCTTGTGTTCCATGCTCGCACTAAGCACATTGAGGTGCATTATCATTATGTTAGGGAGAGGGTCTCTGCCAGAGATATCAGTTTGGCATATGTGCCCATGCAAGAGAATATTGCACACTTGTACACAAAGGATCTACCTAGGGAGAAGTTTGAAGCTTTTTGCAAAGCTTTGGGCTTACTTCCTTTTGTGGATTGATTCCATATAGCTTGGCACTTCCTTATACATGAGTGCCAACTCCTTGTTTACCGCATCACTCCTAAGGAGGATTTGCTGATATATTTAGGTAGTGATGTGTGTGAACACACTAGGACCATCAGGGCACTTTTTATCTCTTTAGGAGGATTTTTTCCCTTGGATTGTATATATGCATATAGCCTTAATGGGTTACGTATCTTTGTACATGCTCATGGTAATAGATTCAATATTGTGTGTTGTGCTCCAAGCTTCTTCTTCTTCCTTGTGCTCTTCACGTGCTTTTGTAGGATTCTAACTCCAAGAGATCTCTTTCCACATAGCTAGGCACTTCCTTATACATGATAGATCCTTGTTGACTGCATCACTCTAGGGGAGATTTATTGATATATTTTGGTAGTGATGTGTATGAATGCACTTAGAACTTATAGGGTACTTTTTTTCCTCTTTACGAGGTTTTTTTCCTAGCTTGTGTCATGGACAAAGAAAGAAACCATCCTAAACCTCAGATTCCATGTGAATCCTATATCTCATGATTGGTTCAGAGTTAGGAGAAACCAATGCTTCCATTGCGTCTGGAATGTGCCAAAACCCTAAGATCGTTTGTTTACTTTCTCGATTCTGATATTTGGAGATTCCATTTTGGATTGATGACATCATCATTTCTTAACCGCCATAGATCACCGCCTGTGAAAACCTATAAAAGGAGGGATTCACCACATTCATTCTCAGTCTTGCCAATACCAGTCTTGGGGGCTCAAGGAGTCGTGATCGCCAAGTAAGTACTCTCAAGTTCCAGTTCCAGTTCTTGTCTTGTTCCTTGTCTTAGTCTTGTCTAGTCTAATTCTTGGACATCCTGTCTTGTCCTCTTGTAATCTCATAGTAGGAGATCCTGTCAAGTTCTTTCTTGTATCTAGTTCATCTCCCAAGAGGGATTTCTTGTAATTCATATATCGTGTTTCATACTTACGATCTCAGGTTGCGGGATCTCTTGTATCATCTCTAGTCCAATTTTCCATACCTATTGATCCCGGGTTGTGGGACGTCTTGTATTATTTTCCCTATGTGGGTGTTCTTGTAATCAGAAGTGTATTTCCGAAATCTTGTCCAGTGAAGTTAGGCACAATCTAGTTGTCCCCTAACATTTGTGCAAGACTAGCTTCTATCCAAGACCAGGCATCATGGAGAACGCTTATGAACAGATTGTAGCATCAGTTGAGAGTCTCCAACAACAAGTCAAAGACCTAACTTATCGACATACACAAGTCGAGATGGGACATCCAGTGCATGTAGGTGCACTCCTTGAAGAGTTACAAGAATGAATCGAGAGTCTTCAAGAAAAATAAGGGAGCATTGAAATGAATCAATGACCTAATATATCATTTATGAAGGAACCCAAGATTTGTATGCCAAAAAAGTTCGATGGGGATCACACAAAGTTTCATGGATTTCTCCAACAAGTTAAATTGTACATCTGTATGCAACTTGATAGATACCCTAACGAGGCATCCAAGGTCAGGTTTATTGGAATCTTTCTCTATGGCCAAGCATTATCATGGTTTTCCCTAATCTTGGAGAAGAACATGGCAGTACTCCAGGTCTATGAGGGGTTTCTTCGAGAACTCACCGCCACATTTGGGGATGCAGACACAAGTCGAGTAGCAGAAACAAAACTTTGGAAGTTACGTCAAGGTAACCACCCTGCCTCTACCTATGCATCTGAATTTAGGCAGCTGATATGTGATCTCATTTGGCATGAAGATTATTTTATCAACCAATTTTGATGGGGCTTACATGATGATGTCAAGGACCTTATGTTAACCATGCCCAAGGTAAATACTTTGAATGAATTCATGAATCAAGAACTTGAGTGTGATAATAGGTTGTTTGAGAGAAAGCAAGAGAAGAAGATTTTGTTCATGATCGAGAATACAAGTTTACCTGAGTTCCTCAAACAACATATATTGGAAGAATCTCAACCAGAACCCATGCAGTTGGATAACATTAGCGTTAGACGACCTACACAAAAGGAAAGAAAACATCGAAAAGACAATGGATTATGCTTTTATTGTGGAGATCATGATCATATGGTATTCGAATGTCCTAAGAAGAAGAAGCAAATTTGAATTAGGGCTTCTACAATCACCATCCCACATAAGAAGTATCATCATCAAAATCAAAAGAGGAGTACTACCCATCATGAGAATCGTGGCCTTGATTCTGCACCTAGATATACTACAAACCCTTTCCAATTTCATCATGGATATCCATCATCATCATGTTCTAGTATCACATATCACGAACTCTTCAAAGACCAAGAGCTATGAAGATTCAAGTTCTAGAAGATCTTAGAGTCAGATGACTGCTCCTCATGGAACTCGTCGCTTGAGGGGGTGGTGATGTCATGACAAATAAGGAAACCATCTTGAACCTCAGATTTCGTGTGAATCATATATCTCATGATTAGTTCAAAATTAGGAGAAACCAATGCTTCTATTGCGTATGGAATGTGCCAAAACCCTAAGATCGAGTGTTTACTTTCTCGATTCTAATATTTAGAGGTCACATTTTGTATTGATGACATCATCATTTTGTAACCACCATATATCACTGTCTTTGAAAACCTATAAAAGGAGGGCTTCACCACATTCATTCTCAATCTTGCCAATATGAGTCTTGGGAGCTCAAGGAGTCATGACTGCGAAGTAAGTACTCTCAAGTTCCAGTTCTAGTTCTTCTCTTGTTCCTTGTCCTAGTCTTGTCTAGTCTAGTTCTTGGACATCCTGTCTTGTTCTCTTGTAATCTTGTAGTATGAGATCCTATCCAGTTCTTTCTTGTATCTAGTTCATCTCCTAGAAGGGAGTTCTTGTAATCGAGATATCTTGTTTCATACTTATGATCCCGGGTTGTGGGATCTCTTGTATCATCTCTAGCCTATTTTTCCATACCTATTGGTCCCAGGTTGTGGGCCCTCTTGTGTCAGTCACGTCTTCTTGTATTATTTTCCCTACGTGGGTGTTCTTGTTATCAGAAGCTATTTCCAAAATCTTGTCTAGTGAAGTCAGAGAGCACAATCTAGTGCTCCCCTGATAGCTTGTATAAACACCTATAACCCTAACAGATTACTTGACTTTGCACATTCACTTGGCAATTCATTCAATATTGTGTATTATGCTCCAAGTTTCTTCTTATGTAACCATACAAAATATTTTTCATTGAATTTTTTTGCTAGTCATTTCTTATAAACGTTATGAGTGTATCATTCTTGAATTTTCTTAATGTGATTGTGAAATTTGTGAAGTACATAAATGTGAACTTGATCAATAGAATAATCCATAGGAATATCACGTTGAGTGAGTTATGTGGGAATGAAAGGCCTTTTACCATAAACAATTTTGAAAGGTGCAAGAACAATAGTAGTATGTGTTGTGTTATTCCACGCAAATCGAAATAATGTTAATATCTCATCCCATTTAATTGGATTATCTAGTACATAACAATAGAATAAATCAATAATAGTGTTATTTTTTGCTTCACTTTGTTCACTATTAGGATGAAATGTAGAACTATAATCTATTTTTGAACTAAAATGTTGAACTAATGCAGCCCAAAATTTATTGCAAAAATGAACATCACGATAAAAAAACATAACTTTTGGGAAACCATGATGTGGGAAAATACTTAATAAACAACTTAGCAGCTTGAGGTGCAGATAAGTTCTTTTCACATGGAATAAAATATGCATGTTTACTAAGCCTATCAATAATTGTCCAAATAATGTCATTATGAGATGCTTATAGGAAGAACAATAATTAAATCCATAGAAATCTATTGCCATGGTTAGGAAACTTGACACAAATTGTGTGATCTAGGTGAAGTCAAACTTGAAGAATTTTTGGGCTCAATTTATTTTTTAAAGTAAGAGAAACCCCTCGTCCTTAAGCATTCAAAAATGTAGAAATCAAAATCTCATTGCTGTCCTTTTTTATTTGGAATCAATCCGTAAAGGATCACAGATGGTATCTTCTCTATGCCACAAAATGACTCGTTTTGGTTCCTCATCAACAAAATAAAGGGCATATTTTAAGCGCATGTCCTTGGTTGGAGGGAAGGGGAGGCGTTTGGTTGCTACATTATTTCAGTGTTTCAGATCCCATAGAACCACAATCACACAATGGAAAACCCTAATCTAGGAAATCTAGAGGCTACACAGAATGGTCAATTTGCAATGCAATCTAAAGAAAAAAGTATGGGCTTAATGTCCTTGGATCAAGTGGGAACCAAAGTGCAAAGCCCTTGGCATCCTACAATTGTAAGAAAGAATGGGTTCTCAAGAAAAATTTCTTCTTGATAACATCTAGACGAATCAATGTACAAAGAGAACGCATGTGTGAAATTTGATTAGTTGGATTATCAAGTTAGCTAATATCTTTGAACTAAGCAATTCTTTGGGGAATTCATGGTTTCTTGGTGTTCCTTTGGGACAAAATATGAGGGAAGGGATTATGGAAGATATGGAAGAAAAGATGTGCCCGAAACTTGGAGAGTACTCCCAAGGAGGTACTAGTAAAGAGTCCTTAGATTTTCAATAAAGAAAACTCATGAACTAGGGAAGAAAGCGCCCGTTGAGACATGCTTTAACTTTTCTATAAAAAATCAAGAAAGTGAATAAGTCACAAATGGGATGATATGTTTTTTTTTTAATATAAAGGAAGTTCGGCAATAGCCTACTCTCCCGGACTTGAATTAAATTAAGAAACAAAGGTACAATAGAAGGGGACTAGTGCCCACGGGACCCCCCAGATCCCACAAAGCAGGGGAAGCTTGGTTGATTCCTAGGTTGCATTACAAAGAAGGTTGATCACCCTCTCGTCGCCCTCATGCGGGACCCACTTGGGTTTGAGCTTGTTGTTGATCAAAAGGAGGACTTGATGGTGCCTGAAGGGGGGGGATTTCTTACTGTTGACAATCCTTTTGCCAAGGAGGAATAGAGATTTTTCAATCGACCACTCCCTGGGGGAGTCGCCGAAGTTGAGAGCACACCGCTCCCGCCAAATTTTCCACAGGACTTCCCCTCTGATTGCGTTCCAGAGAGCCGCAGAGCACCCAATCGCTTCACCCAACAGGACTTGTTTCCAACTAAGCTGTTTCTGAACTCTGATTTTCAGTCCAACCATCTGCCAGATTCTGTAGGAGTTGGGGCAAGTAAGGAAGATGTGTGGGACATCTTCGATTGCGCGGTGGCAGCGTTTGCACCACGGAGGGATCCCACAGATTTTGCTTGCCTTATGGTTAGTCCAGATTCCACGATGAAGAATTTGCCATAAGAGGACCGACTTCTTAATCTCTATAAGTGGGTGCCAGATACCCATGAATTTCATGTCCCACCGAAGCCGCGTCCAAGACAGGCACCACTTCTTGTTGAGGCTGATCTGGAGGTCAGTCGTTTCATTGATGTTCGGGATTTTGAGTAGGCTATTTCCATTGTGCCATTTGAGACCACGCGCGTTCGGAGCGTCATGTCCCATGAGAAGGCGAGTTTTGTGACGGTCCCAAGCGAGGCATCTGCTTTGCAAGGTGTTCCATTCTTCATAGGAGATGTTTATGCGAGGGTCGATATCCTCGTAATTGATCCAACTGTTGGTGTCATGTTTCCAGAGGTGTTTCCATTTTTTGAATCCTTTGTTCCATAGCTTCTTGGCATTTTGAATGTTCCACGGCTCCACACTCCGGATGCCATGTATCGGAAACCAGATAGAGTCGTTTTGTCTGATTCCGGCCGCCCACTTCTAGTCCTCACTAATTCTTGTGAGGCTTTTGACTTTATTCCAGCCCTTCCAAAGAGAGCATACGAGATTGGAGCCTTTCGGGAAGACAGGTATCGGGGAGAATAGCAGTGTCATGATGTCAAGGTTCTTCCAGTTCGGGGATCCCGTTAGGGCCAACTCATTTTTGTTTCTGAAGATCAGCTTGGCCCACGAGGCCTCCCTATTGCACCAAGCTTTAATCATCCATTTGGCTGCCAGTTTGTTAGCCATGCACCCAATGTCCAGGATGCCAAGCCCCCCGCTATCTCTAGGGCTGGTGCAGATGGCCCATTTGATTTTAGGCACCCCCCTTCTGTTATGATCACCCGTCCAAAGAAAGTTTCTGCAGATGCTATTCAGTTTTGACAGGCCTTGCTCATTCGGTCTCCAGCAAGAAAGGAAATAGATGGTAGACGAGAGGAGGAACGTGTTGATAACCATCACCCGTCCAGCGAGATTGATTTGCATGCCTCTCCAGTGATTGAGCTTGTTTTCAAGTTTGGCCAGCACCCAGTTCCATCGCTGCTCCATAGAGACGCCAAACCCCAAGGGGATTCCTAGCAGCCGAAAGATTTGGCCCTGCGGAATGATTTGACAGCCATGATCGATGAGAAGGCCAGGTTGATGTCCCACAATGGCCCTAAAGGCGGTCTTATTGTGGTTGATTTTGGATCTAGAGGCCTCACAAAAGGTATCAAGACACCTCCAGAAAGTCTCCAGGCTGGTATTATCATTGTGAACGAACGCGTTCATATCGTCGGCAAAAAGTCTCATGATGATTTGACTGTGGTCGTTAGGTAGCTGGAGGCCTTTGATATTACCAGCCTCCACATGATGAGCCACAAGTCTGCTCAGCCCTTCAGTGGCGATGGCAAAGAGAAGGGGGGCAAGAGGGCATCCTTGTCTAATAGATCTTTTAAGATGGATCGCCTTCGAAAGTTTGCCGTTAACGTTAATTTGGGTCGTTGCATTGCCGAGCAGGGTCGCGATCATCTTGGTGAATTTCTGACTACATCCGAGGTCTTGGAGCGACTGCAGAATATAGTCCCATTCTAGCCTATCGTAGGCTTTGTCAAAGTCGATCTTGAGGAAGACCACGTCTTGGTTAGACTCATTTGCAAATTGAATACCTTCCCAAATATCCATAATGTTTTCCAGGATGGACCTGCCTTTGATGAAACCTTTTTGGTCCTCACTAAGCCAAGATCTCAGGTGGCACGCAAGTCTGTTGGCAATGACTTTGGCGATGATCTTGTATCCTGTTTGGAGCATCGTAATTGGCCGCCAGTTCTCAATTCTGTTTTTTTCCCCCTTCTTGTGAATCAGCTTGATAATTCCATTATTTATACAAGAAGGAAGAGCACCAAATCTTAGCGCTTCTTGCCAAACCATCCGAAGAGGGGTGGCAACCACCAGCTTGAAGGATTTAAAAAACTCGTTAGTGAGTCCGTCGGGTCCCGGGCTTTTACCGAGAGGCCTCAATGATTTCTGATTCAGAGATCGGGGCATGAAGCAGGGAGTGGAGGTTGGGTGGTATTCTCCGGGGGGAAACCCTAGAAATGGCAGCCATGCAGTCCCTTCTATGGTGGGAGAAGGGATTCGAGGTTCCCAAGAGTCTCGTGAAGTGCTCTTCGATGATGCCAACAATGTCTTCTTCCGAGTTGCAAACATTGCCATGAGTGTCTAGCAGTAGGGGAATCGTCTCTCTGTTGTGTTTCCTTTTAAGAATACTGCACATCTCTTTGGTGGGTTTGTCGGCTTTACCAGCCCACCACTCCTTGAAGAAGATTTGCAAGTTTTTCCTTTGTATTTCTTCCTCGTATCTCAACGCTGCTCTGATTTTTCGGAGACCTTTCTGGGCTTGGTGTTTTCCTTTGTTTACTTCCTCCTCGAGTCGCCAGAGTCTGTGGTAAAGCGCTTCCCTACGAGCCCGCCGCACTGTCTCGAGCATCTTCTTAGTTCTGATCATGATCTTGCGAGACTTGTCGACCGCGCTTCTCCAGCACTTGGCTGGGGCCAAGCCAGAGGCAAACGCCACCTTCCACACATCGGCAATCTCTTGATGGACGGAGGGGAGAGAGAAGGTGGAAGCGTTGGCATGGAACCACGGAGCCTTGTGGGTCCTGTTGGAAGGTTGAAAAGTGATTACGATCGGGTAGTGATCAGAGATGGTGAGGTCAGTACGTTGCATGATGGAAGGGTGGCCCCACAGATGAGTAAAGCTCTGAGAGATGTAGCATCTATCAAGTCTAGCTTTCCTCAGATCCTCGCCCGCTTGGAGATTCGACCAGGAAAAGCCATTCGAGTCTTTGAATTCGACCAGGTCCAAGTGGAGTTTGGTCATGTCCCACGTTTCTTTCTCCCGACTGTCGATGACCCTGCCCTTGCCCATCCATCTGTCCATAGGGTCCTCCACCATGTTGAAGTCTCCACATATAAACACGTTGTGGGGAAGCGAGTCAAGAGAAGTCCAAGTGTTCAGCCTCTCCAAATCCCCGTTGGGGGCGTACAAAGAAACCATAGTAACACAGAGGGGAGCACCAAAAGAGACCGCAATCCAGCGGTGATTTACATCTTCAATGGAGTTCTCAAGCTTTTCAAGCCAGGGTTGTTTAACACCGATAGCCGTTCCACCGGACCCCCGCTGGTGCTTTGTTGGGATCCACACATGGGCCGAGGAAACCTGTCTGAGCCGTTTCAGAAGGTCTTCTCCGTCAATTTTAATCTCTTGAATGCATATAATGTCTGGTTTTAAGCTAATGTCGCGGAGCCATTGACCAATGATGGCCGCTCTTGAGGGGTCGGTTAGCCCCCTTGCATTTAGCGAGATGACAATCATTTTTGTATTGATCCCTCTTTGCGGGAGGGAGCCTTGTCCTTTCTTCTCTTGGCTTCATCTTTCTTTTTCGCTGGGATCTGATCCCGACCTGAAATCGGTTCTTATGGGGGCTTTTCCAGGGTAACTCCAAAGGCTGTTTCCCTTTGCGGGATGCCCCCCGTTGGGGAGAATTGGGCCCCGTGCTCGGCAACGTTTCCGGGATCGTCGATCCAATGATGGAACTTTCACTATCCATGTTGTCTTCATTATTAGTAGTGAAACCATCTTCTTTGCTTGTAGTGTAGTCCTCCTGGGGGGTTTCTTTGTTGTCAGGGATCTCTAGGGCTACGTCGTAGTTGTCTACCTCAGGTGGCTTCCCACCTGGGTAGTCGAGCTCGTTGATCTCCTTTCCAAGATTGCAGTACAAATTGCTATGTGGGGTAATTGGCAGGTTGTTCCTCTCACCGTTGGCCCTCGGACTTCTTTTCCTTCTTCTTCTAACTTCAGTAAAGCCATCGGCATCAGCCTGTGGATTGAGGAGGCCCTTGCCTTCCCCTTCCTTGGTCAAGTGGGTCAAATCGTCAAAGTTGCCTTGAGCAGTTTTGGAGGCTTCTTGGAATCGCTTGTTTTTTTGCCTGAGAGGGCAGTCTTTGATCCTGTGACCTTGCTGGCCACAATGAAAGCACGCGTTGGGGAGGTTTTTGTAGGTGATATCCTGCTCCCAAACATCTCCTTCGCCCATGTCCACTTTGATCGTTGTTGGAAGCGGCGAACTGAGGTCGGCCTCGACGCAGATTTGTGGGTGCCATCTAGCATTGAACGAGTGTCTTGCACCCTCATAGATGAGACCACCAATGTCTTCTCGTGAAGCCAACGGCTTGCCGATAGGGGAGACTATGTCCCACACGAAGTTGTACAAGAAGTATGGGAGGTTAGGGAGCTCAACCCAAAGAGGGTACCGAAGAGATTTCGATTTGTCGGGGGTAAAGTCCGGGGACCATCTGAATAAGCACAGGGTCGTCCGACCGAGCTGCCAGGTGCCAACGCTTAGGGCTTGGAACGCCATCTCTTCATTTTCAAAGACAAGCAGCATGTGGTTTGCTGGCAAGAACTGACATTTGCTGACAATTAGTCCTCGAGGGAACCACTCTTTTCGAAGCCATTGTCGCACGATTTCGAGCGGGGGCCTAGGGCCAAACACTTGGCCGACGAGGCAAACTTTCTTGAGCTCCTCCTGAGCAGACAGAACTGCGGGTCTACTGAGGGACACGATGGGGGATTCAACACTTTCGGATGCCCTAGGGGCGGCACATGACCCCCCCACCAGCAGAGCGGCCAGAGTGCCGGTCTCCCCAGGGGGGGGGCCCGATTACTTTTCACGAGAGAGGACGAAGCCACATCCATGGCCGAAGGAACTTGTACCACTTGTAGTTTTCGATGCCCAGCGGCAAGACCCTCCACCATAGAGAGAAAGCAGCCCACAGACAAGGGAAACTCCCCCCACCGATCACATCGCATTCAAGTACTCCGCTTTTCAGGGAAAAACAAAAGGGCCAAAATCCCACAAAAGAGGAGAGCACACTTCTACTTTTTTTGAAACCTTTCTAATTTCCTTTTTCTTTTTCTTCTTTTTCTTCTTCTCTTTTTTTTTTCTGTTTTTCTTCTTCTTCTCTCTTTTTTTTCTTTTTCTTCTTCTTTTTTTTTTTCTAAATCAAGCTAAGAATCGACTGCCGCCGGTGACAACAGTGCACGCCCCGATGTAAGCTCCACGCGGCCAATAATTGTTTTTTCTTCTTTATTCCACGCAGCCAGAACCCGAGGGGGACCTATCGAGGAAGGCGACACACCCCGCTGTCAGTCGCTGACTATCGCAGCGACGGCGCCGCCTGCCACTTCAGCAGCCGACGGGACAGACCAGCCCTTTGTAAATGATAATCAAATCAGTATCATAACTCCTCTTCCCGCCATCGGTTCCAGAAAGGATCACGAGAGAAGTTGCGCGACCGCGATAGACACTCGCTTAGCGCCGCGATAGACGGATTTCAGCGAAAAAAAGGACGAGCCACGTAAAGGTGCGATAGAGAGAAGATGCGAGAAGCTGCGCGACCGCGATAGACACTCGCTTAGCGCCGCGATAGACGGATTTGAGCGAAAAAGGCGCAATAGAGAGAAGATGCGATAGACAGAGCCACGTAAGGCGCGTAAGCTGCGCGATAGACAGAAGATGCGGGCTCCGCGATAGACTTCAGCTCGCCACGATAGACCGGGGCTCATCGCGACAGCCACAGACTAGTGATAGCACCATTCCTCCGACAGCTACAACACAGCGACGACTTGCAGCAGTGAAGCACTAGCGAGAAACCATGTCTGCAGTTCTTAGCGCAGACTCAACGACACTCGATTTTGCTGACGGACGCCATGCCTGCGTACTTCATCTCCGACCTTCCTTCCGCCAGAACTGTTGATGGCATAGCGAAGACTCAACGACACTCGATTTTGCTGACGGACGCCATGCCTGCGTACTTCATCTCCTCAACGACACTCGATTTTGCTGACGGACGCCATGCCTGCGTACTTCATCTCCTCCTCATTCTCCTTTTTTCCATGGGATGATATGTTTCTAAGCATGTGTAGAGCCCCATTTAGTCTCTCTCTCTCTCTCCAATCATTGAAGCATACTTCCCAATGAATGAAATGTACTCTCAAATGACTTTAGTGTACTTTGTGCTATTCAAAAGTACTTTGTACTTATAGATACATACTTTGTACTTCAAGGTAGAGTCCTATGTACTCCTAGTATGATACTTGGTACTTCAAGTACTTGGATGAAGTACGTAAAAGATTTCCCGTCACAAAACTTTTTGATATACATCCTTTGATATTACTCATTTCCCTTGACATCTAGAAGTACGAGTACGAGCCTCTCATTGTATGCCAAGTAACCTAGATCCCATGGTACTTCCCCCTTGCCATGTGGCACTTTTCTCCCCTTCTCCTTCCACGAGGATCTCTCTCTATCTAGACTATCTCCTTACTTGCACGCTTTCCCAATGGCATATTCCGAGAAATATCCAAAAGCAATCATGTATAATTACCCCTCTCCCTCCCTTGTATGCAATAAGAATCCCCCACTCTCTTCTCCTCATTTTCTCTGTAATCAAGATCGAAGAGGTGGTTCTCTAAAATGTATCATAATGTAAAAAGTAAGATATGCCCGTCAGTGACTTCGAAGGGCCGATCCTCATCTCCTATATATAAGGACAAGGACAAAGGGGAATAGGGGCCATACAAAGAAGATCGACATAGAGGATACACACATAAACCAAGACACTTTATACTACTGCACTTTGGATAATTTGCCATAGCTACCATCTTCATTGTCCATAAGCTCTTCTACTATCCACCCTTCTATTTGGTAGGACTATTGCAAAGGGGTCTCTCTATCAGTTAAGGTGTTGGTGCTTTTGTGGGTCAGTGCCCACTCTAGCTTCTCAACAAGAACCATGCAGGCCTTTCGTCTCCAGTTGTAAGTATTATATTTGATTTGTACTTGTCTATTTCACGCAATCAATTTTTCTACCTCTCACATGAATCTTGACTCTTCCTTCTTCTTACTAGTGCACTATTGAGGATACAATGTGCTTGGGTGTGCTTGCGCTTAGTCTACTTTTCAATGTACTTAGTGTATTCCTGTGTATTTCCATTGTCAAGTGAATCCCTCCTCCTAGTCCATTAGCATTGAGATGTGCTATAACAATTGAACAAGCATCCTTGAACAGTCCTCACTGATCCTTAACAATAGCCCACGACCATCTACAAGTTTTGGCATGTCCAATGGAACCATAGCATCACAATGATTATGTTGTGTCTTATTGTCTTTTCTGTCTAGAAGTCTCTCTATGCATTCTATGATGAGGACTTGGTGTTGTCATAGATCTCTTGGAATTCTTCGGACTCCCCACATGCCTCATTACAAAAGGAGGAGAAAACTCCTCTAATCATGTCTAGAGAATAATCACTCATGAGCCTTATTGCCCCTATCACCCATGACCCAAGGGAATCTAGCTTCACTATTGTCTCGGATCAACATCATCTTTCCCATATTTAGGGGAGTAAAAAATGAAGAACCACATGACCATTTATAGAGACTTCTAGAATTATATAAAATCAAAGGCATGGAGGGAAGGAAAGACACATTTTGACTCTATTTTTGACAACTCAAATTGGACTAGCCAAAAAATGGTTCAGTAGATTAGAAGACAAAACTTACTCACATGGCTATTGATATATTTAGGTAGTGATGTGTGTGAACAAACTAGGACCATCGAGGCATTTTTTCCCTCTTTAGGAGGTTTTTTTTCCTCCGACTTGTATATATGCCTATAGCTTACTTATCTTTGTACATTCTAGTGGTAATACATTAAGTATAAATTGTGTGTTGTGATCCAAGCTTCTTCTTCTTCCTTGCGTTGTTTACATGATTTTGCACACCTCGAACTCCAAAAGTTGGTATCAAAGCAGGTCTTCGCTTCATCTAAGGCATCATTGACACCCCTCTGGTCACAATCTTAGAATCACATGAAATTTGGTGAGCATACTCAGCATGATTAGGAGATCAAAACAGCTTTTCTTTGTGTTGCCAAAATCGCGATCAGAGCTCATTTTGGCCTCAAAATGCACTATCATAGTGTTGTGCAAGCTATTTTGTCTTTTTGTTTCAAAGATATATACATGTTTCAATTCAGTACTATTGTTGAAGGAGATGGTAGATAGTCACAAGAGATGAAGTGATGTAGCTAGATCCTGCTTCATACCTACTAAGTATGATGAATGAAGAGTGTAGTGGGCCTCTTTAGCTTGCTAATGAACACAAATAGTTATATATGTTGCTTGGAAGATGATCCACTAATTGATGGATCAAGATAGATAGGTAGGAAATTGATCCAAGAACAAAAACTTGCTATTTTTGTTCTTACACATGTTCAGTGTTTTGAACAATTCTTTGAGCACAGTAGCAATTGGCTTAATTCCTTTTGGGGAAATATAATTAACTTAATAAGCTATCAATCATGAGTGATTTCATAAAAAATGATGGACTACATGGGGGGAAAGATGTTTAGCAAATCACAGCTTCATCACAACATTCACAGGCTACAATAGTCATCAGACCAGTGAGCAATGATATATTAATATCTCACGCTCATGAGAAGCAATGCTAATGAAACTTTGTACATGTATAATAGGCAGTATGGGGAATCTAACATGCTTTAAATCATCATAAATTATCAACTACACACTGAGAACAATCTTTGAGAAGATCACTATTTTGATGGAGTTATATAGAGAAGTAACATGAGAATGTAACGATCATATATGTATTAAAACATGTACAAATACAATTTCATTGGAAATCATGCATTGCTCAATGTGTGAGATGTGAATGAGCTATGAGATGAGCTCTCAGTTGACAATGAATTTTCTTCAAAATGATCTATAAGGCTCCAAATGCACGCGGTTCTTTTTTATCCTCTTCTTATAGTCATGCTTGTAGCCAAAGTTTGAATTCAAATTCAAACTTCTACCTAAAAGGTGAATACTAAAGTGTAGGATAGATTCCCTCATCACTCAACTACTAATGTATTCGTGATTTTAGAGCTTCCTAACTCCACATGGGTGTAATCCACTTTTACAAGGATACATGCGTAGATTTTTTACAAAAGACTGATCATATGAAGCCTTGCATAAGTTATGCCAATAAATCAAGCATAAGCTAATTACCCACGTATGTGAGCTTGGGTTTAATTAGACCAAAACATCCTTCTCAAGCCTAACATGCTTGGTCTCATTGCTCCTTGATTTCTTGCAAACCAATCACCAATTTGAATGTGTTCATCTTTGTCCCATCCAATGGCTTTGTGAGTATATCTGCACAATGTAAATGAGTTGATACATAGATAGTTGAATATCCTTGATAAGCAATTTCTCCCTTACATAATGATAGTGCACTTCAATGTGCTTATTCATTGCATGATATGCAAGATTAGCAGCCAAATGAAGTGAGCTAGTGTTATCTCCAAAGATTAATGGAGTGTAGGAATGTATCTCCAAATCTGCATATAGTTGTTTAAGCCACATAGCTTCTTGAGTTGCATTTGCCAGACCCCTATATTCTGCTTCTATGGAAAGATAAGGCCATAGTTGGTTGCTTCTTAGATTACCAAGATATATGCTTTGAACCTACAAAGGATAGGTACCCTGAAGTGCTCCTCCTATCATCCTTGGGGCTAGCCCAATCTGCATCACAATACATCTTTATATCTATGTCAGAGATATAGGGATAGTACAACCCTTCATTCATTGTACCCTTTAGATACTTAAGCACCCTCTTTGCAGTTTCCATATGAGGTCTCCTTATGTTGCTAAAAATACACAAGCCTTCACATTTGGCTTCGTATGGAAGACTATATGTGGAATCAATTGTTGACTCACATGAACCATTGCTTGTAACCACTTGTTCATTTACCATTTCTAAAAGGTTAAATCATTGAGAATCTTTCAAAGCCTTGTATCTCATGGAGGTAGAAAGCATATTATCTACGAGATTCAATGAGGGAATAACTGCTCAATCATAGGGATCATTTTTTAGTTGGAGCCAAGTTTGAATTTCAAATTCAAACTTAGAGAGAAACTCCTTATATAAAGCTCTTGTAAAACTTGCGGTGGACTATGGCCTCATTGACAGTTCTTTTCTTATTATTTGTAGTGGCTAAGTGCCTTACATCATAGCTCACTTAGATTACCATCATTGAGCATCATCATAACGCCAATGATCTTGTACAATCATGTTTTATAACAGACATACATCATTGATCATCTCTGCCTACTTCTCTGCTATGACTTCTCACAACAATGAAATTTGGTTGATCATATCTCAGTGAGTTCTCACCCATTTTGCATGATCTATAGCTTCTCGGAATCAGCTTAAAGTCAATTTTATGCTATCAAAGTTCATTACATTTGGTTCATCCATTTGGGAGAAATCACTATCGAACTGCTCATTAGTCATCTACTATTCAGTCCCTAAAATATCGAGGGTAAGCCTTGGATTGCTTAATTGATTTCTCAGTGTATGGTTTATCATTTTAGATGATTCCACTTGTAATCGTTATCTATCTAAGCTAATTAAGTTCCATCAAAAGGAATTTCATCAATTGCTACTATATTGTGAGCATTGAGCAAAAGAACCAGCAAGTATCTAGATCAAAATAGCAAGTTTTGTGACACTAGCTATTTGTGAAGTATTCAGTTTTGATTCAATTGTTTCAAGCATCAACTCCATAGTACATAGGTATTTTCTTTGTGATTTAGGGCAGGTACAAAGCAAGTTTTAGCAATACCACCTCACTTCCTTGAGGTATCCATCCATCTCTTCTAATAGTGGTATGAGAGCAAGTTAAGGTAAAATGGGAGATGGATTTCCTTCTTTTATTGATAAATTGGATAGGAATAATTATCCAGCATGGTCCTTGAGGATGAAGACCTATCTACAAGGAAGGAGTCTCTATGGATACATATCAAGAGATGAGGAGATGCCCATATTCAGAAGCAAAGGTCAACCAATAAGAGAGGATCTTGAAAGACTCAACTCATGGTGTGCCAAAGATGCTTTAGCAAGGTCATATCTACTAAACTCTATTTATGACTTCCTCCGTCCTAACATTAGGAATTGTAAAACTTCCCAAGAGACTTGGGATACATTATCTTCATATTTTTCTTCCAATACAAGAGCTAGAAAAAATCAATTGTGGATTGAGTTTACTACTCAAAGGAAGCAACCTAAGTAGAATGTTTCAGAGTATGTGACCAAGGTAAAAGATGTGGCTGATCAATTGGCAATCATAGGAGAGGAGATTGAAGAAGAGAAAATAGTGAGACAAATAATCAATGGCATCAAGGTAGATTATAAGTGGGAAGCTTTCACAACTACTATGGACCTTTACATGGAGATGCAAATCCGAGATCTTACCACACTCATGGGACAAATCTTTACCCATGAAGCCAAGCTCAACAAAAATGGTGAACCATCAAGAGGTAACAATTCTTTTGCCCTCTACAGAGATAAAGGAAAGTTTTAGGATAAAGGAAAGAGCAAAAAGGTTGAAGACGAAGGTACTACTTCTCAAGCTAACTATGCAGGGAGAGGTATAAATTCAAGAGGAAGGGGCAAAGGAGTGTTGGGGGAGTCTTGTGCAGAAAGGGATCTGAGTGTTTGTAGGAGAATGGAGAGTGAGAACAAGAGAATTAATGACACTGAAAGCTTCTGATCAATTAGGAAGAGAAGAATACAAGCTTGTACATAAGCCAAATGCTCTGTATAGTATGCCAAAGACTAAATAATGCCAATGAAACAAGATTACAAAGTACGTAGAATCTGCTGCCGATCTCTGCACCAGACCTCCACCTTCTCCAAGCTTTCCCTTGTGCACACCTTGCACCAAGCTTCCAATAAGGGGAGGGATGGACACCTTTTGTTGACGCGCACCTTCAATGGGACTTTGGAACTCTTGATATTCCTTGCTTCACCTTCTCTGCATACTTCACTTCTTGCACACCTTGCCCTTCACTTCTCTGCATCATGCACACTTCTGTATGACTCTTGCACTTCTCTCTTAGTCTAGACTATGCTCACCTTGCATAGTCTTCAAGAATAATGCCTTGCCTTGATTTTAGTGTCGATTCACCTACGTTCCTAACTGCTAGGGTATCTTGGTGCTCACTTTGATGTCCCAAGATTGTCTCCAAAAGTGGGCAGCCAATGAATCCTTGTTTTGTCCTATAGTCAATTTAGACTAAAACAAAATTTTTAATTGGGGGGCCATACTTTCACTTCTGCGTACGTTGCCGCTTCACATATCTTCACATTTTGCCTTTTAATTCTTCAAATGTGCACCTAAGAGAGGGTTCACCTGAACCTTCCAAACACTTTAAAACCACTTTGAACCTTAGAGATATTAGAGAAATACATTGTGAAACCTGCAACCAAGTTTCTACAATTATACCCTTTGTGAACAATTAATTGTGCACTACCTTTGCACCTTGACACATGAACTTTGAACGCTTTGACTTTGCCCATGTTAACTTTGATCTTGAGCATGTTGACTTTAATCTCTTTGACTTTGATCCTTTGACTTTGAATGTGGTTGACTTTGACCAATATGACTTTTATGGGCTTAACAGTTCCCCACCACCTAATGGGCTCTCCGTCCCTGAGAGCAACCAGCCAAAACTTTGAGCAGAGATGACATCATGATTCCTATGCTACATCTTCCAAAGGACACAAGAGCAGCTACCAAGTCCGCGAGGATTAGTAAAGAACACCCACCCATGAATAACCAAAAGGTGGAGATTATGCAATGAAGAGTAGATGGGAGGAATGTACATAGTAGGGGTTTTTGGCGATTTTGGAAGGTAGGTTAGGGGAAACTAGATGGGGAGATTATCGTGTAAGTTTATGTGACAGTGAAATGGGGAGGTAAGTGGAGAAGGTATGAATTGGAATGGTTAGGGGCAAGGATAGGGGTAAAGGGTAGGGTTAATGGGTTTGGGGGGGGGGGGGGTGGGGTGGGGGGCTAGTGGGGGTGGGGGGAGGGTGGGGGGTGTGCAGGGGGATGGCGGGGGGTGGTGGGTAGGGGGTGGGGGATGGGGGGGGGGGGACAAGGGTAGGGGTAAAGGGTAGGGTTAATGGGTTGTTGGAAAAGAAAAATAAATCTTAAACTGTACATGAATAAATCCAACATATCTCAATGAAACAGAAACAATCACAAATGCACAAAAACACGAGGTAAAGAACCGATAACCAAAATCCCATATATATAGCAAAAGGAGATACAATGAGAGCCTTGAAAAGGCATGAAATACATGAAAGTGCCATGGTAATGGTCTGAAGTACATGAAAGAGCCACTAAATGGGAGGAAAGGTAAGGGAAGAATAGGAGCGGCATAACTAAGGGAACTAAAGAATGTGAAGCCTCAAAGATCAAAATGAGGCAAATGGAGTCAAAAAGGGGCGAGAAGCTGCGACTGAGATCATAGAAACGGCCAACTATGGAGCAGTGTCAAGCTGGTGTTGTGGTGGTGAATGAGAACGCGCCGCAGGAGTAGCATCACTAGGATGGGGAGTCGGGTCAGGCGATGTTGGGGGAATGATAGCCGCCTGCTCCATACAAGTAGCAACCATGCTCCGATAACGACGCAGATGGCCATGCTCTCGTTGTACCAGCCGACAAGTAGGGCTCTCGCAGATGCCCAATGATGCTTGCTGTCATATCTCGAAAAGAGCCCGATTCATGGAATCGGCCTCAGCCTAGAATCTGTCCCTCTCCTTCTGAAGTGCCCTCGATGTTGCCTCAGAGGACTACCACTGGGCGATTGCCGAAGCACGTATGTGCTTGATCAGAGAGGCATACTGGTGATGTAATGCAGTCGACGCGATAACCGAATTTGGTGAGATGCGTGCGACATCTGCTCCATCCAATGCTATGGTGCTCGCATCCCTGAGTAAGTTCAGGCAGGGGGGGTCTATTGATGGTGGTGTGACATTGACATGCGGAGAAAGCGGGGTCGTGTGTGGTGAGGAAACGAGGCCAGCAAAATGAGGTGGAGACTGATGGGACGGGGAATGGGTGTGCGATGCGGATGCGGAGTCGATGAAAATAGGAGGGGAAGGTGGTAAGGGTGTGTGTTGAGGGGGTGGTGGGGCTAGTTGGTCCACATGAGGACTAGTGTGCTATGTCGGGGGAGTAGGTGGCAGTCCTAGGGTGAAACCGACAAGTGGATGGTGTGGAGGAAGTAGGAGGGGGGAGGCTAGTAGGCAAGGATGAGGCGAGGTCGTGCCCATGCGGAGAAGGGGGGGCGATGTGGGGGGGAGCAGAGGGGGCTGGTGTGAGCTGACATGGCAAGTGGTAGAGCCAAGCAAGGACGGTGTAGAGTAGATGGAAAAAGATCTCGAACCACATGGTAGGGCCTTGTGGAAGCATCGTCATTGTCGCTGGAATGAACCATACATGAGGAATGCATAGGGGTAGGGTCGCCCATGGACAAAGGAGTATAGTGGATCGGCTATACGGATGTCACTAAGGGGCTGGTGGGAAGAAGGGCTGTGGAAAAGGAAATGGAATGTGAAAGCACATAGTAGCTGCACCATCCTGGGGGATGTTGTGGGTACGCTAAACATGTGAGTGCAAAAGGCGATATTCTCTTCTTTAGAGAGACCAGAATAAAGGAATGGAGGTGGCCGATATGTGGTCAAGGAAGAACCAATACCAGATGCAATGGACTGGGGGGATAGTGTCCTTGAAGGGAAATGGGGGAATGAAGTGAGGGCCAAATAAACATCCTGACCCTCTGGCGTTGACCACATGATCGAAGCCAGAGGATGAGTACCCTCTAGTAGTAGGTAATCCTCCGTGAAGAGATCGAATAGGGAGGACTCGGGAAGGGCGAGATGAAGGCATAGGTGAAGGGATGTAGATGGAATCGGGAAATCTATAGTCATTAACGAATCTTGATGGGAGGAGGTTGAGCCTGACTCACTCATGGCAGGCATAGAAAGGGAGGGCAGAATGGCAGGCTGAACCATGGAGGGTGCCGGGAAGGGGAGACTAGGCGGAGGACATGAAGGACTATACAAGGATGATTTTGATAGTTAGTGGTAGAAAAAGGTTGGGGCTATGGGACATGGGGGGACAACGGGCAAGTGGGTTGGGCTAGAAGATGTGCGTGTGGTCGAGGGTGGGTATGAAATACCTAGGAATCTATCTGAGGAAGACCTAGGGCAGAGGGAGGTAGCTCTGAATACTCCTCGGTAGCCTTGGAGGAAGCCTACTAGGGGACTAAAGAAGCCATGCTGCTACACGGATGCGAACAGAAATAGGAACTAACACTATAATCAGGAATATAGCAACCATCAAAATGAGGGGGAGGGAAATGGGGAAGGTGGGAAAGAGATAGCCAAGGGATGGATATGATCAAGAGAGCTCGGATGTGATATGTAGCATATGTAGCATATGTAGCATCCTGCATCTTTGCTTTACCTTTGTTCTTCCATAGCTTTAGTCTTTCCAAGTCTTCTAGGTCAATCTACGAATCACTTTCCTCAATCTGCTTTGGCTCCTTTGGTTGAAGTGATGGAAAATCTTCATCCAAGTCATATGGCAGCTTCACTTTCCTGTCATCATGAAACCATGATTTGTTTTCATCAAAAATTACATCTCTACTCATAGAAAATCCTTTATTGGTTGGATTGTACAATCTATATCCTTTTTGGTTTTGGTCATAACCAATAAATACGCACTTCTCTGCCTTGGGATCCAATTTCCCTCTTACTTGAGAAGGAATGTGAGCATAGGCTAAGCATCCAAAGATTTTGCAATGCTCTAGACTAGGACTTCTTCCATTCCACAATTCATATGGAGTGGTTCCATCTAGTGACTTAGATGGAAGTCTATTTATGAAATATGTGGCTGTAGACACAGCCTCTGCCCATAGGTAGTTTGGCAATCCCTTTTCGTTGAGCATGGACCTTGCATCTTCGATAATAGCTCTGTTCCTCCTCTCTGCTACACCATTGAGTTCGGGTGTATACCTTGTAGTGACTTCCCTTTTAATGCCTCTTTCATGCAAGAAGGCATCAAATTCAGAAGAGAAGTATTCTCCTCCACCATCTGATCTGAGTCGTTTCAAAGTCCTACCTGTTTGGTTTTCAACAAGAGCAATATACTTCTTAAAGCAATTAAACACTTCATCCTTGTGCTTCATGAAAAACAGAATGGTCCACCTGCTACAATCATCTATGAAAGACACATAATATCTTGAGCCTGATATAGATGGCTCCTTACTTGGACCGCACACATCTGTGTGCACTAGATCCAAAGGATTTTGATACATATATCCTTTCTTATTGAAAGGTTGTCTATGAGCCTTGCCGAGTTGACAAGCTTCACACTTATAAATCATGTGTTGCCTTGTGATATTAGGCAAACCAAGTATACTTTGGTCCCTGCAAATCTGTTTGAGTGTCCTCTCACCAATGTGAGCAAGCCTTTTGTGCCATATCTCCAACTCTGTTAGAGTTTGAGATCCATAGCTAAACAAAGCTACGTTCTTTGTATCTTCCACTTCAAAAGTGAAAAGCCTCCCTGTCTTTTCTCCTTTGGCAATCCTTCGAAAGCCTTGCCTTGGGTCTTCAACATATGCTCCAAATCGATTGAATCTAACCCGCAATCCTTTTTCAACAATCTGTCCAACAATTATTAAATTTTTGGTAATTGTAGGGACATACAAGACTTTGCTTAAGAGGTTCATATTCCCATCTGATGTCTTCACATTACCTATCTTCTCCACTGAGTGCTTTGTGTCATCTCCTGTCTGCACTTCATGCTTGTTATGAGGATCTTCCAAATCAAAAAGTAAAGCCACATTTCCTGCTACATGGTTCGAGCATCACGAATCAATGTAAAATATGTGATCATCATCCTTACCCTTCTTCGCTGATAGATTCATAATCAATAATGAATCTTCTTGACTTTGGTCCTCTGCATAGTTATTGTAATCTCTTCTTCCTCTATGGCCACTTTGATAGTTGTTGTTGTTGTTGTAATTGTTGTTGTAGTAGTAGTTGTTGTTGTAGCCTCCATTGTATCTACCTCTATTTGATCCATAGCCACCTCTATTGAATCCTCTTCCTCTTGAGTTCCTCGGGTTCCTGAAACATTCTTCAGTAGTATGGTTAGATAAGCCACATATGTTGCAAGGTTGAGATGATTGGAATCTCCCCCTGCCTTGCTTTCCACCTCTGCCTCTTCCTCTACCTGCAAAGTTTGCTTGGAAAGAGCTTCCTTCATCTTCATTCTTCCTATTCTTTGACTTGTCCTTGACCTTAGCTTTATCAGAATATAAGGCAGAAGTTTGATTACCTCTTGAGGACTCACCACCTTTGCTAATCTTTGCTTCATGAGTGAAGAGTTGGCCCATGAGTGTGTTGAGGTCGGGTACATGCATATCCATGTAAAAAAACATGGCTATTGTGAATGACTCCCACTTGTCGTCTGCTTTGATTCCATTCATGATTTGTCTTATGATTTGCTCCGCTTCAATTACCTCTCCAATGCTTCCAAGTTGGTCGGAAATCTCCTTCATCTTTGTGACATAATCAGTCACATTTTGCTTCGGGCTTTTCTTCATTGTTGTGAACTCCATCCACAATTGGTTCTTCCTTGCTCGAGTGTTGGAAGAGAAGAAAGAAGCAAGTGCGTTCCAGGTCTCTCTTGATGTCTTGCATCCCTTGACATGAGGTAAAAGAAAATCAGAGATTGAGTTTAGAATATAGGACCTTGCAAGTGCATCCTTCGAACACCAATTCGAAAGTCCTTCCACTTCTTCATGTGATGATTGCCCTTTGTTCCTCATGGTTGGCATTGCTTCATCTCCGGATATGAATCCATATAGATTCCTCCCTTGAAGGTAAGCCTCCATCCTTAGAGACCATGCGGGGTAGTTGTTTCGATCCAATTTGTCAATTGTTGATGGAAATCCATCTCCCATGTTGCTTGACTATGCTCTGATACCACTCTGAAGAGAGATGGTGGATGCAATCCAAAGATGAGTAGGTGCTGCTACAACCAGCTTCACACCAGCCAATTGAGACTTCAGAGTTGATTAGTAGACCCTTTAAGCTTCTTAAATCCACCAAAATATCAGCCAAGTACTTTGGAACATGTATCCCAAAAGTTTAAGTCAAGACAGACTAATTGCGAAATGACTAGCTCCCAAAACTTGCTATTTTTGGACATACACCTGCTGGAAAAAATGAACAGTGCTCTCAACCTGGTAGGAATTAGACAAATTCCTTTTGGGCATAGCAAATAGACTTAGCAAGCTTCCCAATCCAAGTTAAAACACTTCAAATGATGGACTGAGCACTAAGAACAAGTTTCATCAATTTCTCGAACATGCCCACAATTCTCGGGGCTCTGCAGAGATAGACCAGTAAGCAGTAAAATGCCAATATCTCCAAAAGTATAAATCTAATGACCTTGAAAATTTCTATTCAGAATATAGACAGTAAGAGCTATCCTACGCACTTTAAAACACTGAAAATGGATCAGTAGAACTCGAGATATGACTTTCTGAAGTTACTGCTTTGAGTGAGTATAGCAGAGAACAAAACAGAGAGGTAGATGATAATAAATGTATAGATTCACATATGATTACAACCACATTGGCAATGAATCTTTGCACAATGGGAGTAGAATGATAGAGCTATGGAGTAAGCTCTTCAATCTCTCAAAATGACATCAAGTGGTCACGTACAAGGCTTGCTAATCGCCTCTTCCTTCTTGCTCCTTTTATAGCTATTCTTGGAGGGAGTTTTGAATTCGAATTCAAATGGATCCACCTAAAAGTGATCCCCAAAGTTAGGAGATATTCCCTCAGCTCAAAAATTCATGATTTTGGTAGTTATAGCCACGAATTTTCTTTTACATCATGCATGAGGTAAGCCATCGTTTTCCTTTTTTCTTTTTTTCAAATACAAGAGATAAAAATGAACTCTTTTACAAGAGGTGTTCACATGACTACTCATGTGACTTACAAATGAGGATGATATCAAATATATCAAGCATGTAGGCTTGGGTAAAATGCACCAACAGGGGGGTGGGTGGGGGATGGCGGGGGTGGGTTGGTAGGGGGATGACGAGTGGTGGGTGGGGGGGGCGGGAGTGGAGGGTTGGTGGAGGGTAGGCATGGGGATGGCGGGGGGTGGGCAGGTGGGGAGGTGGGGGGTGGGTGGGGGAAGGGCAAGGGGTGGGCGGGGGGATGGGGTGGGGGGTTGGGGGGGGGGGGGGGGGGTAGGTTGGGGGAGGGGATGGTCGGGGGGATGGGGTGGGGGGTTGGCGAGGGCGAGGGGTGGGCAGGGGGATGGGGTGGTGGGTGGGCGGGGGGATGGGGTGGGAGGAGGATGGGGGTGGGCAGGGGGATGGTAGGGGGGCATGGGGTGGCCGGTTTATTTTAATTTTTTTACAACATGATCATTCAATTAGCATTTAGATGGAGAAATGAATACATTGTCACCAGACCTAAAATGTTTCCTTGTGGAAAACGCCATACTCAGGGATGCCAATAATACATGCTCTAAAGATAGTTCAATACCAAGCCATCAATATTTGGATAAGTGAACATTGGAACTAAATAGGTGATGTCACCATCTCTATAAATTTGGACACCCAATGTGATTTCTATATCTGTGAGTTGACTGTGCTTGCAAATGGTCGATTGGTTTGAAGGAGATCATCTTAAGTAGTGGTCCAAAGTTGTCAATAGCATGCTAACATCCCAGGAGCATAGATTGGCATTTCTTAGGGGGGGTTGGGAGGGGGGAGAAGGGTCCCAAGTGGGTGGAATTTGAGAGGGGGGGTTGGGGGCTTGAGAGAGGGGGAATGGAGATTTTTTTTTGGATCAAGATATGTTGTGCTTTATACAAGTACATGAAAAAATCCTCCAAGAGAATGTTTCTATCATGTTGTTTTATGGTAGGCCTGAAGCATAGATATATTGACCAGTTCCAAAGTCTCTAACTCCACTGCACCCCAATTCAGCATTGTCTTAATTCGATAAGGTCCTTCCCAGTGTGGATGCCATTTTCCCTTTACTTTGTGTGGATTTGAGGTCTATGGAGAAAAACTAACATGCCTGTTTGTAAGTTATTGTTCCACAGATTCCGATCATGTGCCTCCTTCCTTTTCATTTGCATCTCTCGTAATTGTTTTGCAGCATGTAGACGTATCTCTTCCACTTTTTGCAGTGCTCCAAGCCTCTGAGAGACACCACAATCTTTCTTTCCCTGCATGAATGCTAGTTCTTGTGACCCATGTAGAAATTCAAAGGGTTCAATAGGCAATATCCCAGAAACCAATTTGAATGGAGAGTATCCAGTAGCTTCTTTGTAAGCTAATCTCTATGCCCATAGGGTACCTTGATAAGCTATGCCCCAAGAAGAGGGCTGTAACATACATTCCTTCCTTAACATGGCAATTAATACCTTATTGGTGGATTCTGCCAATCCATTGCCTATCCAAATCTGCAAATGATGTTACTATAAATGAAATCAGCAACAATTTGAGCAGTGCAATCAGGGGAGGCAATAGCTTCATCCCACTTTGTTGCATAGTCAGTGGCGATCAATAGATACTTTTCTCTCTTTGGAACTAACACAGGGTAGATGGGCCCTACGAAATCGAGCCCCCACTTCTCAAATGGTTCCCAAGAAGTGGAGATAATCAAGGGGTTGTGCCTCTGTTTTGTTGGCTTGGGTCCACACCTCTGAAAGACATCACATACTTTTCCCCATTCCTCTGCATCTTTGAATAATGTAGGCCACCATAAGCCAGCATCAATGATTCTCTGGCTCATAATATGTCCTGGAAGGTGCCCACCACCTATTCCTTCATGTGCGGATTTAAGGACTTCCCTCACTTCTTCTTCTTCATGCACTTTCTAAACCTCTTATCCTTTCCTTGTCTATGTAATTTTCCCTCAATGAAGGTAAAATGTCTACTTTTGATTAGGAGTCTCTTTCTTTGCATAGCACTTGCCTTTCTAGATACAATCCAGTTTTAATAAAATTCTGATGTCATCACACCAACCTTGAGCTCGTACAGTGAATAGATTAGCATCTAGAAAACCATCATTTACTCCATTGCTTGATCCATCATGTTGATCATGGATAGGTGGTCTGCCATGACATTTTCTTTACCTCGTCTATGGACTATAGAAAAATCAAATTCCTCGAACAATAGTAGCCACCTCCATATCCTCATAGTTTCTTGTGGCTTGTTCAATAAGTACCTGAGTGGTTGATGATCAGTGATGATAACAATTTTCATAGCTAGCAAATAATGACGAAACTTTTGTACAACGAAAACCATTGCTAGGGCCTCCCTTTCTATGGTGCAATAATTTTTTTTAGCCTTAGTCAAAATTCCACTAGCATACTGAATAGGTCTATCAAGTTTGTATTCTTCACTGTGTTGGGCCAAAACTAAACCCACTGCATATGCACTGGCATCTACATGTACATGAAAAGGTTTTGACCAATCTGGTGTGATAAGAATTGGTGCAGCCACCAATTGGGATCTTAATATCTGATACACATTCTCTTCTTCATCTTCCCATTTAAAGGGTACCTCTTTACCTGTAACTCTAGCCAGTGGCCTGTTTATCTCCGCATACATTTTGATAAATCTTCTGTGGTACCCAGTATGCCCCAAGAAGCTTTGAATCTCTTTAGGAGATTTTGGTTTAGGTAATTTTTAGTATAGAAATAAATACTGCGTAGAGCATTTGGCTTATGTACAAGCTTGTATTCTTCTCTTCCTAATTGATCAGAAGCTTTCGCTGTCATCAATTCTCTTGTTCTCAATGAGGCAACTTCTCAGCCTTTGCAGGTTTCATATGATGATGCAGATCATTCCATTTCTGATGCAGATTTACATGATGCACTTGTTGATGAGAGAGCTGATATTGAGCAGGCAAAAACTATGCCAAAATGGCTAGTGCACACTTTGTGTGACAGCAAATTAGATGCACCTTTGTCATATTGTACTCGTTCAGGCTCTCATAGTGCCTCCTTTGCATCAGATTGCTATGCTATGGCTGCGTCTAGTCTCTGTGATGAGAATGAGCCTATTTCTTTTGATGAAGCATAGAATTCAAAAAATTGGATGGCTGCTATGCAATCTGAATATGATGCTATAATGAAGAATGGTACATGGTCTTTATGTGACTTGCCTCCTGGCAAGAAGACCATTGGCACTAAGTGAGTATACAAGCTGAAGCGTAAACCTGATGGTATTGTTGACAGGTATAAGGCTAGGCTTGTTGCAAAGGGTTATGCGCAGGAAAGAGGCATTGATTTTGATGAGACCTTTGTACCTACATGCTGTATGACTACTATTCGGAGCATTTGTGCACTTGCAGCCCATTATGGTTGGAATGTACATCAGTTGGACATTAAAACAACATTTTTGAATGGTGACTTGCATGAAGAAGTGTATGTTTTTTAGCACCGTGGCTTTGTGCAGAAAGGGCATGAAAACCAGGTGTGCATGTTAAAGAAGGCATTATATGGTTTAAAGCAAGCACTACGTGCTTGGTATGAGAAGATACATGCCTATCTGGTTGCACATGGTTTTGAGAACACTCCAACTGAAAGCACCTTATATGTTAAGAGTGCTAATGATGTGCTTCTGATCATTCTTGTCTATGTTGACGACATGCTTCTTATTGGTCCTATTGAGAAGCATATTGCTGATTTTAAGGCTGATTTACATGCCTCATTTGAGATGACTGATTTGGGGCATTTGCATCACTATTTGGGCATTCAGTTTATGCAAGTTGATGGTGGAATGTCTTTGTGTAAAACGAAATATATTAACACATTATTGCAGCATTTTGGCCTTGAAGACTGTAAGCCTATTGCCACTCCTATGGAGACAGGTTTACGATTGAGTCTTCATGATGCTGGAGATGCATTTGATGTTGTTCTCTATCAGCAGGCTGTTGGATGCTTTATTTACTTATGCATTACTTGGCCAGATATTCAGTTTGCTGTCTCACAAATGAGCAGGTTAATGCATTGCCGAGGAGTCATGCATTGGAAGGCAGTTAAGTGCATCTTTTGCTACTTGAGTGGTACTTAGCTACTTGGGTTGTTTTATCCCAAGGGGGGATCACTACCGCTAGATTTGCATGCTTTTTCTGACTCAGATTGGGTTGGTTGCTATGACACTTGTGTGTCCACTAGTGGTTTTTGCTTCATGCTTGGTAGCTCATGTATATCTTGGTTGAGCAAGAAACAGCCTAATATGGACACTTCCAGTTGTGAGGCTGAGTATAGGGCAGCTTTCACAGCGACTGTTGAGTGTGTGTGGCTCAGATGCCTTATGGCTGATTTGGGTGTTGGTCAGTCTTCTGCCACCACCATCTTCACTGACAGTCAGAGTGCATTGGGAGTTGCGAGGAACCTTGTGTTCCATGCTCACACTAAGCACATTGAGGTGCATTATCACTATGTCAGGGAGAGGTTCTCTGCTGGGGAGATCAGCTTGGCATATGTGCCCACGCAGGAGAACATTGCAGACCTTTTCATGAAGGATCTACCTAGGGAGAAGTTTGAAGCTTTCCGCAAAGCTTTGGGCTTACTTCCTTTTGTGGAGTGATTTCCACATTGCTTGGCACTTCCTTATACATGAGTGCCAGCTCCTTGTTCACCGCATCACTCCTAGGGGCGATTTGTTGATATATTTAGGTAGTGATGTGTGTGAACACACTAGGACCGCCGTGGCACTTCTTTCCCTCTTTAGGAGTTTTTTTTTCCCTCGGCTTGTATATAACCCTATTGCCGTAATGGGCTACTTATCTTTGTACATTCTCTAGTAATACATTCAGTATTGTGTGTTTGTGCTCCAAGCTTCTTGTTCTTCCTTGTGTTGTTCGCGTGCTTCCGCAGACGTCTAACTCCAAGAACTAGCCTGGCTATCTCTGCATACATTTTGATAAATCTTCTGTGGTGCCCAGTATTCCGCAAGAAGCTTTGAATATCTTTAGGAGATTTGGGTTTAGGTAATTTTGGTATAGAAATAATTCTATTAGAGTCCGGAGCCATAGCTTTGGCAGATACCACATGTCCCAAAAGGGTTCTTTCTGTCACGAGGAAATGACATTTATTTGGGTATAGCTTTCGTTTAGTCTCCCTGCATCTTTTAAAAACATTCTGCAGCTATCTCAAGTGATGGTCCAAGCAATCCAAACGGGTCTCTTTGTGAGATCCTAAAAATGAAGAAAAGTCATCCATGAGAATTCTCAGTGTTTCTAGCAATAAGGGTCCGAAAATGAGGCTAGCAGTCCTGTTAAAGGTGGCTGGAGCATTTTTGAGTCCAAATGGCATTTTTACATACACATATGTGCGTGAGGGCATGATAAAAGCAGTCTTTTCATGATCTTCTAGGTGGATGGATATTTGGTTATAGCCACTAAAGCCATCCATAAAGCTATATAATGCATGTCTAGCCACTTCTTCAATGACTTGCTCTGCAAAGGGCATGGGGAATCCATCTGAATGGTCACATTGTTGAGTGCTCTAAAGTCAACACAAATCTTGATTTTGTTGGTATTCTTCTTTGGTACTATAACCATTGGTGAAAGCCATTCTGAGTGTTTCACAAGAATGATGATTCCTGCATCCTCCATCTTCTATATTTCCTCATAAATAGCTTCACCATATTTTGGGTTAAGTCTATAACTCATTTCTCTTATTGGTTTGGCTCCATCAACAAGAGGGATTCTGTGCTCTCCATAATTGGTAGGCACTCCTTCTAAGTCTTCATATTGCCACGCAAAAACATCTGCATAGTGTGTCAATAAAGATTTTACCTTTTCAAGCATCTCTGGGTGGCTCCACAACCAAGTGGCCACCAAAACTGGACGATTATTTTCATGAGTGCCTAATTGTACTTTTTTGAGTGGATTTCTTTCTACCATGGTATCTACATGCTCCTCTCCAATCCTGTTTTCTTCAAATAGCTTTTCTTGCATTGTTGCATAAGGAGGAGTGTTCTGGATCTCAAGGTATTCCTCTTTGTCCTCCATTCATCCTGCAGGGATTTCTTGAACTGGCAAAGAACATTCCCCACTAGTATATTTTACCTTGTCTTTAACTTTAGTAACTTCCTTCTCTATTGTTGTTGCATCCTCCTCTAAATTGTGTTTGAAGGGTTTCTTCCTCCCCCTTCTATGGTCTGTGATGGGTTCTCCCAATCCATCGACCTGAACTTTATCCTCATTTCCATCATAACATTCATTTGTGCAAGAATTATCTACAAAAACTCCAAAATAAGAGGAAGAGTTTCCTACTTGCAACCAATTCAGAATGTCTTCTTCCTCCTCAAACTCTAATTGTGTTTGGTCCTTCATTTCTTGTTCCATGCAAATGTCAATTGACTGCATCATGCTAGTGTTCCCTTGATGATCGGCATCCTCCTCTAAATATATTTGTGTGAGTTCCTACCCTTTCCTTTGTACCCACATAATGTCTTTACCCCAGTCATGAATGACACTTGCATGCCTCATCCATGGTCTTCCAATCAAGAGGCGAAATCCCCCCTCTACCTGGGGCAGTCTTAATACCACAAAATCCAAAATGAAGAGATTACATTGTACTTCCTGTGGAACTTTTGTGATCACCCCCATTGGCCTTACTTTGCTTTGGTCTACCAAAGTAACAGTGAAGTGGGCTGGTTTGGATGGACGTAGGCCAAGCTTCTCCATGGTATGCTTAGGCATCAAATTTATGCCATACCCACCATCCAGAATGATCCTTGTAGCTTTAATCCTTTAATTGTTACTATCATTTTGGGACTCTTATAGTGCTTCTTCTACATCCTTCCCTTGGCCTAATGTAGTAGTCTTGGCCACCAAGGTGGAGGAGGAAGCCTCATCGATAATCTGCAGTACTTTAGACCTGAATTTTGCATCCATGTTTATCAAGTCAAGAATACTAACCTTTGTTTTAATTGACTTGAATACTCTTGAAGCTCCAGATTCCCTAAGGTCAATTTTGATGTTTGATTTGTCAAGTTCCTTGTGGGCCTGGCTACATGCATTCCCAATGAAATCGTTAGTTTCTAAAAAAATCTTCTTTTTGTGTTAACTCTTCACCTTTTGTTGAAATTCCTCTCTCTTGTTTTGCATCTTCACATATATCTGATTTGCTCTGATGTACCCTCTGATCTTTGTCCCTTCCACAAGAATTTGATCCCTGGTTTGGTTCTTCTAGAATTTCCCCATTGCTTCTTGTCTACACGACCATGGAGTCGATTTCTTCTAATTGTACCACTCTAGTGGATAGTGATTGTACAACAGTGGCTCCTTCTACTGCTCCATGATTATTTATTGAGACCATTTGGAGATGGGGCCTTGATGTAGATGGTTTGTTTTATGGGCAAAAAATTGTATAATGATCCCTGGCATCTGGGCAATTCTTGAAAGGGGGAGCATTTTCTGGCAGAGTGCATTTACTTTGATAATGACCACACTCTCCACACCTAAAACAGATAATTGGCCTTCTAGGCCCATTTCCATAATTACCTCTAGGTCTTTGATTGTAGTTGTTACCTTGGCTAGGAGCTTCTACCATTACATTGGTTGAGAATTGAGCACCTCCTTGTGCCCAATAAGGTTGTGTAGGCATGCCTCCTGGCTGACATTCATGGGCCTCATGACTAGCTTTCCTGCATAGCTAGTTACCCTTAACAATGGACATTCACTTACCACATGGCCCTGCTTATTGCACATGGTACACCATAGCCCACTTTTGATGCCACCCTCTTTGTACCATACTGTTGTCTGATTTGTACCAATCTTATAGCTATATTGATAAAGTCTTCTATGGAGGCTGTTGGCAACACTAATTCCTTGATTTTACATTGTGTAGTCTTTGGGCGTGGTTTAGCTAACCATTTCTTAATAAAGAAATCATGTAGAGGATCTGGCAACTTAGACATTAGTGCATTGGCCCTAGTTACAAACTATGGAAACATTTCACCAAGACCTAGTCTCAAGTTTTCTAACTCCTCAATGATTATCTCTATAGTGTTCCCACGATAGAATTGAGTTTTGAATGCCTCTTTCATTAAATCCCATGTGGAGAAATGGTTTTTAGTGAACTGGTTGAACCATTTATCTACTAGCCCTTCTAATGTGGTAGGAAAAAGGATAAAAAAGGCATGCTCTCTTCCCATCAAGCCTCTTGTTTTGCATAATGCTAAGCATCTCCTAATGTGCTCGTCCGGATCTTCTTGAGCTAAGCCTTTGAAAGATGGAAATTTTATATTTAGTCTAGAAAGTAGAGTTTCCAAATCTACCTCAACTGCCATGTTCTTTACTGATGATGTTGATGACAGTGGACTAGAGGATCTTCTAACAGCCTTCCTTCTTGTTGCTTTGCAAGTGACCCTCAATGTTTGAGACCGCTTTGTGGTCATGAGCTGTTCATAATACTCTTAGGCTAAGATAATTACTAAGAAGTTTTACCTCTTAACCCAATGAAGTAGTACTATCGGCACTTGAATAATGCTTCTCCACACTGCAATATTTCTTCTCCTATGCTCAACTCTCCTTTTGGTCCCACCGTGCATACCAAATTTTGTTGGGGGATTCTTGAGTAGAAATGGATTTGAGTGTTTGTAGGAGAATGGAGGGTGAGAATAAGAGAATTAATGACACCAAAAGCTTCTGATCAATTAGGAAGAGAAGAATACAAGCTTGTACATAAACCAAATGCTCTACATTGTATGCCAAGACTAAATGATGCCCATGAAACAAGATTACAAAGTACATAAAATCTTCCACCGACCTCTACATTAGACCTCCACCTTCTCCAAGTTTTCCCTTCTCCAAGTCGACGCGCACCTTCAATGGGACTTTGGAACTCTTGGTATTCCCTGCTTCACCTTCTCTGCATACTTTAAAGTCACTCTTCTTGCACACCTTGCCCTTCACTTCTCTACATCGCACACACTTTTGTATGACTCTTGCACTTCTCTCTTAGTCTAGACTATGCTTACCTTGCTTAGTCCCCAAGAATAATGCCTTGCCTTGATTTTAGTGTCGGTTCACATACGCTCCTAATTGCTAGAGTATCTTGGTGCTCACTTTGATGTCCCAAGATTTTCTCCAAAAGTGGGCAGCCAAAAAATCCATGTTTTGTTCTATAGTGACTTTAGACTAAAACTTTAATTGGGGGACCATACTTTCACTTCTGTGTACGCTGCCACTTCACATACCTTCACATTTTGCTTTTTAATTCTTCGAATGTGCACCTAAGAGAGGGTTCACCTAAACCTTCCAAACACTTCAAAACCACTTTGAACCTTAGAGAAATTACAGAAATATACATTGTGCAACCTGCAACCTGCAACCAACTTTCTACAAATTATACCCTTTGTGAACAATTAATTGTGCACTACCTATGCACCTTGACACCCAAACTTTGAATGCTTTGACTTTGCCCATGTTGAATTTGACCTTGAGCATGTTGACTTTGACCTCTTTGACTTTGATTGTGGTTGACTTTGATCAATGTGACTTTTATGGGCTCAACACGGAGGTAAGAAAGGTAGGGGGAAACCTTTAAACTCTTTTCCATGCAATATATGTGGGCTGTCTAATCACACAACAAATGAGTGATATAGGAACTTCAAGAACCAAAGAGGAAGAGGATTTCAAAGAGGTGGCTACTCACAATCAAGAGGAAGATTCAACCGTAATCAAGACTACAACCATGGCTACAACAACAATTACAACAACCATTATCAAGGAGGATATAGATCAAGAAAAGATTTCAACAATTATACAGAGGATCAAGAGGATTCTCTTCTCATTATGAACAAGACTTCAAAGAAAGGTGTGAATGATGAGCACCTCTTCTATATTGACACAGGTTGTTCAAAACATGTAGCAGGGAATGTAGCTATTCTTTCTAATCTTGAAGAACCTAAGGGAAAGCACCAAGTACAAACAAGTGATGACACCAAGCATTTAGTTGTCAAGGTAGGAAATGTCAAAACTTCTTATGGGAATAGAAATCTGTTGAGCAGAGTTCTTTATGTACCTACTATCTCAAATTTGATGAGTGTTGGACACATAGTGGAAAAGGGCTTGCAGGTTAGATTTAATAAATATGGAGCTTTTGTGGAGGATCCCCAATATGGATTCAAGAGAGTAGCCAAGGGAGCGAAAACAGGTAGATTATTTACATTTGAGCTTCAGGACACTAGAAACATTGCACTTTACAATTATAAGGATCAAACTTTGTCTGAATTTGAGATATGGCACAAAAGATTAGGGCACATTGTGAGAGAACCTTGAAGCAGATATGTAGATATCAATGTGTACTTGGGATACCTAATGTATTCAAGCAACACATGATCTATAAATGTGGTGCATGTCAGTTTGGTAAATCACACAGGTTACCCTTTACAAAGAAAGGTAATATGCATGAGGATTATTTGAAACTTGTCCACACAGATGTGTGGGGACCAAGCAAGGATCCTTCAATTTCAGGCTCAAGGTACTATGTGACATTCATTGATGATTTCAATAGGTGGACTATCTTGTATTTCATGAAACACAAGGATGAAGTGTTCAATTGCTTTAAAAAGTATCTTGTAGTTGTGGAAAATCAAACAAGAAAAATCCTAAAGAGGATAAGGTAAAATGGAGGAGGTGAGTACTTCTCCAATGAGTTTGATGCATTTTTGCAGGACATAGGTATCAAAAGGGAGATTACTACAAGGTATACTCCTAAGCAAAATGGAGTAGCAGAGAGGAGGAACAAATTGATTGTGGAAGCAGCTAGATCAATGCTTAATGAAAAGAAATTTCCTAATTACTTGTGGGTAGAGAGTGTTTCTACTACCACTTACATTATTAAGAAGTTACCCTCTAATTCACTTGATGGGATGAACCCATATGAGGCATGGCATTGTAGGAGACCATCACTTGAACATTGTTGAATATTTGTTTGTGTTGCTTATGTGCATGTTCCATCTCAAATCAGAGGTAAGTTAGACCCTAAGGTAGAAAAATGCATCTTCATAGGGTATGATATAAATAAAAAAGGATACACGTTTTATAATCCATCCAACAAAGAATTTATGCAGTCAGCTAAGATGTTGTGTTTGATGAGAATGATTCTTGGTTTGAAAGTGAATGCAGGAAGGTCAAATGGCCATATGACTTGGAAGAGGAATTTCCAAGCCTTACCAAGGAGGAGCCAAGCACAATTGAAGACATCAAATCAGGTGATGAGGACACCATCAACTTGGAAAAGTTCAAAGCATGGAAATCAAAGGGCAAGGCCAAGATGAAGAGGTTGGAGGACATACATGAATCATCCAACCAAGCCTTGAGAAGGTCACAAAGAGAGAGTAAGAAACCAATCAAATATGGGTATGATCTTCATTAGTTACTAAGCATTCCATTTATCTTGCTAAGGATTTATCACTTTTAGAACCTTCTTCATATGAAGAAGCAAGTACCAAATCAGAATGGAAGGAGGCTATGGATGAAGAAATAGAAGCACTCCAAGAGAATGATACTTGGGAGGTAGTACCCAAGAAAGCATCAATGAAGGTAATTGGTTCTAGATGGATTTACAAAATCAAAAGAAACTCAGATGGATCCATAAACAGGTATAAAGCTAGGCTTGTGGCTAAGGGTTTCGTATAGACCCAATGAGTAGATTATGAAGAGAATTTTTCACTTGTGGCTAAGATGCCAACCATTTGGGTATTGGTAAGTGTAGCTGCATCTAGAAATTGGAATATGTATCAAGTACATGTGAAAAAATGCTTTTCTCAATGGCTGGATTTCAGAGGAGGTTTACATGGCTCAACCTCCTGGATATGAAGATCCAAGCAAGGTGAATCATGTGTGCAAATTAAAAAAAGCTCTTTATGGTTTGAAGCAGGAACCTAGGGCATGGAACCATAGGTTAACAGCCTATCTTCAAGACCAAGGATTCATGATGAGCAAGGCAGATTCTTCTCTGTTTGTTAAGAGAAGTAACTCACAAATGATATACTTATGTGTATATGTTGATGACATCATTCTTACGGGTAGTGATGCTAATGGCATCAAAAAAATCAAGAACTAGATGATGCAGGAGTTCAAAATCAGTGACCTAGGGTTTTTGAAGTATTTTCTTGGACTTGAGTTAGTATACACTAACTCTAGAATTTACATCACTCAAAGGAAATATGTGCAAGACATGTTGAAAAAGTTCCACTTGGAGAATGCAAAGGTAGCCAGCATCCCTATGGAGGTAAATCATAAATTGAGTGCTCATGAAGGTGATTTGCTTGAAGACATTGCAAGATATCAAAGCATAGTTGGGAGTCTTAACTATGCAACATTAACCAGGATTGATATAAGTTATGGAGTAAGTGTTTTGAGTCAATTCTTGCATAAACCTAAAGCAGCTCATTTGGAAGCCGCCAAAAGGATTTTGAAGTATCTCAAAGGCACTCAAAATCAAGGTCTTTACTTCCCATACACATCAGATTTGGACATTAAACTATACACAGATGCAGATTGGGCAGGTTGTAAGGATGATAGAAGAAGTACTTCTGGATATTTAACTTTTGCAGGTGATAAACCCATCTCATGGTCTTCTAAGAAGCAACTTACTATTGCTCTATCCTCAATACAGGCTGAATACAGGGGATTAGAAAATGCTACACAAGAAGATATTTGGATCAGATTACTATACTCAGATTTGGGACTTCACACTCATTCACCTATGATCTTTGGTGACAACACAAGTTCTTTGCATCTTGTAGCCAATCCCATTTACCATGCAAGCACCAAGCATATTAGCAAAGAGATTCAGCTTGCATATGTATCTACAAATATGCAATGTGCAGATTTGTTAACCAAAGCACTTGATGGTACTAAACTTTGCAGGTTTAAACCCATGATGGGATTGCACGATATTCAAGAAGATTCATGAAGAAGTGCAAGCCAAGATGTTTGGCTTGAAGGGGAGCTATTGGTGCAAATACACAAGCCTTCACATTTGGCTTAGCATGGAAGACTATATGTGGAATCAATTGTTGACTCAGATGAACCATTGCTCATAACCATTTGTTCGTTTACCATTTGTAAAAGTTTAAATGATTGAGAATCTTTCAAGAGCCTTGTACCTCGTGGAGGTAGAAAGCATATTAGCTATGAGATTCAATGAGGAAATGACTCCTCAATCATAGGGATCATTTTTTATTTGGAGCCAAGTTTGAATTTCAAATTCAAACTTAGAGAGAAACTCCTATAAAGTTCTTGTAAAACTCGTAGTGGAGTGTGGACTCATTGACAGTTCTTTTCTGATTATTTGTAGTAGCTACATGACTTACATCATAGCTCACTTAGAATACCATCACTAAGCATCATCATAATGCCAATGATCTTGTACAAACATGTTTTATAATAGACATACATCATTGATCATCTCTACCTACTTATCTGCTATGACTTCTTAGAATAGTGAGCTTTGGTTGATCATATCTCAGTGAGTTCTCAACCATTTTGCATGCTCTATAGTTTGTTGGAACCAACTTGAAGTCTATTTTATGCTTTCAGAGTTTCATTACATTGGGTTCATCCATTTGGGAGGAATCTCCATCAAACTGCTCACTAGTCATCTATTATTTAGCCCCTAAAATATCGGGGATAAGCCTTGGATTGCTAAATTGATTTCTCAGTGTATGGTTTATCATTTTAGATGATTCCACTTGTAATCATTACTATCTCAGCTAATTAAGGTCCCTCAAAAAGAATTGAATCAATTGCTATTGTATTGTGAGCACTGAGCAAAAGAGCCAGCATGTGTTTAGACCAAAATAGCAAGTTTTGTGACACTAGCTATTTGTGAAGTAGTCTATTTTGATTAAATTGTTTCAAGGATCAACTCGAAAGTACATAAGTACTTTCTTGGTGTCATTTTCAAGCTAAAAAGGCCTACTCTCAAACTCTGAAGTTATTTAGGGCAGGTACAAAGCAGGTCTTAGCAGTACCACCTCACTTCCTTGAGGTATCCATCCATCTCTTCATACACCTTGGTGCATGCATAAATTAACTCAATGTACTCACTCCATAGTCAATGTCTAGTCTTGTGAGAGTAGCATAATTGAGACTTTCAACAAGTTTCTGATAACTTGTAACATCATCAAGTAGTTCACCTTCATGTGAAGGCAGTTTATGGTTGACTTCCATAAGACTACCTGCAATTTTAGTGTTCTCCATCTTAAACTTTACCAACATATCATGTATGCACTTCCTTTGAGAGATAAATATACCAAAATCTGTATACACAAGCTCTAAGCCAAGAAAGTAGGTTCATAAACCAAGATCATTGATTTTAAATTCTACCATTAATTGAGCCTTGACCTGCTTGATGCCATTAGCATTATTCCCTCTAATAATGATGTCATCTACATAGACACATAAGTAGATAACTTTTGATTTGTTCTCCTTAACAAATAAAGAAGAATCTACCTTACTTGCCACAAACCCTTGGTCCTGCAAATAAGTAACAAGTCTATGGTTCCAAGTTCTAGGAGCTTGCTTGGGACCATAGAGTGCCTTCCTTAGCTTGCATACATAACCTGTTTTATCTTCATCTTTGAAACCTAGTGGTTGCGCCATATATACTTCTTCTGATATGCATCCATTTACGAATGCATTCTTGACATCTAACTGATACAGATTCCAATTTTTGGAAGCAGCAAGACTTGGCAAAATCCCAATTGTTGGCATCTTTGCCATAGGTGAAAATGTTTCTTCATATTCCACTCCATAAGTCTGGCCAAATCCTTTTGCGACTAACCTTGCCTTGTACCTCTTTATAGAGCCATCTAAGTTCTTTTTTATTTTGTATATCCACCTGGATCCAATTACTTTTTTCCTCACTTCTTGGGAACTAGATCCCAAGTATGATTTTTGTGTAGTGCTTCCACTTCTTCTTGCATGGCTTCTCTCCATTCTCTCTTCTTTCTAGCCTCTTTAAATGAAGAAGGCTCTTCTGTCATAGAGTCTTTAGTGATATACACAAAGTGCTTGGTGACTAAAGATGTATCATATCCATACCTTATGGGCTTCTTGCTTTCTCTTTGTGATCTTCTTAGTGCTTGATTTGAAGACTCTGGTATGTCTTTTAATTGCTTGAGTTTGATCTTGCCTCTTGACTTCCAAGCCTTGAAGACAATTTGTTCTTCATCCTCTGAGTTGATATTTTCTACTAAGTGTTGATTTTCTTGAGTGAGGGTTGGAAAATCATTTTCCAAATCATATGGTAACTTGAATTTCCTGCAATCATCTTCAAACCATGAATTATTTTCATCAAACAATACATCCCTACTAACTATAAATGCTTTGTTGTGAGAAGTGGAGAATGACATGCATGGGACTCACCTCCCAGCCTATATATAGCCCTTGCCTAGCCACAATCTAGAGTTCTCTTTAAGGTCCCTTGTTGATATATTTAGGTAGTGATGTGTGTGAACACACTAGGACCGTTGGGGCACTTTTTCCCTCTTTAGGAGGTTTTTTCCCTCGGCTTGTATATATGCCTATTGCCCTAATGGGCTACTTATCTTTGTACATTCTCTAGTAATACATTCAGTATTGTGTGTTTGTGCTCCAAGCTTCTTGTTCTTCCTTGTGTTGTTCGCGTGCTTCCGTAGACGTCTAACTCCAACAATTGGTATCAGAGCAGGTCGTCGCTTCATCTAGGGTGCCATCGACACTCCTCCGTTTACAGTCTCAGATTCTCACAAAATTTGGTGAGCATACTCAGGGTGATTCAGAGATCAAAATAGCTTCGCTGTGTGGTGCCAAAATCGCGATCTAAGCTCGTTTCGGCCTCCCAACGCACTATCATAGTGCTTGTGCAAGCTATTTTGTCTTTTTGTGCCAAAGATATATACCAGTTTTTGTTCGCCAGTTTAAGCATCTCGAAGTCTGCTACACGTCTAGCAGAACTCGTCTGGCAGTTCTGTTCAACTTTTTGAGATACAATCAATTTTCTACATCAAGGTATTTTAGTCACCGGCCATGGCTGAAAGTAGTGATGTATTCCATATGTTGGCTGTTGAGGATAAGTTGGATGGTACCAAATACCCATTGTGGGCTTATATGATGCGACATGTATTGGTTGCAAAAGGATTATGGAACATTGTGCAGGGTGTTGAAAGACAACCTGTTACACCTCTGACTACAGGTACTGCAAATACAGGTGCTAGAGCTGATGAAGATGGTGTCGAAGATGATATTCCGCAGATTCCTGTTCGTGTTGTTGTTTCTACTGCACCTACTGTAGAGCAGATTCGTTGGGATGGCACAGATGCCCAGGCACATGCATTGATAGCCTTGTCTGTCGAACGTGCCATTATTCCTCATATTCACTCTTGCAGAACAGCTAAGGATGCTTGGGATACACTTACCACATTGTACGAAGCTAGGAATGAGGCTCATGTTGCTTACGTCCGAAAACAGTTGGAGAGTGAGCACATGAATGAAGGTGATTCTATGGACAATTTCCTAATGAAGATCAAAGACTAGAAGGAGCAGTTGATTTTTGCTGATCAGGTTATACTAGATAGCTCACTTGTGCAGACCGTTCTGAATAGTCTTCCTGATTCACATCAGAGTTTTGCTTCTACTCTTCGGTTGATGATCAAAGGCAACCAAATGCCTTATCATTTGAGGAGTTACTCTCTGTTTTGTTGCAGGAAGATCAGTCCAGGCAAAACAGGTGCATAATGCGAGTTGCAGATCAAGCTTTCCTGGCTAATCAGAAGGGAAAGGAAAATGGAGCTCTTCAACTAGTAAGCAGAAATCTGCTAATTCTGCATATTCGAAGAAGGAAGATAAAGATGAGAAGAAATCAGAAAAGCAAAAATTGTTTTGTAAGTACTGTAAAGGGAATGATCATATCATAAAGAACTGTCCAAAACTAGCTGCTAAAGAGGCAAAGAAGAAAGAGGCTGGAATGGTTGTTGCAGAGGCCTCTACACCAAAAACAGAGTCTGAAAATCTTGTGCAGGAAGAAGAATGGGCGTTTACTACTGTCTGTAGTTTTGACCCATCTTCTCATGATCAGTGCATGTCTGTAGTAGACTCAGATGTTTGGTATTTTGATAGTGGGGCAACCAAACATATTACCTCGCAGCGCAGTTTCTTCTCTTCACTTGAGCCTGCCCCTACAGGGAATACTGTTACATGCGCCAACAACTCCTCTTATCCTGTTATGGGAGTTGGTAAGATCATTTTGACTACTCCCGATGATAGTTCTTTCACTTTGTCAGATGCTTTATTTGTGCCAGGGATTAAAAAGAACCTGTTATCAGTTTCTGCATTAGCCAAGATTGGCTTGGTTGTGAGATTTGTTGATGAGAGATGTACAGTTCATCATTTGTCAAATGGCGATGTGATTATTGCTTCTGGCATTTCATGTCGTGGGCTGTATAAGCTCATAGACTATGAAAGATCTATAAATGATTTGGCATGTGCAGTAAATGATTCTCAGGCTATGTCAGATGCAAAGATTTGGCATGCACGCTTTGGTCATCTGAATTTTGCTAGTTTTCTACGCCTACAGAAATCTGTAATGGTGTCCTCGTTGCCCAAACTTAAGGCACCTGGAAAACATGTTTGTGAAGGATTTATTTTGGGCAAAATGCAGCGTTCCTCCTTTCCAAAAGATGGTTCAGTTCGGGCTACACAGAAATTGCAGCTTGTACATAGTGATGTCTGTGGTCCTATGTAGACACTCTCTTTTGGAAATTACCTTTACTTCGTGACTTTCATTGATGATTTTTCCAGGCATGCATGGGTATATCCACTCAAAGCAAACTCCGAAGTGTTCATGTGCTTTAAACAATTTTTGGTTTTGGCTCAAAATCTGTCAGCATGTAAAATGGGCAGCCTCTGTTCTGATCGAGGGGGGGGGATATATGTCTTCTCATTTTAATGCATTTCTGGCTGAACATGGGATAAAACACCAGTGTACAGTGCCGTATACACCTCAACAGAATGGAGTTGCTGAACGAAAGAACAGGTCACTCATGGAGATGGTGAGGTGCATGGTCAAAATTCAAGCCTTACCACATAGTTTCTCGCTTGAGGCTGTCATGTGTGCAGCATATGTATTGAATAGGTGTCCCACTAAAGCGCTACAGTCTATCACTCCATATGAGGCTTGGCATGACCGCAAGCCATTTGTTGCTCATCTGCGTGTTTTTGGTTGTTTGGCATATGCACTAGTGCCTGAACAACATCGCAGAAAATTGGATGATCAGGCTGTAAAATGTATTTTTGTTTGGTACAGTTCTGGAAGTAAAGGCTATCGTCTGTATCATCCACACACTAAACGCATTCTGGTTAGCCGTGATGTTGTCTTTGTGGAAGATGCTATTCAGCCATTGCTTTCATGTACTCAGGAGACATCTATTAGCTCCAAAGACATGTATGATACTTTGATGCCTCTTTTTACAGGTGGACAGTCTAGTGTTGGTCCTAATGAGGCAACTTCTCAGCCTTTGCAGGTTTCATATGATGATGCAGGTCATTCCATTTTTTATGCAGATTTACATGATGCACTTGTTGATGAAAGAGCTGATATTGAGCATGCAAAAACTATGCCAAAATGGCTGGTATAGACTTTGCGTGACAGCAAATTAGATGCACCTTTGTCATATCGTACTCCTCCTTTGCATCAGATTGCTATGCTATGGCTGCATCTAGTCTCTGTGATGAGAATGAGCCTGTTTCCTTTGATGAAGCAAAGAATTCAGAAAATTGGATGGTTGTTATGCAATCTGAATATGATGCTATAATGAAGAATGGTACATGGTCTTTATGTGACTTGCCTCCTAGCAAGAAGGCCATTGGTACTAAGTGGGTATACAAGCTGAAGCATAAACCTGATCGTACAGTTGACAGGTATAAGGCTAGGCTTGTTGCAAAGGGTTATGCACAGGAAAGAGGCATTGATTTTGATGAGACCTTTGCACCTACATGCCATATGACTACTGTTAGGAGCATTTGTGCACTTGCAGCCCATCATGGTTGGAATGTACATCAGTTGGACATTAAAAGAGCATTTCTGAATGGTGACTTGCATGAAGAAGTGTATGTTTTTCAGCCCCGTGGCTTTGTGCAGAAAGGGCATGAAAACCAGGTGTGCAGGTTAAAGAAGGCATTATATGGTTTAAAGCAAGCACCACGTGCTTGGTATGAGAAGATACATGCCTATCTGGTTGCACATGGTTTTGAGAACAGTCCAACTGAAAGCACCTTATATGTTAAGCGTGCTAATGATGTGCTTCTGATCATTGTTGTCTATGTTGATGACATGCTGCTCACTGGTCCTATTGAGAAGCATATTGCTGATTTTAAGGCTGATTTACATGCCTCATTTGACATGTCTGATTTGGGGCATTTGAATCACTATTTGGGCATTCAATTTATGCAAGTTGATGGTGGAATGGCTTTGTGTCAAATGAAATATATTGACACATTATTGCAGGGTTTTGGCCTTGAAGACTGTAAGACTATTGCCACTCCTATGGAGACAGGTTTACGATTGAGTCTTCATGATGCTGGAGATGCATTTGATGTTGTTCTCTATCAGCAGGTTGTTGGATGCTTGATTTAACTATGCATTACTCGGCCAGATATTCAGTTTGCTGTCTCACAATGAGTAGCTTTATGCATTGCCCAGGAGTCACACATTGGAAGGAAGTTAAGCCAATCTTTTGCTACTTGAGTGGTACTCGGCTACTTGGGTTGTTTTATCCCAAGGGGGGATCACTACCGCCAGATTTGCATGCTTTTTCTGACTCAGATTGGCCTGGTTGCTATGACACTCGTGTGTCCACCAGTGGTTTTTGCTTCATGCTTGGTAGCTCATGTATATCTTGGTTGAGCAAGAAGCAGCCTACTTAGCCACTTCTAGTTGTGAGGCTGAGTATAGGGCAGCATTCACAGCGACTGTTGAGTGTGTGTGGCTCAGATGCCTTATGGCTGATTTGGGTGTTGGTCAGTCTTTTGCAACCGCCATCTTCACTGACAGTTAGAGCACATTGGTAGTTGCGAGGAACCCTGTGTTCCATGCTCGCACTAAGCAAATTGAGGTGCATTATCACTATGTTAGGGAGAGGTTCTCTACTGGGGAGATCAGCTTGGCATATGTGCCCACGCAGGAGAACATTGCAGACCTTTTCACGAAGGCTCTACCTAGGGAGAAGTTTGAAGCTTTCCGCAAAGCTTTGGGCTAACTTCCTTTTGTGGAGTGATTTCCACATAACTTGGGACTTCCTTATACATGAGTGCTAGTTGCTTATTCACCGCATCACTCCCAGGGGGGATTTGTTGATATATTTAGGTAGTGATGTGTGTGAACACACTAGGACCGCGGGGGCACTTTTTTCCCTCTTTAGGAGGTTTTTTTCCCTCGGCTTGTATATACGCCTATTGCCCTAATGGACTACTTATCTTTGTACATTCTCTAGTAATACATTCAGTATTGTGTGTTTGTGCTCCAAGCTTCTTGTTCTTCCTTGTGTTGTTGGCGTGCTTCCGCAGACGTCTAACTCCAACATCCCTCGGGCCTCTACTCATCTGGCCATCATGAGTAGGTACCTTGTATGGACTCTCTGGCTTTTGGCCTTGGCTTTCCCTCGAGCAAGGAACTTCTCGTTCCTCCAAGCATGTACATCTCTGGAATATAACACTCTCTCTCCCTTTTAAAGATCATTGTCCTCAATGATATAGAAGGAGCTATGAACCTGGGAATTAGAATCTACGATTCCAAATAATAGTAGAGTATGCTACGTGTGTGAAATACTAGATTCTCAAAAAGTAGACAACTATTCTATGTGCTTCCTATCTAGCATTTCCACCAATAAATAGTAGTCCTTGCCTTGGGCATACTGTAGGAATCCCTGTGAGGCCCAAGGAGCCCATATGTCTGTAGCATAAGTACTCGGAATATCCTCGGACTCCCTATGCCTAGACCTTGACCACTAACTTGTGATGCTTGTCACTTGTAGAGACCTTGGCAACTTGCTTTTGTCTCCCTAAACTAACCATTGACAGCTTGTCACAATGGTATAATCGTGCAAAATCACTTGCTCTACTAGAGTAGTGAAAACTACTATGCTCATAAAATACAATGTGACTATGTCCCAATCTCTATGGAAAAATACTAAAAATAAATAGAAATCTTTTCCAATATTTCTTAATCTCTAAGCTCAAGTAAATCTGCTTGATTTACTCACTATAATGAAAATGAAACTCAAGAAAGTCTCATTATGATCCAAACTATGAATCCAAGATGACAATATGTCAATGATACAAACTACTGACCAAGATATCAATATGCCAATGATCCAAACTATGGACCAAGATCTCAATCTGTCACATCCAAACTATGGACCAAGATCTCAATCAGCCATATCTAAACTATGGATCCAAATCTCAATCTATCATATATAATAATCCCAACTATGGACCAAAATATCTCTCATATAAAGTAAATCCCAATCCACTCTTTGGAACTAATTCCATCATGCCAAGTGAAGACGTGCTAATAAAGTATAGCAACTAGTAGAACTACCACAACCTTCTCAATTATACCATGCATGATGTTCCAAGTGGATGAAACTTGGTTTATTCATGACCACCATCTGATCGTCAACATTCTTAACTAGGGATGAGGTGTCTCAACTAAACTACTATAATAATCTAGCACTTCAGATATAATGAGGACCATAATATGAGTCCACTAAATACACTAAAAAATGGTAAGTAGATGTGAGCACACTCATAGCCCACTAGGTTAAGCATCTAGCTGACCTCATACACACTATGTATGAAAAATGGCCTAACCTTAGGCATATCAAATAAAGTAGTACATACTCTGTGCATTTCTTCTTAATGCAATTGCCTATTCATAGTTCTTATGTGCAAACCTTGCCTTTTTGCTTCTAGGCTACTTGCTTGCGGACTTGCCTTGTTTGCGATCACATACAGAGTGACTGTCTCAACTGCCCCTCTGTTGTCCAATAATAAGGAGATCATATGAATGAACTCCAAATCATATCAAAATACAATCTCAAAGACTTCTCTCTCATACCATCTATCCTACACCTAGGTAGAATATAAAGTTTGATGTCCCATACCACCAAACTTTATACCCCACATAGATGAATGTATGAGATTAAAGTTGAACACTTCTCTCAAAAATGATAAGAATAAACCAGTGAGTACTCACAACCAAAAATAATAATAATGAAATCATGAAGTGTTCCTAAAGTGTTTCCTTCCCTCTAAGGAAAGAACAGTCATTCCTATGACTCTATCACTCATACTATCTGTAACATCAACTTATCTTGAGTTGCAAAATGAGAAAATATATAATAAATCAACTCACCTAGAGTTGTGAAGGGTACGACTTGCATCAAATATCAACTCATACTTGTATGAGTCCAATTATATGAAATGAGACCAACAAACAAAGTTCTCTTGTTCCATGCTCTCATGGCACAATATATATTTCTGAAAATGTCGATAGAGTCTCCTTTGTCCTACTAAGAATGGTCACCATAAACCAATGATCAATAAACAAGTATCTAGGGCATAGCTAGCCCATGGTGATCACACCATCTCAAAACGTATCATAAAAACCTCTGGAAAATCTTATCCTTTCAACATCTCTTGCATAAACAATTTCCAATGACAACAGATTAAATGAGAAGAATAGGTCATTTGACCTACCAATTGATATCCAATTTCTTTCAAATTTGCGTAGCACATAGGTATTACTACCTAAATTCAGTGGTATGAATTTCATAGTATCTGGACATTTGAGGCTTTCACAATGACCACAATACTAAGTCTGTATACCTGTAAAATTTTAAAAATTTGTAGAGGCTAACTTTTACTCTTTTCTTTATATCTCCTAAATTGAGAAACATTTCATCTTGAAACTTTGTACACACAATTTGGAAATGTTTCACTAATGTTAGAAACAAAAATTCAATTTGAGTAAATGGGCTAAGAGAACCAATCACCTCTAGATTACATGGTCTCTCATCATTTCATAAATTCCAAAAGCTGCACTTTGATGTGCAAAGATTATTTAATCTATCCAATGATCTCTAAAAATAATGAAAATTGGTACTCACAAAGTTCATCTATGAGGAAAAAATTTCCAACAAAAATCATTCAATTTGGATCTACAAATGAAGAGAAATGCCCTTTGTAACAGGCCTATATCACTTGTTTAAAGCCTCTACCTCTATTAATAGCATGCTTACTGCAGAGGTCATTTGACCTTTCTAAAAGTATCCAAACTACTTGAAAATTGGTCAGCTTAAAGAAATGCCTATGAGCTAATTGCCATCCAAATTTCAATGAATGTAGATATTCCCTCAAAGAGTAACATCCAAATCTCCATGAGGGTGCTACCTCACTAACTATTTGCCCAATCCTTTTTTTAAATCGAAAAATGATGAGACATGTTAATCCTTATGGTTAAACAAAATCATTCATTATCATGGATGGATTATGACATGGAGACATATCCATGCATGTAATGATCATCTAGATCAATGCAAATCGATTAACCATCCAAATCATCTTGTTGAAAGAAAATACTCTTTACATAATATCCACCTTTCAGTGAAAGTGAATATCTATGGATGCCATTCTATATGAGTTAAGTGCTTTAACTGCTACAAAAGATAAAGATGTAAGCAGGTTATGGCACCAACGATTTGGGCATCTCGGATTTGCAGTTTTGAAGGAGATGCAAAGAACAGAGATGGTTGCTCATTTGCCTGCATTTTCAGAGTTGCAGGAACCTTGTGAAGCTTGTATGATGAGCAAGCAACAACGACAGGCATTTCGAAGAGATACCAACAATCAATCTCAAGCTCCTCTAGAGTTGGTACATGCTGATCTCTGTGGAAAAATTTCTACACCTGCTTTAGGAGGATCTTTCTACTTTTTGTTGTTAGTTGACAATTATAGTAGAAAGATGTGGGTTTGTTTCATTCAAGAGAAGGCTGATGCTTTTGAAAAATTTAAAACATGGCATAATTATGTGGAAAATGAATCAAGAAGGAAACTGAAGAAATTCAAAATAGATAGAGGAGGTGAATTCTTTTCAACAGAATTCAATAATTACTGTAAGGAGCATGGTGTAAAAAGGCAACTTACCATAGCTCATATACCTCAAAAAAATGGCATTGTTGAGCGTAGGAACAGGATAGTAGTTGAAATGGCTTGTTGTATGTTAAAGGCTCAAGACATGCCTGATTCATTCTAGGCAGAAGTAGTTAATACAACAATCTACATAATCAATCAAAGCTACACAAAAGCACTGAAGGGGATGACTCCTCAAGAAGCATATTCTGGTAAAAAGCCTTCAGTTTTGCATTTTAGAATTTTTGGTTGTTTCTATTATGCACATATTCCTGATTCAACAAGATCAAAGTTGGATTCAAAAAGAAAAAGTGTGTCTTCCTAGGGTATAATGAAGAGTATAAAACATACAGGTTGTGGGATCCTGAGGCAAGGAAGATTTTTGTCAGCCAAGATGTGGTGTTTGATGAACGACCACACTTAGTAGAAGATAAAGGTAAATCTACTATCTCATCAAACGAAGAAATATCTCACCTTGTGCCTATCAAAAGACAAGTTAAAGTTGAGGAGGAGGAAACATCTGATGGAGAAATTTCCTAAAAAAAAATCCAACCAGTTGTAGCTACATAGCATAAGCCACTACCAAAGTGGGCACAACAACTCTTTGATGATCACAATGCACATATAGATGTACCAGAATCATCCTCAGATGGATTAGGAAGATCAAAGAGAATAGAGGAGCAAAGAAGAGCCTGAGAACACATTGTTAACATGGCTCTAATGGCTGATATCATGGACTCGATAAAAAAACCTACCACCATTGAAGAAGCCCTTGATGATCCAAGTTGGAAAGAGAAATTGCAATCTGAGTATGATAGTATACTCAAAAATGATACATGGGATCTAGTCGACTTGCCGCCAAAGAAGAAGGTAATAGGTACTAAATGGATTCGGAAAGCTAAGTACAAAGTAGATGGAACATTAGAAAAGTATAAGGCAAGATTAGTTGCACAGGGTTTTTCACAGATCGAAGGATTTGATGTTCAAGAAACTTTTGTACCAACAACATGCATGACAACTATTCGGACGGAACTTGCAATAGCTGCACAAAAGGCCTGGCCTATTTTCCAGATGGATGTCAAATCTGCATTTTTGAATGGTCACCTCAAGGAGGAGGTATATGTATCTCAACCACCAGGTTTTGAGGTGCCCAATTCAAAAAATAAAGTTTGTAGGCTGAACAAAGCTTTGGATGGACTTAAGCAAGCTCCACGGGCTTGCTACCAACGGATAGATAATTTTTTCAAAAATATGGATTTTGAAAGAAGTAGTTCTAATGCTAACTTGTATGTAATGAAAAGGGATAGCAAGCTAGTTGTTGTCATTATATATGTAGATGATTTGATCATTATAGGAGATCATGAGGAACTCATCAATCAAACTCCGATCAGCTTGGGAATTGAGTTTGAAATGACAGACTTAGGTCTACTCCATTTTTGTTTGGGAATTGAAGTATGGCAAAGGAAGGATGGCATTTTCATCTCACAACAAAAATATGCCAAAAAAATTCTCAAGGCATTTGGAATGATGGACTACAAACCAACTAGCACACCTATGGAGGTAAATCATAACCTATCTATGGATGGTAACATGCCTGATGTAGATGGTTAGAAGTATAGGAAGCTCATTGGAAGACTTATTTTTTTGTGCAACACTAGACCAGACATTTGTTATGCTGTTGGAGTATTAAGCAGGTTTTCCAACAAACGTAAGGAGAGTCACTAGAATGCTGGAATGCGAATTCTAAGGTACATTGTGGGAACCTTGGATTTTGGTTTTTTTTTTTACCACAGGTGATACACTCCAAGGATATTGTGATTTAGATTGGGTTGGAGATTGTGATTCTAGAAAATCAGTTTCTGGATATTGTTTCTCACTTGGTTCAGGAATATTTTCTTGGGTAAGTAGGAACCAACCAACTCTCACACTCTCCTCCACTTAAGCAGAGTATAAAGTAGCTAGTTTTGCTTCTTATGAGGCATTTGCTTAAGAAGAATTCTTGCAGATAAGGGCTTTCCATCAAATATGGCAACTGTACTCAAGTGTGATAATCAAAGTTGTGTGGCTATTGCAAAGAACCCAGTATTTCATGCTCGCACCAAGCACATAGAAGTACAGTACCATTACATTCATGAGCTAATTGAAGATGAAATTGTGGGGCTAGAATATTACCCAAAAGAGGCAAATTGTGCTGACATATTCAGTAAAGCACTTGGAAGAGAGCATCTCAACAGGCATCTTCAACAGATGGGCATAGGAACAAAACCTAATTGATTATTTCATTGGTAAACATTAAGGGCGGGTGTTAGTATATGATCAATGTCTACCCCTCATGATTGTAAGCACATTTTGTAAGGCCCCCATTATGAGGAGAAGCCAAGCGTGCATTACCCAATTGATGGGAATCCCAACTTGTATGTTGGATGAAGGTCATATTGGACCGTGTAAGGTATTGTAAGGAAAGGGAGTTACCAGGGTCCCCAACTGTGGGGTCCGGGGTAGCGGTGAGTAGCCCCGACTGGGGGGTCCAAGGGGGCCAGCAGGCCCCCTGGCTGGGGGGTCCTAGGGGGCTAGCAGGTCCCCTAGTGGGGATGCGAGGGCAACGCTGTGGGAGCGATTTCTGACGACTCGCGGATCAATTCAGTCGTCTCGCTAACGGCGCACGCAGGGTGACTATACAGAACAAGTATAACTTTTCCTAAGGTCCGTAGGGCGAAGCGTTCCTATATCTTTCTATAGCCTCAAAATAAGATGGTAAGATTAGTTTTTCACTAACTACTTGATCTTTAATGCTTTCAGTTTTGTTTGAATCATCTTGAAAATTATCGACGTTTCTATCTACAGTTGGTGGGAAAAGTTCTTCACTATTCGCAATGCTAGGTGGAACAATGGAAAGTAAATTTAAAGTTCTATTAGGATCAAGCAAAGTTTCTTTTACTATCTTATTTTTAACTAACTCTTCAATTTCTTCAACTCGTTTAGGAAATAATAACTCAAATGTAGTTGGAGGTAGAAAGGAACGACTTGAAGAAGCCTCTTTAGACATAAGATAAAATGACACTAGATTAATGATCAAATTCCTATACACAGCTATAAGATAATGTTCATAAAATGATAACCTATTCAAGCTTAAAGGAAAACCTATACAAGGTAATCAATAGTTTAAGCTAAGTAAATTCTTCACGTTTCAAACCTTCAGTTCACCAACAGGGCTGCAATTCATCAGGAAATCACATGAAAGAAATTAGTATGCTTTTATAAAAGATTAACACTCATTTAAATCTTAATATATTAAAAACTTAATTTAATATCATATAATTAACCTTTCTTAAACATATATATATATATATAAGTACATTTATTTATTTAAACATACACATAGCAATAAAATAATTCATTCATACAATTACTTTATAAATTACTTTATCATACATCAATCATTCATATAAGTACATTGTTTCAAATAATTATACATATTTATACATATTATATAAGCTAACATGCATCACATGCATACTAACATACCTCATATGCATACATGCACATGCATAAATGAACATGCATACATACATGACATACTCACATACATAAATGACTTATACTACCACACATAAACATACATTCACAAACACACATGTATAAACATACATGCACTAGCATAAATGAACATGCATAAATGAACATGCATACATGCACATGCATAAAACATGCATAACTCTCATGCATACATGTACATGCATAAATGAACATGCACTAACACACATATGCATACCATACACTAACATACTCATGCATGAACATATACTAACACACACATGTATGAACATACATGCACATGCATAAATGATCATGCATTCTTTAACATGCAAACATAAATTATATGCACACATTCAAATGCATAAATGAACATATACTAATACACATATGCATAGACATACATATACATGCATACATACCTAATACTAACACATACATGTATGAACATACATGCACATGCATAAACACACACATGCATGAATATACATGCACTAACATGCAACAAGCAAACATGTATGATATGTATACATACATGCAAACACTATCAACATGCATGCATACATGATATACACATAACATCTAAAATAAATACATTAATTGACATGCATTAACTAACATGTATAAATTTTTATCATGCATTAGCTAAATATACATTTACATGCATATCCTAACATCTAACATGCACTATCTTAACTAACATGCATTAACATTTCTAACTTCTAACATCTAGCATGCATTGCTTAAGATCTAACATGTATTACCATTTACTAACATGCATCAACATTAACTAACATACCTAACATGCACTAACATACTTATCATGCACTAACATGCACTAATATTAACTAACATACCCTACATGCACTAACATCAAACATGGGTTCATGCACTAACAACTAACATGGGTTCATGCACTAATAACTAACATGGGTTCATGCACTAATAACTAACATGGGTTCATGCACTAACATGGGTACAATTAATTACTAAACATGCCTATCATGATACATGGGTATAAGCACTTAGGTCTAACAACATCTAACATGGGCATATGCACTTACTAAATGCATTTCTAATAGGTTCCTATCATGCTAAAGGTTGAAGAAGCTTGGACTTAGGGTAAGGTAAAGAAAGGAAAGTTTAAAAGGAGATAGAATAGGGTAAATATTTGGTTAGGGAAATCCTTCTTGTCTCTAACCTGTGAACATACAAAAAACATTAGGATAATCAAATCATACATTAAGCAATCAATCTAATTAATTAAACACACACATACATAAATAAATACATATACATACTTATAGTAAATCATATAAGTTTAAAACATAAATATTCACATGCACACACATACAAATATATACATACATAAATACCTATACTTATATATATATGTCTTTATATATAAACAAATATATATATAAAGACATATATAATCACATACAAATATATTAACATATAAATTTATACTCCATATTTTCTTTTTGTTAGTATTTAAAACATAAATATAACATATAATATCATAATATAATATATAAACCTAAATCAATCATTTAATATATCTAAACTTCAAAATAAAATATATAAAGTAAATATTTATATATAACATGATAATAATAATAATAAATAAAAATGAAAAGAATATAAAAACTCTCTCTCTCTTTCTCTCTCTCTTTCTCTCTCTCTCTCTCTCTCTCTCTCTCTCTCTCTCTCTCTCTCTCTCTCTCTCTCTCTCTCTCTCTCTCTCTCTCTCTCTCTCTCTCTCTGCTACGCCGCAGCTCTGCTGTGCCGCCGGCAGAGAAAGGGAGGGAGAGGGAGAAGAGAAGGAAAAATAAAATATATATAAAAAAAGAAAAAAAAGAAAACTCTTAACTCTCTCTCTCACTATTTCTCTCTCTTACTATCTCTCTCTCTCTTTCTCTCTCTCTCTCTTTCTGACGGATGCCACCGGCTGCAGGCCCTAGGGTTAGAGGAAGATGGAGAAAAGAACAAAAGTAAAAAGAAAGAATAAAATAAAAAATAAAAGAAATAAATATATATAAAACTAAACTTAATACTCTCCCACTCTCTTTCTCTCTCTCTCTCTCACTCTCTCTACTGCACGCGCAGCTCTGCTGCGTCGCCGGCAAAGAAAGGGAGGGAGAGGGAGAAGAGAAAGGTCAAACCACCATTAAAGAAAGGAATAAGAAAAAAAAAGACAGAGAGAAGGGATAAATGGAAGAGAAAGGAAAGAAAAAGGAGCAAGGAAAATAAACAAAGAAGAAAAAAAACTACGCCTCTTTCATCTCTCTGCATCGATCAAATTCCAAGGTAAAAAAATTTGCTTTCATTTAATTGAAGGATAGAAGCAAGAGAGATGGCTGTTAGACGGCCGCCGAACAAGGACAAATGAACTAGGACAGGTGTCTTAAATGTAAAAATGTTAGACGGCCGCCGAACAAGGACAAAAGTACTAGGACAGGTAGCTTAAATGAAAAAGAATCTTTCAGGAAACGCGCAGGTAACTGCAGAAGTGCGCACTCTTGTAAAAAATCCTCTATTTAAGGCAATGAGAAAAGAGTGGCAGCAGCACCCCGTTTGCGGGAATTGCAGTGTAACATTTAAGTGAGCCGCGTTTTGGAGAGTGTTGTAAACGTATTGTGTGAGTGTGTATGTTGTTGAGAGGTCAGTCCTGCTTCGTTCTGTTCTGTTCTGTACCCCGGCTAGTCGATTATTCTCACCTTATTACAGAGTTACGCATCAGTTGTATTGTGTTACAAATTTGTTCGATAATGATTGGGTGTGTCTCTGAGTGTTATCAAGTGTAGTATGTTGTTTGTCAGTTCTTCGGCGGAGCAGGGAACGTGAAAGGTAGTCCCGAACTAATTGTCTGTTAGCGTTTCTGTAAGTGACCGAATTCGATACCGTAGTCTACAATTGCTGTTGATTCCGACCACGGGAAGACTAGTAACTGTAATGGTCTGAATGTGAGTAGGACATCGTTAGTTTATGGTTAGCCGTTTGTTATTAGGAGATGGGTTGTTCGAGTTTAATATACGATGAGTCCTCATAACCTTAAGGTATAGTGTCTGGTTGGTATACCTATCTGCTCTGAAGAAGTACGTATTAGGTGACCTTGTTACTGAAGTATATTTTGCTCATAAAATAAGTAACCGGATTGCTGCCCTCAGACCTGAAGTTCTAATGCCAGTATACTGAACAGTCTTCCGTTGTTCAGAGAGGGACACTGAGCTAAGCACGGGATAACATTTAGGATTGTGTGATAATTTGGGAAAATAGTACAGGGCCTCTGTCTAAAAGACCCCTACCACTCCCAAGGACCCACGTGGTTAAAGAGAACATTTACGATCAGGAAGGTTCGAAACCGGCTGAACTTGAAGTACTTTGAGTCTGAAGTGGAAGTAACGATTAACGTTTAACATTTGGCGCCGTCTGTGGGAAAGTGGCATCAGGTTGCCAGTTATCTGTGAAAAGTGGCAGTAGCGTGCCGGCTGTTTTTCAGAATCAAACATTACGTTTATCGTTCGATTGACTGACGGTAGCAACAGAGCCAGATTGTTGCCAACTGCTCAGATAGTGCCACTACGCAATGATACATGCCGGTTACTCGGTCTGGCGAAACGTATCCTAGGAACCATACGACTGGAACACGTAAAGTACTAAAGACAACCCTAGGAGAAGAAGGTATAACGCGACCTGACCCAGTGGTCAAGCAAGTTAAGGACGTTAGAATTAATTCCGGTCATATTCTGGTGGAACGATCAACGCCTTGGGTACATTCTGGTGTCACTTCGACCCAGCCTATCGAAAATACAATAATTCCAGAATCTATCAAGACGCCACTGGAAACCAGTTTAACAATCTTGGATAAAGATTCAGAGTTATCCACGATCAGAAATACTCTAGGAAAAGAAATCGGTAAAAGCGGAAAAACACTGCAGTCTGGTACACTTTCAGTTCATTCCGGTGATATTCCGGTGATAGAAACACCAACTGGCGGCCAAGGATTAGCATTTTTTGCGGAATCCTCAGCCCGACCCGCGTGCTTGGAAGAAAGATTTCGGATATTGGACATCTAGAAGGAAGGAAAGCTGTTCGAAGCAGAGATCCGAAGTATCCTACGCAAAAACAGCACACCGGAAGGTACGCCATCCGGCGATCCAAGTTCTGATAGTTCAACCAATCAACCTCAAGATACAGAAGAAGGACCGAATACACTCACAATGAACGGACAACAACAGCAACAACAGATATGTCAACCAAGGCCGCCCCCAACAGGAGTAACATACACGAAATTTGGTGGATTCCCAGGAGATGACCCGGATGCTCACGTACGCACTTTCAAGATCAGTTACGCAGTCCTTAACCATCCACCGGATCAGGCGTACAAGGCCATTGTTTTTCAATCAACACTGGTCAATGAAGCGGCTAGATGGCTTACGGAATACGACATTAATCATTTCGGTACCTATGATGCAGTACGAGATGCTTTTCTGCAACGATTCAGGTTAAAGAAGAATCCCGCCGAAATCTTTGATTATTTACAGAACAACCGACAGAAGGCGAATCAGACTGTCCAGGAATATGCTACACTTTTTAGAACACACTTGCGACAGATACCACAGGCCCACGTTAACTTACCGGATGATGTCATCACGCAGTAGTTTATCAATGGTTTAAACCCGCAATTGAAGCAGATCATGATCATAAGATGTGTCGGAGCAATGACGTTGGATGCAGTCATTGCCATGGCTCTGCAACTTGAATCCAAAGTCGGTGGATTTACAGAAGATCTAGAGTGGTTAAAAAACAAAACAATGACTGAAGATATAACCAGACAAGTGTACTGTATCACATGCAAAAATTCAGGTCATACTAGTGCCAATTGTGCGCTAAATCAAACGTTCTGCGCTATCTGCAACACTGTCGGACACACCACCGGAAATTGTGTCTACAATGCCAGAATATAGGGAACAGCAACAGTCAATGCTGTTATTCAAGAACATGGACAGGCAACGAATCACTATGTACCTCCGCAACTGAGAAACAATCAACCGCAAGGATATCGAAACTATCGAGGACAGAGAAACAATAACTATAATGCAAACCGCTGGCAGAACGAACCACCACCGGAAAATCCCAATTTACCACCGCCACGCTGTCATTTTTGTGGTGAATACGGACACATTAGAAGATTTTGCAAGGATGCAGCTGAGTATGATCAAAGGAAGAAGGAGCGGCAAAACCCAATGGCCAACATGGTACAAATTACACCGGTAGAAACGCAAACTGCTACAGTCCAGACCCGATCAGGTAAACAGCTGTAGACAGCAGCAGAAATATTCGAACCAGGGATACGAGAACAACATAGGATGTATAACAAGGCTAGCCAATGGACCACAACAGAACCACCAGTGTTCCCAGAACTTATTCCGGTGACTCAGACCTCGTCGACAAAGGAAGGAACACAACAAAAGGAAGCAGCAGCGGAGCCACCATCAGCAGTAGACATAACAGCAGATACTTCTGCATCAGTAGAGATCTTAAGTTCAAAAGAGCAGGATAACCAATCTCAGCAGGCCTGGGAAATTTTATCCAAGGCATCTATCACTCTACCTCTCGGCCAACTACTGGCATTAGTACCTGGGGTTTGACAACAGTTCCAGCAACAGTTCAGTCCGGTACCTTCTTGTATTCCGGCGACAGCAGCAGTTCAACCGGAACCTGATTCTATGGTTGATCATTCAGTTCCCTTGATTACAGTATGGTATAAGAATCATAAAATTACACAGGTATTGATTGATGGAGGCTCTGGTGTTAACATTGCAACTACAGCCTTATGCAATAGGTTAGGATGGACCGAAATCAAACCAGTTCAATTTTTTGTCAGAATGGCAGACCAATCTAGAGTCCATCCTGTAGGACTTGTGCGAAATGTACCCATTACTTTACAAGGTACGACCTTCAAAATGAATTTTGTTATACTAGATCTGCCGGAATCCACTTTGGATTACAACCTTCTTTTTGGTCGACCTTGGCTGAAGCATGCGAAGGTAATACAGGACTGGTCTGCACAAGAGCTTACGTTCAAAGATGCCAACCGTAGATATGTGGTAAAATTAGATGCTATACAACCTTGCAAACTTCATGCCAGACCATATTTTGCTGAACCAGTCCACATGTTAGATGGACTATCAGATGATGAAGAAGAGGAATTTCTGAAGAATAACGCTGACTTAATGACTTTAGGGACTGTTGATCTACAGTCCGTAATAGATAACTGGAGTACTTCAGTATGTACAGTTGCACCAATCACCCAAAAAACTAAGCAGGAAGATATTGTGCCAACACATGACAATGAATTACAATCACTATTCCGGTCGACAGACGATACAGAGAAACCGCAACAGTTTTATGTCTCCGAAGACCAGTTGACCTCGTACAATTTAGGAGACGAAGATCATCCACGACCTGTAAAGATAAGGCAAAACTTACCGAAAATATTTAAGGCTGATTTGATTCGACTACTTCGCGAATTCTCAGACGTCTTTGCATGGGATTACAAAGATATGAAAGGATTAGATCCTCGCATCTATCAGCACAGAGTCATGTTGAAGCCTGAAGCTAAACCGAATAAGCAGCCCAGCTATCGGATGAATCCCAATTATGCATCACAGGTAAAAGCCGAACTTGATAGATTATTAAAAGTTGGATTCATCGTACCAGTAGAACATGCTGAATGGATTTCACCAATTGTGATCGTGCCAAAGAAAAATAAGCAACTACGAATCTGTGTAGACTACCGGAAATTAAACGCAGCAACAGTACCGGATCCTTTCTCGATTCCCTTTTTGGATACCATGCTTGATAGGGTAGCAGGCCGCGAAATGTATTCATTCTTAGACGGATACAGCGGTTACAATCAGGTTAGAATGGCTGAAGCAGATATCCCAAAAACTGCCTTCATTACCAATTGGGGTGTCTTTGCGTGTACAGTAATGTGGTTTGGGTTAAGAAACGCACCAAGCACCTTTCAGCGCTGTATGCAGGAGATTTTCTCTCCTTATCTCAATTCGTTTATGCAAGTATATCTCGATAACTTCTCAATTTTTGGAAAGATGATGGCACATTTGCTTCATCTACGCTGCTGTTTCCAAAAGTGTCGAGACTACAGACTCTGCCTTAACCCAAGCAAATCTGTGTTTGCCGTTTCATGTGGCAAACTACTTGGTCATATTGTATCTGCCCAAGGTATCCGAATAGACCCGAACAAGATTTCGGCAATTTTAGAAGCCCCAGTACCCGCCACTCCGAAAGAAGTAATGCGTTTTATGGGTCAAGTACGGTGGCACGGCAGACACTTACGGTGGCTTGCTCATCTGGCTGTACCACTGAACAGACTAATCACCAAAACTCCCCGACAGTTCGAATGGACTCAAGAATGCCAAACTACATTTGATCAACTCAAGTATCTATTGACGCAGGCCCCAATCTTACAACCACCGAACTGGGACAATCCATTCCATGTTTTTGTCGACGCTTCAGATGTTGCGATCGGCAGTATTCTGATGCAGCAAACACATAAGTGGTTTTGCCCTGTCTATTACGCCAGCAGAAGGCTTGCACCGACAGAAAAGAACTATTCTACCACCGAAAGAGAATGTCTAGGATTAATTTACTCCATCAAAAAGTTCAGACATTATCTATTAGGCCGGAAATTTACCTTTCATGTCGATCATGCTGCCCTTGTCTATCTAGTAAGACAACAACATTTAGGCGGACGATTAGCACGATGGGTGCCACTCTTGCAGGAATTTGATTATGAAGTCATTCACCGACCCGGAAATACACATGCCTTAGCAGATTTCTTATCTCGCCTAGATTCTGGTGAAGCTCCGATAGGCATAGATGACACGACTCCAGCAATTTATTGTTCTGAACCACTGATCGATGAGACTGCCGAATTACAAGCAACACCTACATATTATGATCAGATTCTAACTTTTCTCACCGAAGGATGCTTTCCATCTGAGACTGCCAAGGCAGTTCGAAGGAAAATGGCAGTCTTTAGCCGCCGATTCCGGTTAGTTGCAAGAGAACTATATTATGTGGATCACACCAGAATCTTACTTCGATGTGTTCCTCCGCACGAAACTAACTCGGTCATCACAATGGCTCATTCAACCCCTACTGGTGGTCACTTTGCGACAGATCTAACTCACCGGAAAATTCTGCAAGGAGGTCTCTGGTGGCCTACTATGTACCGAGATGTGGCCCAATTTGTCAAAAACTGCGATAACTGTCAAAGGTCTGGACAACCACTGCAACGACACTTCTTTCCCTTGCAGCCTATTATGCCACTCGAACCATTTCAGAAATGGGGATTAGATTTTATCGGTCCAATCACACCTCCAGCAGTCTTCAGTAACAACAGATACATACTAACCTGTACAGACTATGCAATGAGATGGGCAGAAGCTTGGGCTTTACGGTCTGCTACAGCAGTTGTAGTAGCAAAATGTCTGTTAAATGATGTCTTTCCACGATTTGGCTTACCACTCGAATTGGTGACGGATCAAGGTACTCACTTTGTAAATCAATTAATGAAGGTACTCACCCAATCATTCCAGGTGACACATAAACTCAGCTCTCCATATTACCCTCGCGCCAATGGTTTGGCCGAAAGTACAAACAAATCACTATTGAATATCCTCCGGAAACTGATCATGGAAGCACCGGAAAGATGGGATCAACTACTACCTGCAGCATTATGGGCATACCGAACTACATATAAGGTAACAACAGGTTTGACACCTTTCAAACTAGCTTATGGTTTAGAAGCAATAGCACCCATGGAAATAGTTATCCCATGTCTGCGTGTAGCAATCACCCAGAAAATGCTACCGGAAGAGTCGCTGACAGCACGAATGGACGCACTCAGGGAACTTGATGAGCACCGATGGCTCAGCTTTTTAACCATGCGCGAAGTACAACTAAGGCAAGCCAAGACACACGATCGATATTTGAAGACCCCAATCTTTTCGGTAGATCAGCTTGTACTCTTCTATAATGCAAAATCCGATAGAGCAGCAGGAAAGTTCAAATTACGCTGGTTCGGCCCTTTTAAGATCTCAGAACAAGTCGGTCCGGCAACTTTTCGGTTGACTACGTTGACTGGAAATCCACTCCCAAAGAAACCACCATGGAAGCGATAGCCAACTATGCCGCCTTCCGCGATGGTATCCCTACCGAGGTAGGTGAATACCTACGTTGCAGAGGATTGGCCAACTTCGCTGAGTTGCCTTGGCACTCGGTGGAAGCCCATCCTTTCTTCACACAAATCATCACCGCCATTGCTCAGTCCCCCGCCACCGAACGCCAATGGGTCTTCCTCTCGCTCCCTTCGCGAACAGTCATCACCTTCCAAGCCTTCGCTGAAGCCTATCGCCTCAACCCGCAAGGCCGTGAAAATGGCCCGAGTATTCCCATCGCCGGCATGAATGAACTATTCCCCCGCTCCTCGTCCAACGAATACGCCATTCTCTGCCGCCCCGAACCCAAACGATCCGCTCTGCAATTCTTAGTCGCCATACTCAACCTGCAGAAGCGCACCTACGGCATCTCACGACCATTTTATTCCGCTTTAGAATTAGCTGCCCAAGAACCCGTCAACTTTGCATCATACTTTTTCCTTAGAATCCATAAAGAATGTGTAGCTATCGTGAAGCAACTCCAAAAGGGTACCACCCCACGCTCTCGCCTTCCCCATATCATCTCATTCCTTTTCCCAACCATCCTTGCCGCACAACCACCACCCCAAGGTCCCATACTTAGGCACGAAGAATCAGTTCAACCACTCGACGAAGAAGATGAAGAAGATGAGGAGATCAACCAACTTTTCCGCAATAAGAGAATTCGGATCAGCTCCTTAGAAAGCGAAGCACAAGGATCCGCCGGAAAGAATCAGGACACCCGAAACGCCGACCAAGAAGAGACCTTCCACGACACAGCCACTTCCATACACAACGAATCATTGGCTGACCACCACGACCAGCACAATCACACAGAAACAGAACCAGTCTCAACCGAAGAAGCATCAGCACGACGAGAAGATGAACAGCATGTGATCGACAGCGCACTCAACACCCTACTGAAGGCCATAGAATCCACCATCGCCCACATTACAGGTGAACACCAACCCATCCATCAGGTAACCCACCCTACATCCCTTGGTCCTCAATCCCCACCAGTCAACCCTTTCCCGCCACCAATTTCTGAATCCTCTTCATCCTCCCCCAAATATTCACCCCCCGACATCCCTCCAAATCCATACCCAAACCTCTACACCACCACAACACCCACTCCTCCTTTCCTCTGTTCCGATCTTTTCTGAACTGGCTAACATGGGCCAACTGCTCATTACCCTCTCACAACAACTTCCGGTACAGATGAGTGAGGTCGCAAATACCATTCGGCACGACCTCCAACACAAAGTCGACCTCCTGGAAGCTGACATCACCCCACTCCAAGAAGAAGTCGACGCCGTAAAAACGGAGAATCATCAATTACAGACACAATTAGCCGACCTCCAAGCACAGTTTTCGGAACAACAGGCCTTGATACAGCAAAGAGATGCAGCACTAAAGCAGCTTGCCGCCAAAGACCAGCTATTACACGAAGCACACGAAGAAATCCGGGAATTAAAGACCGCACTCCAAGAAAAAGAAGACATCAGCTCATCCCTCGAAGAACTGGTCGAAGAAACGAAGGCCCAGTTGCAGGAAACCATCCAAAAGAATCAAGACCAACAGCGAGAAGCAGCACAAGTCCAAGACGAGCTACGAAGAGCCCAGGAATGTTTGGACGAGGTAAACAGAATGCTGAGACGCCAATTAACCAGGGAAGCAAAACACCAAAAAGATCTGGCAGATGCTCGAAGAGAACGAGATGCATATTCCAGAACGATTGAATTTCAGAACCAGCAATTCGAGCGACTGGATAACCAACTGCGAAATCAGAACGATCGAGTCACGGAGATGCAGCAGAAAGTCACCGAAATGAAGACATCCTGGGACGCTGCATTATCCAATGATTTTTATTTACAGGAGGCCTTTTTGCAAACCCAGGCCGAAATCTTGCTTACTGAAGCAATCGCACTTAGTTCCGTCAGAATAGATGCGCAGATTTTAGAACCCGACACTTTGAAGCAATTATTAGAAACCCTTAAGAAAAAAATAGCTCGTACATTTAGATTAGCCAGGAATATGTACCTCGAAGGCCTCATAGAAGAATAGTAAAATTCGACCATGCGAATTCATAATGTAACGATGAGTTCGAAATGAGTATGATACCAAGGTTTTGTTTCATGATATTTTTCGCACACGTAAAGACTTGCTAAGTCCAGCATCGATCTACGGAATAACACGCAGAATGATGATTCTTACTCATGCTACAATTTTGATAAGGGGAATGAAGTGTCATGTCCAAATGAAATACAATCATTCCAGCAAATGGTAGTTCAAGCTCTGGTGCTTATAAAATGCGTATGCCTAGCATAGTATTCTTCAGTACAGTATTCTTCGAGCTTCGGCACTAGTTAACATACTTCCAGCATATTATTTTTGGCGACTCTTACAATCATGTCTGAATCTGATATACTAAGATGGCGACTCAGGAAGCGCGCAAATGCACAGAACCATGTTGTGACGACAACAGACACTACCTTACAGGATGATGAAGATGATTCAATGACTTCTGCAACAGTAAAGGTTCATCATAAATTTTCCACAGAATTTAAAATAGAGCTCGACATCCATTCAAGGAGGAATGAAAATTGGCTACGACGGATCGGACTCCTCCAGTTTGCTCAGTTACCATGGGAGCAGTGGACAGGTAATGAAGATGCAGAGAATCAGTTACACAGCATGCGACAAACAAAAGGCCTCATTTTAAACCAGGTACAATTTTCACCACAGTTAGTCTCAGCCATATTTAAACTGCCACTGTATGATGATGCACATTTTCCTAAATGTTCGAATGATGATCTGAGAAAAGAATTTGGAAACTGCGAAGGCCGCAGAAGATATTACATGATGAAAAATGCCACATATCAGCGCCGTGAACAATTCAAGTGGTATCTAGAGAAACTCTATTTCTTAGTTAAATTTGATTTGATGTCTAGAGAAAATTTTTCACCATTAGTACATGCCGAAGGAGGTGGTAGAGTTAGCTGGACACACTGGCTATATAACCACCTCTATACACAAATATTTGTCAGGGATAAGCGAAGATCCCAAACCAATAGCAGACTAGCAGTCTATTTAGCTGCTATATTCGATTTTGTGCAATCAGTGAAAGATCAGAAGCTGAACTGGTCCCAACATATTAATTCCGGTGATCATGACATGATAGACACAGGACACCCACACAGTGCAGAGCAAGAGGAAGCAGACCAAGTCTCCACATCGTCTGCAAATTTATTCCACACAGGTAATAGCGAACAGAACCAGACAGTAGGAACGCCGTTTAGGCTGTCGATTAAACGAAGGATGGCAGACCACTTACCCACTGTCAGTCCAGGGCAATTACCGGATGACAATCAGATTATGTGACAGGGATGCAAAATAAATTATAGGAAGTTTCTCAATATTTGCGTCAACAAGAACAAGTGCTTCAGCAGAACAAAGAATTATTATTCGCTACTATGAATAATTCCAATTCATTATTAGAAAAAATGACACAAATGCAAAAGGAAATGGACGACAAAGAAGGTTTACTGCAGGAGTTATAGAGTAACCAACGGCAATTAATGGCGGAATTGATTAACGCAAAAAAGTGTTTTCAAGAATTTCACCAGTGGCAACAAAATATACAAAAACAGATCCAAGACGAAATGATGAGTTTTTCTACCATGAATGCCAACCTGCAAGCAGAAAATGAAATTTTGCATTCAAGAATACAGGTTTTGCAGGAATTGGAAAGGCAGATATTAAAAGATGAAGGAGTAGAACTGAATGCCACATTACTGACGAATGTGGATATAGATTTATTAAAACAACAATTGGATAGTCGTGTTCAAAGTATTTGGATACTTTTCCGTAGAAGATGGCTTGCTATACTTGTTCCTCCACTTGAACAAGTACGGTCAGAAATGATTCAGGAGCAAAACTCTGGAATAGGCCTTCAGGCAAAACAAAAGAATGTCGAAGATGATAATGCACTTGCGGGTTCGAGTCCACCGTGCGTGCCAGTGTTAGACGGCTGCCGAACAAGGACAAATGAACTAGGACAAGTGTCTTAAATGTAAAAATGTTAGACGGCCGCCGAACAAGGACAAAAGTACTAGGACAGGTAGCTTAAATGAAAAAGAATCTTTTAGGAAACGCGTAGGTAACTGCAGAAGTGCGCACTCTTGTAAAACATCCTCTATTTAAGGCAATGAGAAAAGAGTGGCAGCAGCACCCCGTTTGCGGGAATTGCAGTGTAACATTTGAGTGAGCCGCGTTTTGGAGAGTGTTGTAAACGTATTGTGTGAGTGTGTATGTTGTTGAGAGGTCAGTCCTGCTTCATTCTGTTCTGTTTTGTACCCCGGCTAGTCGATTATTCTCACCTTATTACAGAGTTACGCATCAGTTGTATTGTGTTACGAATCTGTTCGGTAATGATTAGGTGTGTCTCTGAGTGTTATCAAGTGTAGTATGTTGTTTGTCAGTTCTTCGGCGGAGCAGGGAATGTGAAAGGTAGTCCCGAACTAATTGTCTGTTAGCGTTTCTGTAAGTGACCGAATTCGATACCGTAGTCTACAATTGCTGTTGATTCCGACCACGGGAAGACTAGTAGCTGTAATGGTCTGAATGTGAGTAGGACATCGTTAGTTTATGGTTAGCCGTTTGTTATTAGGAGATTGGTTGTTCGAGTTTAATATACGATGAGTCCTCATAACCTTAAGGTGTAGTGTCTGGTTGGTATACCTATCTGCTCTGAAGAAGTACGTATTAGGTGACCTTGTTACTGAAGTATATTTTGCTCATAAAATAAGTAACCGGATTGCTGCCCTCAGTCCTGAAGTTCTAATGCCAGTATACTGAACAGTCTTCCGTTGTTCAGAGAGGGACACTAAGCTAAGCACGGGATAACATTTAGGATTGTGTGATAATTTGGGAAAATAGTACAGGGCCTCTGTCTAACAGACCCCTACCACTCCCAAGGACCCACGTGGTTAAAGAGAACATTTACGGTCAGGAAGGTTCGAAACCGGCTGAACTTGAAGTACTTTGAGTCTGAATTGGAAGTGACGATTAACGTTTAACATGGCCTTCTCTCTCCTCTTGTCAAAGAACTGTCATAGAACTATGTGCAAAAGTTTGACTATAGTCTAGAGCAAAAAGTAAGTACCGACCTCTTCCCAAATCAAGAGAATAATTCCTCAAAAAATTCATTGGGGATACCATCATGACCAGGGGACTTTCCAGCCTTCAATTTACTAATGTCACCAGCAGTGAGGGGGAGGTCCAGGAGGGAGGCCAGGCCGATACTTACTTTTTGCTCTAGAAGACTGAGCCCTCTTATGGATAGTATCATTCTCCCTGAGCAAAAAGGTAGATACATCCTTGATGCTATCATCACTCTGTGGGAAAGTATTGACCTTGCTAAAGAGTCCAACATGGATATTTATTTTTTTAAGGTGGATTTTGATAAAGCTTATGACCGTATTGAGTGGGATTTCATCCTTCAGTCCCTCCATGACAAAGGTGTTGGGAAAAGATTTGTTAAGTATACTAGTCTCCTTTTTGGTAATGCTCATTCTAAAGTGGCTATGAATGGTCACCTGTCTGAGGCTTTTAAAATTTGTAGGTCTATTAGACAAGGTTGCCCTCTTGCTCCTCTGTTATTTGCTATCACCAGTGATGCCTTTGGTTGGCTTATCAAGGATTGTATAAATCAAGGATATATAAAAGGTATTGATATTCCTGATTCCCCCTCTCCCCTCTGTCTTCAAATGTTTGCTGATGATACTAATGCTATTATGAAAGGTGATGAGAGCTCTGCTAATTATTTTATCAAATGTCTTAATGAGTTTTGTATTGCAAGTGGTTCAGTTGTCAATCATACCAAAACTGGTTTTTTCTCCACTAACAAGCTGATCCCTCAATGTGTCAAGGAAGCTGGTTGTGAAATTATTAAAGAAGGTAATATCTTCAGACTGCTGGGAATTCCAATGGGCTTTGAAGTGACCTTTGAACAAAGATGGAACTGGGTAATGGATAAATTTAGAGTTAAAATCTTTAAATGGATTGACATGCAGCAGAGTATTTCTCACAGGGTTTTTGTTCTTAATCATTACATTCTGCCTACTCTCACTTATTTTTTGCCCTGTTGGCACCCTAGTAGGAAACAAATTGCTCAAGCTATTTCTTTGGCAAGAAGATTCTTATGGGGAGGAAGCAAGATTACTAAGGTTGCTTGGAACACCTGCTGTATGTAAAAATCTGAAGGAGGTTTGGGTATTATTTGTCCCTATAGGATGGCTGTTAAGTTAGCTGCTAAATGGATTCTAAGAGCTACTAATTCTGAAGATTTATGGGCCTGCCTGATCATGAGAAATATTGATAAGTTCCATTTGCTTAATAATAAAATCTGGAATAATCTTCAGTTATGGGACATTGTAATTGCTCCTCTTAATGTTGTTCCTAAAGGCTCCAGACTTGTGTGCAATTTTTGGAAAGCTTGGATGAAGATTAAAAAAAATTATACGTTACGTGTCTGGTTCTCCAATAATTCCTCTTTTATTATGCAAGAGTCCATGTGGTTTGCTTGGTCCACTGATTTTAATAAAAATTCTCTGTCCATAAGAAGAACAAATGCAGGAAGCAGGGGTTTGATAACTGGAAGAGTCTTTTCAGGAATGAAATCCTGATGGATGATCAGGATATTATGAGTACTAATAATTTTTCTTTACATTGTAAACAAATGATTAAGGAAAAGAAAAGGGAGTTGGAGAAGAAGTTGAAGGATAATCTGTGGAAGAAGCAGGTTTATCTTCATGAAGTGGCCGAAGACATTTACTGCAGTTTTGGGAACTCAAAGGATGACATCAGGAAAATAACCTTGAAGCTGAATAAGAAATGGGACATCTCCTGGTCCCATCATCAATGGAAGTACAGGTTTCAATGTATCTGGTCCTTCCCTTTGAATGCCAAACATTCCTTCTTGTTGTGGATGATTATTCACAAGGGAGTTTGGACAGGAAGTAAAGCTAAAGAATTTAAAATTGATGCTGGAAAATGTTGCCATTGTGAAGATACAAAGGATCGTGACCATTTGTTCTACAACTGTAAAGCTTCTCAAAAATTCTGGCAAGGGATCGGTATTGCACTTCAACAGGTTTAAAACCCCTTGGAAGGAGGGAGTTTCTCCTTGGAGAAGCTAATAAAATGGATATTGTTCTATGGCAACTGATTAGAGCCCACACTTTGTGGACAATCTGGAGACACAGAAATTCTAAACTTTTTAGTCTTAAACCCAAGAATCATTTTTACACCTGTATGATGGGTATTAGGAGAATTATGAAATTGTGTCTCTCCTATACCCCTCAATTATCTCACTCGGCAATCAACCCTCTTTATATTTTCAAGAATAACCCTTACTCGTCTTGGAGAGTCAAACTTCTGAAGAGTTACTCTGTTACTAGACTAGAAATGATTCATTTTTTCTGGATTTATACACCTGCTCTCGTTTTTTGTAATCCCTGAAGTTGCTCTGTTGCTGTTGGTGTGGGACTTACTGGGGTTATCCTTGTTTCTTCCCCAGTATTTTTCCCCCCCTCTATTGTAATTTTCTTTTCCCGCATTAATTTTAACTTCTTCTATTTTACTCAAAAAAAAAGTAAGTATCTAAAAATCACATGAGCTTGTGAGTACGTACTCCCTTCTTTAAATTGATGAGAGTAGCCCACCATAGCCCACAATTTCCCTTAGATAACTGATCCATACTACCTAAATTAACTTGTCTTCAACTCCACATCACTCCAACAAGAAAAATAGGCATGGGATTTTCTCCTAGTTCTTTTTCTCAAAAATACTCACAACCATATATTTATTGAGCCAAAAACTTTAGATTTAAATACAACCTTTCACTTCTTTTTTATTCATTTAATTACTTTAGAATAAATACAAAACTTCATAATAAAATTAATTTAACCCATCAATAAATTTATTTATTATCATAATCTTAGTGGAAATAAATAATTAATAGATTTTCTATTTGAAATATTTTGCTAAGGTTCCTTTTGCTATATTTGCCCTATTTAATAATTCATTTATAGACTATAACCTACTTAATTAATCATTTAACCTTAGGTTTACCCTTCAACTAACTTCAAACCATATCAATTAACTGCAACTAACCCTTAAATATATCTTCTACCCTTCCATAACCCTCTAGAATTAATAATTAACCCTTAATTAACCTTGAAATTAAACTAGAACCCTATAAAACATGTTCAAAACATACATTTAACCCTTAATTACCCTTATATTTACTTTCAAAACATAGGAAAACCCTTAACTAACCCTTGAATTTTCATCTACACCCTTAATTATATTAAGAAAACACTTAGATAAATACTTCCCATCTTGTTATTGATCATCAAACTTCTTTTCCTGCAAAAAATAAAATCAAGCATTAGTCAAAATTATCATAATTTAACCAAACTCAAATCAATCAATTAATCTTTTAATTTTTGTAATATTTTAAGAGTAATAAATTCTTTCCGACATCCGCCCCCACTAAACCTGCACATCGTCCTGATGGGCCAACCTGTAAATTCAAGAGGAACATATCAAATTCTTTTGAAAATAAGTTTTAATTTTTTCTTTTAAATTTATTTCATCATGCATTCAAACTTTATGCAATTAAAAAGATTTGTACAAATCATTTAAAAAAAAACAAAGTAGATATAAGTCATAAAATATCATGTCATATTTTTTAATCCACATTTAAACAAGCATTTATAAGAATAAATCATAAGCCTTATAGTCCTTTTGTTCATGTCACTTGTTTAGAATAAGTAACTTATCCTTCATAACAGTATATACAAAAGAAAACTTTTGTCATCAGATAACATAATTATATGCCTCCTACTTTTATTTCCTATGGTCTGACTCTCTTTTTATTGCTTAAATCATATCATTTTTCTTACTTCATCCCAACTCAGCTTTTTTTTTTTTCAAAAATCGGCCTATACCGAAATTGGGTGCGACTCCTGGACTTGTCCACCTGGCCAAGTTTATTCCACTTGTCTACCAACCAGGCATAGCACATGACAAAACTATGTTAGCCCTACATGAAATCGACGTGAGCTCGTGGCTCTGATCGCCCGACCAGAGTAACTCCACCCGCCTACTGACCCATGTAGGCGCATGACAATATATAGGTTAGGCCTATGATGAAACTAGTGTCAGCTCGTGGCCTTGATCACCCGACCAAGGTTGTTCCACCCTTCTACTAGCCCAACATAGCACACTAACAACGGACATATACATATAAGCTAATTCGGTATGAAGTTTTAATTAATTTTTTATTTTATTTAGAGGTGAGATCTCATAAAAAATAAATACAAGATACAAAATTCCATTTACTAATGAATAAATTTTTTTTAAGCATATACATATATTCAAAATAAGACTACCTTTTCTTCTACAAGCTTTCAATTCCAAAATTTCTATTTAACGTTCTGATTCAGTTCATATAAATACGAGTTTTTGATGCTTCAATCATAAATATTTCAGATATTTCTACATCTTAATTCTATTTGAGTTTTTTAAATAAATTCGAACATATACTTTTAATCCATGCAGTAATGCCATGCATATACACTAAAAATTAAAGAATCTTTAATCAAAACTGTTTCACCTGATATTTTAATCATCATCTTCATTTTCATCAGCATCATCACCATCATCAATTTCTTAAATTTTGATATTCTTCGTTATTTCTCTTTTTAAATAGTTTAACTCTTTTTCCTGCAATCAAATTCTTCAACAAAGAACCATCAAATTCTCTAAGTTTAAATGTACCATTTTCAACTACATACGAACCAAACCATCTTTTAATTAACTTTTTTCTAGCATTATACTGAGTTTCATAATTTTCCTAGGAATATCTGTACTATTTAAAATTTGTAATTTTGAAGATGAAAAATAAAAAGAAAAATTTTCTATTTTATTTACATATTTATGCGAGATATCAAACCAGTTACCACTGTTGTCTCGCTCAACAATGGTGTCTAGAAAAAATTTTGATCAAAGTATGTTTTCCTAATTTGTTATCTATTTCTAATATGATTTGGGTTAACAGTCATTACTTGTAAGGATTGTAAGTCATCTTTTGATCTAAATCTAGCATACGCGGATCCATCGTCCATTATTTTCGTTTCCATACGAGTTTCACATATAAAGGGTTGTCCTACGATAATTTCATAAGAACAGTTATCTTGTATGAAAAAGTGAAATGTTTCACTTATTCCACCTATTGAAATTGGAATGTTGGCACATGCTCCCAGAAGTGCACCACATCCGTTGTCAGCTGTTCTCATAATCCACCCATATGCTGTTTATCTATAGGCCATCTAAATTTATCATATAATTCTTTTGATATTACCTTTATTTCTGAGCCTGAATCTAGTAAAGCTAAAGCTGTACAAGAATTTTTCCTATCTCCTAAATTTACTTTGATCTCTGGTGTTCCCCTGGCCCAAAAACTCTTTTTGTAATTGCTTTCAGATTTTTCTTGTATATTATCTGGAAGTATAGGTCCTAAAAAATTTTTATTAACATATCCTTCACTTTCTTCTTCATCATCAGAATCAGAAGAAAAGGAATCTTTAGAAATATGAGTTACATCTACATTGTCATGCATTTCAGTATCAATATTTAAGGAAAATCTTTTTCTTTTAATCATCTTAATAAAGTTATCTTTAAATTCTAATTTAGCTATGGTAAATAATTGTTCAAGTGACATAGTCACTTGACTTTTTAAAAGAATATCATACAGTATTTCCTTTGTGTCATTTTTTTGTTCAAGTTTTGATGTTAAAATAGCTTTTGGAATTCTTTTAGGCTTCTTGGTTTTTTCCTCATTTTTATCTGTTTCTTCATTAGTCTTTGAATCTAATTCACTAGGTTTGTTTGATGTCTCAGGTTGTTTGCCCTCTCGTAACTCTCTTCTTTTCTGCTCATTTGAATTTAAATTTGTATTTTCATTAAATTGTACATTTTTAGGTTCTTGCCTTAATTTTTTTCTAGTTATTCTTTGATTAGATTCATCTAAATCTTGAGTTTCATCCCTTTTTCTCTTTTCTTCCACATTTGCAATATGTGAGAAGATAGAGAAATTATCTATAGGTGAGTTCCATGCTGTTTTGTTCATTTATCATCTCTAGCTTTTATTAATGCTTCTATTGAATAATTTTTGGTTTCATTTGATGTGTCATCATCTAGATCACTTTCTTCACATTCTAATCTAACCCCAAATGAGCTTCTTTGTGCTTATGATATATTTTCATATAGTTTTTGCATTCCACCTTTTCCCCAATTTATAGGTAGAGGAAGGTGGGTGCGGTAGTCACATAGTTTTTTATCAATATCTATAACTAATTTTCTTTCTTTTGCTTCTTGTAGTGATTCACATGCATACGAAATATGTTCAATAGTGTCACACCAAATACATCGTCGGGTGGGTGCTCCTCTTCGATCATTATTCTGGTCTACTGATTGATTCATTGTAGGTGCTATAGGTATAGGATTCATTTGTGGGGCATGAGTAAACTGAGGACCTAAAATTGTTCTATCTTGACTAGTTAAGGAATGAACTACGTTTTGAAGTGTTGCCACTTCCTTAGATATGTTCGTATGCATCTGCATCATACTATCTAGTTTATTAAATAGTATTTCAAACTATAACTCACTAGGCACTTTAGATGTTGATGCTTGTTCTGTTAAACTAGAGTTTATATTAATTTTAGGATTTTGAGTAATTGGTTCTACTGTAGGAAAGATTAAACTCATATCATATAGTAATGACTGCCTCTGTTTCATTTGTGCTACTATTTCTACTACTTGTTTTAGTACCGCCTAGTCCTCTATTAAACCATATCTTTTCCCAGGTTCTTCTAGTCTTCTTTCTACTTCACTTCTAATGTTTGTAGGTAAAACTTTTAGGAAATAAAGAACTATATCTGGTGTAAGAGCAGTCCTATCTTGCTCAGGCAGTTGTGAAAATCTCTTCATAAATTCTCCATGTAATTGTGTATTAGATATTTGGGTTTTTGGTGAGCTAAGCCACTTCATAAAACCTTCCCTACTATGTTGACTATAATCTTCTAAGTAAAATTCTTTGTGCTTTTTTTTTTTAAGTTCTTCCCATTCAAGTGCTTTATGAGGTTCTATAACACTAATAGCTGAACCTATTGCAAATCTAACTAAAAATGTTACCCATTTATCTACTGGCAAACCATGTAGTTTTGCTAGGTCTTCAAAAGTGTCTAAGTAATTAGTTGTGTTAACTCCTGTGAATTTCCCTTTTTCTTTTAACATAGCCTCAACTACTTTTTGGCCTTGGGTTTCTGACATCATATTTTTAAATAACTCATCCATTTTGTAATGTATGTTAGAACTAGATTTAAGTTTATTAATATAATCCTTGATTTCTTCTTGAACTTTAGATTTTTGTTCCCTTACTAAACTAACTAAGTTGTTTGATTCCAGATTTACTTAATTTTAAAAAAACCTTTAAACAAGTATTGAAAATAAATCTAATTTTTAAATGAAAATTCTTATTGAATTTTCAACCTAAACTTATGCTATTCTAAAAATCCTTAAAAATTTAATGAAAACTAGATACTAGCTAAAATTGTACTAAACAATCCTAAATAAATACTAACTTTCAAAATAAAAAAGTCTTTTTTGAATTTGAAAATCTAGCAATTACTTTAAATCTAACAATTCCTATGGCTCCTAAATCCCTATTTAACTAGTAACAAACAGATGCAAGTTGAGAAAATATACCTGACAATTGGAGCAAAAACTAGAGTGCATGTGAAATTTTCAAGTTACATATAATGAGCAATAAATGCCTAATACAAAGAATCTAAGTGTTGTGAGTGCAAACGTTTTTCTTCAAAATGTTGATGGTAAGGGTGTAGAGATGAGGTTTACTACTTGCCTATTCCCGTGGAGGCGCTCAGAGTATAAGCTCAGCCCTCAATAGCCAGGGAATTACAAGGTTTGTATTTTCTGCCTCTACAAGATGACCACCTCAAGCTGCTGCAACCACGTAGCCTAAACCAAGCTAATGCATATGCAAGGAAAGGAAAAATGTTTATACCTATCCCGCTGTGCCGTTTTTCACATCGGGTTCAAATGTGGGAGCGATTTTTGACGACTGGCAGATCAATTCAGTCGTCTCGCTAACGGCGCACGCAGGGTGACTATGCAGAACAAGTATAACTTTTCCTAAGGTCCATAGGGCGAAGCGTTCTTGTATCTTTCTATAGCGTCAAAATACGATGGTAAAATTAGTTTTTCACTAACTACTTGATCTTTAATGCTTTCAGTTTTGTTTGAATCATCTTGAAAATTATCGACGTTTCTATCTACAGTTGGTGGGAAAAGTTCTTCACTATTCTCAAGGCTAGGTGGAACAATGGAAAGTAAATGTAAAGTTCTATTAGGATCAAGCAAAGTTTCTTTTACTATCTTATTTTTAACTAACTCTTCAATTTCTTCAACTGGTTTAAGAAATAATAACTCAAATGTAGTTGGAGGTAGAAAGGAACTACTTGAAGAAGCTTCTTTAGACATAAGATGAAATGACACTAGATTAATGATCAAATTCCTATACACAGCTATAAGATAATGTTCATAAAATGATAACCTATTCAAGCTTAAAGGAAAACCTATACAAGCTAATCAATAGTTTAAGCTAAGTAAATTCTTCACGTTTCAAATCTTCAGTTCACCAACAGGGCTGCAATTCATCAAGAAATCACATCTGAAAATCACATGAAAGAAATTAGTATGCTTTTATAAAAGATTAACACTCATTTAAATCTTAATATATTAAAAACTTAATTTAATATCATATAATTAACTTTTCTTAAACATATATATATATATATATATATAAGTACATTTATTTATTTAAACATACACATAGCAATAAAATAATTCATTCATACAATTACTTTATCATACATCAATCATTCATATAAGTACATTGTTTCAAATATTTATACATATTTATACATATTATATAAGCTAACATGCATCACATGCATACTAACATACCTCATATGCATACATGCACATGCATAAATGAACATGCATACATACATGACATACTCACATACATAAATGACTTATACTACTACACATAAACATACATTCACAAACACACATGTATAAACATACATGCACTAACATAAATGAGCATGCATACATGCACATGCATAAATGAACATGCATACATGCACATGCATAAATGAACATGCATACATGCACATGCATAAATGAACATGCATAACTCTCATGCATACATGTACATGCATAAATGAACATGCACTAACACACATATGCATACCATACACTAACATACTCATGCATGAACATATACTAACACACACATCTATGAACATACATGCACATGCATAAATGATCATGCATTCGTTAACATGCAAACATAAATTACATGCACACATTCAAATGCATAAATGAACATATACTAATACACATATGCATAGACATACATATACATGCATACATACCTAATACTAACACATACATTTATGAACATACATGCATATGCATAAACACATACATGCATGAATATACATGCACTAACATGCAACAAGCAAACATGCATGATATGTATACATACATGCAAACACTATCAACATGCATGCATACATGATATACACATAACATCTAAAAGAAATACATTAATTGACATGCATTAACTAACATGTATAAATTTTTATCATCCATTAGCTAAATATACATTTACATGCATATCCTAACATCTAACATGCACTATCTTAACTAACATGCATTAACATTTCTAACTTCTAACATCTAGCATGCATTGCTTGAGATCTAACATGTATTACCATTTACTAACATGCATCAACATTAACTAACATACCTAACATGCACTAACATACTTATCATGCACTAACATGCACTAATATTAACTAACATACCCTACATGCACTAACATCAAACATGGGTTCATGCAGTAACAACTAACATGGGTTCATGCACTAATAACTAACGTGGGTTCATGCACTAATAACTAACATGGGTTCATGCACTAACATGGGTACAATTAATTACTAAACATGCCTATCATGATACATGGGTATAAGAACTTAGGTCTTACAACATCTAAAATGGGCATATGCACTTACTAAATGCATTTCTAATAGGTTCCTATCATGCTAAAGGTTGAAAAAGCTTGGACTTAGGGTAAGGTAAAGAAAGGAAAGGATAAAAGGAGATAGAATAGGGTAAATATTTGGTTAGGGAAATCCTTCTTGTCTCTAACCTGTGAACATACAAAAAACATTAGGATAATCAAATCATACATTAAGCAATCAATCTAATTAATTAAACACACACATACATAAATAAATACATATACATACTTATAGTAAATCATATAAGTTTAAAACATAAATATTCGCATGCACACACATACAAATATATACATACATAAATACTTATACTTATATTTAAACAAATATATATATAAAGACATATATAATCACATAGAAATATATTAACATATAAATTTATACTCCATATTTTCTTTTTGTTAGTATTTAAAACATAAATATAACATATAATATCATATTATAATATATAAACCTAAATCAGTCATTTAATATATCTAAACTTCAAAATAAAATATATAAAGTAAATATTTATATATAACATGATAATAATAATAATAAATAAAAATGAAAAAGAATATAAAAACTCTCTCTCTCTCTCTTTCTCTCTCTCTCTTTCTCTCTCTCTCTCTCTCTCTCTCTCTCTCTCTCTCTCTCTCTCTCTCTTTCTCTTTCTCTCTCTCTCTTCTCTCTCTCTCTCTCTCTCTCTCTCTCTCTCTCTCTCTCTCTCTCTCTCTCTCTCTCTCTCTCTCTCTCTCTCTCTCTCTCTCTCTCTCTCTCTCTCTCTCTCTCTCTCTCTCTTTGTGCTGCGCCGTCGACAGAGAAAGGGAGGGAGAGGGAGAAGAGAAGGAAAAATGAAATATATATAAAAAAAGAAAAGAAAACTCTCAACTCTCTCTCTCTCTCTCACTATCTCTCTCTCTTACTATCTCTTTCTCTCTCTTTCTCTCTCTCTCTCTCTCTCTCCCTCTCTCTCTCTCTCTCTCTCTCTCTCTCTCTCTCTCTCTCTCTCTCTCTCTCTCTCTCTCTCTCTCTCTCTCTCTCTCTCTCTCTCTCTTTCTGACGGACGTCGTCGGCTACAGGTCCTAGGGTTAGAGGAAGATGGAGAAAAGAACAAAAGTAAAAAGAATGAATAAAATAAAAAATAAAAATAAATAAACATATATAAAACTAAACTTAATACTCTCTCACTCTCTTTCTCTCTCTCTCTCTCACTCTCTCTCTCTACTGCGCGTGCAGCTCTGCTGCACCGTCGGCAGAGAAAGGGAGGGAGAGGGAGAAGAGAAAGGTCAAACCACCATTAAAGAAAGGAATAAGAAAAAAAAAGATAGAGAGAATGGATAAATGGAAGAGAAAGGAAAGAAAAAGGAGCAAGGAAAATAAACAAAGAAGCAAAAAAAATACGCCTCTTTCATCTCTCTGCATCGATCAAATTCCAAGGTAAAAAATTTGCTTTCATTTAATTGAAGGACAGAAGCAAGAGAGATGGCCTTCTCTCTCCTCCTATCAGAGAACTGTCATAGAACTATGTGCAAAAGTTTGACTATAGTCTAGAGCAAAAAGTAAATACCTGAAAATCACATGAGCTTGTGAGTACGTACTCCCTTCTTTAAATAGATGAGAGTAGCCCACCATAGCCCACAATTTCCCTTAGATAACTGATCCATACTACCTAAATTAACTTCTCTTCAACTCCACATCACTCCAACAAGAAAAATAGGCGTGGGATTTTCTCATAGTTCTTTTTCTCAAAAATACTCACAACCATATATTTATTGAGCCAAAAACTTTAGATTTAAATACAACCTTTCACTTCTTTTTTATTCATTTAATTACTTTAGAATAAATACAAAACTTTAGAATAAAATTAATTTAACCCATCAATAAATTTATTTATTATCATAAGCTTAGTGGAAATAAATAATTAATATATTTTCTATTTGAGATATTTTGCTAAGGTTCCTTTTGCTATATTTTCCCTATTTAATAATTCATTTATAGACTATAACCTACTTAATTAATCATTTAACCTTAGGTTTACCCTTCAACTAACTTCAAACCATGTCAATTAACTGCAACTAACCCTTAAATATATCTTCTACCCTTCCATAACCCTCTAGAATTAATAATTAACCCTTAATTAACCTTGAAATTAAACTAGAACCCTATAAAACATGTACAAAACATACATTTAACCCTTAGTTACCCTTATATTTACTTTCAAAACATAGGAAAACCCTTAACTAACCCTTGAATTTCCATCTATACCCTTAATCATATTAAGAAAACACTTAGATATATACTTCCCATCTTGTTATTGATCATCAAACTTCTTTTCCTGCAAAAAATAAAATCAAGCATTAGTCAAAATTATCATAATTTAACCAAACTCATATCAATCAATTAATCTTTTAATTTTTGTAATATTTTAAGAGTAATAAATTCTTTCCGACATCGCCCCTGATGCAATGGTAAAGGGAACATTCCATGGTATTATAGTTGTAACATAATGTCCTCTGGATCTTTCAAACATGGATTTCATGGTTTCTAGGCCACATACTTGTAACCCATAACGAATGATGTGTAAGTGTGTTAGTGCATGGGTTGAAGAAAATATGTGCCTTGTGCTTGGCCTTGTAATGTGGCCCTATGCATGCTTACTTGGGGAATGCAGTGTAAGAATGATGGTGTGAAAAAAAGGGTCTTGAGCTAAATGCTCAAGGGTATGCTGACGAAGAGGTTTCCTAATCTATCATTGTTATAGTGTTGCCAAAGTAGGGGATCCTTACCCTAGTGAATGGCCGATCGATGTTCATCTCCTCGTGTTGTACTCCCATCATGATGATTGACAATTGGCATCTCTTCCGTTGTTGATAGATTTCCTTGTTGATGTTTTATTGATGACATGCTTCGAGCGCATGGACTTTTCCCTATTTCTTTCCTTTTTTTTTTCTCTTTTTTCTTCCCTTTTTTTTGAGGAATGATGTCACAAAACAAGAAGAAAGATGTTAGCATCAATAAAATAGTTGACATATGTCAATGTGCTCTTGTGCCTGAGGCTCTCAAATGTGCCTATGCATGGCTGTAGGAGCACATGGTTTGCACAGGATGAGGCTTCCGATGTTACTTGCAGACTTGATGCAACCTTTGTTGGGAGGTATCAATTGGATCTTGACATGATAACTGATCATTCCTCCTTATAGGGATCCATTTGAGAACAGTGTTTGGCCGCATATAGATCATTTTTGGCCTCTTCATATTTCGATGGTATCTTAAATTTTGTATCCCATGTGGTTGGCTCTTTGGTTCTGTAGGGGCTACTTGTGCATTTGGCCTCTGAACCCATACCATTGTTGCTTGTCTTCTAACAATTCTGGAAAAGATGTGTTGATCTTCCTTTGATCCATCTGCTTGGTTCTGACCTTTGCCTCTCCTTGGCTTCTTTGTTGAGACTTTTCCTGTGATGGAGAGCATAGTTTTTGTGTATGTAAAAGCTTCTTGGGTACCCACATGTGTAATCACCCTTGTTGAGCTACGATTAATTTCTTATGCACCCACACTTGTACATTATTGTGGTCGGCTTTCATCGATTGCTTTGGTACCCAAATTTGAAGTACTCTGTGAGATAGAGATCTTCCTTGTTCTGCTACTTGTTTCCTTGGCTTCCTTTGCTATTTCTTTTGTAACGAGCTTGATTGTAATGGTGTGATTGACTATTATTGCTTTCGTACCCAGATTTGCTTCATGCTCAAGACTACTTTCTTCTTGAATTTTGTTTGTCTATTTGATATAGCAGTTGTCTTGTACTGTTTCAATTGCCTTTGTGGTTGAACTATTGTGGATGCATTAGTCTTTGAAAAAGGAGAGAGATCCACTCGCATTTGAGCTAGTTCTTCCATGATTGAGTCCTTCTGCATCCTAGAGCTTTTGACACATACAACATCTTCTTCTCTAAGAGTAGTCTTTGAATAACTAAGAGAATGTGTGATACATGGATTTGTGAGCATGCAATTTTCTAATTCTAATGAACGGCATTGTTCATGCACCCAAACTTGAAGAAGTAAACTTTTCAAGTTTAACTTGACAACATTGTCATAGATCCAATCTTGACCCAAGACAAGTGGTATTGTAAGATCCCCATCTTGACATACTAGCATTTTGAAAGTCATTGGGACATCTTGAAGGTAGATGGGAAGCTCCACCTCACCCAAACAAGGGGTTTCCACACCTCCCAATCCTATGAGATAAGCTTCTATAGCATTGATGCTCAATTGTAGATCTTGGCATTATGAGAGTCTAATTGCACTCATTAATGCGCCTGAGTGAAACAAGGCTCTCATAGTCCTTACACTCTTTCCTTGTCCTACCTCCATGGTCACAAAGGCACATCGACCAATTTTTTGAGAAGCAATTAACCTGATGTTTGGCACATGGCCATGCCCTATCTTGTCTATGCTTCCTCTCTAACCCTTAACTCTTCTATTTTTGCTTCTTAGTAGTGTTGAGTCTCATTAGCATATTCTTTGTAAGAGGTTCTTGATACAACTTGACTCTACATCCACTAATATAGTTTGGCAAGATGTCACCTTCTAGGGTGGTCAACTGAACTGCACCGCTAGTGGAAATTCTATTAATGATCATGGGTCCATATCCTCTTTTTTCCAATTTACGAGGATGCTGCTTGAGTGTGTAAACCAACACTAGGTCTCCCTCTTTCAATCCTTTATCCTTAATGTGTGCATTAAAGTATGCCTTTTGTCTTTTCTTTGCAGCATAGATGTCCGCTACCACTCATAACATGGTCTCACCTAAGCATTCTAGATCAAAGTTCCTAGAGGACAACTCAGGTCCATTCTACTCGTTCTCTTGTGCTACTTTTAAAGCTGGGATTAGAAAGTCCAATGGTAGCACAACATTTTGTCCAAAGATCGTCTGAAATGGGGTGGCCTTGAGTACCGCTTTGTAGGCAACACAATATGCCCAAACAGCATGATGAAGTTGTTTGTCCCAATCAGAGCGTTTATTATTTACCAGTTTTGTCAATACATTACATAGGATCTTATTTGTTCTCTCAGCTTGTCCGTTAGCTTGTGGATGATAGGGAGAAGACTTCTTATGTATCACCATGAATTCTTGGAGAAGGTTTTCAATGACTTCATTCAAGAAGTGTGTGCCTTAATCACTTAGTAACTCTATCGATAATCCATATCTGGTGAACACATTCTCGAATAAGAACTTCACCATCATTTGAGCATCATTCTTTCTCGTGCCTTTTACTTCTACCCACTTTGTAAGGTAATCTGTGGCTACAATAATGTACTCTACATGGGAGTTTCTAGCTGGGGGATTAATGGGACCAACAAAATCTATATCCCACTTAGAGAAGGCACATCCTCCCATCATTGGTCTCAAAGGCATCTCGTCTTTTCTGATCAGATATTGTGCACGTTGGCATGTGTCGCATCTTTTCACATAGTTATGTGCATCCATATGAAGAGTGGACCACCAAAGTCCTAAGAATAGAATGGTCTTAATTACTTGATACAGATCAAAGTGTCCACTTGCAATGCCACTATGTGTACTTTCTAAGATTTTCAAATAATGTGATTCATGAACGCACAACCTTAAGTAACCATCTTTGCCTCTCCGATATAGGTTGTCTCCTACTAAGGCATAGTCTTGAGCCTCTTGCTCCATGCTTCTTTTTCTTGCCAGACTAGCCTGATAGGGTAGTGTTCCTCATTTCATGAATTCTACCAGTGGAGCACTCCATTTTGGAATTAACGACACATGATAAAGGGTGGCATGCTCCACTATGGGTTTTCCTTGGACAATTCTTAATCCACTCATGTATTTCTTTATCTATATTAGGCCAATACACTCCTAAACATTTTACATTCTACAATGTTCATTGTTTAGAAAAAATAGTGATTTCCTAGCAATCCTTCATGAGCTTGTTGCAACCAACTACTATGTTCATCATCCTCAACACAACAAGCTAGTACACCCTCTATATCTTGTTTGTACATGCTTCCTGCCAATATTTGGTAGTTTTGTGATTTTACAATTTCATCTTTATTTGTTTTCCAATTCTTATTTGCAGGTTCGAAGGTTAGGACAGGTACCAACTTATTTGCCCATTTAGGAACAACTTCTAAATTGAACAGATAAGCTTCAGGTAGTTCATGAGACACTCCTTGCGGTGACTCTCTTGAAGTGATGCAAGAAAGGTGATCTGCCCTGAGGTGGGTTCTATGTTTCGTTACAACCACTTCAAAGTCGTATTCCATTAGCAAGAGGAACCATCTTACTAAGTGCCTTGTATTAAAAGGTTTATTGACCAAATATGATAAAGCTTGATGATCTGTGAAAAACTTGAACTTATTGGCCAATAGATAGTGTGTAAACTTCTTCTATCCATCACAATGGACTCGAGATCATCATTATTCTCCTCTTCTTCTATGACACCGCTAGGGTCACACTCTTCTAGCAAGGGCTCACACTCTTCTAGCAAGGGCTCACACATGGACATGGAGATATCATAACCCTCCTCATCACCATGAGGTGTCCACTGTTCTTCATTGACCGCAATGTCCATGGTGGCTAAGATTTCTGCCTAACCATGAGGCTCAAATTCCTCATCTGGAAAGATCATTAATCTGTAGGCTGGGTCTCTAAATGTTCTATCCCCCCAAGAAGTTCCTTCTTCTCTCTCTTTTAGGCATCTTTCCTCTTCCTTTGCAACCTTGCACATCCACAAATGAGTATCATCATGCATGCAGGATGGATCATAAGAACTTCCAGAATTCACAGAGATTGAATCTTCTGGTGCCTTGTGGACAAGACTCCACTGTAGCGGTGGTACATCCCTAAAGGTATAATCTTTTAGATTCACCTTGGTTGTTGTTGGTGCAGACCAATCACCAATTGAAGGCTTGGAAGATCAAATGATGAAGGAAGAATTAATTCCTAAAGTGTGAAAGAAGATTACAATCAGATGACAAGAGAAGTGTACACATATGTACATTAGCATAGTCATAGATGACTTAGATCTTTTGTTCAGTAAGAATTATGTACAAATTATCTATAAATACCTTGAGAAAAGTCGGGGCATGTATGAGAGCATATGTGACAATTGTCATATGTCAAGATTGAGGGAGATAGAAGTCATAAGATAGAGGAAAGTGAATTTGAGTTAGCTCTCATCACTCAGTTGTATTTTCTCTGAGTAAATGAAAAATTTTGCGCCCGATGTTTCTGCGTGTTCTCCTTCTACAGTAGATCAATTGTGGAATGCTTTTGTACAAGTCTAAGTTGAGAGTTGCTTGACCTCTGTGCAAAGTTTTAGCTTCCAATTGTAATCAGGCTAAGTGAATTAAGTGTAGGAACATTCATATGTGAAGCATGTTCACTAGTTCCTAAAACAGGCACAGATTTCGAAGTCAATGTTTTGGTCATTTCTCCTAGCACAGTTTAAAGTTTTGCATGAGTGAGGGCTTAATCTTTAAGTTAGAAGATAAGCTACTTATGTCTAAAAGCATTTTGTAAAACGGGTTCTATTCAAGGAGAACCAAGTCTTAAAAGTTACAGGTGTAAAGTCGACTGTTTTGGATGACAGTTTCTGACATAGGTAACTTGTGAAATCAATTTCTCAAGTTATACTTAATCTTTTGGAGTAATTCAACTTGGAATAGTTGCGCAATCTCTAGGAGATGATTCGTACAAAGTTTCATCAAAAACTTTACACGTTTGATAAGTCAATGTAAGGAAATAGTGCAGCAGACTTTTCTGTGTATCACCTTCTTCATAGATTTGTTCATCTTTTGATAATTAGAAGTTGATCCTCTAAAGAGTGGAAAGTTTTTGACTTATTCTTGGTATAGAGGTGCTCTAATCACAAGAATAGGTTATTCTTTTGGAGATTAACACTCTCCATCAGTGGTATCAGAGCAGGAGACATCAATTTTGAAGAAAAGGAGGATTCCGACTGCTGCAGATTCAAGAAATTCAACACTTGAAGGATTAAGAAGTGAAAGCTTGGAGTCAAAGCTCGAGGAGAAGACTATTTGACATCAAGAAAGGCAAAAGGAGTTCAACTCGAAGTAAAGGTACATACATTGTTTGTAAAGCTTGAAGATTTCAATATACAGGTGGATACAAGATGGGAGAAAGCTTGCAGATTGATAAGCTAGATAGGGAGAACTATCCAGCTTGGTCCATGAGGATGGAAGCACACCTCATGAGCAAAGATCTTATATCATTTATTACAGGAGATGAAGAAAAACCAGAATTTGCAGATCCAAGTATTCCTACTAGGGAAGAACTTGCAATGTTGAAGACTTGGATGAGAAAGGATGCTCAAGCAAGGAGTATCATCTACATGGCTGTAAATGATTACCTTCTACCTCACATCAGAGGTTTAGAAAGTGCTACAGATGTTTGGAATGCCTTGGAAGAGCATTTCCAAAATACAACTAAGTCAAGGAAGTCCTCACTATGGGCTGAGTTCACAACTTTCAAGAAGAAGAGCTCACAATCAATTTCAGATTATGTGGCAAGAATGAAAGATATTGCAGATAGCTTGGGAGCAGTGGATGAAGATATTGAAGAAGAAAAGTTGGTAAGACAAATACTTACAGGTCTAAGAGGTGATGAGAAGTGGAAGCCTTTTATCTTGTCCATAGAATTGTCACTTGATCACTTTACTCCTGACCTTAATCAATTGCTAGGACATATGCTAACCTTTGAGCAGGATCTTAAAGGAGACAATGATAGAAGTACAAGTCAAGCTATGTACTCCAAAGACAAGAAAAAGAATGGCAAGGGAAAGCAATCAAATGATGATGAAGGGAATTCAAATCAAGCCAACTTCACAAAAGGGAAGACAAATTTCAGAGGTAAAGGAAGAGGAGGTAAGAACAAAGATAATGCTAAAGCTTGTTGGATTTGTGGTAGAACAAATCATTTGGCAAATGATTGTTGGTATAATAATCAAAGTGGAGGATACAACAATCAGAATTATAGTCAAAGAGGTAGAGGAGGCAGAAACCAAAGAGGCAATTTCAGAGGAAGAGGTGGTAGGACATCATATGGTAGAGGAGGTGGAAGAAACTTCCAATCTCAGTCCTACAACAATAATTATTACAATTATGCATCAGATCAGAAGGATGACATGACTCTTATCCTGAATGCAACTCATGAACCAATGGGAGAAGATCAAAGAGTGTTTTATATTGACTCAGGGTGCAGCAACCATCTGAGTGGGAATCTATCCTTGATGACTGATATGGAAGCAAGGGTGAATGGACATACAGTTCAAACAGGTGACAATACCAAACATAAAGTGGAGAGCATTGGATTAGTGAAGACAAAGAATGGAAGTACACTTCTGAGCAAGGTACTTTATGTTCCTACTATTCCTAAAAATTTGATAAGTGTAGGGCAAATTGTGGAGAAAGGATATGAGGTAAGATTCACAAATGATGGTGTTTATGTACAAGATCCAAATCAGGGATATAGAACCATAATTGCAGGTAAAAAGGAAGGAAGATTGTTTACTCTCAAAGTCCAAGGTAATGTGGGACATGCATTGTTTACCTATGGAGATCAAAAGGTGTCTGAATTAGACCTATGGCATAAGAGGCTAGGTCATTTCAATGAGAGAGCTATAAAGGAGATGTCAAAGAATCAGGTGGTACTTGGATTGCCAAACATTGAAGGGCAACATATGGTGTACAAGTGTGAAGCTTGTCAATTAGGTAAAGCACATAAGAGTTCTTATAACAAATCAGGGTATAAGTATTCAAACATGCTTGAATTGGTTCATACAGATGTATGGGGTCCCTCAAGGGACTATAGCATAAATGGATCCAGATATTATGTGTTGTTTGTTGATGATGCAACCAGGTGGATTACTTTGTATGTAATCAAGGACAAATCAGAAGTCTTCAAGACATTCAAACATTTCCATGCTTATGCAGAAAGGATCACAGGACAAAAGCTCAAGAGGTTAAGATCAGATGGAGGGGGAGAGTATTTCTCAAAAGAGTTTGATGATTATTTGTGGAATGCAGGTATCAAAAGAGAAGTGACTTGCAGGTACTCCCCTCAACAGAATGGAGTAGCAGAAAGGAGGAATAGGACTCTTGTAGAGTTTGCAAGAGCCATGATGAAGGAAAAGAATTGTCCAAATTATTTATGGGCAGAGGCCATTAACACTGCAACATACCTTGTGAATAGGTTGCCTTGCAAAGTTTTGGATGGAGGAACCCCTTATGAAGCATGGTGGGGTAAGAAGCCTAGTCTTGATCATTGTAAAGTATTCGGATGTATTGCATATGCTTATGTTCCTTCACAATTAAGACATAAGCTAGAACCAAAAGCAGAGAAGTATGTTTTTATTGGATATGATGATAGACAGATGGGTTATAGGTTGTGGAGTCCATCCACAAAGCAATTTCTTGTTACTAAAGATGTGACATTTGATGAGCAAAACATGTGGTATACAGGATCACCAAATGAGTATGCAGGTGTTGAAGAAATTCAAAGGAAAGGAAAGGCAAAGGTAAAAGTATGTGAAGAAATTGTTGATGAAGTTGACTCTAGATGTAGAGTGCAGGATCATGTAGAAGAAGGGCCAAGATTTGATCCAGAATCAAATGAGGCTGAAACTTCAAGAAGTGCAGAAATCAGAAGATCTACAAGAGAAAGGAAAGAGCCTATAAGGTATAGTTATGATACATCTTTCCTAACAACAAAAGATTATGCCTACATTGTGAAAATAGAAGAAGATCCAACTACTTATGAAGAAGCCAAAGGTAAACAGAATTGGGAGAAGGCAATGCAAGAAGAGTATGATGCTCTACTTGAAAATGAAACTTGGGAATTAGTACCAAGACCAAAGAATCAGAAAGTCATTGGATGCAAGTGGGTATATAAAACAAAGAGGTTTGCAGATGGTAAGGTGTCTAGATATAAGGCTAGACTTGTGGTTAAAGGTTATGCCCAAACTTATGGGGTAGATTATGATGAAACCTTTAGTCCTGTTGCTAAGATGTCTACAATTAGGACATTGATTGCTATTGCTACTTGCAAGGGATGGAAGTTATCACAATTGGATGTGAAGAATGCATTTCTTAATGGTTACATTGCAGATGAAGTATATATGGAGCAACCAGAAGGCTTCATGGAGTCAATTGGATCAGATTATGTGTGTAAGCTCAAGAGAGCTTTATATGGGTTGAAGCAAGCCCCAAGAGCTTGGAATTACAGATTGGTCAAGTTCTTGAATGAATGTGGTTTTCAAGCATCAAAGGCAGATAGTAGCTTGCTAGTGAAGGCAAGTGAAAATGGATACATTTACATGTGCATTTATGTTGATGATATTATTGTTACAGGAACAGATGCTCAAGGAATCAATGAACTCAAGAAGCAAATAGAGAAGGAGTTTAAGATAAGTGACTTGGGAAACTTATCTTATTTTTTAGGAATGCAGATTGTGTATACTCAACATGGAGTATATATTTCACAAGAGAGATACTTGAAGAATCTTCTAGTCAAGTTTAACATGGAAGATAGCAGGACCTCAACTACACCATTGGAGGTAAATCATAAATTAAGCAGGTATGGAGGTGAAGAGTTCAATGACATGAAGAAATATCAGAGTTTGGTAGGTAGTCTAATCTATGCTACCTTGACAAGGCCAGATCTATCATATGCAGTAGGTGTGTTGTCACAATTCATGCATTGTCCAAAGAAGACTCATTGGATTGCAGCCCAAAGGGTACTCAGATATATCAAGGGAACCCTAAGTGAAGGTTTGTATTATGGTTTCACTTCTGACACAAGAATCAAAGTGTTTAGTGATGCAGATTGGGCAGGTGACTCAGATGATAGAAGGTCTACTCATGGATATCTATGTTATGTTGGAGATAAGTTAGTGTCTTGGTGTTCAAAGAAGCAACACACAGTTGCTTTATCATCCACAGAAGCTGAGTATAAGGGAATGGTAGAAGCTGCAAAAGAAGTGATATGGTTGAAGACCTTGATGAAGAGTTTTGAGTTTGATCATAGTACTCCAATAATTTTTGGAGACAATATGAGTTCTTTGTATTTGGCAGCTAACCCTGTTTTTCATGCCAGGACTAAGCATATAGAGATACAGTATCATTTCTTGAGGGAAAAGGTACTAGATAAAGAGATTGAAGTGATGTATACTCCAACAAAAGAACAAGTGGCAGATATGATGACAAAGAGTCTGGATGGACCTAAGTTACAAAGGTTCAAAGACATGGCAAGTATCAAAGAAGACAGAGAAGACCTCAATTGATGATTGAGGGGGAGCTGTTGGTGCAGACCAATCACCAATTGAAGGCTTGGAAGATCAAATGATGAAGGAAGAATTAATTCCTAAAGTGTGAAAGAAGATTACAATCAGATGACAAGAGAAGTGTACACATATGTACATTAGCATAGTCATAGATGACTTAGATCTTTTGTTCAGTAAGAATTATGTACAAATTATCTATAAATACCTTGAGAAAAGTCGGGGCATGTATGAGAGCATATGTGACAATTGTCATATGTCAAGATTGAGGGAGATAGAAGTCATAAGATAGAGGAAAGTGAATTTGAGTTAGCTCTCATCACTCAGTTGTATTTTCTCTGAGTAAATGAAAAATTTTGCGCCCGATGTTTCTGCGTGTTCTCCTTCTACAGTAGATCAATTGTGGAATGCTTTTGTACAAGTCTAAGTTGAGAGTTGCTTGACCTCTGTGCAAAGTTTTAGCTTCCAATTGTAATCAGGCTGAGTGAATTAAGTGTAGGAACATTCATATGTGAAGCATGTTCACTAGTTCCTAAAACAGGCGCAGATTTCGAAGTCAATGTTTTGGTCATTTCTCCTAGCACAGTTTAAAGTTTTGCATGAGTGAGGGCTTAATCTTTAAGTTAGAAGATAAGCTACTTATGTCTAAAAGCATTTTGTAAAACGGGTTCTATTCAAGGAGAACCAAGTCTTAAAAGTTACAGGTGTAAAGTCGACTGTTTTGGATGACAGTTTCTGACATAGGTAACTTGTGAAATCAATTTCTCAAGTTATACTTAATCTTTTGGAGTAATTCAACTTGGAATAGTTGCGCAATCTCTAGGAGATGATTCGTACAAAGTTTCATCAAAAACTTTACACGTTTGATAAGTCAATGTAAGGAAATAGTGCAGCAGACTTTTCTGTGTATCACCTTCTTCATAGATTTGTTCATCTTTTGATAATTAGAAGTTGATCCTCTAAAGAGTGGAAAGTTTTTGACTTATTCTTGGTATAGAGGTGCTCTAATCACAAGAATAGGTTATTCTTTTGGAGATTAACACTCTCCATCAGTTGTGACCCCTAAATGTTGCAAGTACACGGAGTTGGTTTCCTAGTCTTGTACTATTTGCAATTGCCGTAGGAAGGGTCTTCCTATGATCATCTCATAGACGTTATTTTTGCCAAAGTCACATATAGCAAAAGTGAGTTCAAACTCTACACCACAGGTGGATAGAGTTATCCCTTCTAGCAATCGTAGAGGTCTTTCAACATGGCCATCAGCCATTTGAAGCTTCCTTCTAGTTGGTCTTATTGCGGGTTTGCCCCATTGCTGCCACAAGGAGGTGGGGGCAATTGCAACTCGAGCACCTAAATCTAAGATAGCCTTGGTTGTGTAACCTTGGTAGGTGATTGGAAGATAAGTATTACCTTCTTCACCTTCACTCATGTCCCCTATTTCTTCTAGAGGTATCTCTAGGATTTTTTGCTTAGAGGGTGCTTTTGACTTATTGGAATCAAGTTCTGGAACCTGATTTGCCACATGTTTCCATAACTCAGGTTTTACTTTGAGCAGTTCTTCTAAGGTGAGGTGACACTGAACCTTAGTGTTCTTCATGACTTCAGTTTTCCTTGGAACCACTAAGTCTTTATTTCTTATCAGTATTGTGGGAGCTCTAATCTAAAGACATTTAGATTCCCATGGGCCTCTGAATTGTGGCAACTCTTGCAAAGAATTAAATTCAAAATCTAATATTTCCTATTCTTGTTGCTCTACTTGGTCTCCATAAATAGATGGAATGTCTTAGGGAAATTGATCATTAAGGTCATCAATCTCAGGAATAGGAGGGGGATTACCCTTCTGCTTAGCCCATTTTTCCTCTTGTATTTCTCGCAAGAAATCTTGAGAGTACTCTTGAATTGAAAGAGGTGTTCCATCACCCATAGAATAAAAAACATAAGCTTCCATTGGTGGTGAGCTTTCTCTTTCAACAACTGGTTGAGCCTGTGGAGGTAAAGAAATTTGTGGCTTCTTTCCCAACTTCTCTAATCTTTCTAATAAGCCCTGAAAATGCAAACCCGGTGTTGTGGGGTTCATGGAAAGGAAGGAGAAAGAGATAGACTAGTTTGCAATTTGGGTTTCCTTTTGGAAGTTAGTGCGGTCAATCTTGAAAGATTTTGGAACTGAATTCCCAGAATCTAGGAGCAATCATCTACTATTTTTCTCTAAAATGAAGTTAATTATTTTAGAAGTATGATCAAAGCCCATACTTTCCACAATGTTCATTCATACGTGCTGAATAGATTTCTACTACTTTTTGCTATGACATAATAACATCACTCGATTAACTTAAAGTTCCTATCAAATACAAAATCCATACAGCTATCAAACACTAAGTCACCGTGGAAGTCAAACACTAGGTCCTTTGCAAAGTATCTGCATGCACTGACTTCATTTGAAAGAACTTTTCAAATGCAATATTTCACAGATGAGCAACGTTATGTTCAATAGCTCTATCCGATGTAATTAATTCAAGATAAAAGAAATGCTATTTGCATTGGCCAAAATTAGGCAAAATTGAGCATTGCGTATACATTAAGAATCTGTGTGAAGTACAAAACTAGAAAAGTAACCAATTACCCACGTGATGCATCCATACCGATCTCCGATGATGAAGAGTGTTAATCTCCAAAAGAATAAGCTACTCTTGAAATTAGAGCACCTCTATATCAAGAGTAACTCAAAACCATTCCCAATTTGGAGGATTAATGATCAATTATAAAGATTTTGGATAAACTGTGAAGAAGATGATTCTACAGAAAGTCTGCTGCACATATCTCTCTCATTGACTTATCAAATGTGTAAAGTTTCTTATAAAACTTTGCACAAAGTGTTGCCTATAGTTTTCGCACCTTCTCCAAGTTAAATCATTCCAAAATACTCAGTAGATCGTGAGAAATGATCACATTAAGTCACCTATGTCTAAAACTATTCTTTTGAGAAGTCCATTCAGACACCCATAACTTCTAACACTTGGTTCTCTCAAAATAGAACCCGTTTATACAAATGCTTTTATTCATAGATGGCATACCTTCTAACTTAAAGTTTGACTCCTCACTCATGCAAAACTTTAACCTCTGCACTGAGAAATGATCAAATCTTTGACCATCGAGAATGTGCCTGTTTCAAAAAATAGTGAATACTTCTTCACATATGAATGTTCCTACTCATAATTCTCACAGCTTGTTTACAATTAGGCTCTCAAACTTTAACCATAGACTCATTAACTATGGACTTAGATGTCTACAAAAGGATTCTTGAAATGATCAAGCACAGAAGGAGAATGCACAGAAACATCGGGCGCAATTTTTCTTCCATTACTAGAAAACTTTACATCTGGATGAGAGAGCTAATCTTCACACTTCTCAAGTGTCTAATCACATCTAAATCTTCTCTATTCTTGTATTCTACACTCTCTCATATTTTACCTGACATTTTTCCTTGTATATATAGACAAATATTTTCAAGCTCATGACTATTCAAAAGTATAAGTGAACTATCTCTGAATTAATGTACATATGTGTACACGTCTTCATCTTCTGGATATGCTCTTCCTTCATGCTTCATAACTTGATCTTTCCTTTAGCCCTTGACTTCAATTCTTCATCAAAACATCAATTGTTGATTGCCCTGCACCAATAGCTCCCCCTCAATCATCAATTGAGGTTTTCTCTATCTTCTTTATACCTGCCATGTCTTTGAATCTCTGTAGCTTTGGTCCATCCAAGCTTTTAGTTAGCATATCAGCTATCTGATCTTTTGTTGAAGTATGTATTAATTCAATCTCTTTATCCATCACCTTCTCTCTTAGAAAATGATACTGAATCTCAATGTGTTTAGTCCTCACATGAAAAACATGGTTAGCAGCTAAATACAATGAACTCATGTTATCTCCATGAATAGTGGGTGTACTCTAAATAATGTCAAAACTCTTCATAAGAGTCTTAAGCCATATCACTTCCTTTGTAGCTTCAACCATCCCTTTGTACTCAGCTTTTGTGGATGATAAAGCAACTGTGTGTTGCTTCTTTGAACACCAAGAAATTAACTTATCTCCCACATAACACAAGTATCCATATGTTGATCTCCTATCATCAAGATTACCTGCCCAATCTGTATCATTATATATCTTGATATTTGTATCTGATGTAAAACCATAATACAAACCTTCTTTGAGTGTACCCTTAATGTACCTCAACACTCTTTGTCCTGCAATCCAATGTTCTTTCCTAGGACAATGCATGAATTGAGACAATACTCCAACTACATATGAAAAGTCAGGTCTAGTTAAAGTAGCAAAGATTCAACTACCAACCAAGCTTTGATAAAGCTTCATGTCCTTGAACTATTCTCCTCCATATCTGCTCAATTTATGATTCACCTCCATTGAAGTAGGTGCTACCCTGCAGTCATTCATCTTAAACTTGATCAACAAGTTTCTCAAATACCTTTCTTGAGTTACATACACTCCATGTTGAGTGTATGAGATCTCCATGCCCAAGAAATATGACAAGTCTCCCAAGTCACTAATCTTGAATTCTTTCTCCATTTGCTTCTTTAAGCTTTGAATGCCTTTCTCATCTATACCTGTAAGAATTATATCATCAACATATATGCACATGTAAATGAACCCATCACCACTTACTTTAACAAGCAAGCTACCATCTGCTTTAGATGCTTGGAACCCAAGTTCTTTCAAAAACTTCACAAGTCTATAATTCCATGCCCTTGGGGCCTACTTCAAGCCATACAAAGCTCTCTTGAGCTTGCACACATGATCTGGATACCTTTCATCTTTGAATCCTTGTGGTTGCTCCATGAAAACATCATCTGAAATATAACCATTTAGAAAAGCTTTCTTCACATCTAATTGACATAATTTCCAACCTTTACATGCAACAATAGCTATGAGTGTCCTGATGGTTGTCATCTTTGCCACAGGACTATAGGTCTCATCATAATCTATACCATATGTCTGAGCAAAACCCTTCACAACAAGTCTAGCTTTATACCTAGACACACTTCCATCTGCAAACCTCTTTGTCTTGTAGACCCATTTGCATCCAATGATCTTCAGACTATTTGGTTTAGGAACCAAATCCCATGTCTGATTCTCCATCAATGCATTATACTCTTCCTGCATAGCTTTCTCCCAATTTTCCTTACCTTTTGCCTCTTCATATGTAGAGGGATCTTCATCTTTGGTGGCCAAAAAAGAAGTGTCATAGCTATACCTTGTAGGTTGCCATTTGTGTCTTGATGACCTTCTGAGTTCTCCACTCCTTGAAGTTTCTGGTTCATCACATTCTGAATCAAATCTTGGCACTTCTTCAACTTCAACCTATACTTCATTGTTCACTTCTTCATCAAATATATGAACCTTTGATTTACCTTTCTTTTGATTCACAACTTCTTCATCACCTACATAAGTATTGATTGTACATGCATACCAAGTACCTTGCTCATCAAATGTAACATCCTTTGACACTAGGAATTGTTTTGTGGATGGACTCCACAACCTATATCCCATCTGTTTATCATCATATCCAATAAACACATATTTTTCAGCTTTAGGTTCCAATTTGTGCCTTAATTGTGATGGCACATATGCATATGCCAGACATCCAAATACTTTGCAATGATCTAAAGTAGGTCTCTTACCCCACCATGCCTCATATGGTGTCATACCCTGCAAAGATTTACATGGTAATCTATTAACCAAATAAGTAGCTGTGTTTATAGCCTCAGCCCACAAGTAATTTGGGCAATTTTCTCCTTCATCATGGATCTTGCAAACTCAACAAGAGTTCTATTTCTCCTTTCTGCTACATCATTCTGTTGAGGAGAGTACCTGCAAGTAATTTCCCTTGTTATACCTGCATTCCACAAATAATCACTAAACTCATTAGAGAAATACTCTCCCCCTCCATCTGACCTTAGTCTTTTCAACTTATGACCTGTAATTCTCTCTGCGTACACATGATAGTGTTTGAATGTATTGAATACTTCTGACTTATCTTTGATCTAATAGATAGTGATCCATCTGGTAGCATCATCAACATAAATCACATAATACCTTGAGCCATTGATACTGAAATCCTTTGATGGTCCCCACACATCTATGTGTACCAATTCAAGCTTCTCTGAATACATAAAACCATGCTTGGAATAAGATTGCTTATGAGCCTTACCTAATTCACATGCCTCACATGTGTATTTCATGTGTTGACCTGCAACATTAGGCAATCCAAGCACTGAACCATTATTAATCATATCTTTGATACCTATTTCATTGAAATGTCCAAGCCTTTTGTGCGAAAGATCTAAATCAAAGATCTTATGTCCTCCATAAGTAAACAAGGCATGACCAACATTACCTTGAATCTTCAAAGTGAACAACCTTCCTTCTTTCTTCCCTGAAACAATTTGTTTATACCCATTGCTAGGGTCTTCCACAAACACTCCTTCATTAGTGAACCTGACTTCATAACCTTTTTCAACAATTTGTCCTACACTTATCAGATTCTTAGGAATTGTAGGAACATACAAAACCTTACTCAAGAGAGAACTACCATCCTTGGCCTTCACTGATCCAATTGACTTCACATTGTGCTTTGTATTGTCACCTGTTTGAACTACATGATTAGTTACCTTTTTCTCCAAATCAGTCATCAAAGCTATGTTGCCACTCAGGTGATTGCTACACCCTGAGTCAATGTAGAATACTCTTTGATCTTCACTTTGCCTTTCATAAGTTGCATTACTTATCAATGTTGAATCCTCCTTCTGATCTGAAGCATAATTGTAGTAGGTATTGTTGTATTGTTGACTTTGGAATCCTCTACCTGCATTTCTTCCAAAGTAACCTCTACTACCTCTACCTCTAAAATTACCTCTTTGATTTTGCCACATCTTCCTCTTGAATTAAAATTTTGATTATATCCACCATTACTCTGAGTATTATTCCAACAATCATTAGCTAAGTGATTTGTCTTACCACAAATCCAGCAAGCTTTGACTCCATCTTTATTACTCTTGCCTCTTCCTCTACCTTTGCCACCTCCTCTTCCTCTTAGGAAGTTAGCTTGGCTAGTTGTACCTTCATCTTCATTTGCTTGTTGCTTTCCTTTGATATTCTTATTCTTATCCTTCGAATACATTGCATGACGTGTACTTTTATTACTTTCACCTTTGACATCCTACTCAAAGGTTAGCATGTGTCCTAGCAACTGATTTAGGTCAGGAGTAAAATGATCTAGTGATAATTCATTAGACAAAATGAATGGCTTCCATTTATCATCACCTCTCAAACCTGTAAGGATTTGCCTTACCAATTTATCCTCCTCATAATCTTCATCAACTGCTCCTAATGCATCTGCAATGTCCTTCATTCTTGTTACATAATCTGAGATGGATTGAGAAGCCTTCTTCTTGAATGTGGTGAATTCTGCCCACAAAGATGCCTTCCTTGACTTTGTGGTGTTTTGGAAATGCTCCTCCAAAGCATTCCATATATCACGCACTTTCAAGACCTCTAATGTGAGGTAGCAAGTAGTCATTGACTGCCATATAGATAATGCTCCTAGCTTGAGCATCTCTCTTCATCCAAGTCTTCAAATCTGATAATTCCTCCGTAGTTGGAACACTAGGATCTCTGAACTGAGGCTTTTCTTCTTCAGCTGTGATATAACTTATCAAGTCTTTGCTCATAAGAGGAGCTTCCATCCTCATTGACCATGTTGGATAGTTCTCTCTATCCAACTTCTCTATCTGAAGAGAATCTCCCATCCTTTCTCCACCTTTTTATTGAATTCTTCAAACTTTATGAATAATAGATGTACCTTTACTTCGAATGATACTCCTTTTGTCTTCCTTGATGTCGTATGGCCTCCTTCTCAAACTTTGCTCTCAAGCTTTCACCTTTTGAATCTATAGATGTTGAATTCTTTATGACTGCAGCAGTCGAGATCCTCCTTTCTTCAATTTTAATACTTCCTGCTCTAATACCACTGATGGAGAGTGTTAATCTCCAAAAGAATAAGGTACTCTTGAAATTAGAGCACCTCTATATCAAGAGTAACTCAAAACCATTCCCAATTTGGAGGATTAATGATCAATTATAAAGATTTTGGATAAACTGTGAAGAAGATGATTCTACAGAAAGTCTGCTGCACATATCTCTCTCATTGACTTATCAAATGTGTAAAATGTTCAATAAAACTTTGCACAAAGTGTTGCATATAGTTTGCGCACCTTTTCCAAGTTAAATCATTCCAAAATACTCAGTAGATCTTGAGAAATGATCACATCAAGTCACCTATGTCTAAAACTATTCTTCTGAGAAGTCCATTCAGACACCTGTAACTTCTAACACTTGGTTCTCTCAAACTAGAGCCTCTTTATACAAATGCTTTTAGTCATAGATGGATTACCTTCTAGCTTAAATTTTGACTCCTCACTCATGCAAAACTTTAACCTGTGCACTGAGAAATGATCAAATCTTTGACCATCGAGAATGTGTCTGTTTCAGAAAACAGTGAACACTTCTTCACATATGAATGTTCTTACTCATAATTCTCACAGCCTGTTTACAATTAGGCTCTCAAACTTTAACCATAGACTCATTAACTATGCACTTAGATGTCTACAAAAGGATTCTTAAAATGATCAAGCATCGAAGGAGAATGCACAGAAACATCGGCGCAATTTTTCTTCCATTACTAGAAAACTTTACATCTGGATGGGAGAGCTAATCTTCACACTTCTCAAGTGTCTAATCACATCTACATCTTCTCTATTCTTTTATTCTACACTCTCTCATATTTTCCCCGACATTTTTCCTTGTATATATAGACAAATATTTTCAAGCTCATGACTATTCAAAAGTATAAGTGAACTATATCTGAATTAATGTACATATGTGTACACATCTTCATCTTCTGGATATGCTCTTCCTTCATGCTTCATAACTTGATCTTTCCTTTAGCCCTTGACTTCCATTCTTCATCAAAACATCAATTGTTGATTGCCCTGCACCAACATCTGAGCACACACATTCCATAGCCTCTCTGATGCTTTTGAAACCTGCAAACCCTTCAAATCATCCGCCGAGGAATAGCTAGTGCTTCTCACACATGAGCCATATGTATAAAAATGCTATCATCCTAGCTTGTCACTTTTTTTTCATAAACCACACTAACTTGAAAGCCATCAATCAGTGGCCTTTCCATGATAAAAGGTGACCATCTTGTACATGAGAGAAAAATGTGGTACTACTTCTTCCATGAAAGCTACTTCGGATAACCCAGGTGGAAGATGCCGGGCAACAACTTTGGTGCATATTCATATCCCACGAGACCTAGACATAACAGACGAGTTGAGAGTGCATGACTTGAACTTATAGTCACCACCTCTTGTTTCCCCAGATTTCCTTATTTTTGGGGTTTCCCCATTCTTTGTACTTAGAAACTCTCATGTTTCATATTGTCTGATGCAGGTCCTCATTGTCATTCATCCAACTTATATTATCGAACATTTGCTTTGTATTGCTCTGTACATGAGTTGTTTAAATCCTATAATTTCTACTCGACAAGATTACATTGCTGTAGATTTTGCCAACATTACTTTAAATGTGCTCGCTTAACAATCTTATGGGTATTTTTCTTTACCATAACAATTGGCTTAGGAACTTGCGCATGGTGATCATGAGAGATGTGCTCGCTAAGCATTTATCAAGATTATTACATTGAAGAATCATCTCAGATTAATAAGAACTCCACTGAAATTGCCCTCCAAAAGCTCTTCTTCATACACCTATGCCAAGATTCATAGGTGCTTGACAGATGTTCCGGCAACAGGGCTTCCCTACAAAAAGTTGCACCTATCCACGCACTGTTGTCATAGCCCATGACTATTAAGACATGAAAACAATAAATCAGTCGGATTGCCCCTAGTGTCCATCATTGAGGCCCCTTTTTATAAGGAGAAAAGCAAATTTTGTTCAGATTTCTTTCACTTTCCCTCTTTAGGCACACCGAAGTAAGAGAACCTCTGAACTATCCTCCTCACTGTTGGTTCCTAAGAGCGAGAAAAAAAAACGGATCACCTGTTCTAATCTGCCCAGCTCTTTTTTTTCTAGCAAGAGCACCTCCTGTCTTTTTTTTTCTATCTCCTGTGTTGCCTGCAAATCCGATACCATGAGCTTCCAGCCCTCTTGTCAACAACAGCCGAGATTGCAACTCTGTTGCCTCACTCCACGTGTCCCCTGCATGCAAGCCTCCCAGTACCATATATAGAAAACATAACATAGATTGGAGGTCTCCAATATATCCAGCCCTCTCTTTTCGTGCAGCTTCAGCAATCATGGCATCTATGAAAGAATGCTTGATATCATCAAATAGGAGATTCTACAACTTCCTCTTATAGAAATGCAATCACACATGACCCCATATAACGGTTTCATGCTCCAAGGCATAAAGGCCAGAGTCATGGCAGAGTGTGAGGCTGATGAAATTTGTTTAAGCCCATCTTTAAATTGATATGATATGGACATCCATGGAAATGATCAAAATCCCTACAAGATTGTTGAAGCAGAATCATTTAGCTGAACGTTAAACTGGTGCCTCATGCTTGATTATTAAGCTTGGTTTTGAATCACGACCACATTAGTTTGATGGAATTTGTCTGATTGGACAATTGATTGGCCTCGAGCATAGCTTGAGCTAGTTCTACCATTTTTATGCACATCTTGGTCCATTCAATCTCTAAACCTGCTCTAGGGTAACTCTTGTCTTGGTTTCATCTATTGGCCCTTCTTGAAGTCGAGCATGGTAGACCTTGAATATCATGTCCAAGCCTTTTGAGATTGGATCTGCGAGAACAGACCCTAGTTGTGGTTTATGTATAGCGAGTGGTGGGGTAGGATGAAGTGGAGTGGATGGATTTTCGACATGTGAGGGGTTTTGAGATGTAATGTCTGCAATCTTTGTTTCTCGGGTTCTTAGACTTTCTTCTAGTTCTGATAACTTTTTAGCCCACTTACGATTGGCCTTCTCTCTGGTATCCTTCCAAGTCCTTTTTTTCCTCTTACTAGGCTCTCTGATTCACTTGACTCTAATTGTTTAGCTGGTTTCACTTGTCATAAGGCTTGTGCCCTAGTAACTGCCTGTATAGGAGCCACATTAACACTGCTTGAACTTGAATCCACCGCTAAGCCTACCACATTAATTGCTGTAACCTTATGGGCACTAGAGGGGTTCCTTGGACAATCTCTTGGGAGATGTTCGTTGCCACACTCACAACAAAAGCCTTGTATTGTGATGGCTTGTCCTTGTCTTGGGGTTGGTGGATAGGGGCATTCACGAATGAAATGGTTGCTCTGACATCTAAAACATAGTCCTCTAGGGGCTTGTGGTCTCATTTGTCTCAATTGGGGCCTAGGGTTAGGATTCATATACATGACATTGGAATATTCGGGCTCCCAATTTTTTTCCATAGGTGGTGCCTCGTAGTGATAAGGATAAGTCTCACTATACTTAGGTGACTCTATGTAATAAGCTTATGGACTATCTTCATAGGGGTAGTCTGAAATCTGAGCATGATGATCATGCTTTGAGACCAACGGGGTTATTGGAACCAATGCTCTATTAGGGTTCTCCTCTACCACAGCATACTTAACTGGAATCACATTGGTAGGACGTGCCAGTTGGTTTCCTAAGACTTGTTGTGGCCTATATGGTGCTTGATATTGTTGTTGTGGCCTATAGTATGGCTTATGTTATTGATTCTGATACCTACCTTGTTGGTAAGGTTGCTGAAACATTTTTTAACAACCTGCCTAGTGTAGGGGCAATCTTAAGCGATGTGGTTTGTGTATTTTCTCTCAATAGTGCGGTTGTATATTATGGAATCATGGAAGGTTAAATGGATTTTTAATGTTTTAAATGTCCAAAAGGTTTTAATGTGGTTGTGTTTGATCTAGCAGGTGAAGAAGCATGAGGGCGTGGATACAAGTGGATGCGCATAAATAAATAAATTTGAAGACTAAATCAAAGATTTCTAGAATAGTTATATTTAGGTTTATCTTGTTATAAAAGTAGTGGTTTGCTTTAGAAAGCGATGCCTTTTGTAAATAAAGTAGTTTTACCTAAAAAGACCCTTCTAAAAGTGATAGCCCTCATGTAACTTCTATTTTCAGGACCTAATAGAAATAAAACTATAAATATGTGTACTCTGAGAGACTCGTCCATCAGAGTACACGGGGGGAGATTGCACCCAATATCGCGTCGATTGTTTCTCTGTTTCTAATTGCTATTTCGTCTTCTTTCTTCCTCTGTGTGTGCATGCACTGAAGGTCCTGATAACAGTGGTATCAGAGCCTGGCACGTATCACTCCGGAGGAGATCGTTTATCGAGGGGATTGTTTGCATTTTGTGTTTGCGATCCTCGTCCGCTCTGTTTGCGTTCTTTGTTTGCGATCCGATCCGAATCCGAATCTGCATCCACATTCGCATTCGCTTCTATTTCTGTTTTAGTCTCTGTCTCAGTTTCAGTTTCAGTTTCAGTTTCAATTCCAGAACCAGAACCTGTGTTTACACCTACGGCGGTGTCGACTAAGGCAAAGAACTTAGGAAATAACTTAGGCAATACATTGGCAACATTGGAAACATTGGCACCCAAGGCTCCCTTGGCAACTGTTGGCAGGTGTTGGCTATGTGCGAGGCAATTTTAATTTTGAGTGGCAATAGAGAGTTTTAGATTCCCTAAGGTAGGAGGGTTTGAACCCACAACCTCCTACTTACAAGGGAAGTACTTTAACCACTACTCCATCTCTTTGAGTTATCACTCTATCTTCCCTTTGTGATATTTACATCAACTTTCACCTCCCTCTTCCTTTTACAATTCCCAAGTTAAGCCGACACATGTGGAAGCGCCCGTCGATTTTCCTAGGGGAGTGCATCACAAAAAGAGCATGACTTTCACTATATAACTCAGATTTTAGCATATAATATATCGTTGGAAAGTTCTCGGAACAAGCTTTTTAACTAATCTATTAGATTGATGATTCAACATAGTTTGAAAGAGGGATTTTGTTTTCTAGATATGGACCCTACAACAATGGAGGATTTTGGCGATTCACCTTTACCTGAGGTCTCACTCGAGCAACAATTAGAGATTATGCGACAAGAACTTCAAGCAATTAAAAAAGCTATATAAGCACATTATGCTATGCTCCAATTCGATGGACGAAAGGATGGCCCATTTGTCCTCTCATGGCTCTCTCTATTCGACGATTTATATTCCGATGAGTCATATTCAGAAAATAAGAAAGTCAAGTTTGCTACCAATTATTTGGTAAGAAGAGCTCAGCTATGGTGGAATGATCTTTTTCATAGTGCAGATTGTCCAAGCACATGGAAGGCCTTTCAAGAAGAGTTTAAGGATTCTTTTCTACCCTTACAGTTCAACCTACATGTTCGATAATTGTGGGCTAAATTTACGTGGATGGAAGGTGATACATTTACAACCTATACGGACCGGTTCTATCAATACTTAGTAACTCTTCACTTGCTTGAAGATGTTTCCAATGATATTATGAAGAAGAAGTATGATGATGGGATATATAAGGAGGTTCAAGCAAAGCTTCGCTCATGCCATCCTACATCGCTTCATGAAGCTATTGCTTTGCTGATGATGCGGAGAATGAGTACCAATTTCTTATCAAGAGGATCCGTTTGCAGTAGCCACATCAACAACAACAATCTTTTTACTAGTCTAATTTTCTTTGATTATATGTAATGCATTTACACATAGAATTTAGTATGTAGGATCATACTTTATATATACTTTTGAAAATGAATTAGAATATTCACTTATTTAAAACACAATTATCACCTCACTATGATCATTTAATTCCTATATATCATTCCCAATTACATTAAACTTTCAGATTTCCGATTCCATGCATGTGTTTTACATGGTTCATGCTTACTATTGTTCAGGGATGGGACATGCGACTGATCATCCATGCCTATTTTTATATTTATCAACTGAGGTCAGTTGCTTGTCAACTGGGAGGCATGTTGTATATTATGGAATCATGGAAGGTTAAATGGATTTTTAATGTTTTAAATGTCCAGAAGGTTTTAATGTGGTTGTGCTTGATCTAGCAAGTGAAGAAGCATGAGGGCGTGGATACAAGTGGATGCGCATAAATAAATAAATTCGAAGAAAATCAAAGATTTTTAGAATAGTTATATTTAGGTTTATCTTGTTGTAAAAGTAGTGCTTCGCTTTAGAAAGCGATGCCTTTTGTAAATAAAGTAGTTTTACCTAAAAAGACGCTTCTAAAAGCGACGGCCCTCATGTAAATTCTATTTTCAAGTTGTAATAGAAATAAACCTATAAATATGTATACTCTCAAAGACTCGTCCATCAGAGTACATGGGGGGAGATTGCACCCAATATCACATCAATTGTTTCTCTATTTCTGATGTTTGTTTTGTCTTCTTTCTGCCTCTGTGTGTGCATGCACTGAGGGTTCTGATAACAAGTGCAATATGGGGTGTTAGGGTTTCCCTGGGGTTGATCCATCATCGGGAAAACATTAGCCATCTGGTCTCCTCCACATTTGTAACATTACCTCAATGAGGTGACCCTTGGTGTTTGTCTATTTTGAACTCCTAGCTTCTTGGCAACCTGCTCAGCTATTTCATCTATCTTAGTGAAGGTTCTGGAAGTATGACTAGTAGAGATGTCAAAATCCTTATAGAGTTTGGAAAACTCTAGCTCCTCACCCAAGTTGTCTTCTATGTCAATGCACATCCACACACACTCCTCTATGGATCTAGGCTCTTTCAAGTACACATATGACCTTAACTTGGTGCTTAGTAAGCCATCTAAAAACAAGGCCACTTGTTTGGGTGATGTAGGTAGCTTTGGCATAGGGCATCTTTCTAAGTACTGTCGGAACCGTCTTCCTGCAAGTCACATTGTTTCTTGAGGTGTTTGCTTGAAGATGTGGATCAAGGATGATGTGTTATGCCTGATGCCACTCTTTGAAAAATCTACAATGAATGCTTCTAGGAGTTGACCTATATTCTAGTAGTTGTGACTATTCAAGGTTGAAACCAAGCTAAAGTGGTACCCTTGAGTGTCAAACCAAATGCCTTGAATTGATCGAACAAGTCCTTGACATGTTTAGCTCTTAACACTTGTTTAAACTCGGCCACATGATCATAAGGATCTCGTGACCCATCAAAGTAGTTTTTCATTGCCTTGACAACTTGAGAGAGTCCAAGGCTTCTTGGGTACTATCGAGGTCTAGGCAATGGAAATCATGATCATATCTTTGGTGTCTATGTGCTCTATGTCTCTCTCTTTTAGGTCGTTGACTTTCGAATCCTGATATGTCTCTACCCACATTGTGTACAAAGCTTACCTCAGGTCTCTCTCTAGCTCTTTCCCTCTAGTTTTCATGAGCCTGGCATGATCCTACTCCTTGGAGGCCATGGGAAAAACTAGATCTTGGTGGAGGAAAAATCAATTTGCCTTGCCAAGTGTATGCATGCTTTCCATGCTCTGATACCAAGAACATTTTCTTTGATGTGCTATCCAGGTAGACAACTTTGCCTAGTATCTCCGGATCCTTGAACTCGTAGATGGTGACTATTGGGCTCGGTTGATCTGGCTTGAATCTCAAGGCTTCCTCTATTTCTCTATTCTAGAATAGTTCTATGCTTTTGTTGTCTTGAGGGATCCAATCTAAAGTTATCACTCTAGTCAAAACTAACTTACCTCTAGGATTCTTGGGTTCTCGTCTTACATTTCCTTGCTGTAGGTCTCCTATCTCATTCTCAAGAATGATGTTTCCAAACTCATCTATCCTATCTGGTAAGCTGGTAAACACATACATGGTTTCTTGCTTATCAATGTATGAACTTCTTTGAATCTAACCATTGGGTGTTCAAGTCTGAAGGGTTGATCAAGATTTTGAGTTGGACCACTAATCACCTCAGGCCATCCTCATAGATGCGAGCACCTAATTGGTTGGTCTAAATATATTCCAGTTGTGTTTTATAGGGACCTTCTGGTGTCTACAAATAGCCAATGTTTGGGCTACCTATGGGTCTCTCCATATTTAAAGACATTTTAGAATCACTTGTGTCTGAACTTAGCACCTAGGGATAACCACTAAGTTGGTGTGCCCAAGAGCTAGCTGTATGGTTGACATTGGCCTCAGATGATCTAATACTTTGTCTATCTTTTCCTAGATGTCTACCTGATCTCAAGTTCATAAGCTTTATCTTCAAGTCCAAACTTTCCCCTTTGTATTTCTCAAAATCCTTTGGAGTCCCCTTGGTTTCGTAGTCCCACCTGAGGGTCAACCTCAAAATACTATATCTATAACTCCACGTATTAGTTTTACCAATGAGCTCAAAATCACGACAAATGGATTTCGTATGAGAAAGTTATGTCCAATCAGGCTTCTCGGGGTCGAAATAGGCAAAGAGGACCTCTCAAAGAATTGCAATGTTTTGCAAATCAGGTAGCCAAAAAGTCATTTTCTTCCACAAGTGCAACAATCAGAGAATCGTGATTCTCTCAAATTCCAGAATCCAGTGACTTTCTCAAAATCTACCAAATAGAGAATCACGAATTTCTTATAGGAAATCACGACTTTCTCAAACTCACTAGGTCTAGAGAATCGCAAATTTCTGGCAGAGAATCGTGACTTTCTCAAATTTTCTAAGTCCAAAGAATCGTGAATTTCTTGTAGAGAATCGCGAATTTCTTCCAAAGAATCGTGACTTTCTCAAACTCACTAAGTCCAGAGAATCACAAATTTCTAGCAGAGAATCACGAATTGCTTCAAAAAAATTGCAATTTTCTCAAATTTTCCGAAGTCCAGAGAATCACAAAGTTCTAGCAGAGAATCGCGAATTTCTTCGAGAGAATCAAAATTTTCCTAAGTTTAGAGAGTCGCGAATTTCTAGCAGAGAATCGCAAATTTCTTCCAAAGAATCACGATTTTCTCAAATTTTCTAAGTCCATAGAGTCACGATTTTCTTGAATGCACTAAATCCAAAGAATTGTGAATTTTTGCAGAGAATCGTGATTTTCTCAATATGCATAATTCCAAAGAATCCCGATTTTCTCACTTTCAAAGAATGGCAATTTTCTCACAAAAAAATTAGGCGAGAAAAAATTTGAATTTTCCAGAGAATCGCGATTTTCCAAGAAAATCGTGATTGTTTGAGCTTTTAAGCCGGAATTTTGAATTTTTTGTGTCAAGTCCCAAATGTGTAGAAAATCATGAAAAACACAAGCACATGGACTCCCAAGCACTTCCTAACTCTTTCATGCACTCCCACACATGAGAAATGATATGAAAATGGTGAAAATGTACTAAAAAAGAAAACAAATCTATGAAGATGAAGATAGATGAAGATGGTGATGATGATGATGATGAATATGAAGAAGATAGTGATGATGATGATGATGAAGATGATGAAGATGAAGATGAAAAATCAAAAAATGAACAAAAAATGACTCTTTTTTACCTTCCAACATCGCATATCCACGATCTTACCATCACAATGCTCGTTCTCGAAGCTCTCTCCCCGACAACGGGCGCCAAAATTTGGTGTAGCTCAAGCGTAAGCACCACCTCATTTTCTTGTTAATCCACAGAGACGTGAGGACTATTATGAAGAATGTGAGCATGTGAAGGCACAAATGTATGAGTGACAAGCACACTAGCATGCACACACATACACACACGCACAGAAGGCAATATCAAAGAGAGAACAATGGAAAGCGTTCTATTGCAAAGGAACTCTTTTACAAAAGCTCAAATCTCCAACTTTCTAACAAGCCAACCTCAAGAATGAGCTCTCTAGCTCTTTTTATAGTTTTTGGACTAGTTTTGGCTTTGTCCAAACTAAGTGTCGGGCCTAGTTGAAAATTAGGTTCCAGGGCTTATTTGAGGGCTCAAATGGATTCTAAAAATTATGAAAAATGGTCAATAGCTACTTCTAATACTCCTCAAGCTTGAGGAATCCTGGGTTTGACCAAAATGGAGTTGCAAAAATGAGAAATGATCTTTACAATGGTTTTTTTGTGATAAAAACCACTATTTTATAGGGATTTCTTCTAAAAATTTGTTGTGTGCTACTTGAAGCTCCCTGCATGCTCCCTCTTCTTATGTGTCCACTTCTTTGAAGCATTCCTTTGCCTTGTGCTTGACCTTGAGTGTCAACACAATTCCATATGTCTGTGCATATACTTTTTCTACCAATCATGGTTTATACTTGCTTATGCTACCATCAACATTGTCCTTCACCTTGTAAACCCACTTGCCACTTATGGGTTTCTTTCCTTGCACCAATGGAACCAACTTCATTGTTTCATTTCCATAAAGTGTAGCCATTGCCTCATCGATAGCTTTCTCCCAATGTGGATTTCCAATTGCATCTTCAAAACAAGAAGCTTCAACATCTTCTATTACCTTGTTCATGTAGACACAATGAGGAGCCATGTAACTATCATACATCAATCAGCACTTAATTTTGCATCCTATCATATCTTCTTGGTCATAGGTCACTTCTCCTTGTATTCTCTATCATGAAGAACGAGATAAGGAAGAATGCTCATGCACACACTCTCACACTCAAAGAGGAGCACACTCATAGATTGAGGGAAGGAAGCATTATCTTCTTCTTCTTCTTCTATTATATAGAAGGAATGTACGAGAATGACCTAAACAACAATACAAGAAGTGCAATATATAAAGAATAGTACATAAGGAAAATCCTAATGTTCACAAATGAGTGAGTTGGCAAGAAAAAAATGTGTCATCACTCTCGGTAGATAAATCTAGTAAAGCTCAATGAAGTATCCTTGGCATATAACTCCATGACCATTATACATGTGTGAGAAATGAAAAAGTGATACATGTCATCCTAGATCATCACATGTTGAGCTTGATATCTAAACACGCCCCCTCAAGCTCAATGCCATGTCCTCTAATCCAAGCATCTTTCAAAACTTCTTTAGCTTTGCTGCTCCAAGTGCTTTAGTGAAAATATGAGCAACCTACTCATCTACCCTCACATAAACAAGATCAATATCACTTGCTCATACCTTCTATCTGATGAAGTGATAATATACCTCGATATGCTTTGTTCTAGCATGAAAAACAAGATTTTGTGCTAACTGAATCGTGCTAAGATTATCACAATAGATGATGATCGGCTTTGCACTTCCACAGCTAAATCTGCAAGTAGCATGTCTAACCAAGATGCTTCACATACTGACATTGCACCACCCTTATACTTAGCCTCTATACTCGATAGAGCAACAATGGGTTGTTTTTTGTTGCTCCATGTAATAGTTGCGCTTTCAAGTGAGAATAGAAAGCCAATAGTAGATCTTCTATCTAGAACACTACTAGCCCAATCTGCATTGGTGTATCCATGAACCTACAAATCTACACCAACTTCATAAAACAATGCATAATCCAAAGTAGCACTCACATAACGTAGAGTGTGCCTTAGAGCATCCAAATGTGGCTTCCTAGGAACCTGCATAAATTGACTTTCAAGTCCAATAGTGTAGCTTAGATCAGTCCTTGTAATTGTGAGATATATAGCTTCCCACAATTTTCCTTTACATACTAGCATTTTCCAACACTTCACCTGATGTAGTATCAAACTTCAAATTTTGATCCAATGGCATAGAAATTGGCTTAGAATCATCCATACCATACTTTTGTAGCATACTCAAGGCATATTGCCTTTGAGACATCCATATACCTATTTCTCTATGTATAAACTCAATGCCTAGAAGCAGCACAACACACTAGGATCTTTCATGTGAAATTTGTGCATCAGTAGTTGCCTTACATCTTTAATACTTGCTTCATTGTCACCTCCTACAGTCGAGCCATCAACATAAATAGCCACAATCTTGATGCCATCATCACCCTTCCTTGCATCTAATGAATGATCTACATCACACATAAAAAATCCAATGGTTGTCAAATAATCAACAATCCTTGCATGCCAAGCACAAGGGCCTTGTTTAATTCCATACAAAGCCTTCTACAACTTGGAAACATATTCTGGGTGCTTTGAATCTTTATATCCTTGTGGCTGGTCCATGTACACTTCTTCCTGTAACTCACCATGTAGGAAAGCATTCTTCACATCCATCTGATGCAAAGTCCATCCTTTTGTTGTAGCTAATGCAAAAGTTTCTTGATAGTAGACATTTTATCTATAGGGCTGAATGTTTCCACACAATCAATGCCATAAGTCTATGCATATCCTTTTGCCACGAACCGTGCTTTGTACCTGCTTATGCTACCACCAACATTGTGCTTTACCTTGTAAACCCACTTGCAGCCTATGGATTTCTTTCCTTGCAGCAATGGAACTAGCTTCCATGTATCATTTCCATAAAGTGCATCCATCTCTTAATCCATCGCTTTTTTCCAATCTGCATTTCCAATTGCATCTTCAAAACAAGAGGGTTTAGCATCTTGTATTATCTTTTTCATGTAGGCATAATAACGAGCCATGTTATTGTCATATGTCAATCCTTGCATTGAATTGTCCATCCTTCCATATCTTCTTAGTCTTGGGTCACTTCTCCTTGTATCATTGGCATGTGCCTTTCTTACTCCTAGAGTCTTCAGAGGGAAATCTAAGTTCCTCATTGAGGCTCTTTTCTGAACCACTTGAATGTCCATCAATGTCTTCAAAACCTCTAGATGTTTTACTACCAGCAAGAAGCTTTTCTTTACCATTCTTGGATGTATTTGATGAAAAAGCTAGAATCAAATTTCCATGCAATCTTGCACTCCATGAATTTGAGTTGGAACTATTGCTTGGTGACACATCCGTTCCACTCACAACTTGAGATTTTGCACTTGATTTTTCAGCATTTTCTTTGTCATTTGGTGTAAGATTCAATCCTTCTTTGGCATCTGCATAGAAGCTTGAAATTTCATCAAATACTGCATCTCTACTTACCTTCACCTCTCATGTGAGTGGGTTATAACATTTATATCCCTTTTGCTCAAGGAAGTACTCAATGAAGATACATTTTTCAGCTTTTGGATCAAGATTTGTTCTCAACTCGCCTGGAATATGCAGATATGCAATACAACCAAAAACTTTCATATGTGATAAGTTTGGTTTTTTACCTCTAAACTTCTCTTCAAGTGTAACTTGATGTACAACAATAGTCGAAGTTCTGTTCATGATGCATACAATAGTGTGCACAGCTTCTGCCCAATAACAATGAGAAATATTCTTCTCAGCCATCAAGGCTCTTGCTATTTCTACAATATGTCTATTTTTGTGTTCAACAATGCCATTCTATTGTGGTGTGTACCTTCATGAAAACTGACATTGAATTCCATGAAATTTTATAAAATTGTTGAACTCATTTGACATGTATTCACCTCCTTAATTAGATCGTAATCTCTGAATATATTTCCTTGTCTACTTTTCCACCATAGCCTTAAAACTCTCGAAGTGAGTGAACACCTCGCTCTTCTCTTTCATGAAATATGTTGATATACTTAGGTAGTGATGTGTGTGAACACTCTAGGACCGCTGGGGCACTTTTTTCCCTCTTTAGGAGGTTTTTTTCCCCTGGCTTGTATATAGACCTATTGCCCTAATCGGCTACTTATCTTTGTACATTCTCTAGTAATACATTCAGTATTGTGTGTTTGTGCTCCAAGCTTCTTCTTCTTCCTTGTGCTGTTCACGTGCTTTCGCAGACGTCTATCTCCAACAATTGGTATCAGAGCAGGTCGTCGCTTCTTCTAGGGTGCCGTCGACACTCCTCCGTTTGCAGTCTCAGATTCGCACGAAATTTGGTGAACATACTCAAGGTGTTTCCGAGATCAAAATAGCTTCACTATGTGGTGCCGAAATCGCGATCTGAGCTTGTTTCAGCCTCCGAACACACTATCGCAACACTTGTGCAGGCTATTGCGTCCTTTTGTGCCAAAGGTATATACCAGTTTCTGTTCGTTAGTTTAAGCGTCTCGAAGTCTGCTACAGGTCTAGCAGAACTCGTCTGGGCAGTTCTGTTCAACTTTTTGAGATACAATCAATTTTCTACATCAAGGTATTCTAGTCACCGGCCATGGCTGAAAGCAGTGATGTATTCCGTATGTTGGCTGTTGAGGATAAGTTGGATGGTACCAACTACCCATTATGGGCTTATATGATGCGACATGTACTGGTTGCAAAAGGATTGTGGAACATTGTGCAGGGTGTTGAAATACATCCTGTTACACCTGTAACGACAGGTACTACAAATACAGGTGTTGGAGCTGATGAAGATGGTGTCGAAGATGATATTCCGCAGATTCCTGTTCGTACTGCTGTTTTTGTTGCACCTACTACAGAGCAGATTCGTTGGGATGGCAGAGATGCCCAGGCACATGCATTGATAGCTTTGTCTATCAAACGTGCCATTATTCCTCACATTCGCTGTTGCAGAACATCAACGGATGCTTGGGATACACTTACCACTTTGTACTAGGCTAGGAATGAGGCTCGTGTTGCTTACCTCCGAAAACAGTTGGAGAGTGAGCACATGAATGAAGGTGATTCTATGGATAGTTTTCTTACAAAGATCAAAGACCTGAAGGAACAATTGATTTCTGTTGATGAGGTTATATCAGATAGCTCACTTGTGCAGACCGTTTTGAATGGTCTTCCTGATTCATATCAGAGTTTTGCCTCTACTCTTCGGTTGATGATGAAAGGCAATCCAAATGCCTTGTCATTTGAGGAATTAGTCTCTGTTCTGTTGCAGGAAGATCAGTCTAGGCAGAACAGGTCCATTATGCGTGTTGCAGATCAAGCTTTCCTGGCTAGTCAGAAGGGCAAAGGAAAATGGAGCTCTTCTACTAGTAAGCAGAAATCTGCAAATGCTGCACAATCGAAGAACCAAGATAAAGATGAGAAGAAATCAGAAAAGCAGAAATTGTTCTGCAAGTATTGTAAAGGAAATGATCATATTATAAAGAACTGTCCAAAACTGGCTGCTAAAGAGGCAAAGAAGAAAGAGGTTGGAATGGTTGTTGCAGAGGCCTCTACACCAAAAACAGAGTCTGCAAATCTTGTGCAGGAAGAAGAATGGGCATTTACTACTGTCTGCAGTTTTGACCCATCTTCTCATGATCAGTGCATGTCTGCACTAGACTCAGATGTTTGGTACTTTGACAGTGGGGCGACCAAACATATTACCTCGCAGCGCAGCTTCTTCTCTTCACTCGAGCCTGCCCCTTGTTAAATGTAAAATTGGGTTATGGGTTAAACTGATACCGATTAAGCGTTACTTTATGTTCAATTCAAATGCTTCTCTTTCACTTGGTTCCAAATCTTTAACCGCGATCGTTCTCTTAGCCACGTGGGTTCTTGGGAGTGGTAGGGGTCTGTTAGACAGAGGCCCTGTACTATTTTCCCAACTTTTCACACACTCATAAATACTCCATCACGTCTTAGCTCAGTGGTTGATTCTGACTACTGACAACTATTCGGCATGCGGAACTTAGGACTTATGTACTGAATCTGCTATAGTAATGGAGCAGAGGTCCTGTTCTGGCTTATAACTAATAGAATACTCAACCTCATTAATTGGATACTACTCAATATGCTGCTTCCGTGAGACAGATAGGTATACCGAACAATAATACAACAGACAGCTATAACCGAGAGTACGCAAACTTATCGTATATCGACTCAAGCAACAAGTTCCTACCACAGTTGATTCATCACAAACTTTACCAATGCTTCTGTTCGTGTACAGACCTTTACCGATATAAGTTCTTTCTGAGATCGGAATCCTCCGTGAACGCAGACTATCGTATCGAATCTAGTCACTTAACCGAAAAATACTAAAATGCAAATGATTCACTTCGACCTTACACAGTCTCTCGCAGGATGATAAACCGCACTATTCCGTGACGAAAAAGATCCAGAACCGCATACAACTTATCACCAAACAGATTCACAACACAAGACTACCGAATAGAACTCGGCACGACAGAAGGGGTAGTAGAATAGTTAGATGTGAACAGAACAGAACAGAACTCAATATTCTCATCAATACCTTACACACAATCTCAAACAGGGTGGTCGCAGTTTCCCAAACGGACTCAGTAAAACCGACTGAACAGAATACATACACACTCAAGACTATACTTGCAATTTCCAAACACCTGGACTCGAGTGTACTCAACCCACTCACTACAATACCCAACAGAAGCAGAGGCTCTTCCCAAAACTGCCGGTCTTTACCGCTTTCCTTTGTGCGCTTTAAATAGAAGTCTGCTACAATGTTTCCGCGAATCCACTTTTTACGGCACCTGTCCGGGTTCATTCGTCCTGGTTCGGCGGCCCTCTAACACTGGCACGCACGGTGGACTCGAACCCACAGGTGCATTACTGTCTGCAACATCCTTTTGCACTGCCTGTCGGTCCATGCCAGGGTTTGACTCCCCAATCCTTTCTAACCGCACTTGTTCTAGTGGCGGAACAAGTATAGCCAGCCATCTCCTACGAAAAAGTGTCCAGCTATTTTGAACATGACTATCCAATTGCTGTTTTAATAAATCTATGTCCACATTTGTCATTAATGTGGCATTTAGTTCTACGCCCTCATCTTTTAATATCTGCTTTTCGAACTCTTGCAATACTTGTATCCTTGACTGCAAAATTTCATTTTCGGCTTGCAGGTGAGCATTCAGAGTAGAAAAACTTGACATTTCGGTTTGAATTTGTGTTTGGATAGTTTGCTGCCACTGATTAAAGTCTTGGACACACTTTTTTGCGGTGATCAATTCTGCCATTAGATGCCGGTTGTTACTCTGTAACACCTGTATTAAAGCTTCTTTGTCATCCAATTCTTTTTGCATCTGTGTCATTACTGAATTGGACTTAGTCATCGTGGCCAATAATAACTCGTTTTTGTGTTGAATCGCTTGTTCTTGTTGCCGTAAATATTGAGAAACCTGTTGGAGTTGGTTTTGCATCCTTATGACAACATCGGGTTGGGGGTCGTCCGGTGCTTGCTCTGGACTGGCAGTTGGCAAATTGTCTGCCATTCGTCGTTTAATGGATAGCCGAAACGGCGTCCCTATTGTCTGATTCTGTGCGCTGTTATCTGTGTGAAAGAAAGATGCAGACGATGTGGAGGGTTGAGCTGCTTCCTCAGGCTCTGTGTGGTGTTCAGAATTTATTTGACCATGTTCACCGGGGTAAAAAGGGGGGGACCAGTGTAGCTACTTATCCTTTACAGATTGGACAAAATTAAATATAGCAGCTAAATAAGCTGCTAGTCTGCTGTTGGTGTGGGATCTTCTCTTATCCCCGACAATGATTTGTGCGTAGAGGTGGTTATAGAGCCAATGTGTCCAGCTAACCGGACCTCCTTCTTCGGCATGCAATAGGGGGGAAAAATTTTCTTTCGACATTAAGTCGAATTTTACTAGTAAACAAAGCTTTTCTAAATACCATTTAAATTGTTCTCGTCGGTGATAGGTGGCGTTTTTCAACATGTAATACCGTCGGGGGCCTTCATAGTCGCCAAATTCCTTCTTCAGGTCCTCATTTGAACATTTAAGATATCGGGCACCATCATAGAGTGGTAGTTTAAATACGGCTGAGACGAGCTGGGGCAAAAATCGTACCTGATTGAGAATGAAGCCGCTGGTTTGTCGCATGCTATGTAATTGGTCCTCTGCGTCGTCATTAGCAATCCACTGTTTCCACGGTAATTGGGCAAACTGGAGGAGCCCTATCTTTCGCAGCCAGTCTTCATTTTTTTGCGATTTGATGTCGAGCTCGATTTTGAATTTGGTGGAGAATTTATGCTGAGTCTTTTCTGATGCAGAAGTTACTGCGTCATCTGCTTCATCTTGTAGGGTAGTATCTGTTGTTGTTACCACATGGGTCTGTGTATGGGTGCGCTTTCTGAGTTGCCAACGGAGAATGTCAGATTCCGACATGCTTGGTTAAGGGTTGCTGAGAAGAATATGCTGGAAGTTGCTAACTAGTGCTAAATCTCGAAGAATGCTAATTTAGAAAGCTATACTCTGTAAACGCATTTTATAAACACCGGTGCTTGAACGGCCATTTGCTCTACTGATTGTATGTCAGTAGGACATGACTCTTCCCTTCCTTGATAATATTTGTATCAGAGTAAAAATCATTATGCCACGTGTTATACTGTAGATTGGTGCTAGACTGAACAAGACTTTTCATGTGCGAAAATGTCAGAAAACCAAAAATTGATTATCATATTCATACATTATGAATTTGGATGAACGAATATACTTATTCGTCGATGAGACCTTCGAGATACATACTCCTAGCCGATCTAAATGTTCGAGCTATCTTTTTCTTAAGAGTTTTTAATAGTTGTTTTAGCGTATCAGGCTCTAGAAGCTGTGCATCTATTCTAGCAGAGCTAAGTGTGATTGCTTCGGTGAGTACATTCTCGGCCTGGGTCTGCACAAAAGCTTCCTGTAGATAGAAATCGTTGGATAGTGCGGCGTCCTTGGAAGTCTTCATTTCGTCCAGTTTGGTCTTTAGCTCTGTAATATACTCCTTCTGGTTGCGCAGTTGGTTGTCTTGGCGTTCAAACTGCTGGGTTTGGAAATCAAGAGTTTTCTTAAATGCATCTCGTTCTCTGCGCGTCTTGTCGATATCCTTGAGGTATTGTCCTTCCCGTATCAGCTGGCGTTTTAGGATACTGTTAACTTCATTTGCGCATTCTTCGGCTCGCCGTAACTGTTCTTGGATTTGTTTGGTTTCTTTCTGTTGATCCTGATTCTTCTAGATGGCTTCCTGCAATTGAGTCTTCGTCTCTGCGATCAATTTTTCGAGGGAGGCGTTGATATCTTCTTTTTCGTGGAGGGTGACCTTCAGAGCTCGGATTTCTTCATGCGCGGCGTGTAGGAGTCGATCTTTGGCTGCAAGTTGCTCGAGAGCTGCATCTCGTTGCTCTACTAGGGTCTATTCTGCCGAGAATTTGGCTTGGAGCTCTGCTAACTGCGTCAGGAGCTGATGGTTCTCAATCTTTGTGGCTTCGATTTCTTCCTGGAGGGGGGTGATGTCAGCTTCCAGGACGTCGACCTTGTATTGATATTCGGTCTTCAGGTTGTCCGTGGCTTCCTTAAACTGTATGGGCAGCTGGTGTGATAACTGCATGAGGAACTGCCCCATGGAGGCTAGTTCTGAAAATACGGTGGGTGGTGGTGGTGGTTGACGAGGCTGAGAGGAGGTATCGGTGAGTAGGTTTTGGGAGTTTGGCGGAGAGTAGTTAGGGGAGGAAGAGGAGGAGGGTGTAGGTTCAGGACCGGGTCGGCGGGATGGTTCCGGTGGGATGTTGGGGTTGACAGGTGGGGTAGGCAGAACAGAGTCAGTCGTAGTTACCTTTGCAACGGTCTGTTGTTCGGCTTCTGTATGATTGATGGCCGCAATAAGTTCATCCAGTGCTTTTGTGGCGGTTTCTGGTTCATCCTGCTGATGCTCGGATTCCTTTTCGGTGGACAGTATCTCTGTATCTGCTTGGTTTTGCTGGTCTTGTTGCTCTGTCGAAGTGTCGTTGTGTATTGAAGTGGCGGTGTCGTGGTAAGTTTCTTCTTGCTTATCTTCTTCGGCGTCGTGTTTCTTTCCGGCGGATCCTTGGACTTCACTTTCTGAAGAGCTGATCCTGATTCGCTTCGTGCGGAAGAGTTGATTGATCTCTTCGTCGTCTTCTTCAGTTTCCTCGAGTGGTTGTGCTGATTCTTCATGCCTAAGTGCTGGGCCTGTGGGTGGGGGTTGTGCATCGAGAATGGTTGGGAAGAGGAAGGAGATGATGTGGGGAAGGCGAGAGCGAGGAGAGCTGCCCTTCTGGAGTTGTTTTACTATAGCGACGGATTCCTTATGGATTCGTTGGAAAAAATAAGAGGCAAAGTTGACAGGTTCGCGGGTGGCTAACTCTAGGGCGGAATAGAAGGGGCGAGAGATGCCGTAGGTTCGTTTTTGCAGGTTGAGGATTGCTACAAGAAACTGTAGGGCAGATCGTTCAGGTTCTGGGCGGCAGAGAATGGCATATTCGTTTGATGAGGAGCGGGGAAAGAGTTCGGTCATGCGAGCGACAGGGATGCTAGGACCATTTTCGCGTCCTTGCGGGGTGAGGCGGTAGGCTGCAGAGAAGGCTTGGAAGGTGATGACGGTTCTATATGGAAGGGAAGGAAAGACCCACTGTCGTTCGGTGATGGGGAATTGGGCGATGGCGTGGATGATTTGTGCGGAGAAGGGATGGGCTTCCACTGAGTGCCAGGGCAACTCAGCGAAGTTGGACAATCCTCTGCAGCGCAGGTATTCGCCAATGTCTGTCGGGATACCATCACGGAAAGCAGCATAGTTGGCTAGCGCTTCCATGGTGTTTACAAGCACACTTACAGGTAACACAGAAGACAAGGATAATATGTATAGGCTCGAGAACACAATAGTGTTTAGGCGCAACCGAGGGGGTTAAATAAGGAGAACACGGTGGGAGGGGGAAGGGGGGTGCGTATCATTGTGCGGTGCGGGAAAGGTACTGTTTGCATGCTGGCGTGTGTGCTTGAGTGACCGGTAGGGAGAGGCGGCTGGTAACATAAAGATTCGTACAAAACACAACTAAAAAGGGAGAAAAAGAAAAACGCAAAAATTTATACAAAACGCGGTTCGCCACCGAATAATTTAATGCGTACTAGTAGTGGGATAATACGACCGCAGCTTCGACCCATTGATTACCTTTGGAAGTGGATTTCCGGTCAACGTAGTCAACCGAAAAGTTGCCGGACCGATTTGTTCTGAGATCTTGAAAGGGCCGAACCATCGTAGTTTGAATTTTCCTACTTCTCTATCTGATTTCGCGTTATAGAAGAGTACAAGCTGGCCTACCGAAAAGATTGGAGTCTTCAAATATCGATCGTGTGTCTTGGCTTGCCTTAGTTGTACTTCGCGCATAGTTAAAAAACTGAGCCATCGGTGCTCATCAAGTTCTCTGAGTGCGTCCATTCTTGCTGTTAGTGAATATTCTGGTAGCATTTTCTGAGTGATTGCTACACGCAGACTTGGGATGACTAATTCCATGGGTGCTATTGCTTCTAAACCATAAGCTAGTTTGAAAGGTGTCAAGCCTGTTGTTACCTTATATGTAGTCCGGTTAGCCCATAATACTGCAGGTAGTAGTTGATCCCATCTTTCCGGTGCTTCCATGATCAATTTCCGGAGGATATTCAAAAGTGATTTGTTTGTACTTTCGGCCAATCCATTGGCAGGTGGATAATAAGGAGAGCTAAAATTATGTGTGACCTGTAATGATTGTGTAAGAGCCTTCATTAGATTGTTCACAAAGTGAGTGCCTTGATCTGAGACAATTTCTAGGGGTAAGCCAAATCGTGGGAAGACATCAGTGAGTAGACATTTTGCTACCGTAACCGCTGTAGCAGATCTTAAAGCCCATGCTTCTGCCCATCTTGTTGCATAGTCTGTACAGGTTAGTATGTATCTGTTGTTGCTGAAAACTGCTGGGGGTGTAATTGGACCGATAAAATCTAATCCCCATTTCTGAAATGGTTCGAGTGGTAAGTTGGGTTGCAGAGGAAAAAGATGCCTTTGCAAAGGCTGACCAGTTCTTTGACAAGTATCACATTGTTTAACAAACTGTGCGACATCTCTGTACATCGTTGGCCACCAGAGACCTCCTTGCAGAATTTTCCGGTGAGTTAAGTCTACTGCAAAATGGCCACCAGAAGGAATTGAGTGCGCCAAAGTGATAACTGAATTAACCTCATGAGGTGGAATACAGCGAAGTAAGATTCCGGTATGATCTGTATAATATAGTTCTCCTGCTATTAGCCGGAATCGACGGCTAAAGACTGCCAATTTCCTTCGAACTGCCTTGGTCGTCTCAGATGGGAAGCATCCTTCGGTGAGAAAAGTTAGAATCTGATCATAGTATGTAGATGGTGCTTGTGGGTGGGCCATCTCATCGGATAGTAGTTCAGCATTATAAATCGCAGGAGTCGTGTCATCTATGCCCAGCGGAGCTTCACCGGAATCCAGGCGAGATAAGAAATCTGCTAGGGCATGTGCATTTCCGGGTCGATGAATGACGTCATAGTCGAATTCTTGTAAAAGTAGCACCCATCGTGCTAATCGTCCACCTAAATGCTGCTGTCTTACTAGATAAACAAGGGCAGCATGATCCACATGAAAGGTAAATTTCCGGCCTAATAAATAATGTCTGAACTTTTTGATTGAGTAAATCAATCCTAGGCATTCTCTTTCAGTAGTAGAGTAATTCTTTTCTGCCGGTGCAAGCCTTCTACTGGCGTAATAAACAGGGCGAAACCACTTATCTGTTTGCTGCATCAGAATACTGCCAATTGCAATATCTGAAGCGTCGACAAAAACATGGAACGGATTGTCCCAGTCCGGTGGTTGTAAAATTGGAGCTTGTGTCAAGAGATACTTGAGCCAATCAAATGTAGTTTGGCATTCTTCAGTCCATTCAAACTGTCGGGGAGTTTTTGTGATTAGCCTGTTTAATGGTACTGCTAGGTGGGCAAGCCATCGTAAGTGTCTGCCATGCCACCGTATTTGACCCATAAAACGCATTACTTCTTTTGGAGTTGCTGGTACCGGGGCTTCTAATATTGCCGAAATTTTATCTGGGTCTACTCGGATACCTTGAGCAGATACAATATGCCCAAGTAGTTTGCCACATGAAACCGCAAACATGGATTTGTTTGGATTAAGACAGAGTCTATATTCTCTACATTTCTGAAAACAACATCGTAAATGACTTAAATGTGCTATCATCTTCCCAAAAATCGAGAAGTCGTCAAGATATACTTGCATGAATGAAGTAAGATAAGGAGAAAATATCTCCTGCATACATCGCTGAAATGTGCTTGGTGCATTTCTTAATCCGAACCACATTACGGTGCAGGCGAAGACACCCCAATTGGTAATGAAAGCAGTTTTTGGTATATCTTCTTCAGCCATTCTAACCTGATTGTAACCGCTGTATCCGTCTAAGAATGAATACATTTCGTGGCCTGCTACCCTATCAAGCATGGTATCCAAAAAAGGGATCGGGAAAGGATCTGGTACTGTTGCTGCGTTCAATTTCCGGTAATCTACACAGATTCGTAGTTGCTTATTTTTCTTTGGCACTATCACAATTGGTGAAATCCATTCAGCATGTTCTACTGGTACGATGAATCCTACTTTTAACAATCTGTCAAGTTCGTCTTTTACCTGAGAGGCATAATTGGGATTCATCCGATAGCTGGGCTGCCTATTTGGTTTAGCTTCAGGCTTCAGCATGACTCTGTGCTGATATATGCGCGGATCTAATCCTTTCATATCTTTGTAATCCCATGCAAAGACGTCTGAGAATTCGCGAAGGAGCTGAATCAAATTAGTCTGAAAGATTTCCGGTAAGTTTTGCTTTATTTTTACAGGTCGAGGATTATCCTTGTCTCCCAGATTGTACGTGATCAACTGGTCTTCAGGGACATAAAATTGTTGTGGGTTCTCTGTATCCTCTGTTGGCTTGAATAATGATTGTAATTCAGTATCTGCTTGGTCAGACTGTTCGGTGATAGCTACTACTGCACAAACTGAAGTGTTCCAGTTATTAATGACAGACTGTAGATCAACAGTTCCTAGAGACATTAAATCGGCGTTATTTTTCAGAAATCGCTCTTCTTCATCATCTGATAGTCCATCTAACATATGAACTGGTTCAGCGAGATAAGGTCTGGCGTGAAGTTCGCAGGGTTGTATAGCATCTAGTTTTACTACATATTTACGATTGGCATCCTTGAAGGTGAGCTCTTGCGCAGACCAGTCCTGTATTACCTTTGCATGCTTCAGCCAAGGTCGGCCGAAAAGAAGGTTGTAATCCAAGGTGGATTCGGGTAGATCTAGTATAACAAAAGTCATTTTGAAAGTCGTACCTTGTAGAGTAATGGGTACATTCCGTACAAGTCCTACGGGATGGACTCTAGATTGATCAGCCATTCTGACGAAGAATTGAACTGGTTCGATTTCGGTCCCGCCTAGCTTTTTACATAATGCTGCGGTTGCAATGTTTACGCCGGAGCCTCCGTCAATTAATACCTGCGTGATCTTCTGATTCTTATACCATACTGTAATCAAGGGCACTGCATGATCAACCGTAGAATCAGATTCTGGTTGAACTGCAGCGGTTGCTGGAATGCAAGAGGGTGCCGGGTTGAAATGTTGTTGGAACTGTTGCCGGATTCCAGGTACTAACGTCAAAAGTTGGCCGAGAGGTAAGGTGATAGATGCCTTGGATAAAATTTCCCAGGCCTGTTGAGATTGGTTATCCTGCTCTTTTGAACTTGAAGTTTCTGCTGCTGCTGAAGTATCTGCTGTTATGTCTTCTGCCGATGGTTGTTCTACTGCTGCTTCTTTTTGTTGCATTCCTTCCTTTGCTGCCGAGGTTTGAGTCACCGGAATGGGTTCTGGGAACACTGGAGGTTCTGTGGCGGTCCAGTGACTAGCCTTGTTATACATCCTATGTTGTTCTTGTATCCCTGGTTCAAATACTTCTACTGCTGGCTGCAGTTGTTTACCTGATCGGGTCTGGACTGTAGCAGTTTGCGTTTCTACCGGAGTAATTTGTACCATGTTGGCCATTGGGTTTTGCCGCTCCTTCTTCCTCTGATCATACTCAGCTGCGTCTTTGCAATATCTTCTAATGTGTCCGAATTCACCACAAAAATGACAGCGTGGTGGTGGTAAATTAGGGTTTTCCGGTGGTGGTCCGTTCTGCCATCGGTTGGCATTATAATTGTTGTTTCTTTGTCCTCGGTAGTTCCGATATCCCTGTGGTTGATTGTTTCTCCGTTGCGGAGGTACATAGTGATTTGCTGCCTGTCCATGTTCTTGAATAACAGCATTGACTGTTGCTGTTCCCTGTATTCTAGCATTGTAGATACAATTTCCGGTGGAGTGTCCGGCAGTGTTGCAGATAGCACAGAATGTTTGATTTAGCGCACAGTTAGCACTTGTATGTCTTGAATTTTTGCACGTGGTGCAGTATACTTGCCTTGTTATATCTTCAGTCATATTTTTGTTTGTCCTTAACCATTCCAAGTCTTCTGAAAATCCACCAACCTTGGATTCCAGTTGCAAAGCCATGGCGATGACTGCATCTAATGTCATTGCTCCGACACATCTGATAATCATGATCTGCTTCAATTGCGGGTTTAAGCCATTGATAAACCACTGAGTGATGACGTCATCAGGTAGATTAGCATGTGCCTGTGGTATCTGCCGTAAATGTGTTCTGAAGAGAGTAGCGTATTCCTGGACAGTCTGATTTGCCTTTTGTCGGTTGTTCTGTAGATAATCAAAGATTTCAGCAGGATTCTTCTTTAATCTGAATCGTTGTAGAAAGGCATCCCGTACTGCATCATAGGTACCGAAATGATTAATGTCGTATTCCGTAAGCCATCTAGCCGCTTCATTGACCAACGTAGATTGAAAAACAATGGCTTTGTATGCCTGATCCGGTGGATGGTTGAGGACTGCATAACTGATCTCGAAAGTGCGTACGTGAGCATCCGGGTCATCTCCTGGGAATCCACCAAATTTCGTGTAGGTTACTCCTGTTGGAGGGAGCCTCGATTGACCTAACTGTTGTTGTTGTTGTTGTCCGTTCATCGTGGGTGTCTCCGGTCTTGTATCTTGAGGTTGATTAGTTGAACTATCAGAACCTGGCTCGCCGGACAGCGTGCCTTTCGGTGTGCTGTTTTTGCGCAAGATACTTCGGATCTCTGCTTCGAATAAGTCTCCTTCCTTTTGGATATCTAATATCCGAAATCTTTCTTCCAGACACGTGGGTCTGGCTGAGGATTCTGCAACAAATGCTAATCCTTGACCGCCAGTTGGTGTTTCTATCACCGGAATATCACCGGAATGAGCTAACAGTCTCCCAGACTGTAGCGGTTTTTCGCTATTACTGATTTCTTTTCCTAGAGTTTGTCTAATCTCCAGTGGTGCCTTGATAGATTCTAGAACTATTGTACTTTGGTTAGGCTGGGTCGAAGTGACACCAGTATGTACCAAAGGCGTTGATCGTTCCACCGGAATATGACCGGAATTAATTCTAGCGTCCTTAACTTGCTCGATCACTGAGTCCGGTCGCGTTATACCTTCTTCTCCTAGAGTTGTTTTTTGTACTTTTCTTGTTCCCGTCGTCTGGGTCCTAGGATACGTTTCACCAGACCGAGTAACCGGCATGTGTCATTGCCCAGTAATATTATCTGAGCAATTTGCAACAATCTGGGTCTGTTGCTACTGTCAGTAAATCAAATATTACTGGATATTTGCTTCTTACAAACCGCTTAGCACTCTAATGCCACTTTCTCACAAGTAACTCGTATTTAAATACTACTTTACCGTAGAGATTGTTAAACAGTTGCCACTTTCCCACAGACGGCACCAAATGTTAAATGTAAAATTGGGTTATGGGTTAAACTGATACCGATTAAGCGTTACTTTATGTTCAATTCAAATGCTTCTCTTTCACTTGGTTCCAGATCTTTAACCGCGATCGTTCTCTTAGCCACGTGGGTTCTTGGGAGTGGTAGGGGTCTGTTAGACAGAGGCCCTGTACTATTTTCCCAACTTTTCACACACTCATAAATACTCCATCACGTCTTAGCTCAGTGGTTGATTCTGACTACTGACAACTATTCGGCATGCGGAACTTAGGACTTCTGTACTGAATCTGCTATAGTAATGGAGCAGAGGTCCTGTTCTGGCTTATAACTAATAGAATACTCAACCTCATTAATTGGATACTACTCAATATGCTGCTTCCGTGAGACAGATAGGTATACCGAACAATAATACAACAGACAGCTATAACCGAGAGTACGCAAACTTATCGTATATTGACTCAAGCAACAAGTTCCTACCACAGTTGATTCATCACAAACTTTACCAATGCTTCTATTCGTGTACAGACCTTTACCGATATAAGTTCTTTCTGAGATCGGAATCCTCCGTGAACGCAAACTATCGTATCGAATCTGGTCACTTAACCGAAAAATACTAAAATGCAAATGATTCACTTCGACCTTACACAGTCTCTCGCAGGATGATAAACCGCACTATTCCGTGACGAAAAAGATCCAGAACCGCATACAACTTATCACCAAACAGATTCACAACACAAGACTACCGAATAGAACTCGGCACGACAGAAGGGGTAGTAGAATAGTTAGATGTGAACAGAACAGAACAGAACTCAATATTCTCATCAATACCTTACACACAATCTCAAACAGGGTGCTCGCAGTTTCCCAAACGGACTCAGTAAAACCGACTGAACAGAATACATACACACTCAAGACTATACTTGCAATTTCCAAACACCTCGACTCGAGTCGTACTCAACCCACTCACTACAATACCCAACAGAAGCAGAGGCTCTTCCCAAAACTGCCGGTCTTTACCGCTTTCCTTTGTGCGCTTTAAATAGAAGTCTGCTACAATGTTTCTGCGAATCCACTTTTTACGGCACCTGTCTGGGTTCATTCGTCCTGGTTCGGCGGCCCTCTAACACCCTACAGGGAATACTATCACATGCACCAATAACTCCTCTTATCCTGTTATGGGAGTTGGTAAGATCATTTTGACTACTGCTGATGGTAGTTCTTTCACTTTGTTAGATGCTTTATTTGTGCCAGGGATAAAAAAGAACCTGTTATCAGTTTCTGCATTAGCCAAGATTGGCTTGGTTGTGAAATTCGTTGATGACAGGTGTACAGTCCATGATCTCTCAAATGGCGATGTGATTATTGCTTCTGGTATTTTATGTCGTGGGCTGTATAAGCTCATACACTATGAAAGATCTGTGAATGATTCGGCATGTGTAGTTCATGATTCTCAGGCTATGTTAGATGCAAAGCTTTGGCATGCATGCTTTGGTCATCTGAATTTTGCTAGTTTGCTACGCCTGCAGAAATCTGAAATGGTATCCTCTTTGCCCAAACTTCAGGCACCTGGAAAACATGTTTGTGAAGGCTGTATTTTGGGCAAAATGCAGCGTTCTTCCTTTCCAAAAGATGGTTCAATTCGGGCTACGCAGAAACTGCAGCTTGTACATAGTGATGTCTGTGGTCCTATGCAAACACCCTCTTTTGGAAATTACCTTTACTTCGTGACTTTCATTGATGATTTTTCCAGGCATGCATGGGTATATCCACTCAAAGCAAAGTCCAAAGTGTTCATGTGCTTCAAACAATTTTTGGTTTTGGCTGAAAATCTGTCAGCATGTAAAATGGGCACCCTCCGTTCTGATCGAGGGGGGGAATATATGTCTTCAGATTTTAATGCATTTTTGGCTGAACGTGGGATAAAACACTAGTGTACAGTGCTGTATACACCTCAACAGAATGGAGTTGCTGAACAAAAGAACAGGTCACTCATGGAGATGGCGAGATGCATGGTCAAAAGTCAGGCTTTACCACATAGTTTCTGGCTTGAGGCTGTCATGTGTGCAGCATATGTACTGAACAGGTGTCCCACTAAAGCGTTGCAGTCTATCACTCCATATGAGGCTTGGCATGACCGCAAGCCATCTGTTGCTCATCTGCGTGTTTTTGGTTGTTTGGCATATGCATTAGTGCCTGAACAACATCGCAGAAAATTGGATGATAAGGTAGTAAAATGTATTTTTGTTGGGTATAGTTCTGAAAGTAAAGGCTATCGTCTGTATCATCCACAAACTAAACTCATTCTGGTTAGCCGTGATGTTGTCTTTGTGGAAGATGCTATTCAGCCATTGCTTTCATGTATTAAGGAGACATCTGTTAGCTCCAAAGACATGTATGATACTTTGACGCCTCTTTTTACAGGTGGACAGGCTAGTATTGGTCCTAATGAGGCAACTTCTCAACCTTTGCAGGTTTCATATGATGATGCAGATCATTCCATTTGTGATGCAGATTTACATGATGCACTTGTTGATGAGAGAGCTGATATTGAGCAGGCAAAAACTATGCCAAAATGGCTGGTGTAGACTTTGCGTGACAGCAAATTAGATGCACCTTTGTCATATCGTACTCGTTCAGGCTCTCATAGTGCCTCCTTTGCATCAGATTGCTATGCTATGGCTGCATCTAGTCTCTGTGATGAGAATGAGCCTGTTTCGATGAAGCACAAAATTTAGAAAATTGGATGGCTGCTATGCAATCTGAATATGATGCTATAATGAAGAATGGTACATGGTCTTTATGTGACTTGCCTCCTGGCAAGAAGGCCATTGGCACTAAGTGGGTATACAAGCTGAAGCGTAAACCTGATGGTACAGTTGATAGGTATAAGGCTAGGCTTGTTGCAAAGGGTTATGCACAGGAAAGAGGCATTGATTTTGATGAGACCTTTGCACCTACATGCCGTATGACTACTGTTCGGAGCATTTGTGCACTTGCAGCCCATCATGGTTGGAATGTACATCAGTTGGACATTAAAACAGCATTTCTGAATGGTGACTTGCATGAAGAAGTGTATGTTTTTCAGCCCCGTGGCTTTGTGCAGAAAGGGCATGAAAACCAGGTTTGCAGGTTAAAGAAGGCATTATATGGTTTAAAGCAAGCACCACGTGCTTGGTATGAGAAGATACATGCCTATCTGATTGCACATGGTTTTGAGAACAGTCCAACTGAAAGCACCTTATATGTTAAACGTGCTAATGATGTGCTTCTGATCATTGTTGTCTATGTTGATGACATGCTGCTCACTGGTCCTATTGAGACACATATTGCTGATTTTAAGGCTGATTTGCATGCCTCATTTGAGATGTCTGATTTGGGGCATTTGCATCACTATTTGGGCATTCAGTTTATGCACGTTGATGGTGGAATGGCTTTGTGTCAAACGAAATATATTGACACATTATTGCAGCGTTTTGGCCTTGAAGACTGTAAGCCTATTGCCACTCCTATGGAGACAGGTTTACGATTGAGTCTTCATGATGCTAGAGATGCATTTGATGCTGTTCTCTATCAGCAGGCTGTTGGATGCTTGATTTACTTATGCATTACTCGGCCAGATATTCAGCTTGTTGTCTCACAGATGAGCAGGTTTATGCATTGCCCAGGAGTCACGCATTGGAAAGCGGTTAAGCGCATCTTTCGCTACTTGAGTGGTACTCGGCTACTTGGGTTGTTTTATCCCAAGGGGGGATCACTACCGCCAGATTTGCATGCTTTTTCTGACTCAGATTGGGCTGGTTGCTATGACACTTGTGTGTCCACCAGTGGTTTATGCTTCATGCTTGGTAGCTCATGTATATCTTGGTTGAGCAAGAAGCAGCCTACTGTGGCCACTTCCAGTTGTGAGGCTGAGTATAGGGCAGCTTTCACAGCGATTGTTGAGTGTGTGTGGCTCAGACGCCTTATGGCTAATTTGGGTGTTGTCCAGTCTTTTGCCACCACCATCTTCACTGACAGCCAGAGCGCATTGGCAGTTGCGAGGAACCCTGTGTTCCATGCTCGCACTAAGCACATTGAGGTGCATTATCACTATGTCAGGGAGAGGTTCTCTGCTGGGGAGATTAGCTTGGCATATGTGCCCACGCAGGAGAACATTGCAGACCTTTTCACAAAGGCTCTGCCTAGGGAGAAGTTTGAAGCTTTCCGCAAAGCTTTGGGCTTACTTCCTTTTGTGGAGTGATTTCCACATAGCTTGGCACTTCCTTATACATGAGTGCCAGCTCCTTGTTCACCGCATCACTCCCAGGGGGGATTTGTTGATATATTTAGGTAGTGATGTGTGTGAACACTCTAGGACCGCCGGGGCACTTTTTTCCCTCTTTAGGAGGTTTTTTTCCCGCAGCTTGTATATATGCCTATTGCCCTAATGGGCTACTTATCTTTGTACATTCTCTAGTAATACATTCAGTATTGTGTGTTTGTGCTCCAAGCTTCTTCTTCTTCCTTGTGTTGTTCGCGTGCTTCCGCAGACGTCTATCTCCAACAAAATATACCCATAATTTTAGTGTATGTTTATCAATGAAAGTAACATAAAACCTACAACCACCCATAGATGTGGTCTTTCGAGGACCCCAAAATCTATAGGTACTATTTCGAGTAGATTCTCACTAACATGCTTCTCATGCGAAAATGATGAGCTTGATTGTTTACCAAATTGACATGCTACACATACCGTTTTCGTTTTTGCAACTTTGAAATTCAGTATTCCATTGATAATCTCCTTTGACTACATCAATGTTAGCCTCTACAAGTTTGCATGTCCAATTCATTTGTGCTAGATCTCCATATCGGCAATTACTCCTACACCTTTTGCAAACATATCTACATTCATTTTAGGAATTTTCACATTTAAGGTGAACATCCTACCCACTTTGTTTTCTTTGGAAATCAATCATCCATCCTATTTATACTCTTCTACACATAACCCATCGGCATTGAATCTGACTTGTAATCCCTCCTCAACCATTTGTCCAATAGAAACTAGATTCTTTGTTATATTTGGAACCTGCAACACATCAACAAGATGTTTTACCTTCCCCTCCTCCATAGACAGTGCTATGTTTCCTATGTGCTCGATAGGGTGTGATGTGTCATCATGTGTTTCAACATATCCAAGAACTAGCAATTTTTGCAAAGTACTAAACCATTCCGCATGACTGGTCATGTGATTTGAAGCGCCTGAATCAGCATACCTAACATTATCATTTGATTTTGAAACATCAATAGATATCCTATTTATTATATGATGTTGAACCATGAACAACTTCTCAGAATCATGTGCACTTGAGTTGTTTTGTTGCCTTCTGTTATTTTGATTCCTCAACAAGGAATAACATTCAAAATGTCTAGATTTATTATAACTCTAGCATTCTTTAATGTCTTTACCTGAATCATTTCTTTGGAAGTTTTTGTCGCCTCTTTGGCCCCCCTGCCTCAAAACTGTTCTTTACCTCCTTCATGATTCTGATGTTGACCTTACTCTTACTTACTATTTCCTCTTCCACTTCAGAAACATCTACCTCTACCTCTTTCTCTACCAAAGTAGAATACCTACTTAGAACTAGATTTCCCTTAGGAGTTTGAGTTCTCACTAAGATTTGTTTCTTCAATAATCAACATGGATACAAGATCAACAAAATTTAGAATATTTTCCCTAGTATGTATAGAAGTTCTAAACTGCTTATATGAAGCTCCTAAACCACAAAGGCACACTTCCAACTTATCATCATCATCATCATCTACATTCACACAAATAGATGCAAGTGACTCACATATGCTTTTGATTTTCAAGGTGGAGTCACTTACCGACATGCTCTTTTTCTCAAGTGTATGCAGCTTGTTCTTGAGTTGCAATTTATCTATCTTTGTATTCCTCTCATACAATGTGACCAAACTATTCCAAGCCTCTTTGAGAGTCTAGGCATCTTATATGTGCCCAATCATGCTATCATGTATGCTAACAAATGGCCAATTCATTACCTTTCATGCTCCTTGATTCCATTCTTCATACACTCTTAACTAGTCTGGAGTCCGATTCCTCTCTGGTAACTATGGAGCATTTTTGTTCTCTCCTTGGATCTACTTCCAGTAGCCTTTTCCCATCAAGAAATTCATTGTCCTGAATCTCCAAGCATGGAAGTTGTTCTTCTCTAGCTTATTTCTCATAAGCTGACTCATTCCATTTGTGTCTTCCATTTCTACAATAGTTCACAATATTGCGAACCACTACAAGTAGCACTTTTGCTTGAGTAGTGTCGCATTATGATGTGAGAGTTTGATCTTAGAATAACACAGTTTTCTAGTATCAATAATACACAAAATCACTTGAAATTTTGGATCTGGAATATATAAGTGTTGCCGAACAGGTTGCAAGTTATAGTTTTGCAATTTAGCCTTGTTTTTCTATGGCCCCCACCTTCCTGGCTTGAAATGGAGGTTGAGATGGCTCCAAAATAGAAATCTCACAAAAACGAGTGACCCTAAAGTGTTAACTCACGAAAATATTTTGAGGCCTTCTATCTTCATGCCAATTTTCATAGCAATCTGAGGTCTTCTGTAACTCATGCTTTCTCCATGCATTCCTACATTGTCTTCATTTTTGGCCTTCTCCACAAGCTCTCTACAACCACACTAGCTCTGATTCCATGTCACGAGGAAGGAGATAAGGAAGAAAGCTCACACACATGCTCTCACACTCAAAGAGGAGCACACGCACATATTGAGGCAAGGACAAAGTTTCTTCTTCTTCTTCTTCTTCTTCTTCTATTACATTAAATGGAATATACAAGAATGACCTAAACAACAATACAACAAGTGCAATATATAAAGAATAGTACATAGGGAAAATCCAAATGTCCACAAATTAGTGAGATGTCAAGAAACAAATGTGCCATCACTCTTAGTAGATAAATCTAGTAATGCTCAATGAAGTATCCCTGACATATACTGGCATGACCACTATACATGTCAGAGAAATGAAATAGTAATACGTGTCATCGTGGATCATCACATGTTGAGCTTGATATCTCAACATCGTCTTTATGTGCCTTTCTTACTCTTGGAGTCTTCATAGAGGGAAATCCAAGTTCCTTGTCAAGACTCTTTTTTGAACGGCTTGAATCTCCATCAATATCTTCAAAACCTATAGAAAGCTTTTATGTACCTTTCTTGGATGTAGTGGATGAATTTGGTGGACTCAAAGTTCCACACAATCTTCCAGCCCATGTACTTGAGTTGGAGCTATTGCTTGGTGACATATCTATTCCACTCAAAACTTGAGATTTAGCACTTGATTTTTAAGCATTTCATTTATCATTTGACTCTACATTAATTCCTTCTTTGGCATCTACATAGAAGCTAGAAATTTTATCAAACACCACATCTATGCTTATCTTTACCTATCATGTGAGCGGGTTGTAGCATCCATATCCCTTTTGCTCAAGGGAGTACCCAATGAAGATACATTTTTTTGTTTTTGGATCAAGCTTTGTCCTGAACTCATCTAGAACATGTACATATGCAATACAACCAAAAGCTTTCATATGTGATAAGTTTGGCTTTTAACATGTAAACTGCTCTTAATGTGTAACTTGATGTACATCAAAAGTTGGAGTTTTATTCATGGTGTATACAGTAATGTGCACAACTTTTGCCCAATAACAATGTGGCATATCTTTCTCAGCCATCAAGACTCTTGCCATTTTTGCAACATGTCTATTTTTTGTTTAATAACGCCATTCTCTTGTGGTGTGTACTTGCATGAAAAGTTTTGTCAAATACCATGACTTTTTAGAAATCAACCAAACTCATTTGACATGCATTCACCTCCTCCATCAAATCTTAATGTCTGAATATACTTCCCTGTCTACTTTTCCACCATATCCTTGAAATTTTGAAAGTGAGTAAACATCTCACTCTTCTCTTTCATGAAGTAAACCCATACTTTTTGCATATGTTCATCAATGAAAGTGACATAAACCCTACATCCTCTCATATATGTGGTCTTTGTAGGACCCCAAATATTTGTTTGTATTATTTCTAGCACATTCTCACTAACATGATTGTCATGTAGAAATGATGCCCTTGATTGTTTACCAAGTTGACATGATGCGCATACCTTCTGCATTTTTGTAGCCTTGAACTTTGGTAGTGCATTGAAAAGCTCCTTTGACTACATCAATTTCAGCCTCTACAAATTTGCATGTCCAATTCGCTTGTGCCACTCTCTATATCAGCAATAACACCTACACCTTTTGCAAACATGACTGCATTCATTTCAAGATTTTTCACATTTAAGGTGAACATCCTAGCCACTTTTCTTCCTTTAGTGATTAATCTTCCATCATGTTTGTACTCTTCTAAATATTACCCATCAGCATTGAACCTGACTTGTAATCCCTAGTCAACAATTTGTCCCACAAAAACTAGATTCTTTGTTATACTTGGAACATGCAATACATCAACAAGATGTTTTACCGTCCCATCCTCCATAGATTGTGACATGTTTCCTGTATGGTTGATAGGATGTGTTGGGTCATCAACTATTTCAACATATCGAGGAACTAAAAATTTTTGCAAGCTACCAAGCCATTTTGCATGTTTGGTCATGTGATTTGAAGCTCCTGAATCAACCATTTGATTTCAAAATGTCAATAGACATCGTATTCATCATATGATGTTGGACCATGAACAACTTCTTAGAATGATCTGCACTTATGAATGCATAGTTGTTTTACTGCCTTTTATTATCTTGATTCTTCAACCTGAATCACATTCAAAGTGTCCAAGTTTACCACAATTCGAGCATATTTTACTATCATTACCTATATCATTTCTTTGGAAAATTTTATGGCCTTTTTGGCCCCCCCACCTCAAAACTATCCTCTACCTCTTGCATGATTCTGTTGTTGACCTTGATCTTGGTTATAATTTCCTCTTCCACTTCGGAAGCCTCTACCTCTACCTCTTCCTCTAGTTGTGAAGAATACGTGCTCAAAACTAGGTTTTCCTTGGGATTTTAATTCTTCTCTAAGATTCTTTTCTTGAATAATCAACACGGACACCAAATCAACAAAATTCAGAATATTTTCCCTAGTCTAAATAGAAGTTCTGAACTGCATCTATGTAGCTCCTAAACCATAGAGGCACACTTCCACCTTATCAGCATCTTCTACATTCACACCAATAGATGCAATTGATTTTCACGATGTAGCCACTTACCTTCATGCCCTTTTTCTCCAATGTATGCAGCTCATTCTTGAGTTGCAATTTTCGTGCCTTTGTATTGATCTCACACAACGTGGCCAAACTATTCCAATCTTCCTTTGGTTTTTTGACATCTTGCATGTGCCCAATCATGCTAACTTGTATGCTAAGACATAGCCAACACATTACCTTTCGTGCTCCTTGATTCCATTCTTCATTTGCTCTTAGTTGGTCTGCAGTCTGATTCCTCTCTCGTAATTGTGGAGCACTTTCGTTCTCTCCTTTGATGTACTTCCAATAGTCTTTTCCCATCAAGAAATTCATCATTCTGAATCTCCAAGCATGAAAGTTTTACTTGTCTAGCTGCTCAGTCAAAAGCTGACTTATTCCATCAGCACTTGCCCTTTCTACAACAATTCCCAACACTACAAAAACACTAGAAGCAATACCTCTTTTAAATATTGTCACACTGTGGTGTGATAGTTCAATCTCAGAAAAATACAATTTTTGTGTATCAATAGTACACTAAATTGCTTGAAATTTTGGATCAAGAATACTTGAGTGTTGCCGAAGAGAATGCATGTTACAATTTTGCAAACTGACTTGGTTTTCTTGTGGGCCCCACCTTGTGGGCTCCAAATGGATTTCAAGATGGCTCCAAAATAGAAATCTAAGCAAAACAAGTAACCCTAAAGGGTTAACTCTCCAAAATATTTTGATGCCTTCTATCTTCACACTAAATTTTGTAGCAATCTAAGGTCGTCTGTGAGTCACGCTTTCTCCATGCCTTCTCGCATACTCTTCAGTATCGGCCTTCTCCACAAGCTCTCTACAGCCACTATGGCTGTGATACCATGTCACGAGAAAGGAGATAAGGAAGAGAGCTCACTCACACACTCACACTCAAGGAGGAGCGCACACCGATTGAGGGAAGGAAGAATGATATTTTTCTTGTTCTTTCTATTGCATAAAAGGAACACAAAAGAATGACCTAATAACATTCAACTATGGCAATATATAAAGAATAGTACAAAAGGAAAAACCTTTGTCCGCAAATGAGGGAGCTAGAAAGAAACAAATGTGCCGTCACTCCCGTTAGATAAATCTAGTAAAGCTCAATGAAGTATCCTTGACATATACTGCCGTGACCACTATACACGTCAGTGAAACAAAAAAAGTGATACATGTCATCTTGGATCATCACATGTTGAGATTGATATCTCAACACTTCTACTATCCTAGAAGGTTACTCACACTTGCAAAGAAAATATGGCACCAAAGAAAGTGAAGCACTCACTATTGTTTTCACCTTAAATAAGATACTTCATTATCTACGAGGGGTTTCATTTGTGGTTATTACTCACCACCAAGCCCTCAAGTATTTAGCAAAAAAACCATAGGTCACATGAAGGATATGAAGGTGATTACTCATATTTTACGAATCCAATTTTCAGCTAGTATTTTAGTATGGAAGGAGCCATTTCATGCTAGATCACCTATTGGGAGTTACTACAAGAATGGAAGGGTGAGAGATCTGAATAAAGGATGATTTCCTCGACACAACACTGTTTGGCATATGAGAAGTGCTAGACTAGTATAGCAGCATGTATGATTTCCTCAAAAAATATGAGTTTCCAAAACACGACCTCCCTCAAGAAAAGACGACTCTTATTCAAGAGTAGAGATTTTCTTATCCTTGATAATACTCTTTATAAGATTGGGCCAGATGCAGTCCTTAGGAAATGCTGATGCCAAAGAAAATATAGGACATCTTCAAGGAAGCTCAGGATGGCATTTGAAGAGGTCATTTCCCTAACGAGATTATGGAACAAAAGATCTTCGCTAGTGAACTTTGGTGTCCATCTTATTTCAACGAAACTACTCAATAGGCTGAAAACTGTGATGCATATCAAAGGCGTGCACTGAATCCCACAAAGCAATACAAACATCCCTTGGTGGTTCCACAGTTTGGAATTAATCGTTTGAATGATAAGGCATGGTTTTTTTGGGCCCATATATCCAATGGTGTCTTCAAGTGGGGAGCATTACCTACTAGTGGCAATAGACTATGCCACTAACTGGGCAGAAGTAGTTGCTACCAAGGATCACTTTGGCCATACTATTGCAGCTTTTGTATATGAGAAACTCTATCATTTTGGATGTCCACAAGAAATTACCACTAATCATGCTACACGCTTTGTCAATAAAATGTTAAATGAAGTATTGATGAAATTTGGATTTTTTATAGGAAATCTAGTTTGAACTACAAGAGAGCCAAGAGCAAGCAAAAGTACCAAGAAGGTCTTACTTTCTCTACTCCAAAGAGAATGCATGACGTAGCCTTCTGCTTGGGGACCAGCTTGCAAGGGTAAACTATGGGCCAAAAAAACATTCTTTAAGGCAAGTACACACAAAAATCCATTCAAATTAGTATATGGAATCCAACTATTCATTTCCTTTGATTTCATCAAAGGATCAAATAGATTATGTGATACTAAAGAAGGGGGACTAGCTATGATAAACGCTCACATGTTGGATTTAAAGTTTTTTGGAGAAAAAGAGACAAGAGGCATCACGAAGAAGGGAGACTAGCTATGATAAAACGCTCACATGTTGGATTTAAAGTTTTTGGAGAAAAAGCGACAAGAGGCATCACAGTTTCTTAGTACCATGCAATGCAAATGAAGAGGACCATGACTGAACACTTTGGCAACACAAAATTGAGGCCTCCAGTCTGCATATATGAGCTTAAACCATATCATGACTAACTAAGGGCACCATAGAAAGTTCCCTTCTTTTGTAGAACTAAATAATGCAGAGCCATAGCTTCATTTTGTTCTTGTAAGCCTTGGTCAAGGACACTTCATGGCACACTAAACCTGATTACACCAAATTACACAAAAATACACTACTATACCACACTAAACATTATTAATCCACATTACACCATATTACAGTGGGTTACACCACATTACACAATCATTGTGTCACCCCATGATTACACCACATTACACCATATTACACAACACTACACTAGATTATGCTGGTATTACACTATGATTAAACCACATTACACTAAGATTACATCATATTACACCACATTACACCATGCTTACATCACGTTACAACAAATTACACCATCATTTCACAAAGACTACACTGCCTTACACCTCATTACCCCAAGCTTATCCAATTATCACACCCACATTTTGTACTAATATCCTTCCATTTTTTCACATTCCAATTATTTACTGCACCACTTATTCGTTATACAATATTTTATTTCATGATCCAGTTATTCATTGCAAGCTGCACATCAAACGAAATCACTTCAAAACCATTAAACATTAAAGTTCAAACATTAAAAAAATTAAAACTTAAATAGAGAAAAACTATTGAAACTCTTGAAAAAATTAAAACATCAAAAACTTAAACACATTAAAAATATAGAATAAAAAGCACATTATAATATTTAACAACTCAAAAACATTAAAAAAAGTCAAAGTATCAAGACTCCACCTCGCTCCCTCCCTCTTCCTCCATCGCTACCCCTCCCCATCTCTCTAACTCCCCTCCTCTCTCTATCGATGACCCTCTCTACTTATGCCACATCCTCTCTCTCTCTCTCTCTCTCTCTCTCTCTCTCTCTCTCTCTCCCCTCAAAAACTGTGGGACCTGCCATGCACTTACCCCACCTCCCTCTGCTTGTGAGCCACTATCCTCCCCTCTGTTCTACCTACTATGAATCCCCTCGCTACTTCCCACACCGTCCCCACCTCTTTCTCTCCATGTACCACTTGTGCATCCTTTATCCCCTTCCTCTCCCTCCACCTCATCCCTTTGCCTCTCTCATGCTCTGCCACCTCCACCCATCCCTCCCCCTCTCTAGTACTCTGACTCCACTAGCCCTTCCTCCCCCTCTCTCCTTCTCCACTCACCCTTTCCCTTTCCCTCCTCTCCCATCTCCCTTTGCCCCTACCCACACCACCTTGATCACTTTCCCCTCGTTTCACCAATTAGACCTCCCGCTACCCCCTTCCATGTTGGTCCCATCCTCTCTTCCACCACCCTCTACCCCCGCCTTTGTCCACCCTCACAACCCCCCTTCTTCCTGTTGTTGGTCCCCTAGGGGACATCTGATAAACTTGGAACTATATGGAGAATATTAGCAAGGCCTTTGTTCAGGTATGACATGCCAGAATTGCAACATGGCACAAATGGAGAGTTCTAATAAACTTGGAATAGTATCGAGAAGATTAGCATGGCCCCTATGCAAGATGACATGCATGGATCATGACATGGTGGAAATTGGAACATCTCCTACATTTGGAATGAAAGCAAGAAGATAATCATAGTGCAACGATGACATGCACAAATTGAGACATGGCACAAATCATTGCATGGAGAATTTGCATGGACGATGTGCACTGATGGCATGCACAAATTGAGAAATGAGGCATGTGAACAACTTGGACATGCATCTAAGTGGTAAAGATCCTCTTCTCTCCTGAAGTTCAAGATCTTCTTTTTTCCTATAGAAACCTCAACATTCCCTTCCATGGTCATATGCTCTTCAAGATGGAGTACCCTTAAGTGGTAAGCACCTATAGAGCCCCACTCTCTCTCTCTCTATCCAATGATTGAAACATATTTCCCAATTATTGAAATGTACTCTCCCATTAGTGTAGTGTCTTTTGTGGTATGCCTAACGGTACTTTGTACTTGCAAGTACGTAGTTTTTACTTGAATGTATTGTATCATCCCTTTGTTATGGCTTCACCAATCAACACTCACATAGCAAACTCACCACCCAACCATGCCGAAGCAAGTTTATATGTATCTCTTCTACTTTCTCAAGATGATAAGTACACTCCTAGAATACCATGTGGAAACTCACATAAGAAGGAGTTCCCACCAATTCATATAATGTGATATTTCCCCTCAAAAACATATTTATCCTCAAAAGTGTAGCTGAAATGTTCTTATAGGTAGAAGAAAGTGCTTTGACTCCCGTATACCCCATGTACTCTATGTACATGGTCAACTTTCTGTGTAGCTTCCCAATATCATCCCCCTTAAGAAGCCTCATAATAGAGCTTCTCAAAGGTGGAAAGTTTTCTAGGTGAATACATCCAACTTTCAAACTATCATGCCCATAACATATAACACTACTAAAGTGATATGGGTGCATGTGATGTTTCCTCTAGGGAGTAATAAAAGGAAGGATAAACGATTGGTACCAAGTTAGCTAAAATTGATCATGCTATAATGGAGATAATAATCCATATAATCCTATGAGATAGAGAACAAAGTCCCATAAAAAGGTTTCTAGATCTAAGATGATAGACTTGCCTTCATGTGACTCTAGGTTTTCCTAACCTTAAGTGTACTTGCAAGTAATAGTTTTTAGTTAAACTACCTTGTGTTCTATGTCAATCCTTCATCTATCTCACATATAGGATTTCCTTGCCAGTAGAATGAAATCCCTACATTCCATTAACCCAAGTAGTCCTTGGTTTTCATCCATAAACTTGGGCTAACTTATATTGGAAGAGCATCAATGGCACTAGTGCAAAATCTACTATTTTCTCTTCCTTTAAATTTTCCATATGAATGCAAAAGCATTCCTTGCTGCGATTTAGGTAAACCATAAGTATCCCTCCTCTTGATTGATGCTCAATCACCATGCTCATGAAGAAGCATCAAATAAGCTTACAGTACTCCAAGAAGTTAGATTTGTCTCTATCTCATAAATATCTAAAGAGAAAAGTCATCACAAAATCCTTAGTGTCTCCAATGCAAACAACTAGAAGTCCTCCTCTAGTCAAAGACCACCTTGATGAAGTGATCTCCTTATTGTCTTTCATAGGATAGTGCCACTCATATGTAAAGAATCTAAAGATAAGACAGTAATCTCTCTCTCTCTCTCTGTCGCTAATCTCATCCAAGGAAAAGTGATCTAAGAATGGAATCTATTTCTCTTTCCCTTCCCTTGCACGAGATTCTCTTGAATCCATTTTGTTACCATTAGTGTCCATGTGAAAGACCAAATGGCCATTGGACACTTCTTTGTATATGTTCTTTAATAAACATATAGTGTCCTGGTCAGCTACAGACTATATGTTCGACCGCATTTGTGAGACCTAAGAAGTCTGTCTTCGTGCTCCCTGTGTACTGTGTTTTTTGTGTATTCTGCATCATCTATGTGAAGTACTATGTGCGGCTTCAAGAGCTCATTTTTCTACTCCGAGCATATCATCATGGAGCTCTTGAGAAGGAGAGCGCACTATGGTGGATCGTCGTGGAAATACTTCAATGATATCAGAGCAGTTTGATGCAAAAAGCTTTGTTCCTTTTGTGCGAGCGAAGCGAGCACCCCCCAAGGCTTAGGAGTAAGGCGGTGACCAAGGCATAGACCTTGGCATACCTTGTCATCCAAGTCACTGAAGTCACCAATGGTGCCATTGGCTGCACACGAGGGAGGACCTTCAATGATCAAGGAAGATAGAGGTTTCCGGTACTTCCGGGGAGGGCACCCATCCTAGTACTGTTCCCCCTAGAGCTCGCTTAACCGTGACAATCTCTTGCCACTAAGCTACACTCTTGTGGTGTCTGAAGAAGGGGAAAGACTAAGGTTGAGATTACCTTGAACATGTTTGGTCACTCAATGCTTGATTCTTTGCTTTCAAAGCCTATTTTTGAAGCATTTTTGGGTGTCTTTTGGAGCCATTTTGGAGTACTTTTGCACATAGTTCTCTTCACGCAGGCTCGCGAACATCAAGAAGATGTTCTTTGTACTTCTCCAACAATGAATATCAACCTTTGGGGCTAAATTTTTTATCCACGCTCGCAAAACTATAGTTTCTGGAAAGGTTTTCAGTTTTGGTGGGAGCAGCTGTTGCAAATTTAAGCAGGTTTTTGGGCCAAAAACAACAAAGTTGACAGACACTTTTCGGAGTTATTGGCTGGTATTTTGGCTATGCATTCAGCCTTTTAGTGTCATTTTACTACATGTATTGAGCAGATACACATCATGTACGCTTCTGTTGTACGTCCATGTGGTCATTGATATAGCGGTTATGTTCTTTGCATAAAGCCTTTTATGTTTGATAAAGAGGTTCATGGTGAGGTTTTCTGAACTAGGAGACACCTAGATGTCGGTCTTTCTTCGGTGATGCAGGTGGAACACTTACTCAGCCTCGCCATAAGAGATGTACGCTAGTTGTTCATAGGTGCTCGATAAGCCTAGTTGGCTTCTATTGGGTAACTGATTATATGCAATGGAGTCAATGATTCATTATGCAGGAAAACATGTTAGTACTTGCAGTTTTATGATATTTTGACATTGGTCTTATGCTCATTTTGCAGAGGATACTCTAGCAAATTTTTTCCAGATTTTTGGTTTTGTCAACTATATAGTGGTCGATTTACTCCTTGATACACTTATTCATTGGCGTTCGGACTCTTCTAGCTCCATTATCATTCCATTTAGTTCTCTACCATCATGGCGTCAGAGGTCTCAAGCACAACCGGTGGATCAGGGTCTAGTGCTAGTGTTCCGAAGAGGAGCTATAACTTGCAGGGCAAAGATCATTTTGAGATCCGAAAATTTGATGGAACAAACTTTGCTCTATGGAAGAATTAGATTAAAGATGTGCTGATTCAAAGGAGACAATGGAAGCCAGTAAATGGGATTTCAAAGAAGCCTGCTGACATGGATGAAGATGATTGGGATGAGTTAGATGAAATGGTCAGGTCTACCGTTCGCTTGCACCTGGCAAATAATGTTTACTTTACAGTATTAGACTGTGAAAGTGCAGAGGATCTTTGGAAGAAGTTATGCAATACATATGAAAAAGAGATGGCACTCAAATAAAGTGTATCTCATGAGAAAGTTATATGACCTTTGTATGAAGGACACAGATAGTGTTGCTGCTCATCTAAATGAGTTTGATGCTATATTCTCCTAGTCACAGGCTCAAAAAATGGATATGGATAACGAAATCAAAAGCAGTATTGTTGTTATGCACCCTGGGATCATCATGGGATACATTTTTCACAGCTATTAGCAATAGTGCATCTGGTGGTAAACTTGTCTATGATGACATATGTGGAGCACTCTTGAGTGAGGAGATTCATAGAAAATCTATGGTAGGAACTCAGAGTGGAGATGCATATAAGGTTTGTGATTCTTACCAAGGAAAGAATCAACAACGTGGCAGGAGCAAAAACAAGGAAAAGAATGGTCAATGAAATAAGAGTAGAAGTAAAATCAAGGAAGAGGGATATCCAATGCCATTAGTGTCATAAGAAAGGACCTTCGAAGAAAGACTGTTATGCATTAAGGAATGCTAAAGGTAAAGGACAGAACATTGATGGGCATGTTATAGAGTAACCTGCACCATCTACTTCGAATGTGAAGATTGAAGAAATTAATCCTATTTGTAATGATGCTGATGTGTTGACACTTGATAGTACTATGCCATCTGAGGCGCTTATGGCCGATTCTCTTTCTCACACATGGCTGCTAGATTTTGGTGCTTATTTCCATGTGACACCACAAAGAGAATGGTTCTCTAATTATGCAGTAAAGTCTCTTGGTACCATGAGACTTGGTGACTCTTACTAGTGTGACGTTGTGGGGATTGGAGATGTGGGTGTGCACTTCATTGATGCTTCAAAATTTACTATGCATAATGTACGCCATGTACCTCACTTATCATGCAGTTTGATGTAAGTTGGTCAACTTGATGACCTTGGTTACAAGGTGGTCTTCTATGCTTAGTCCTTTCGCATATCAAAGAGCAATATGGTTATTGAAAAAGGAAGCAAGGTTGGCTCACTTTATCCTTTATTTGTATCACGGAAAGAACACTTGTTAGCCATTACCAAACATCCTATGGCTTGTATTTGGCATGGTCATTATGGCCATATATCGCATAGTGGAATGGAAAATCTTTCTCGTTCTGGTTACCTACTTGTGTTATCTTTCTCCGATTTTTCATTTTGTGAGCATTGTCGATATGGAAAGCAAACCAAAAATGTGTGTAGAACGCACATTGACTCTTCAATTCAGCCTTTGGATCTCGTTCATATAGATGTGTGTGGTCCCATGCCCACTAGGTCCTTAGGTGGTTCTCTCTACTTTGTCACTTTTATAGATGATGCTACTAGGAAATTTTGGGTATATCCTATCAAATTGAAGGATGAGGTATTCCCTACTTTTAGAAAATGGCTTGGTTCAGTTGAGACTAAAAAAGGAATTAAGCTTAAGGCTTTATGTTCAGATAATAGGGGTGAGTATACCTCACATGAATTCAGCCTTTTTTGTCAGTTTAGAGGGATCTGTAGAGAGTTTACAACTCTTTATACCCCAGTACATGATGGTGTAGCTGAGAGGATGAATAGAGCTATTCAAGATAGAGTAGTCTCTATGTTGCATCATGCAAACCTCTCACAAGGCTTTTGGGTAGAAGCAATATTGACTGCAGTTCATGTGATTAACCTTTCACCTAGTACTACCAAAGGTCTGAAAGTGGCACAAGAGTTATGGATAGGGAAGCCGCCATATTATGATCATCTTCGAGTTTTTGGGTGTGAAGCATATGTTCATATACCCAAGAATCTTAGACAAAATTTGGACCATAAGTCAAAGAAATGCGTTTTTCTTGGATATGGTCGAGAAGGACAATTGGATATCACTTATGGGATCCTCAAATGTGATCATTGATCAAAAGTAGTGATGTCATTTTCAATGATTCTAACATGCATAAACAGCCCATTAAGGAGGTTAAAATGAGAAGAGTGGTGTTTGAGGATACTAGTCCTCCGGTTAGCATGCATAAAAATGTTGCATATAGGGATGTGCAAGAGAATGTCCATTCAGATCAGTCTGCACATGTTCTTGTTCAGCAACCATTGAGACGTTATGCACGTTGTCGGGATGAAATCCCTCAGGGAAGTGTGCATGATTTTTTTCAAAGCTCATTGATTTCTAGGTTTTGTGTGATGTTTTGACTGAGAAAGTGGTATAAATTGTGTATGTTCTGGCCAATTTGATTGACTGTGGGAAGCGAAGCCATGTGATTCTTGAACATTTAAGTTTGTACATATGTAAATATCTAACTTTTGACCCATTAACCCTAGGTTTGATACTTAAAATCCCTAAAAACGTGAGTTTATCTAATAAAATCCGAACCTCAACCCTTAGAAACCCTTAGAGTTTAGGTTCAAACTATAAATAAACCCTGAACCTGACATGCTTGAGATTAATTGTAAGAAAATCCTATTTTTCCCGACCATAAACCCTAACTTGGACCTTTGAAATTGGCTTTTATCCTAAGTCCAAACCCTTAGATTAATCAATCTTGTATATATAGTGTGAAACCAAAACCATAGTCCAAGAAAAATAAAAAGGGAAAAAGAAAAGGGAAACCATAAGCAAACAGTGTTGAAGTGAAAGATATGGATTCGGGTGTAGCCAATAGGATCTTAGGATGTGGTATGAATTGTGTCAGGAAGGATCTTGCAATACACTCGGCCACTGATGAACGAGAGAGAGGGAGAGCAGGATGCTTCCTTGGCTGCTGCTGATGATGATGGATATTCATGTGAGGAGACATAATATATATACTCGAATTCTTGGGCAATATACTTCTTTTTGCATTTGATTATCCACCACCGAACTCGACAAATATCTCCACCTTGAAGTCCTAGGCCGCTGTCCTGGTGGTTGGGCCTCTCGCCTCTTGAGGCGGGGGCGAGGGTTCAACCCCTGTTGGTAGCATTTGTGAGGGAGATATTATCCTAGAATAATGTATCATGTGGCTGATGTGCCACCGTCTATCTTGCCCTGCGGTAGTTGTGACTGCCGTTTAACCTAGCTATGTAAACCCCTTTTCTTGTGGGATTAGGGGGGTCCCATGGGTACTATGCCCTTCCTTGTACAGTTGCAATTTCAAAGTTAAAGCCCCGGGGGAGTAGGCCTTGACCGAACCTCCATTTAAGAAAAAATATCTCCACTTGGAAGATATTCACAAGCGACGCAGATGTTGCTGGAGAGAAGGATGCATGGAGAGAGAGAGAGAGAGAGAGAGAGAGAGAACTGCGTGAGTGGCGAAGAGAGAGGAATATGGCGTCGCTGCTCTGACGGAGAGAAGTAGGTGGACATGCACCGATGACACAACGTAAGGAATTTTGCTGGGAGAGGAATCTCAAAAGATGAGAGAGAGAATAACTGTGGTCAACCAAAGATGGTGCATGCAAAAACGTAGATGAGAGAGACAGAGAGAGCCTGATTGTAAGGCAAAAGCACAGGTGCCGTGATGGACTGTTGACACATGTAAGCAGAATGAGAGAGAGTGCACAGTGGTTCTCGGACGTCAGACGGAGGAGAGAGAGATGGTAGTGCTTCTCAAACATCAGACAGAAGAGAGAGATAGTAAGAGAGAGAGAGAGAAAGAGAGAGAGAGAATCAGGGCCCTAGCTTCCACGTTGCAAAGAGAGATTATCGAGAGAAGGTCCATTGATATGGAGAGAGAGAGAGAGATGTCTGTGGCAATGCTATGCGACATGGAGAGAAACATAGAGAGAGAGAGAGAGAGAGAGATGTTGGAGATTCACTCACAAATTAGACATGAAGATCTGAAGATGTATGAAGATAAAGAAAGACAAAGAGAAGCAGAAACAAAGCAGTCATAAAATCAAGCCTTATTGAAGGGACAAATTCACACTTGTAATATACAGCGTAGAAACTTCCAGAATTATGAGTTTTGAATCTCGAAACAAAATGTATATATATGAGGTAGAAGATCATAATAAGAAAAGAAAAAAGAGAGTGAGCAGTAGATGTGCTTAGAGTATAGGTAGAAGACGCCAGAGATTGTGTATGTAGAGATGAATAATAGAACCTGAACTGTCGGGTATTCATCTGAGAGAGATGGTAAGGAATAACTACTCAGAGTAGGAGAGTTTTCCATAGCTATGAGCAAAGTGAGGCCAAGATATTTTTGTACACATCTTCTCTAATAGAAAACATATGTTCATGTGGAAGAAGTTTGAGCGCATTCTTCGTACGTGAAAAAATCTGAGTAATTCATGTTACTGTGAAAGTTAGTTAACAGTTACAGTTTTCTCAGTAAACATTTTCCGGTAGATCTACAAGTTAGATCTCGTAATATAGTGTAAAGCTTTTCATGAGAGATAGCTCATCTTGAAGCTATTAGTCTCAACTATAAGTTGATCAAAAGACTTCTGTGAAACGAACATGTACACAAAGTACTAAGTCTGACCGTAAAGAACTGATGAAGTTTTTATCAAACTTCAGATAGAGTTCATTCAGTGAAGGAAGCTCAGGTATTACTTCGTTACTTCATCAACAATCATTTGAAGTAATTACAAACAGATTTGCAGTTGATTCCGATAAGATTCCGGTAAGATTACGGTGACAGTCCGGTAACAGTCAGGTGAAGTTCCGGTGATATTTTGGTGAGTTCAAAATGCAGTTTTGGCACAGTTAAGTGACGGAAAGATTATTTACCTGTAAGAAAACACAGTAGTGTAAAGTTTGAAGTAAATCAGTTCAGAATTAAAGCGTGAAGAAAACACAAAGCTTTCTGTAAAGTGAATTTTCAGTTTCAGAAGGTTGCTAAGCTACTGATGATTATAGAGGTGTTCTAATATCACTCTAGCTTAGTTCTTGTTGTGACACGGCAAAATTCCGTAGCTTAGTTTGTCAAGCTTCTTGTCGTGTCAACATCAACAAGTGGTATCAGAGCAGGAAAGGTTCTGAAGAGAAGAAAAGGTTCTCAAGAGTAAACGGAAGTGAAGATAGAAGAGAATTCGAAGAACTTTCACAAGAAAGGTGAAAGCTGAGGTGAACAACAGCAAACGGAACCAGAGAAGTGTTCCGAAGTCATTCTCAAGGGTAAAGGTTTGTAAAAGTTAAAACCTTTTAACATTACACTCACCGGAAGTAACAGAAACAAGAAGATTATGGCAGATCATATCTCTCATGACAAATTGGACAGAGATAATTATCCTGCATGGGTAATGCGCTTGGAAGCCTTACTTATGAGTAAGGACTTAATGATTTATGTGATGGGAAAAGAAAAGAAGCCTACTTTTGGAGACGACAGTCAACCAAAGAAAGAAGAGTTAGAAGCCTTGAAGTTGTGGTAGAAGAAAGATGCAACGGCAAGAGCTTATATCTACAATACTATTATAGATCATCTACTACCGCACATTAGAGGTCTGGAGAAAGCGGAAGACATATGGAGTGCATTAAAAGATCATTTCCAAAATACGACGAAAGCTAGGAAGGCTAGCTTATGGTCAGAGTTTACAATGTTCAAGAAAAAGCAAAGTCAAAGCATTAGTGATTATGTCACTAAGATGAAAGACCTCGTAGACAGTCTTGGATCTATTGATGAAAATATCGAAGATCACACGTTGATAGCACAAGTGCTTGCAGGATTGAGAGGAGATGAAAGGTGGAAACCTTTTGTACTCTCAACTGAACTTTCTTTAAATCATTTTGTACCAGATTTAAATCAGTTGCTTGGACTAATGTTAACGTTTGAGCAAGATTTGAAGATAGATGGTGATAAAGGACATAGTTCAGCTATGTATGCAAAGAATAAGAAGAAGGGTGATTAGGTAAAGAAAAAGATGAAGAAGAGATGTCTACTCAAGAAAATTTTACAAGAGGAAGAAGTAATGTTAGAAAAAGAGGTAAAGGAAGAGATAATCAGAAGAACAACAAGAAGACTTGTTGGATCTGTGGATTAAGCAATCATTTGGCTCATGATTGCTAGCATAATTCTCAAGGATCAAGTCAGAGTCAGAACAATAACAGTAGAGGCAGAAGCAGAAGATATCAAAGAGGAAGACAACGCCAAAGAGGCCGATATGGTAGAGGTGGAGCAAGAAGTTGGGGACAAAATCAGTCTCACAACACTACCTACTACAACTATGTGAATGATACGCAGAATGACAGTCATACAACGTTGATGATGAACTCGATAAGTATGTCAGAGAATGAAGACCTCAAGGTATTCTATATTGACTCTGGTTGTTCAAATCATTTGTCAAGAAATATAGAATTGTTATCAGAACTTGAAGGAGGTATTTCAAATCATACAGTACAAACAGGTGATAACACAAAACATAATGTAAGGTCAATTGGAAAAGTAAAGTGTAAGAATGGAGCTGACCTACTAACAAATGTTTTGTATGGTCCAACAATCCCGAAGAATCTGATGAGTGTGGGACAGATAGTAGAAAAAGGTTTTCAAGTCAGGTTTACAAATGAAGGAGTATTTGTTGAAGATCCAGAGAATGGATATAATCAAATTGTCCATGGTAAAAAGGAAGGTAGACTTTTTACTCTTAAAGTACAAGGGAATGTTGGTCAAGCCTTCATCACACATGGTGATGAGGTATTTACAGAGCTAGACCTCTGGCATAAGAGGTTAGGACATTTTAATGAAACAAGAATCAAAACTATGGTGGAGAAACAATCCGTGAAAGGATTACCAAATATGAAGAATCAACATATGATTCACAAGTGCGAAGCCTGTTAGATGGGAAAAGCCCACAGGTTACCATTTCAAAAGAAAGGATACAAACACGATGGTGTGTTAGAGCTCATACATACAGATGTATGGGCACCAACAAAAGAAGGATCTATCAATGGTTCAAGGTATTATGTTCTTTTTATTGATGATGCAACAAGATGGATAACTCTTTATGTTTTGAAAGAGAAGTCAGAAGTGTTTGAAGCTTTCAGGCATTTTCATGCATATGCTGAAAGACTTATAGGACAGAAACTCAAAAGACTAAGGTCTGATGGAGGAGGAGAATATTTTTCTCAAGAGTTCAACGATTATCTGTGGAATGCAGGTATCAAAAGAGAAATAACTTACAAGTATACACCACAACAGAATGGAGTGTAGAAAGAAGAAACCGAACTCTAGTTGAGTTTGCAAGAGCAATGCTAAAGGAGAAGAATTGTCCAAATTATCTTTGGGCTGAGGCTGTAAATACAGTGACATATCTGGTAAATAGATTACCATGTACAGCTTTGAATGGGATGACCCCTTATGAAGCATGGTGGGGCAAGAAACCAACACTTGATCATTGTAAAGTGTTTGGATCAGTTGCTTATGCTTATGTACCATCACAGTTGAGACATAAGCTTGAACCAAAAGCTGAAAAATACGTGTTCATCGGATATGATGAAAAGCAGATGGGTTATAGACTATGGAGTCCTCTAACCAAACAGTTTTATTGTTTCCAGAGATGTGACATTTGATGAAGGAAAAAGCTGGTATACAGATAAAGAGCATAGTGTTGAAACACTGGAAGAAGAGATAAGAAGAATTGAAAAAGGTAAATCACATATGCATGTGAATGGTGATGAAGATCATATGCAGGCAAGTACGTCCAGGATCGGATCAGGTATGAGAAATGAAGATGGACCAAGATTTGATGAAGATGTGTATTCAAATACACATGAAGAATATGAGCTAAGAAGGTCAAACAGAGTAAGGAAACAACCAACAAGGTATTCCTATCACTTCTTATTTGACTCAGAAAAACTATGCTTACTTAGTAAAGGAAGGTGAAGAACGTCAGAATTACAGTGAAGCAAAAGGTAAGAAACAATAGGAAGAAGCAATGAAGGAGGAGTTCAATGCGCTGGAAGAGAACAAGACTTGAGAACTTGTTCCAAAACCAAATGGTAAGAAAGTGATTGGAAATAAATGGGTTTATAAAGTTAAGCAACTTGCAGATGGAAGGATAGCCATATACAAAGCTAGACTGGTGGTCAAAGGCTATGCTCAGCTGCATGGCATAGATTATGATGGACGTTTAGTCTGGTGGCAAAGATGTCAACCATAAGGACATTGATTGCTATAGCAGCATCAAAAGGATGGAAGCTAAGTCAGCTCGATATAAAGAATGCATTTCTGAATGGATATATATCAGATGAAGTTTACATGGATGCAGACCTTGTTCAAAAGCATGGGTATTGATCAAGGTATACCTATCATACATGGAGATAATATGAGTTCGTTGTATCTTGCAGCAAATCCAGTATTTCATGCAAGAACAAAGCACATAGAGATTCAATATCATTTCCTAAGGGAAAAGGTAATAGAGAAGGAGATTGAAATAGTATTCACTCCTACAAAAGATCAATGGCAGATATTCTGAAAAAGAGCTTGGATGGAGTAAAGACAAGAAAATTCAAAGAAATGGCAGGTATAAAAGAAAAGAAGAATATATGAAAGATCAGAGAATGCAAATTAGTGATTGAGGGGGAGTTGTTGGAGATTCACTCACTAATTAGACATGAAGATCTGAAGATGTATGAAGATAAAGAAAGACGAATAGAAGCAGAAACAAAGCAGTCAGAAAATCAAGCCTTAGTGAAGGGACAAATTCACGCTTGTAATATACAACGTAGAAACTTCCACAATTACGAGTTTTGAATCTTGGAACAAAATGTATATATATGAGGTAGAAGATCATAATAAGAAAAGAAAAAAGAGAGTGAGCAGTAGATGTGCTTAGAGTACAGGTAGAAGACGCCAGAGATTGCATATGTAGAGATGAATAATAGAACCTGAACTATCGGGTATTCATCTGAGAGAGATGGTAAGGAATAACTACTCAGAGTAGGAGAGTTTTCCATAGCTATGAGCAAAGTGAGGCCAAGCTATTTTTGTACACATCTTCTCTAATAGAAAACACATGTTCATGTGGAAGAAGTTTGAGCGCATTCTTTGTATGTGAAGAAATCTGAGTAATTCCTGTTATTGTGAAAGTTAGTTAACAGTTATAGTTTTCTCAGTAAACATTTTTCGGTAGATCTTCAAGTTAGATCTCGTAATATAGTGTAAAGTTTTTCATGAGAGATAGCTCATCTTGAAGCTAGTAGTCTCAACTATAAGTTGATCAAAAGACTTCTGTGAAACGGACATGTACACAAAGTACTAAGTCTGACCATAAAGAACTGATGAAGTTTTTATCAAACTTCAGATAGAGTTCATTCAGTGAAGGAAGCTCAGGTATTACTTCCTTACTTCATCAACAATCATTTGAAGTAATTACAAACAGATTTGTAGTTGATTCCGGTAAGATTACGGTGATAGTCCGGTAACAATCCGGTGAAGTTCCGGTGATATTTTGGTGAGTTCAAAACGCAGTTTTGGCAAAGTTAAGTGACGGAAAGATTATTTAACTGTAAGCAAACACAGTAGTGTAAAGTTTGAAGTAAATCAGTTCATAATTAAAGTGTGAAGAAAACGCAAAGCTTTCTGTAAAGTGAATTCTCAGTTTTAGAAGGTTGCTAAGCTACTGATGATTATAGAGGTGTTCTAATATCACTCTAGCTTAGTTCTTGTTGTGACACGGCAAAATTCTGCAGCTTAATTTGTCAAGCTTTCTTGTCGCGTCAACATCAACAAGAGAGAGAGAGAGAGACGGTGGGGAAAAGATAGGGAAAGGAAAACCAAAGAAATAAAAGAGAAAGAAAGAAATAAAAGAAAGAAAGAAAGAAAGAAAGAAAGGAAGACAAAAGAAAAAGAAAAAGAAAACTAAAGAAAAATGAAAGAAAGATGAAAAGAAAAGAGAAGGAAAAATAAGAAAAAAAATAGATGAAAAGGAAAAAGAGAAAGGAGGGGAAGAAAGAAGAGAAGGAGGGAAGAGGAAGAGAAAAGAGAGGAGAAAAATAGGAAGACCTTTTAAATTTCAATTAGTATATTTTCCCTTTTACTGTTTTGCATTTGTAGTTAGAAATTTAGAAACGGTTGTGATCATAAAAAGAATATAAGTTTTCACAAATGTTTTAAATGTGCATTTTGAAATGGTACTAATGATGATTATATTCCGTGTGGGTCTCATCTGTGGATCGCCTCTCCACGTCTAGGTAGTTTCTGAATATGAAGTGAAGAAAGTGCTTGAAGACTCGATGTAAAGAGTACCCCCTCGTGGATTTTCCTTGGGATCTTCTTTCCAGGTTACTGAGTGATCGGAGGCTATTGCCGTTTATGAAGGGAAGACAATTATTTGAAGAAGACTTGAAGTAAAGCTTGGGCCAAAGACCGAAGAAAAGAAAAGTTCTGAAGACCATCGAGACTCGAGGGTGACTTCTTGCATTGTAGTAGGAGGTCTATGTTATATTTGGCGGATCCATAGTGACATATTTGTGTTCGCCCATTTGCAGTGTAGTGGATTTTTGTATCACTGACCCGCACTATACGGGGCATCATTATATCACTCAAATTTTATTGGACGACTTCAGTTACATTTACATTACATCTTTGAGCTTTATCTGCACACCGATCCTGTGACTTCCATGTTTTAGCACTGTATTTGGATTTTTTTTGTTCACAATGCCTACGGTCTTATGCACATGCACATCCGCTCATCTCTTCCGAGAGGGGCAGGGGCCTATGACAATCGCCATACAAGAGAGAGAGGGTGAGGTGCCCAGCACGCAGACGCCACTCGCTGGACATGGGGACGACGCACAAGAGGGGCCTGATCCAACCTCACGCTGGCTCTTCCCATCACCTGACCCCTTCCCGACACCTGAACCCGATGTGAAGCAAAGTGGTTGCCCGGTGATCCTTGACACGCCACCCATTTCTTGAGAAGACAGACAGGAAACTCTTCGTCAGACACAGACTCCAGGTACCAGCATTTCAGGTTCTTTGATTTTTTTGGATTGTTTCACATACACACTTTAAACAGAAAGATTGTTTGGTTGCATGAGTTTGAGCATTCACGATGTGCATTAGCTTAATCCATATGCGTTTGCACTTTTTTTACTCCTGCTTATACTAGGGATTTGCTGATTTCTTAGCCTAGATAAAACAATAGATACATTAGGAAAACGTCATAAGAAAGAGGGGAAGAACACAATTGGGAATTAGGCAAAGCATTAGATTGACCTCCACCTCCTGGCTCATGATCCATCGAGTTTCTTCTCTGATCTCTACTCTGAGCTAAGAGAGATAGTAGAGCCACTCACACTGGACATCGTTCTCAGCTCTAGGACAGACTAGAGAAGAGAGATGGAGGAAGTCTTCAAGGAATTAGTGATAGAGAAACAAGGGGGCTCGTGTAGTCCAAGCGGTTCTGAGAGAGAAAGGCAAGTTTAGGGTTTTGAACGTGACTGAATACCTAGATGTATTTGAGGACCAATCACAGATCCATGGTCTACCTGAAGAAGTGTTTGCACATTACTTCATAGGGGTAGTTTCAGGGTCTATCATAGCATCTATTACAGCGCACATAGCAAAGCCCTGACCAAATTCAGAAAAGAGCTACATAAGTTGTTTTATCTAGAAGATTTTTCCCAACATAGCAAAGAGGGATTCCTACGGTGGGTAAACTCCCCAAAAAACATTGCATCCTTCACTCATCTATTGAATGAGTTCTTGAGAAGATATGCCCAACTTCCACAGGGGGATTTAGATGCATCGAAGCCTGACCTAGTCATTTCCTTCCTTAAGATCTTAAATCATGAAGACAAGACTGAGGTCGAGAGGAGGATAGAAGAGCCTAGTAAGAGGTTTGGGTTGACGGAAGACTGGGCCATAGTGAAGAGAGAAGTGGAAGTGGTTGCATAGATGAGGCAACACCAGGCGGTATTATATGATAGACCTGCAGTAGTAGCTCCACAACCTTCAAGGGAGGCTCCGCTTCCAGCGATTCTGAACATGCCTGCAACATCAGCTTCTGCTAATGTTGCATCCACTTCGCGATCACCAATGGAGTACAGCTTGAGATTCTCAGCCAAAAAATAGAAAATCTTACGATGATGCAAGCGTCCATTCTAGAAGGCTTGGGAGGGGGCGGGGAACCTATAAATAGGGGGCCAAGCATCATTTTTTTCTCCCCGTGGGTCTCATGTGTGGATCGCCTCTCCAGGTAAACTTCTACCCCCCTCTCTTGTTCATTCTTTTCACATTCATGTTTAGCTTTTATGATTCATACTACAGCTGAGAGAGAGAGAGAGAGAGCTTTTTGGTTATCCTTGATCCTAAGTATTCACCCATTGTTGTAGAGGAAGTAGCCATGAGAGCTCTCAACTTTTATACCCTGAATTCCCTTTTGCTAGCTGTAGGATCCACTATGAGGGCCACATTGAGCTTTAATATCTAGTTACGAGCATGACTGATCTCATTTTTATTTTAGTACATGTGAAATTATTAAGCAAACAGTGTTGAAGTGAAGGATATGGATTTGGGTGTAGCCAATAGGATCTTAGGACGTGGTATGAATTATGTCAAGAAGGATCTTGCAATAGACTGGGCCACTGATGCACGAGAGAGAGGGAGAGCAGGATGCTTGCATGGCTGCTGTTGACTACGATGGATATTCATGTGAGGAGACATAATATATATGCTCGACTTCTTGGGCAATCTACTTATTTTTGCATTTGATTATCCGCCATCGAGCTCGGCAAATATCTCCACCTGGAAAGTCCCAGGCTGCTGTCGTGGTGGTTGGGCCTCTTGCCTCTTGAGGCGAGGGCGAGGATTCAACCCCTGTTGGCAACATTTGTGAGGGACATGTTATCCTGGAATAATGTACCATGTGGCTGATGTGCCACCGTCTATCTTGCCCTGCAGTAGTTGTAACCCAGCTATGTAAACCCCTGTTCTTGTGGGATAAGCGGTGTCCCATGGGTACTATGCCCTTCCTTGTACAGTTGCAATTTCAAAGTTAAAGCCTCGGGGGAGTAGGCCTCGGCCGAACCTCCATTTTAAAAAAAATATCTCCACCTGGAAGATGTTCAGAGGCGGCCCAGATGTTGTTGTAGAGAAGGATGCATAGAGAGAGAGAGAGAGAGAGAGAGAGAGAACTACGTGAGTGGCGAGAGAGAGAGGAATATGGCGTCACTTCTATGATGGAGAGAAGTAGGTGGACATGCACCGATGGCGCAACGTAAAGAATTTCGCAGGGAGAGGAATCTCAGAAGATGAGAGAAAGAATAGATGTGGTCAACCAATGGCGGTGCATGCAAAAACATAGATGAGAGAAACAGAGAGAGTCTGATTGTAAGGCAAAAGCACAGGTGTCGTGATGGAATGTTGACACACGTAACCAGAATGAGAGAGAGTGCGCAGTGGTTTTCGGACGTTAGACGGAGGAGAGAGAGACGGTAGTGCTTCTCGGATGTCAGACAGAGAGAGAGATAATACACACACAAAGAGAGAGAGAATCAGGGCCCTGGCTTTCGCATTGCAAAGAGAGATTACCGAGAGAAGATCCGTTGATATGGGGGAGAGAGAGAGAGAGAGAGAGAGAGAGAGAGAGAGAGATGTGGCACCGCTATGGGACATGGAGAGAAATAGAGAGAGAGAGAGAAAGAGAGACGGTGATGGAAAAGATAGAGAAAGCAAAACGAAAGAAATAAAAGAGAAAGAAAGAAAGAAAGAAAGGAAAACAAACGAAAAAGAAAAAGAAAATTAAAGTAGATGAAAAGGAAAAAGAGAAAGAAGAGAAGAGAAATAGAAAGGAAGAAAAAAGAGAAAGAGAAGGAATGGAGGGTAGCAGGATAAAAGAAGAGAGGAAAGAAAGAAATGAAGGAAAGAAAAGAAAGAGGGAAGAAAGGAGGAGAAGAAAGAAGAGAAGGAGGGAAGACAAAGAGAAAATAGAGGAGAAAAATAGGAAGACCGTTTGAAATTGAAGGGCAAAATCTCCTTCTAAATTTCAATTAGAATATTTTCCCTTTTACTATTTTGCATCTGTAGTTAGAAATTTTGAAACGGTTGTGATCATAAAAAGAATATAAGTTTTCACAAATGTTTTAAATGTGCATTTTGAAATGGTACTAATGATGATTATATTCCGTGTGGGTCTCATCTGTGGATCGCTTCTCTAGGTCTAGGTAGTCTTTGATCATATGAAGTGAAGAAATTGATTGAAGACTCGATGTAAAGAGTACCCCCCGTGGATTTTCCTTGCTATCTTCTTTCGAGGTTACTGAGTGATCGGAGGCTATTGCGGTTTATGAAGGGAAGACAATTATTTGAAGAAGACTTGAAGTAAAGCTTGGACCAAAGACCGAAGAAAAGAAAAGTTCTGAAGACTGCCAAGACTCGAGGGTGACTTCTTGCATTGTAGTAGGAGGTCTACGTTATATTTGGTGGATCCGCACTGTAGCGGTGGCATATTTGTGTTCGCCCATTTGCACTGTAGTGGATTTCTATATCATCGACCCGCACTGTAGGGGGCATCATTATATCACTCAAATTTTATTGGATGACTTCAGTTACATTTACATTGTATCTTTGAGCTTTATCTACATACTGATCCTGTGACTTTCGTGTTTTAGCACTATATCTAGATTTTTTTGTTCACGATGCCTACGGTCTTATGCACACACACATCCGCTCGTCTCTTCCGAGAGGGGAAGGGGCCTATGACGATCGTCATACAAGAGAGAGAGCGTGAGGCACCCAGCACGTAGATGCCACTCGCTAAACGTGGGAACGATGCACAATAGAGGCCTGATCCAACCCCGAGCCGGCTCTTCCCATCACCTGACTCCTTCCCGACACCTGAACCCGATGTGAAGCGAGGCAGTTGCGTGGTGATCCTTGACACGCCACCCATTTCTTGAGAAGACAGATAGGAACCTCTTCGTCGGACAGAGACTCCAGGTACCAGCATTTCAGGTTCTTTGATTTTTTTGGATTGCTTCACATACACACTTTAAATAGAAAGATTATTTGGTTGCATGAATTTGAGCATTGACGATCTGCATTAGCTTAATCCATACGATTTTGCACTTTTTTTACTCCTTCTTATACTAGGGATTTGCTGATTTCTTAGCCTAGATAAAACAATAGATACATTTGGAAAACATCATAAGAAAGAGGGGAAGAACACAATTGGGAATTAGGCAAAGCATTAGATTGACCTCCACCTCCTGGCTCATGATCCATCGCGTTTCTTCTCTGATCTCTACTCTGAGCTAAGAGAGATAGTAGAGCCACTCACACTGGACATCGTTCTCAGCTCTAGGATAGACGAGAGAAGAGAGATGGAGGAAGTCTTCAAGGAATTAGTGATAGAGAAACAAGGGGCTCGTGTAGTCCAAGCGGTTCTGAGAGAGAAAGGCAAGTTTACGGGTCTGAACGTGACTGAATACCTAGACGTATTTGAGGACCTGGCACAGAGCCATGGTCTACCTGAAGAGTGTTTGCACATTACTTCACAGGGGTAGTTTCACGGTCTATCCTAGCATCTATTACAGCACACATAGCAAAGTCCTGGGCCGAATTGAGAAAAGAACTACATAAGCTGTTTTATCTAGAAGATTTTTCCCAACATAGGAGAGAGGGATTCCTACGGTGGGTAAAATCCCCAAATCCCACTGCATCCCTCACTCATCTATTGAATGAGTTCTTGAGAAGATATGCCCAACTTCCATAGGGGGATTTAGATGCATTGAAGCCTGACCTAGTCATTTCCTTCCTTAAGATCTTAAGTCCTGAAGACAGGACTGAGGTCGAGAGGAGGATAGAAGAGCCTGGTAAGAGGTTTGGATTGACTAAAGACTAGGCCATAGTGAAGAGAGAAGTGGAAGCGGTTGCCCAGATGAGGCAACACTAGGCGGTATTATATGATGGACCTATAGTAATAGCTCCACAACCATCTAGGGAGGCTGCGCTTCCAGTGATTCTGAACATGCCGGGAGCATCAACTTCTGGTTATGTTGCATCCACTTCGCGATCACAAATGGAGCTACAGCTTGAGATTCTCAGCCAAAAAATAGAAAATCTTATGATGATGCAAGCCTCCATGTCTAAAGAAATGGCCAGCATTCATAATAAAGTCTATTCTATGGGGTATCAGGACCCCACTCCTCGTCAAGCAGGTACTAGTTATGCAGATGCAATACAGAGAGGTACTATGCCCATTCCGAATATGCAAGGGTATGTGATGCCTCAGCCTGCACCTCCAGTGCAACCTGTTGCCCAACACACACCTACACCACCAGTGCGGCCTACATTTCAAAGAAATACTAGACCTTTTAAGAGACGATCGATTGGTGGGTTTGGAGGGGCAAAGAGATGTGTATGGTGCGATACACATGAACATTTCTCCTATACCTGTGAAGAGCTTAAGCTAGCAAAGGAGCATCAATTGGTAATAGATATAGACAAGAAGCTCTGTGACTTTAGGACTCGTCTTCCTCTACCTATGAATTGGGGAAAGGGGGCGATGAAGAAACTTTATGAAAATCTATCAAGCAATAATGCAAGCACATCAACCTCACAGCTAGAGCTGATAGAGGAGGGAGATGAAAATGAGTCTAGGCCTCGACCTCAAAGAAACTATTCTATTGAAGCTTAAGTGAGGGCTAAGGATGCGATTATGCAGAAGACTGCCTGGAAGTCTCCTGTTGATCAATTCTCAGTCTATTCGCATATAGCCAATGTGGAAGAAAAGAGGAAGAGGGATAAGAGACAAGAAGAGGCTGAGCTAGAGAGGAGAGTAACAAGGAAGCAAATTCAAGAGGCTAATGAAGAGAAGGCTAAAGAGCCCGAAAAGAAAGTGCAATTTAAAGAGCCTGTTGCCAGTCAGGCAGAGGTAAAGAAAAAGGAGATAAGAGAGGAAAAGAGGTCAGATGGGCCAATTAAGATCCAAGAGCCAACTAAAGAGAAAGAGAAAGAACCAGAGCCCATTCAGAAGACTGATGAAACTCAAGAGAATAGTCAAGAGAAAGATAAAGAGAAGAAGAAGAAAAAGAGGAAAGCCCCAAAGGCTGTATTAATTTCTGAGTTGGAAAAGAAAAATGATGCAAGAGAGATATTAAATGATATTCTGTTGAAGAACCAAGTGACCATGTCCTTGGAGCATGTTTTCTCTATAGCGAAGCCTAAATTCAAGGATAGCTTTATAAAGTTGATAAAGAGGAAGACGTTTCCATTACCTGAAGATGTGGAGATGGAAGAGGCAACTGAAGATACCCAAGTGACAAATGAAGCAGTAGCATTGAGTGATACTTCTGATGACGAAGATGATGAGGTTGCAAGGTGCCATAAGAATTCCTTAGATCCTATTACACCTGGTGATGAGATGATAAAGACGGAAAGTGAGTTTAGCAGGACTTTTTGGGCAAACAGGACACCTGAAATGAAGGTGAAATTAGGAAGCAATGAGGATTCATGTTTTGCTCTGACCTTGATAGATTCAGGGTCAGAAATAAATGTGATTTCTAAAAAGCTTTATGATCAGTTTAGGTGGCCAATAGATAAAGATTGTGGATGGAGGATGAGGACGATAGATAATGGCTCTGGAGCACTGCTTGGGGCATCTGCATTTTTGCTTGTAAGGATAGGAGGGATTTTTGAGGAATTTCACTTCTTCATCCAGGACCATTGTTCATATGAGGCTATCCTTAGGCAGCCCTTTATAGCTGAAGTGTGAATGGAAACTAAGGTGATGGATGATGGATCTCCCTATGCACGAATCCATTTTAGATTTGGTCTTCATTCTTTGCAAGTGATGATAGTATGTTCGAATCACTCCAGGAACAGAAGGAATATAAGAAAGAGGCCTATTAACTCTCATGATCATGACGACTGTATGCATGTTGGAGAGTATGGCACTTCTGTTGAGAAAAATTTATGTTAGGATCCACTGTTGAGTGAGACAATAGTGAGAGTTGGTTTGATGTCTCGGATGATTTTGTACATAGTTTTGAGAGTTTTTCCATTTATTCATATGTATTTAAGTTGCTATGCTTACAGAAAGAGAATGTTTCAAATAAGTTCAGAAAAATTCATGAAAGACATTATAAAGATTTAGGAATCATGTTATCCGATGAGAGGATTGAGGATGTGATCCAGTTGGAGAGGAGTTCAACTACTCTAGAAGAGCTTGAGCAGGCATTTGAGAGAAATGAGAAATCAGAAACCATTATGCTCAATTCTATCTAAGAGTATGAGATGATTGATGAGTTCATGAGAGAGCATGTAGTAAATGTAAACACAAAGTATAAGACTATGGATAAGAAAGTGAAACCTATAGCTCAGCCATTGCCAGAAGATAGTCATGAGAAGTATCTACGAGTGCTAGATGACCCTATGTTGAGACGAAGAGAGCTCATAGGGCATAATTTTACTGACGAGATTGTTAAAGAGATCAAGTTTGGAGAAAATTCATTCCTAAAAGAAGAGAAAAAGAAGTTCATTGAAGTCATCAAGAAACACGAAAAAACATTTGCACTTTTCCCACATGAGATAGGATGTGTAGACCCAAAACAAGTACTGTTGGAGAAACAATCACTAATTGGACATATATTTGAAGGTCAAATCTTAGGAAGAAAACCCTATGCCTATGTGAAGGGACAAATTCACAACTGTATTATACTTGTAAAGTTAGTTCACTTTAGTTCTAGAAGTTTTTTAAAATCACGAGAATACGAAAATCTATATAAGTTAGTTTGTATCAACTGACGCGGCGAGAGAGAGAGAGAGAGAATAGAGAGAAGAAGTAGAAGAAGGAGTTCATTTTATACGACTGAGAATAGTTGGGCTTCTCTGAGTGAGAAAGCATCTGTAAAACTTCTGAGTTTTCATAGCTGTGAGAAAGAACTGAGTAAAGTTCTGTGTATGAGTCTCTCTCCATCATCTCCATGTTTGCCTACTGTGTGATGAATTCAAAAGTTCAAGTTTTCTGAGCAATTCGATGCCTGGCATCGAATCTTGGCTCAAAAGTCATTTTTTCATTCTCTGTGTGTTAACTGTTGTTGAATCTTCTAAAAATATGAAGTTTGTGGAGCAACTCGATGCCAGGCATCGAGTTCCAGCATAAAATGGATGCGCGGCATCGACTTCTAGCATATAAGTCATCTTCTTCATGTGTGTGTAAAATAGAGTGTTTTTGGTGCAGAAAAATAGCCAAAAAAAGCCCAAAGTCGATGCCTGGCATCGACTTGGACTGAAATTCGATGCTAGGCATCGAATTTTTTATTTTTGGACATCAGGAATACTAAAACAGGCAAGATTTCCAGTTTTGGAAGGTCATACAGGGTCATTTTGTGAGGGCCATAACTTGAGTTCTAGAGCTCCGTTTGATGCATATGATAGATTGTTGGAAAGCTCTACTCTTCTAGTTTAAGCCTATAAAGTTTCATGGAGAAAACATACTTGAGCTAGGAGAAATTAGCAAAATACTGAAGGTATGTCATTTCGGTGACTAGGAATTTCTGTAGAAGCAAAGTTCTCACTTTAAGCTATCATTTCTCAAAGTTTGGAGTGGCAATGAGTTAATGGTGACCATAGAGGTGTTCTAGTGTCACATTAATTCATTTCTTGTGGTGTTTTATACATCAACAAGTGGTATCAGAGCAGAAAGATTCTCGAGAGCAGAAGACGACAAAGGTACGAGAAGTTTTGTAAAGTTTTCCATTAAAGTTTGAAAGGTGAAGCATTTGAAGACACAAGGCATCAAAAGATTACTTTCGAAGTATCCTCATACACAAAGAACTTCAAAAGGTATTATCCTTTATCCTTTAAGCTCACAGGTTGCAGCAGAAGGAAAGAACTATGGCAGATCATATCTCCATTGACAAACTGGACAGAGATAATTACCCCGCATGGGTAATGAGAATGGAAGCCTTACTTATGAGTAAGGATCTCATGATATATGTTACAGGTGAAGAAGAGAAGCCAGTATTTGAAGATGAAAGCCGACCAAAGAAAGAAGAACTTGATGCTTTAAAGCATTGGCAGAAGAAGGATGCAAGTGCAAAAGCCTACATCTACAATACAATCTCAGATCATTTGCTACCACACATCAGAGGATTGGAATCATCAGAAGATATATGGAATGCATTGGAATATCATTTCCAAAGCACTACTAAAGCACGGAAAGCAAGTCTATGGTCAGAGTTTACAACATTCAAGAAGAAGCCAAGTCAAACCATTAGTGATTATGTCACTAAGATGAAGGATCTAGCAGATAGTCTTGGATCCATAGATGAAGATGTTGAAGATCACAGATTGATTGCTCAACTACTTGCAGGCTTGAGAGGGGATGAAAGGTGGAAACCTTTTGTCTTATCAACAGAACTTTCATTAAATCATTATGTTCCAGATTTGAACCAGTTGCTTGGTTTGATGCTCACATATGAGCAAGACTTGAAGGGAGATGGAGATAAAGGTCAAAGTTCTGCAATGTACATGAAGAATAAGAAGAAAGGAGATAAAGGTAAAGCAAAGGATGAAGAGGAGTCTAGTTCTCAAGCTTATTATGCAAGAGGTAAAGGCACTGGTAGAGGAAGAGCAAGAGGTTTTGGAAGAGGTAGAGGTAATCAAAATAATAACAAAAAGGCTTGTTGGATCTGTGGATTGAGTAATCATTTGGCTCATGACTGTTGGCACAACCAACAAGGATCAAACCAGAATCAAAACAACAATAGCAGAGGCCGAGGTGGAAGATATCAAAGTAATTTTCAAAGAGGTAGACAAAGTCAAAGAGGAGGCTATGGTAGAGGTGGAGGAAGAAGTTGGGGACAGAATCAATCCTACAACACCACCTACTACAACTATGCAAATGACACACAAAATGAAAGTCATACATCATTGATGATGAATTCAATCAGCACATCAGACAAAGAAGATCTAAAGGTATTTTACATTGACTCTGGATGTTCTAATCATTTGTCAGGAAAACATAGAATTGATGTCAGATTTGGAAAAAGGCATTTCTAGTCACACAGTTCAAACTGGTGATAATACAAGACATAGTGTACATTCAATTGGAAAAGTGAAATGCAAGAGTGGAGCAGATTTGCTAACCAATGTTTTGTATGTTCCTACAATACCTAAAAACTTGATTAGTGTGGGACAGATAGTTGAAAAAGGTTTTCAAGTCAGGTTTACAAATGAAGGAGTATTTGTGGAAGATCCAGAGAATGGATATAAACAGATTGTCTCTGGTAAGAAAGAAGGTAGACTCTTTACTTTAAGAGTGCAAGGAAACATTGGTCAAGCTTTGCTCACACATGGTGAAGGAGTGATTACAGAACTTGATCTCTGGCATAAGAGATTAGGTCACTTTAATGAAAGAGGAATTAAAGCTATGGTTGCTAATCAGTCTGTACTAGGATTACCAAATGTGCAAAGTCAACATATGGTTTATAAATGTGAAGCATGTCAAATGGGTAAAGCACACAGGTTACCATTTCAAAAGAAAGGATTCAAACATGATGGAGTACTTGAGCTCATTCATACAGATGTATGGGGACCAACAAAAGAAGGATCTATCAGTGGCTCAAGGTATTATGTTCTTTTTATTGATGATGCTACAAGATGGATAACATTATATGTTTTGAAGGAAAGATCAGAAGTGTTTGGAGCTTTCAAGCATTTTCATGCATATGCAGAGAGAGTCACAGGTCAAAAGCTTAAGAGACTGAGGTCTGATGGAGGGGGAGAATACTTCTCCCAAGAGTTCAATGATTATCTTTGGAATGCAGGTATTAAGAGAGAAATAACTTGCAGGTATACACCACAACAAAATGGTGTAGCAGAAAGAAGGAACAGGACTTTGGTTGAGTTTGCTAGAGCTATGCTAAAGGAGAAGAACTGTCCAAATTATCTTTGGGCTGAGGCTGTAAATACAGCTACATATCTTGTGAATAGATTACCATGTGCAGCTCTGAATGGAATGACTCCATATGAAGCTTGGTGGGGTAAGAAACCAACACTAGATCATTGTAGAGTGTTTGGATCAATTGCATATGCTTATGTGCCATCACAACTTAGGCATAAACTTGAACCAAAGGCAGAAAAATATGTGTTCATTGGTTATGATGAAAAGCAGATGGGTTACAGGTTGTGGAATCCTCTAACAAAACAATTTATTGTTTCTAGAGATGTTACATTTGATGAACAGAAAAGTTGGTATGCAGATCAAAGTCATACAGCTGAAGAATTTGAAGAAGAGGTAAGAAGATGTGAGAAAGGAAAATCAATTGTGCAGGTAAATAGAGATGAAGACTATATGCAAGCAAGTACATCCAGAAGTGGATTAACAAGAAGGAATGAAGAAGCTCCTATATTTGATGAAGAAGTGTATCCAGACACATATGAAGAATGTGAACCAAGAAGGTCAAGCAGGACTAGAAGACAACCAGAAAGGTATTCTTATGTTACTTCTTACATAACTCAGAAGAACTATGCATATATGGTCAAAGATGATGAAGAACCTCAGAACTATGATGAAGCTAAAGGTAAGAAGCAATGGGAAGAAGCAATGAAGGAAGAGTTCAATGCACTGGAGGAGAACAAGACATGGGAACTTGTTCCTAAACCAAATGGTAAGAAAGTAATTGGAAATAAATGGGTTTATAAAGTGAAGAAGCTTGCAGATGGAAGTATAGCCAGATACAAAGCTAGATTGGTGGTGAAAGGCTATGCCCAGACCTATGGCATAGATTATGATGAGACATTCAGTCCCGTAGCTAAGATGTCAACTATAAGGACAATCATTGCTATTGCAGCTTCAAAAGGATGGACTCTAAGTCAATTGGATATAAAAAATGCATTCTTGAATGGATACATATCAGATGAGGTATACATGGAACAACCTCAAGGGTTTATAGATTCCAGGTATCCAAATTTTGTTTGCAGGTTGAGAAGAGCATTGTATGGATTGAAGCAAGCTCCAAGAGCTTGGAACTATAGACTGGTGAAGTATCTCAATGATCTTGGATATCAAAGTTCAAAAGCAGATTCAAGTCTACTTATCAAAAGAACAGAGGAAGGTACAATCTACATTTGTATTTATGTAGATGACATTATAATCACAGGTACTTCAGATGAAGGAATCAAGGAGGTAAAGAGATTACTTGAGAAAGAGTTTAAGATCAGTGACCTAGGAAAGTTATCATACTTTCTTGGAATGGAAGTTACTTATACAGATCATGGCATATATGTGTCACAAGAAAGGTATCTTCTGAACTTGTTGAAGAAGTTTGATATGGAAAATTGCAGAGAAGCTTCAACTCCACTTGAAGTTAATCACAAGCTCAGTAAATATGATGGTGCAGACTACAAAGATATGAGGAAGTATCAATCTCTTGTGGGTAGTTTGATTTATGCTACACTAACAAGACCTGATCTTAGTTATGCAGTGGGAGTTTTGTCACAATTCATGCATTGTCCAAAGGACCCACATTGGATTGCAGGTCAAAGAGTTCTCAGATATATCAAAGGAACTATAAAGGAAGGATTATATTATCCTTTTACATCAGATTTGAAGTTGAGAGCCTACAGTGACTCAGACTGGGCAGGTAATCAAGATGACAGGAGATCAACTCATGGTTACATGATATACATTGGTGATAAGCTTGTAAGTTGGTGTTCCAAGAAACAACATACAGTAGCATTATCATCAACTGAAGCAGAGTACAAAGGACTTGTGGAAGCAGCTAAGGAAGTCATATGGATGCAGACATTGTTCAAGAGCTTAGGCATTGATCAAGGTACACCTACAATACATGGAGATAATATGAGTTCACTTTATCTTGCAGCAAATCCAGTATTTCATGCAAGAACAAAGCACATAGAGATACAGTATCATTTTCTCAGAGAAAAGGTAATGGAGAAAGAGATTGAAGTGGAATACATTTCTACTAAAGATCAGTTAGCAGACATAATGACAAAGAGCTTGGATGGTGTGAAGACTAGCAGATTCAAAAGCATGGCAGGAGTAAAAGAAAAGAAGAAGATATGAAGGAACAGAGAATGTCAATTAATGATTGAGGGGGAGCTGTTGGAGAAACAATCACTAATTGGACATATATTTGAAGGTCAAATCTTAGGAAGAAAACCCTATGCCTATGTGAAGGGACAAATTCACAACTGTATTATACTTGTAAAGTTAGTTCACTTTAGTTCTAGAAGTCTTTTAAAATCACGAGAATACGAAAATCTATATAAGTTAGTTTGTATCAGCTGACGCGGCGAGAGAGAGAGAGAGAATAGAGAGAAGAAGTAGAAGAAGGAGTTCATTTTATACGACTGAGAATAGTTGGGCTTCTCTGAGTGAGAAAGCATCTGTAAAACTTCTGAGTTTTCATAGCTGTGAGAAAGAACTGAGTAAAGTTCTGTGTATGAGTCTCTCTCCATCATCTCCATGTTTGCCTACTGTGTGATGAATTCAAAAGTTCAAGTTTTCTGAGCAATTCGATGCCTGGCATCCAATCTTGGCTCAAAAGTCATTTTTTCATTCTCTGTGTGTTAACTGTTGTTGAATCTTCTAAAAATATGAAGTTTGTGGAGCAACTCGATGCCTGGCATCGAGTTCCAGCATAAAATGGATGCGCGGCATCGACTTCTAGCATATAAGTCATCTTCTTCATGTGTGTGTAAAATAGAGTGTTTTTGGTGCAGAAAAATAGCCAAAAAAAGCCCAAAGTCGATGCCTGGCATCGACTTGGACTGAAATTCGATGCTAGGCATCGAATTTTTTATTTTTGGACATCAGGAATACTAAAACAGGCAAGATTTCCAGTTTTGGAAGGTCATACAGGGTCATTTTGTGAGGGCCATAACTTGAGTTCTAGAGCTCCGTTTGATGCATATGATAGCTTGTTGGAAATCTCTACTCTTCTAGTTTAAGCCTATAAAGTTTCATGGAGAAAACATACTTGAGCTAGGAGAAATTAGCAAAATACTGAAGGTATGTCATTTCGGTGACTAGGAATTTCTGTAGAAGCAAAGTTCTCACTTTAAGCTATCATTTCTCAAAGTTTGGAGTGGCAATGAGTTAATGGTGACCATAGAGGTGTTCTAGTGTCACATTAATTCATTTCTTGTGGTGTTTTATACATCAACAAGTACCTCCCATGATTATATTTACAGTGCCACATATACCATGGAATATCTGGCCTATATCAGTCCCAACGGCTCACTTGCCTGAGCTGATGAGGCTATTAAAGGAAAAGATTTCCATGCGGATATTGGAACCCTCTTCGGCTCCATATTCGAATAGGTGGTTTATAGTGCCTAAGAAAAATGGGAAACTTTGTTTTATTCAAGATCTGCAGCCTGTGAATAAAGTCACAATTAGAAATGTAGGGACGGGACCTATAGTTGATGAGTTTGCTGAAGCATTTCCTGGGTATTCCATCTACTCTATGGGCGATATGTATTCAGGTTATGAACAGTTTCAGTTGGCTATTGAGAGCAGAGATAGCACGACCATGAAGACTCCACTAGGCCTTGTATGCATGTGTACTTTGCCGCAAGGAGCGATGAATTCTGTGGCTCACATGATGAATGCCATGAATCTGGTTTTACGAGACTTTATACCATCTATGATTATGCCATTTATTGATGATGTTTTGAGAAAGGGATGTGAGGAAAGAGTGAAAGATATCAGTTCAGATGCTTCTGGGTGTAGAAAGTTTGTTAGTGATCATATTTCTGACTGTGAGAAGATCTCTGTGAGATTTGAAGATGTAGGGCTGACTTTTTCCTTAGAGAAATTTGTTTTTGGCATTGATGAGGTCCTCATAGTAGGGCATCTGTGTGGATATTATGGCCGCAAGCCATACCCCCAAAAAGTTGAGGCTATTAGCAAGATCTTTGAGGTATGTCGTAATGTCAATGAAGTGAGGAAGTTTCTGGGAGCTTGTGTATTCTATGTGATATGGATTCCTCACTTTGCTCATGTTGCGAATCCCTTATATGACCTTCTGAGAAAGAGAAAGAAATTTATATGGATAGAGAAACACTCAAGGGCGATGTGTAGACTGAAGCAACTACTAATTGAAGCCCCGATTCTGAAGCGTGTTGACTATTCAGCTCATACGCCTATCATTTTGACTGTTGATACTAGTCCTATTGGTATAGGATGGGTCATAGGGCAAGATGGCGATGAGGGGTAGAGATATGCAGTGCGCTCTGATGCCAAGATTCTGCATGACACTCAAAGAAAATACCCGCAAATAAAGAGAGAGTTATGGGGCATGGTGACTGCTTTAAAGACTGATAAAGAGTATTTCATTGGGGAAAATGTGATAGTTGAGACCGATTGTCTTCCATTGATTGGCATGATAGTGAACTGTTCTTCTCTGGACATTGCTACGCGTAGATGGATCTCTTATGTAAAGTTTATAAATCCTGCATGTGTACACATAGCTGGGAAGCTGAATACAATGGCTGATATCCTTTCAAGAGCGAGAATCGATGATGAGTCTCATGATGATGATGAGGTAGAGAGAGATACACACATGATGAGATATGATCCATTGGTATATGTATATGAGTGATTCCGTGAGAGTGAGTATGATGGCGAGTGGAGAGATATATGAAGATATCTGAGTACACTGAAACCTTCCCCAAGCTAGCCCATAAATAAGTATAGATCCATCAGGAAAAAGTCTTATAAATTTTTCTTGAAGGATGGACTTATTTGGCGCCTATTGGTAACAGTCAGGGCAGCTAGGGACTTACAAGACAAGGAACCCAATGAAAATAGTCAGAGCAAAGAGAAGGACTAAGTAGGCAAAGCAATCAATGCAGATCCGGCAAATAGGCCCTATAATTTTTCATGAAGAAATATTTCCCAAATAGTGATCTTAGTCACTTCACACCATTGTGAATACCATTTTTTATTATTCCTACTCCATTTTGTGCAAGCCGAGGATTCCTCGAGCTTGAGGATTATCATTAGTATTTATGTACCAATCTTCATAATTTTTAGAGCTCGTTTGAGCCTCCAAAATGTGAAGAGAGATGGTGGATGCAATCCAAAGATGAGTAGGTGCCGCTACAACCAGCTTCACACCAGCCAATTGAGACTTCAGAGTTGATTAGTAGACCCTTTGAGCTTCCTAAATCCACCAAAATATCAGCCAAGTACTTTGGAACATGTATCCCAAAAGTTTAAGTCAAGACAGACTAGTTGCAAGATGACTAGCTCCCAAAAACTTGCTATTTTTGGACATACACCTGCTGGCAAAAATGAACAGTGCTCTCAACCTGGTAGGAATTTGAAACATTCCTTTTGGGCATAGCAAATAGACTTAACAATCTTGCTATTCCAAGTTAAAACACTTCAAATGATGGACTGAGCACTGAGAAGAAGATTTATCAATTTCTGGAACATGCCCACAATTCTCGGGGCTCTGCAGAGATAAACCAGTGAGCAGTAAATTGCAGATATCTTCAAAATTAGTAATCCAATGACCATGAAACTTTATAGGTAGAACATAGACAGTATGAGCTATGCAACGCACGTTAAAGTACTGAAAAAGGTTCAGTATAACTCGAGATATGACCTTCTGAAGGTACTGCTCTGAGTGAGTATAACAGAGAACAAAACAGAGAACTAAATGGTGATAGATGTATAGATTCACATATGATTACAACCACAATGGGAGTAGAATGATAGAGCTATGGAGTAAGCTCTTCAATCTCTACGAAATGACATGAAGTGGTCACGTACAAGGCTTGCTAATCGCCTCTTCCTTCTTGCTCTTTTTATAGCTATTCTTGGAGGGAATTTTGAATTCAAATTCGAATGGCTCCACCTAAAAGTGATCCCCAAAGTTAGGAGGTATTCCCTCAGCTCAAAAATTCGTGGTTTTAGGTAGTTAGAGCCACGAAATTGCTTTTACATCATGGATGAGGTAAGCCATCCTTTTCCTTTTTCTTTTTTCAGTTGCAAGAGATAAAAATGAGCTCTTTTACAAGAGGTGTTCACATGACTACACATGTGACTTACAAATGAGGATAATATCAAGCATATCAAGCATGTAGGCTTGGGTAAAATCCATCAACAGCTCCCCCTCAAGCTTAACATGCTTGGCCTTCAAATGAGTCTTCAATTGTCCTTGATTTCCTGCAAGCCAATCATCAACTTGAATCTACTTAACTTTGTACCATCAAGAGCTTTAGTCAACATGTCGGCACATTGCATATCTGTAGAGACATAGGATAGTTGAATATCCTTGCTCATTAGCTTCTCCCTTACATAATGGTAGTGGACTTCAATATGCTTGGTTCTAGCATGGTATACCGGATTAGCTGCTAGATGTAGTGAGCTTGTGTTGTCACCAAAAATGTTAGGTGTTGAAGAATGAAGTCCAAGATCTGTGTACAAAGACTTTAACCACATGATTTCTTGAATTGCATTAGCCAAACCTCTATATCTAGCTTCAGTAGAAGATAATGCCACGGTTGGTTGCTTCTTTGATGACCAAGAAATGATTTTTGAACCTGCAAATGATGTATACCAGGATGTGCTTCTTCTATCGTCTCTAGATCCGGCCCATATTGCATCTGAGTAGACCTTTAGCTCAATATCTGAAGTATATGAATAGAACAAACCTTCATTCATGGTCCCCTTTAGGTACTTGAGGACTCTCTTGGCCGCTTCCATATGTGGTCTTCTCGGCTTATGCATAAACTGACTCAATATGCTAACACTATAGCATATATCCACCCTTGTGAGTGTTGCATAGTTCAAACTTCCAACCAAGCTTTGATAGCTTGTGATGTCTTCAATTGGATCTCCTTCATAAGCACTAAGCTTATGATTTTGCTCCATAGGTGTACCTGCACACTTGGTATTTTCCATCTTGAACTTGACGAGCATGTCATGCACATACTTCCTTTGTGTGATGTATATACCTGAATCTGTGTAGATTAACTCCAATCCAAGAAAATAAGTGAGTGGTCCGAGGTCACTTATTTTGAACTCCTCCTTCATTTGACTCTTTACCTGTTTGATTCCTTCAAGATCATTGCCTGTGATACTAATATCATCAACATACACACATAAATAGATCACTTCAGATCCATTCCTCTTTATGAACAAAGAGGTATCCGCCTTGCTAGCTTTGAATCCTTGGTCCTGCAAATAAGTCATCAATCTGAAATTCCAAGCTCTTGGAGCTTGCTTCAATCCATACAAAGCTTTCTTTAGTTTGCATACATAGTTAGGATGATGTGCATCCTCATCTCCAGGAGGTTGTGCCATATACACTTCCTCAGAAATCCATCCATTCAAGAAGGCATTCTTTACATCAAGTTGATAGAGATTCCAATTTCTAGATGCAGCAAGACTAATGAGAACCCTAATTGTAGGCATTTTTGCAACAGGAGAGAAAGTCTCCTCATAATCAATACCATGGGTTTGAGCAAACCCTTTAGCAACTAACCTTGCTTTGTGTCTATTTATACTTCCATCTGGATTCCTCTTGATTTTGTATATCCATCGAGATCCAATTACCTTCATAGATGGCTTGTTAGGTACAAGCTCCCAAGTGTCGTTTTCCTTCAAGGCTTCCATTTCTTCATCCATTGCATCTCTCCAATCTTTCTTGCTTTGTGCTTCTTCGAATGTGGTAGGCTCTTCATTGGTTGAATCCTTTGCAATGTAGATTGAGTGCTTGGTGACCAAAGAAGTATCATAACCAAACCTCTCTGGTTTCTTCTTCTCCCTTGAAGACCTTCTAAGTGGTTGATGTGAGCTCTCAGGTCCATATGTAGCATCCTGCATCTTTGCTTTACCTTTGTTCTTCCATAGCTTTAGTCTTTCCAAGTCTTCTAGGTCAATTGCCAAATCGCTTTCTTCAATCTGCTTTGGCTCCTTTGGTTGAAGTGATGGAAAATCTTCATCCAAGTCATATGGCAGCTTCACTTTCCTGTCATCATCAAACCATGATTTGTTTTCATCAAAAATTACATCTCTACTCACAGAAAATCCTTTATTGGTTGGATTGTACAATCTATATCCTTTTTGGTTTTGATCATAACCAATAAATACACACTTCTCTGCCTTGGGATCCATTTTCCCTCTTACTTGAGAAGGAATGTGAGCATAGGCTAAGCATCCAAAGATTTTACAATGCTCTAGACTAGGTCTTCTTCCATTCCACACTTCATATGGAGTGGTTCCATCTAGTGACTTAGATGGAAGTCTATTTATGAGATATGTGGCTGTAGACACACCCTCTGCCCATAGGTAGTTTGGCAATCCCTTTTCATTGAGCATGGACCTTGCAGCTTCGACAATAGCTCTGTTCCTCCTCTCTGCTACACCATTGAGTTCGGGTGTATACCTTGTAGTGACTTCCCTTTTAATGCCTCTTTCATGCATGAAGGCATCAAATTCAGAAGAGAAGTATTCTCCTCCACCATCTGATCTGAGTCGTTTCAAAGTCCTACCTGTTTGGTTTTCAACAAGAGCAATATACTTCTTAAAGCAATTAAACACTTCATCCTTGTGCTTCATGAAAACCAGAATGGTCCACCTGCTACAATCATCTATGAGAGACACATAATATCTTGAGCCTGATATAGATGGCTCCTTACTTGGACCCCACACATCCGTGTGCACTAGATCCAAAGGATTTTGATACATATATCCTTTCTTATTGAAAGGTTGTCTATGAGCCTTGCCGAGTTGACAAGCTTCACACTTATAAATCATGTGTTGCCTTGTGATATTAGGCAAACCAAGTACACTTTGGTCCTTGCAAATTTGTTTGAGTGTCCTCTCACCAATGTGAGCAAGCCTTTTGTGCCATATCTCCAACTCTGTTAGAGTTTGAGATCCATAGCTAAACAAAGCTATGTTCTTTGTATCTTCCGCTTCAAAAGTGAAAAGCCTTCCTGTCTTTTCTCCTTTGGCAATCCTTCTAAAGCCTTGCCTTGGGTCTTCAACATATGCTCCAAATCGGTTGAATCTAACCTGCAATCCTTTTTCAACAATCTATCCAACACATTAAATTTTTGGTAATTGTAGGGACATACAAGACTTTGCTTAAGAGGTTCATATTCCCATCTGATGTCTTCACATTACCTTTCTTCTCCACTGAGTGCCTTGTGTCATCTACTGTCTGCACTTCATGCTTGTTATGAGGATCTTCCAAATCAGAAAGTAAAGCCACATTTCCTGCTACATGGTTTGAGCATCCCGAATCAATGTAAAATATGTGATCATCATCCTTACCCTTCTTCGCTGATAGATTCATAATCAATAATGAATCTTCTTGACTTTGGTCCTCTGCATAATTATTGTAGTCTCTCCTTCCTCTATGGCCACCTTGATAGTTGTTATTGTTGTAATTGTTGTTGTAGTAGTTGTTGTTGTTGTAGCCTCAATTGTACCTCCCTCTATTTGATCCATAGCCACCTCTATTGAATCCTCTTCCTCTTGAGTTCCTCGGGTTCCTGAAACATTCTTCAGTAGTATGATTAGATAAGCCACATATATTGCAAGGTTGAGATGATTGGAATCTCCCCCTGCCTTGCTTTCCACCTCTACCTCTTCCTCTAGCTCTTCCTCTACCTGCAAAGTTTGCTTGGAAAGAGCTACCTTGATCTTCATTCTTCCTATTCTTTGACTTCTCCTTGACCTTAGCTTTATCGGAATATAAGGCAGAAGTTTGATTACCTCTTGAGGACTCACCACCTTTGCTAATCTTTGCTTCATGAGTGAAGAGTTGGCCCATGAGTGTGTTGAGGTCGGGTACATGCATGTCCATGTATAAATCCATGGCTGTTGTGAATGACTCCCACTTGTCGTCTGCTTTGATTCCATTTATGATTTGTCTAATGATTTGCTCCTCTTCAATTACCTCTCCAATGCTTCCAAGTTGGTTGGAAATCTCCTTCATCTTTGTGACATAATCAGTCACATTTTGCTTCGGGCTTTTCTTCATTGTTGTGAACTCCATCCACAATTGGTTCTTCCTTGCTCGAGTGTTGGAAGAGAAGAAAGAAGCAAGTGCATTCTAGGTCTCTCTTGATGTCTTGCATCCCTTGACATGAGGTAAAAGAAAATCAGAGATTGAGTTTAGAATATTGGACCTTGCAAGTGCATCCTTCGAACACCAATTCGAAAGTCCTTCCACTTCTTCATGTGATGGTTGCCCTTTGTTCCTCATGGTTGGCATTGCTTCATCTCCGGATATGAATCCATATAGATTCCTCCCTTGAAGGTAAGCCTCCATCCTTGGATACCATGCCGGGTAGTTGTTTCGATCCAATTTGTCAATTGTTGATGGAAATCCATCTCCCATGTTGCTTGACTATGCTCTAATACCACTGTGAAGAGAGATGGTGGGTGCAATCCAAAGATGAGTAGGTGCCGCTACAACCAGCTTCACACCAGCCAACTGAGACTTCAGAGTTGATTAGTAGACCCTTTGAGCTTCCTAAATCCACCAAAATATCATCCAAGTACTTCGGAACATGTATCCCAAAAGTTTAAGTCAAGACAGACTAGTTGCAAGATGACTAGCTCCCAAAAACTTGCTATTTTTGGACATACACCTGCTAGAAAAAATGAACAGTGCTCTCAACCTGTTAGGAATTTGAAACATTCCTTTTGGGCATAGCAAATAGACTTAACAAGCTTGCTATTCCAAGTTAAAACACTTCAAATGATGGACTGAGCATTGAGAACAAGATTTATCAATTTCTGGAACATGCCCACAATTCTCGGGGCTCTGCAGAGATAGACCAGTGAGCAGTAAATTGCAGATATCTTCAAAACTAGTAATCCAATGAGCCTGAAAATCTATAAGTAGAAAGTAGACAGTATGAGCTATGCAACGCATGTTAAATTACTGAAAATGGTTTAGTAGAACGCGAGATATGACCTTCTGAAGGTACTGCTCTGAGTGAGTATAACAGAGAACAAAACAGAGAAGTAAATGGTGATAGATGTATAGATTCACATATGACTACAACCACATTGGCAATGAATCTTTGCACAATGGGAGTAGAATGATAAAGCTATGGAGTAAGCTCTTCAATCTCTACAAAATGACATGAAGTGGTCACGTACAAGGCTTGCTAATCACCTCTTCCTTCTTGCTCTTTTTATAGCTATTCTTGGAGGGAGTTTTGAATTCGAATTCCAATGGCTCCACCTAAAAGTGATCCCAAAAGTTAGGAGATATTCCCTCAGCTCAAAAATTCGTGGTTTTATGTAGTTAGAGCCACGAAATTGCTTTTATATCATGGATGAGGTAAGCCATCCTTTTCCTTTTTCTTTTTTCAATTACAAGAGATAAAAATGAGCTCTTTTACAAGAGGTGTTCACATGACTACACATGTGACTTACAAATGAGGATAATATCAAGCATATCAAGCATATCAAGCATGTAGGCTTGGGTAAAATGCACCAACACAAAATAGCCTAGGAACCTAATTTTTAACTAGGTCGAACACTAGGTCTGGAGAAGACCAAAGCTAGTCAAAAACTATAAAAAGAGCTAGAGAGCTCATTTGTGAGGTTATCTTGTTGTAGATTTGAAATTTGTATGAGAATTCTTTTGTAATGGAAGTTACTCCTTTGTTCCTCTCTTTGTTCTTGCCATGTGTGTGCGTGTGTGTATGTGTATGCATGCTAGTGTGCTTCTCACTCATGTGCTTGTGCCATCACTTGCTCATAGTCTTCATACTAGTCCTCACGTCTCCATGGATTGGAATTAAAGGAGGGGCTACTCATCACTGGCTACACCGAAATTTGGCCCTGTTGCCGGAGAGAGAGCTTCGATGACGAGCGTATGATGGTAAGACGTAGAGTTATGATGTTGGCATTGTAGGTAGTTTCCTTACTTTTCTCTATTTTTCTCGTTCTTACTTCACCATCATCATCACCATGATCATCCTCACTATGTCCCACCTCCATCTCCATCATCGCAAAATTTTCAATTTTTTGGTCATATCACCTTCCCCCTTCCATTTCCCTCATTTCACTTGTGAGAGAGCGAGAGCCTGATTTGTGTGTGCTATTTTTTCATGTTTCTTGAGTGTTCTTGCACGTTTTGACTATATCATCATCTCCACTAGGTTGCACACGTACGAAAAAGCTCTGCACAGTCTTCGGGACGTTGATCTCTGTCAATCGCGATTGACAGAAATTTTGCTTTTTGGGTAAATCTAAGTGCACCACAGTAGACTAGAGACCTTGCATATCACAAATCCACAAGAATTTCTAAAAAATTTGCATTTTTTATTGTCCATCGTGATTGATAGCATCAATCGCGATTGACAGTGCCCATCGCAACGGAAAGCCTGTCCATCGTGATCGACAGACCCCGATGGACACCTTTGTCAATCATGACAGACGGTATCCATCGCGATCGACACACAACTTCACGATTGATAGCTGATTCGGTGAAATTCTTATCGATCCTGATGCATAGAGGCCCGATTGACACACAAAAGTGTAAAAAGGTGAAAAACTCAATCAATCACGATTGACGCACCACGACAGACTGCCTGTCCATCGTGATTGACAGCGGTCCATCGCAATTGACACGTGTCCATCCTGACAGACACAAAAATCACGATTGACACCCCATTTCATCGAGAAACTTCTCCATCACGACTCATAGACCACGATTGACCAAAATCACGCAAGAAACCCAAAAAACTCAGTCTATCGTGATTGACAGTGTCAATCGCGATTGACACTGTCAATAGCGATTGACACTGTCAATCGCGATTGACCCATCAATCGCGACCGACACCCCCTATCCATCGTGATTGACAAGCCATGATGGACAGCTCTATCCATCTCGATTGACAGCCATGTCGATCGCGATTGACAGCCATTTTTGGCCAAATTTTTAGGGTTTTTAATTTGAAACTTTTGGCTAATTTTGGGCATGAATATTGGGATATAGGACGCATAGGGAGGCCATAAGCAAATAATTTGAGAAAACCGTGTTTTAACCCCAGAACCCTGAACAATCATAACTTCCTCATACAAATCCGTTCGGAGTGATCTTAGGCTCATTGGAAAGCTCCTTTTGAATTCCACTAAAACATTGACTCGTTTTTGTAAAACTAATATGAGCAATTATAGATAGGATATTTTGAAGTTGACCATACCTCAGGGTAAGAAAACTGAGGGATCTTTAGGATTGTTTTCGATAAAGCCAAAGAACAATTTGGTCTATGAATTACATGAATGAAAATGGTCAATTGTGTCATTTGAATTTAAATCTTGAGCTAACTTTGTGACTTTTATAGGTCCACTAAGAGCATCAAAGGGCATTCGAGGCAAAAGTGAGTGCAGGCTTGGGAACACACTTCTTGGGCTTACAAAGGCAAGAAATAAGCAACATGAGGTTGGATTATTCTCAACTCCCTCTGTCAATTCCTAGCTTAGGCTAAGTACGGATAGAGGTATTGATTGATTAGGGCAACGTTAAACATTGTCAAGTCCAAGAACTCTCATCACTCAAGTGCAAGTATAAATAGATTACAATTGTGAAACACCCTAAGGGAAAAGAATTCAAATCAAGCGATCAAACTCAAGTACAATAAAACCCAAGTGTTCCTTATGACGAAGATTGATTGGACAAGAAGTGACATCCTAAGAAAATTAAAAAGAACCAGTGACTATTACAAAAGAATTCAGCAACGAGGTTGTACTAGGAAAATTGGGGTTATTCAATCAGGCATATGAACCTTAGATCAGGAGGACATCTAGGGACAGATAAGAAAAGCCTTAGGTCTTCAGAGGCTAGTGTCAATCACACTACTAGGTCTTGGGCCCAATAGTTGAGCAATTATCCCCACTACACTAGCTCTGAAACTAGTGAATCAGAGATGTCTTATGGTATGGAGAGAGACCTACAGGAAGTTCAGGTGTGGCTTACTTAGAGAAGCCCAAAGGCCCCTACAAAACTCAACTTGAATACATGAGGACCAACCGATTAGGTGCTCGCATCTATGAGGACAGCCTAAGAACATCCATTGTGCATATTAAAAACTCTCATCAACCCCTTGAACTAGAACATCTAGTGGTCAAGTTCAAAAATTGAGCATACATAGATAAGGAATGAACAATGTACGTAGTCACCAACCAATCGGATAGAACAGATGAATTTGGTAATGTGATTCTAGAGACAGACATAGGTGACATAGAGCAAGGGAACTTAGTGAGGGAGCCTAGAACTCCCCGAGGAAAATCAGTCTTGACTAGAATCATCACTCCAGAGTGGGTTCCCCAGGATAACAAGAGCATAGATCTGCTCTTAAACCGAGATACTGATGAGGCCTTCTTGAGGTATAAGACTGACCAGTCTAATGAAGTAGGAATGCTCACAATCTATGAGTTCAAAGATCCTGATAGCCTAGGCAAAGTGACCTATTTAGACAATACTTCAGAGAGAGTCTTTGTGGTCTCAAAACATTACAAGCATGCCTACACTTGGAAGGTTGAACTTGTTTTCCCCCAACCAAGATCTAATTTCTCATATGGTCATCAAGGGGCGGGAACATCCCACGCTCGTGAAGCTCAAAGGGACAGGAGTAGAGAGATAGGCCAGAAGTGAGCTTTGCTAACCCACTGGGAAGAGAAAGAACAAGAACAGAGGCAGATAGTATGGAAACTGAGAGACCTAGAGACCCAAGGAATCAAAGAAATACACACAAATTGCATCTGCCAAGGCCTAGAGATCACACGAGGACCTTGAGGCCTACACAGCTAGTCAAGCCCATGAAGAATTGCTTCGATGGCACAGGAGACCCATACGATCATGTGGCAGAATTCAGGAAAGTTTTGAGAGCTAAACAAGTGGATGGCTTGTTCACTCAATATAATGCCTTCGGCCTAACTCTCAAGAACACAGCCCTTACATGGTTTCAACCACTTCACCAAGGCCAGTTCAGGAACATAGACCAACTTCTAGAGGCTTTCATCATAGAATTTTCTAAGAGTGGTATCAGACACAACACCTCCTCACTGATACATAGCTTCAAGTAGACACCTCAAGAGATGGTTAGACTTGCAGGAAGAAGGTTTAGGCAATACCTAGAGAGATGTCCGGTTCCAGAGTTACCCACTCTAGCCAAACAAGTGGCTTTATTCTTAGATGGACTGCTAAGTACCAAATTCAGATCATATGTGTACTTGAAGGACCCTAGAACCACAGAAGAGTGTGTATGCATGTACATCGACATCGAGGATAACCTAGGGGAGGAATTAGAGCTTTCAAAAATCTATAGAGATTTAGATAGCCTTAATTCAAATCCATCCACATCTATTGAAGAACTTGCAGAGAAAGTAGCTCAGAAGTTAAGAGTCTCAAGCAAACAAATACCAAGGTTTGCCCCTAGTGAAAAGATGTTATACGTGTGGAGGTGACCATATGGCAAATGTATGTCCCATTATGGCTCAGCCCCAAGTGAATCATAATAGTCAATACTGCACTATAGAACAGAGATACACTAATCACACCATGCAAGATTGCCCATATAATAAGCAAGTAGTTAGGCAAACTTATCCACAACCATACCCTCAACAAGGAAGATACCAGAACCAGTACCCATCACAACACTATGCTAGGCCTCAGCAACCCTACCAACCGCAATATCAGGCCCAACCAAGGCCTCAGCTTGCGTTAGCTCAACAACCTCCAACCCTAGCCAATGTGATTCCAATGAACTACGCAGTTGCACAAGAGAATCTGAATAGAGCCATAGTGCCAGTAACACCATTGCTTTCAAAAAGTGACCCTAGTGATCATAGTTTTGACTCTACTCATATCGAAAGTCCACATGCTTACTACATGTAGTCACTTAAGCATAATGAGTCATACTATTATGAAGACCTGAGTGAACCTAGTTGGGAGCCAGAGTATGCAAATGTCATGTACGCAAACCCCAACTCTAGACCTCAACCTAGGCAGGTAAGACCCCCATTTCCTAGAGGACCGTGCTACCGATGTCAGGGAGATCACCTCATTTGTGATTTCCCTATGCCTGCACCTACACAAACCCAATCTGTGACAATTCAAGGTTTTTGTCCAGATTGTGGGAAAGAGCATCTTTTGCAAGATTGTCCTAAGAACCCCAACAATATGCCAAAAATCACTCCTATCAACGTTATTGGGTTAGTAGTAGACTCTACAGGAAGTGTAACTTCCACTGCACTAGTACAAGTGGTCACTAGAGGCCAAGATTTGCAACAAAACCTAGGTTCAGGCCAGGGAAAGGGTTCTGAGGTTAGTGAAACTAAGAGCATAACTAAGAAGTGGACCAGAGCTTGGAAGCATAGTCGCGAGAGAATGTAAAGGCAATGGGCAAAGAAGATGAGTGAACTCGAGGAAAGTATAAGAGAAACGAAAGCCAAGATAATTGAACTCACATCTCAACCTCACTCTCACACTACTTCACCACCACCATTCCCATCTCCTTCCAACCCACCTCACACAATTCCACCACCCCCTAGAGTAGGATCAGTCTTAGCAGATCCCACTCTTGAAGACCTAAACATGATGCTTAAGGCTTATCAGGCTAGAATCAAACAAGGGCCAAACGTAACGGATCATGAAAAGTGTTACCCTAGAGCGCAACTAGAGCTTGAATGAACTAAAATCTGTGCTAAGATGGTGGAATTGGCAAAACCATGTTTGAAGCTAGTCGCCTCTTTAACTTCTCTAGTTCAGCTAAGATGTAGTTGCACTTTGATGGACTGCTAGAAAGATTGGAGAGGCTAATTGCACAGTGAGAAAAGGACCCCACCTCTCAAAAGAAGGACAAGGCAAGTGAAAGGATAAGCTTTCCTGCCCAGGAAGCTTATGTGTCTAACTCCACAGAACCAGACACATCTTCTTCTATGAATCGGTATTCACCAGAATTTGCATGATCAATTCCCACAAGACATTCCTTCCATTTATGAGGAGTAGGAGAGTGCCCAATCTCATGAGAGATTAGACTTCGAGTCTTATTCCTTACAGGAACTACCCCATTTCATAGGTCCATGGGAAGCTAAGCCTAATTATATGAGAGCACCCACGGTCATTGTAAGAAACGAAGACTCAATCATACCTAGGAACACAGAGGTAGTGAAAAACACTAAAGTGTAGTGCAATCTCACGTTAGAAGAGGTACTCAAGGTTAGGCCGGAACTATGGAAACATGTAGCCAATCAAGTACCAGAAGTAGCAAAGCCTCGTTCCCAGGCAGGATCTCATAGAACAATGCCAGAAATACCCTTGGAGAAGATAGGAGACATGAACGAAGGAGAAGAAGGAAACACCTATCTTCCCATTATCCATCAAGGATACACAACCAAGGCAATTTTAGACTCAGGTGTTGGCGTTGCAATTGCTACTACTTCCCTATGGAAGCGATGGGGCAAGTCGGCACTCAGGCCCACAAGAATGAAATTGCAAATGGCCGATGGTCACATAGAAAGACCCTTAGGACTACTAGAAGGAATCACTCTCACTACATGTGGTGTTGAGTTTGAGCATACTTTTTCCATATGTGACTTCAGCAAAAATTAGTCCTATGAGATGATTTTGGGAAGTCCATTTATGTGGCAGTTGAAAGTGGTGCAAGATTGGGGAACCAATTCTTTGTATTTGCAACACTTAGGTGTTACAACCAAAGTCAATCTCAAAGATTACTCTTGTAGAGACATACCCCCTATTCAATGGAATCCCATCCATAGAGCTAAGGATGATATCGAATCAGTGCATTCCATAGGATCAGGATCCTCATGGATGCATGAAGACACTCACTTGTGGATGTGTAAAGTAGTCGTAGAAGAAGACAAAAGAGAGAAAGCCAGAGAGGTAGGTGTGAAGGAAACTAATAGATCAATTCAAGACCCAGTCTATGTCACGAGGAAGGAGATAAGGAAGAGATCACACACACACACTCTCACTCTCAAAGAGAAGCACACACACAGATTGAGGCAAGGAAGAAGGATCTTCTTCTTCTTCTTCTATTACATAAAAGGAATTGTATCGCGCCATTTCCCTCTCTCTCTCTCTCTCTCTCTCTCTCCCCCGCAACCCCCTCCAACCCCAACATCCCCTCCTCTTTTTCCCCACCACCCCCACGGCCCCCACCATCACCATGACCCCCTCCAACTCCACCAGCCCTCCTCTTTTCCCCCACCACCCCCACGGCCCCCACCATCACCACGACCCCCTCCAACCCCACCGCCCCCTCCTCTTTTCCCCCACCACCCCCACGGCCCCCACCATCACCACGACCACCTCCAACTTCACCAGCCCTCCTCTTTTCCCCCACCACCCCCCGGTCCCCACCATCACCACAACCCCACACAACTCCACACCCCTCCACAACCCTTCACAAACTCCACAACCCCCCACAAACTCCACACCCCTCCACAAACCTCCACAAACCCACAAACCCCACAAACCCCTCAATCTCCACACCCCTCCACAGCCCTCCAAAAACTCCACAAACCCCACACAACTCCACACCCCTCCATAGCCCTCCACAAACTCCAAAAACCCCACACAACTCCACACCCCTCCACAACCCCCCACAAACCCCACACAACTCCACACCCCTCCACAAACCCCACAAACCCCACGAGCCCCACAAACCCCACAAACCCTACACAACTCCACAGCCCTCCACAAACCCCACACAACTCCACACCCCTCCACAACCCTCCACAAACTCCACAACCCCCCACAAACTCCACACCCCTCCACAAACCCCACAAACCCCACGAACCCCACACAACTCCACACCCCTCCACAACCCCCCAAAAACCCCACAAACCCCACACAACTCCACACCCCTCCACAACCCTCCACAAACCCCACAAACCCCACAAACCCCACAAACCCCTCAAACTCCACACCCCTCCACAGCCCTCCACAAACTCCACAAACCCCACACAACTCCACACCCCTCCACAGCCCTCCACAAACTCCACAAACCCCACACAACTCCACACCCCTCCACAGCCCTCCACAAACTCCACAAACCCCACACAACTCCACACCCCTCCACAACCCCCCAGAAACCCCACAGAACTCCACACCCCTCCACAACCCTCCACAAACCCCACAAACCCCACACAACTCCACACCCCTCCACAGCCCTCCACAAACTCCACAAACCCCACACAACTCCACACCCCTCCACAACCCCCCAAAAACCCCACACCACTCCACAACCCCCCACAAACCCCACACCCCTCCACAACCCCCACAAACCCCACAAACCCCACAAATCCCACAATTTCCCACGACCTCCCATAAGGTTCTCATGCAGTTTTGGATGGATATTTGGAGGATCATTTCTCAACCAAACCCTAGAGTGTTATATATGGTTGGAAAGCTCTCAACGAGTACTTTCCAATGGTGCAATAATAATTTTGAAATCTTTGAATGTGATCTCAGAAGCGGATTTAGGTGACCTGGAGCAAGGAAACATGGGTGTAGAACCTAGAACCCCACGAGGCAAATCTGTTCTCACTAGGATTATCACACCAAAGTGGATTCCCCAAGACAATAAGAGCATAGATCTACTCTTGAACCGAGAGACTGATGAAGCCTTTTGGAGATATAGATCTAATCAGCCGAATGAGGTAGGAACAACCATGATATATGAGTTTGAAGATCCTGATAGCCCAGGTAGAGTGACCTACTTAGATCACTCTTCAGAGAGGATCTTTGTGGTTACAGAAAATGATAGGCATGCTTACACTTGGAAAGGTGAATTCATTTTCCCCCAACCAAGATTGACTGTGTCCTTTGGTCACCAAGGAGCTGGAACCTCCCACACTCATGGAACTCAAAGAGACAGACATAGAGATAGACCGGAGGTAAGCTTTGCCAACCCAGTGGGAAGAGACAGAACGAGAACGGAAACATATAGAGTGGAACCTGAGGGACTTAGAGCCCCAAGGAACCAGAGGAATGCTGATGATTTCCCTCTGCCAAGGCCTAGGGAGCACGCCAGGATTTTGAGACCGACTCAGTTAGTTAAGTCCATGAAGAATTACTTCGATGGCACAGGAGACCCATATGATCATGTGGCCGAGTTCAGGCAAGTCTTGAGAGCTGAACAAGTTGAGGACCTATTCACGCAATATAATGCCTTTGGTCTAACACTTAGGAACACAGCCCTTACGTGGTTTCAACCATTGAATGAGAGACAGTTCAGGAGCATAGACCAACTTTTAGAGGCTTTCATCACCAAATTCTCTAAAAGTGGCATAAGGCATAATACTTCCTCATTGATACACAGCTTCAAGCAGACCCCTCAAGAGACCGTGAGACTTGCAAGAAGAAGATTTAGATAGTATCTTGAGAGATGCCCTGTTCCTGAGTTACCAACACCAGCTAAATAAGTGGCTTTATTCTTGGATGGATTGCTAAGTACCAAATTGAGGTCATATGTGTACTTGAAGGACCCTAGGACTATAGAAGAGTGTGTACGCATGTGCATCGAGATCGAGGATAACCTAGGACAAGAGTTAGAGCTCTCCAAAATCTACAAAGATTCAGATAGTGCTTCTAGCATCTCTTCCACACAATCCACATCTATCGAGGAATTAGCAGAGAAAGTAGCTCAGAAATTAGGTGTCTCTAGCAAACAGATCCCAAGATTTGCCCCTGTGAAAAGATGCTATACTTGTGGAGGTGACCATATGGCGAATGTATGTCCCATTATGGCCCAACCCCAAGTGAATCCTAGTAGCCAATACTGCACCATAGAACGGAGATACACAAATCACACAGCACAAGACTGCCCATACAATAAGCAAGCAGTTAGGCAAACCTACCCGTAGCCCTATCCACAACAAGTAAGGTATCAGAACCAGTACCCTCCACAACAATATGGCAGACCGCAGCAACCCTATCAACAACCCTACCAAAACCAACAAAGGCCACAACCTGTGTTAGCTCAACAACCTCCAACCCCCGCTAATGTGATTCCTGTAAAGTATGCAACTGCTGAGGAAAATTTGAATAGAGCCATAGTCCCAGTGACTCCATTGCTCTCAGAAAGTGACCCGGGTGATCATAGTTTTGATTCTACTCACATTGATAGCCCCCAAGCTTACTATATGCAGTCTCCTGAACATGGTGAGTCTTACTATAGTGAAGAACCGAATGAGCCTAGTTGGGAGCCAGATTACACAAACGTCATGTACGCAAACCCCAACTCTAGACCTCAACCTAGGCAGGTGAGACCCCCATTCCCTAGAGGGCCATGCTATAGATGTCAGGGAGATCACCTCATTCGTGATTGCCCCATGCCTGCACCTACACAACCCCAGTCAATAACAATACAAGGCTTTTGTCAAGACTGCGGGAAGGAGCATCTCTTACGAGATTGCCCTAAGAATCCCAATAATATGCCAAAAATAACTCCAATTAACGTTATTGGGTTAGTTGTAGACTCGGCAGGAAGTGTCACTTCCACTGCACCCATGCAAGTGGTCACTAGAGCCCAGGCTTTGCAACAGAACCCAAGAATAGGTCAAGAGAAGAGTGCAGAAGGTAGTGAAACTGAGAGCATAGTCAAGAAACGCTCGAGAGCCTAGAGGGATAGTCGAGAAAGAATGAAAAGACAATGGTCTGAAAAAATGAGCGACTTAGAAGAAAGCATAAGAGAAACAAAAGCCAAAATTGTTGAACTCACCTCTCAAACAAACTCTCACATACCACCACCACCCTCACTTCCATCACCATCTAACCCACCATCTGTTCACCTACCTCAGACCATCCCACCACCCCCTAGAGTAGGATCAGTATTAGCTGACCCCACTCCTGAAAACATAGACATGATGCTTAGGGCATATCAGGCCAGAATCCAAGAAGGGCCAAATGTGACGGATCATGACAAGTGCTAACCTAGAGCTGACCTAGAGATAGAAAGAACCAAGCTGTGTGCGAAAATGGTCGCATTGGCTCAGACCATGTTTGAAGCCAGTCGCCTTTTCAACTACTCAGGCTCAGCTAAGACACAATTGCACTTGGATGGACTCCTAGAGAAGTTAGAGAGCATAATTGCAAGATCTGCCAAGGAAGAAAAAAATCAAGAAGAAAGAGATGAGGCAAGCAAAAACATAAGCCATCGCCCACAGGAAGCTTATGTGCCCAATTCCACTAAACCAAACACCTCCTCTTCTATGAATAGGTTCACTCCAGAATTCCTATGAGAGATTCAAGAAGACAAATGGGCTAATGAAAGTGAAGCCCCTCCTCCCATTGAACTTGTGGATGACACACATGATCAATTCCCACAAGATATTCCTTCCATTTATGGAGAGCAGGAGAGTGCACAAAATCAAGAGAGGTTAGACTTCGAGTCTAACTCCCTACAGGAATTACCCCATTTCACAGGCCCATGGGAAGCCAAGTCTACTTGTATGAGAGCACCCATGGTCATGGTAAGAAACGAAGACTCAGTCATACCTAGGAATACAAAGGTAGTGAAAAACACTAAGGTGCAATGCAACCTCACCTTAGAAGAGCCACTCAAAGTTAGGCCAGAGTTATGGAAACATGTAGCCAAACAAGTACCAGAGATAGCAAAACCTCGTTCCCAGGTAGGTTCTCATAGGACAGTGCCAGAAATTCTTCTAGACAAGATAGGAGATATGAGTGAAGGTGAAGAAGGAAACACCTATCTTCCCATTACCCATCAGGGGTACACAACTAAGGCAATTCTAGACTCAGGTGCAGGAGTTGCTATTGCTACCACTTCCCTATGAAAGCGGTGGGGCAAGCCAACACTCAGGCCCACGAGGATGAAATTGCAAATGGCTGATGGTCACAATCAGAGTCGAATTACAGTTGAGTTAGATAATGGAGCACTCAAGGAACTAGAAAAGGCACAGACTCCTGGTCCTTCCAGGGGTACACATGAAGTTGACCATGCTGTTCTTGTCCAAAGCTATGTGATGCAGAGGAATGGTGATCTCAATAAAGAAGTCAAGGCCTCAACAGAACTCCCTTCTTTTCCAAAGGCTAGAGGGAGGCAGCAACCAAAGGCAGATCAATTACTGAAGACTACCTATGCTGGAGGCCAAAAGAACGTGTGAAGCAGAATGACGCAGCCATTGAAGCAATTGTGGGTGCGAAAAGGCGAGCGGCCTATTACAGCCAAGCGACAACAATCATCTCAACTTCCTATTAGTAATCAACGACATGATACTAATAAGAAGACTTCCAAAACTTCTTTTGAGAAAGTGAAATCTATCTGGGTGCCCAAGAAGTCGATGAAGGCTGGCCCACAATCAAGACAAATTTGGGTGCCTAAGGCTTGCTTGCGGGCTCAACTAGTCACGCACGAATCACATCATACACGATAGGGTTCACTCACTCAAGGAGCCGTTACCCACTCTTGTTTAATCCGCACGAACACACAGTCACTCAGAAGCACGCACAGACTCACTGGTAAATGGGTCCCAAAAACGCCTCATTCCCAAGCAGACATACTCATAAAGCCCTCCAGAGTCTCCACTAAACCAAAACCGAAAGCCATCCATTGTGTTTGGCAGCCTAAAACTTGTAATAAAACCCCCGAACCCCATGTGTAAATTTATCCTCACTTGCTAACTACATCACTCATACACTGCATCTTTCCATCTAGCTCGTAGGACTAGCCATTCATTAACTACACACACAATCATCGAGCACTCACTGACCCACTAACCCATTACTCACATCATGATAATTTTGTAACGGGGACAAAAAGTGTTCTATCTTGTCCATTACAATATTAACGCATGATTCTATATTCTCACAGAACCAGCAAGCAAGCAATAACAATGGCAGAAGCAGGAGGCACCAGCTCCCAAGCAGGGTCTAGCGCACAGATTGTGGACATTGAAACCCTCCTCCTTGAACCACCACTCACCAAGAGGCCTCAAGAACTTCAAGCGGTGCATGTGCTCCCTATTCAGGACCCTCCTCAGGGACACACTTCTCAAGTGGGGAAACACGCTCATTGGTTTAGTGATGTCGGAGGGCCATTGGGTGATGGCACCTACTTCTGGGAAGCAGAAATTGAGTTCAATGGCAAATGGGGACGCTACCATTTCTTCACTCGCAAATTTGGGAACTATCAGAATGCAGAAGTGATGCGATCGGTATGGACCAAAGCGGGCTTGGATAGCTATTTCAGAGCACATTTGCCTAAGCCAGATTTCCTACACTGCTCCTATTTTATCAGTACCATCACTCCTAGTAGGGCCAAGGGAGGTGATAGTACTTTTGTGCTACCCTCACTATTGCCAGGCCACGAACTCAAGAGATTCAAACTGACCCTCAATTTGGTACGGGCAGCATTGAACATGCAAGGAATGCATATTCCCACTGAGAAAGAAACAATGGTTCCAGGCAGGATGAAGCATAAGGATCTCAACAAATTGAAGGACATGGTAGCAATGACACCTACCATTGCTCTCCACCTACGAACTATTATGCAACATTTTGCTTTTCCCGCCCAAGAACGATTCACTATGCCACCAAAAAAGAAATGGTTCAGCTTGTACTTGGCAGAGACAGAGAATCTCACCATCAATATACCACACTGGATCATCGATCAAATACACCTAGCCCCTCAACGGTGGAATAAGAAACAGAAAAATGTACTTCATGGATGCTGTGCTCTCACAAGAATAATTTATAGGTGCTTAGCATACGACGTGCCCATTCAAAGAGCACTAGTATGGTCTAGGGCCCAAGAGTTCCAAAGACGACTATCAACGGCGGGTCCTCCATCAAAGAAGATGAGAGGGGGAGTTCAATTACCATGCGCTCAACCAAGGGGAGCCACTACCACACCAGAGGTGACCCCTCCACAAACGAGGCGTGTCCAACCATTTACCATTCGCCTACCTAGACCAAGTGCAGAAGGACCCAACCTCGTGTTCCCTCCTATTCCTTCAGACTTGGAGTTCCCTCAAGGTTACACCCTTGCTGATCTGACAGATGAAGAAATTGCCCGTTTGATCAATGAATCTAACCTGGAGACAAAAGCAGAGCAAACCCAAGGACAACAACCCACGACTACAACTTTAGCCCCGACCCAACCAGGAGTAGTAGAAGTAGAAGAGGATGAAGAAGAGACAAAAGAACAAGAGGCAAACGAGGAGTATGATCAAGAATATGAAGAACTTTCAGAACTAGCAAGTGCCCCGGCATACTCGGACCAAATAAAAAGATTATACAAAACCATGAAGCGGGTCCAAGAGCAACACAAACTGTCGCTCGAGACAGGAAAGATGATCATGAGCCAAATGTTAGCCGAGGAAGGTGTGGATGACATGTTTATCGAATCAATGAACCTGCACGCTGATGCAGTAGGCTTAGATGAGGCTGTTCATGCAACCATGACTTATATTCATCGATTTGAGAAACGAGTGCCTACCCGTCCCATGCGATCTGGCAAACAAATCCACATCAATGTATCAGAACCAGGAGGTAACACACAAACAAAAGAACATCATGAGGAACCACTCTCACCACCCACCTCACCTCTCACTACACAAGTCACCTCACCACCTGGTACTACCACACCTATTTCTGCCATTACTACAGTCATCATGGGAATTCCTCTCTCTCCCGACATCCAATTCGGAGGAGTTACCATGCCCACCTTCACAACACTCTTCACAAATATCACATCCACCCCACCCACTGTTCCCATCTACACAATCACACACACGTTCGACACAATGGAAACATCACCAGCCACAGCACCACTCCCACCCCCCACGCAACCTCAATCTCCCATACCCCCTCCACCTACCTCACCACTTGACTCCATAGCATTCACAACTCCCTTCTCCTTCCCCATTCCCCCTACATCTTCATCTTTCCCTGCATCGTTTAATGTAAGTAGTATATTCATGGCATTACATCAATGCGTGTATCAACTTCAGAGTGAGTATCAGGCTCTCGAAGACCGTCATCATCAACTGACGACGAATCATCAACAACTACAGAGACGGCTTACAAGTATAGAAGAAGAAAATGCAGACCTCAATCAACGCTACACCACTCTCGAGCAAGCTCATCAAACCCTCCTGGAGACACCCCAACCATCACAAGAGTCATGTGTCAAACAACTCAAAGCCTTACTGGAGGTTTACCAAACAAATAATCTGAGAGTCCGGCGAAATTTGACTCTACTCAGAAAACACATGGCTACATCCCTTGAAGAAAACAAGCGTCTACAGAAACAAAACGAAGAAAACCTGGAAGCTGCCATGGAAGGCTCTCCCCATGAAATCGACCCAAAACAATTCAAAGTAGTTCCCTCAGAAACAATGAAAAAAATCTTGGAAAGCTATGCTGATTTATTAGAAGCACATGACGATTTGGAAAGGGAATGGGATGAACTACGTCGCCAGCTCAGGGAAGAGGAGGCACAACCCAAAGTCATAGAAACGACCTCGACTTCAGCGGAAGTAAAGGCATTAACAGAGCAGGTGGCAGAACTACAGAAGAAGTTACTAGAATATGAAAGGTAGCCCTCTCCAGTTGTAGAACCAGAGCCAGATGAATTGGTACCCATTGAGGTGGACAAAACGTATGAGGAACCATATGTTCCTATGCCGATGCCAGGTGGTCAGCAAACCTCAGAAGGAATGGACACCTTGGAAGTCGAAGTACCCGAATGGCTCTAGACATTAGAAAAGACAGCTACAACCCATGAAGATCGAGTTGCAATCCAAATCCAATCAATGACCAAATTAGAAGACACCATCATAAAGTCAAAATATTTCCGTAGTATGTCTCATCATAGATGGATCGGCACCAACGATGATCAGTATGTGCCATACTGTGTACTCCTGGCAGATTACAACGTGGAGATCCAACGCCGATGTGGCAAACCTCCAACTTTCGCCACACAATTTGGGCCCGATGATATCCCAGAGAGTGCTAAAAAAGGATCCATTCATCAACCCACCTGGAGGATCCGTCTTCTTGAGACCTACCCAGAGATGGTTCGTACTTGGACTAACATGCCACTCTTTATTAAATACAATCCCTGTTATGTTCCAGTCTTCCGCAGGCGCACTTGGCCCGAGTTTACCATTGCTATCAAGAACATCAAAGGCTGTGCAAAGTGGTTAAATTATGTTTATCTAGCACCCCCACAAGGACCTCCCACTATGAACTATATGATTTCTACCATCCGTCACTGGAGCATTCGACTACGGAATACCCCCGATGTGATGGCCCAAATGTGCATGAAAATATTTGAATTAATGCTGATCACTTTCAGGACATTCAAGAATATTAAAGACCCCCACTTCTCAAGAGTCGGCTTTCTTACAGGAAACCAAGATCTGGTATACGACATGAGCACCACCCCATCAATAGAGGTAATATATGCTTGGCACGCCAGAATCAAGTACCTCCCAGCTTGCTTTAAACAGACATTCGAGGAGATGTTCGTAACAGGATTCTGGGAATATCACTCAGAAATATTTGTACCCAGGCCCTCACATCTCCTCCACTTATTCGTTGTGGAAAGAACCATCCATTCAGAACAATTGCGGGTGCCACATCCGGACGTCCCAGGATCAGTGAATTGGGATGCATTGTTAACAGACCTAGCACGGGGGCTACGATTAGAAGAACACCACCTCGCTGCCGATGTTGTTCAATATTACGTCCAACGCACAGCTAGACAAGGGTCTGTCAGAGACGACAGACGCGAGAGAGGGGGGGGGTGTTGGCAGTAGTCAAGGAACTGAAGGAGTCACAAGACAAGGAAGCCTACGTAGGGAGTCGGAACGAAGAGAAAGCACAAGCAGACACAGTAGTCAAAGAAGATCTGGCAAGTAGGCCATTTAAACTTTTTAGGCATCAAAGAGTTGGGCACACAAGAAGAAGGAGCAAGTAGGGAGCTCCAAGAAATGTATGTCAAAATGTTAGAAGAAATCCCTACAAAAATAGTGATTTTTATCGCTAAAAACCATTGTAAATACCATTTCATATTTTTGTAGCTCCATTTTGTGCAAGCCAAGGAGTCCTTGAGCTTGAGGAGCTTTAGAAGTACCTACCTATCAGTTTTCACATTTTTTAGACTCCGTTTGAACCTCCAAATAGGGTAGAGAACCTAATTTTTAACTAGGCCGGACACTAGGTCTAGACAAGGCCAAAACTTAGTCAAAAACTATAAATAGAGCTAGAGAGCTCATTTTTGAGGTAGCTTGTAATTGATTTGAACTTGTATGAGCTTGTTCAAATTAATCTAAAGAACTCCATTGCTTCTCACTCTTTGTCTTGCCTTGTGTGCGCGTGTGTGTGTATGTGTGTGCATGTTAGTGTGCTTCGCACTCACGCACTTGTGCCTTCACTTGCTCAAGGTCATCATACCATCCTCATGTCTTCCCGGATTGACATTAAAGGAGGTGCTACTCATCACTGAGCTACACACCATTCATAGTTACACTAGCAGATCAACATCGGGTTGCGCCTCTTGGCATTATTGAAAAGGTACTAATGATAGTACAAGGTTGCCACTTTGTTCTAGATTTTGTTGTTATTGCACTCCCACAGGAGACTTCTTACCCTTTAGTCTTGGGGAGACCTTGGCTGAGGCAAGCAAAAGCTTTGCAAGATTGGGGGAAAAACAAACTATGGATTTCAACAAGCACCAATAGCCAACTGCAATTACATTTGGAAGAAGGATTCGACTCAGGGAAAACTACTAGGTATACTGTGGATACTCAGGTAATGCCCTCTCTACCCCAAGAAGAAGATACATTTTTGAATTGGATGATGGAAAGTGCAGAGTGTTGCACGGTGGAAATCAATGAAATAGAAGAAGAAGTTACGGATGAAGGAGTTGCAGAAAAAGGCCATGAAGATCACAAGGAGTTGGAGAATGAGAGTTTGCAGGAGAATACAAACTTTGAAGAGGCAAAAAATATAGAAGTACCGGGATCGAAAGTTATGAGCCTGAGTGCAGAGAAGATCTTCCTTTTACGCATATACCTCAAGGATGATCCAGAGAACATATTGCAGAATATAAGTTAAAGTCCACTCGTGCATACAGTGGAGATGACTTCTCAAACAAGACTAGTCCTGAAACACTGGTTCAAGAAATAAATCTAGGGGATGAAGAGAACCCTCAAGTAGTCCACTTGGCCTCCTGGCTATGGCATTATCCCCCTTTACTGCAAAAGGTAACTTCTTTACTTTTTGCCTATAAAATGTCTTCGCATGGTCCTACAAAGATCTAACAGGGATACCAGAGGAGCTTGGATTACACAGAATACCCTTAGTTGAGGGAGCCGCGCCTGCAAGAAGTAGGCCGTATCGACTCAATCCAAAATATGCAGAGGCGGTAAAGATGGAAGTTACAAAACTAGAAGAAGCAGGTATAATTGTTCCAGTAGAACATTCCAGGTGGCTTTCTTCTATGGTTATTGTACCCAAGAAAAATAGTGGAAAAATAAGAGTTTGCATTGATTTTCGTGCCTTAAATAAAGTGACTGTTCAAGATGGATTTCCTTAGCCCTTTTCATAGCAAGTACTTGAGGAAGTAGCTGGTCACACTTTGTATAGCTTCTTGGATGGTTTTAGTGGCTACAATCAGATAGTGATCCATCTTGATGATAGGGACAAAACAGCCTTTGTTACTCCATGGGGAACTTATGTTTATACTCGCATGGCTTTTGGTTTGAAGAATGCACCAGCTTCATTTAATAGAACAATGTATCTAATATTGGGCAAATGGTTGACAACCTTTCTACGCATTTTCATAGATGACTTTTCAGTGTTTTCAAGCACAGAGCAGCAGTTCAAGATTTCCATGATCATTTGAAAAATCTAAAGGAAATCTTTGAGCAATGTCTCAAAACAGGTTTGAAGTTAAATCCTGCTAAATGTCATTTTTTGGTCACCAAGGGCACTCTTCTTGGTCACATAGTATCTGTTGAAGGGATAACGGTTGACCCTGCAAAGGTTACTGCTATTCTATCCATGCCCATGCCACAAAGCCCAAAAGAAGTGCAAAGTTTTTTGGGCCATGCAGGATATCATAGAAGATTCATACGAATGTATTCAGAAATAGCTAAGCCCTTATCAAGGCTTACCAGTAAAAAGGTCCCTTTCTCATGGAGTGCTGAAGCTGAGAAAGCATTTTGTGAACTCAAAATGAGGTTATGTACTGCTCCACTTTTAAGTGTTCCTAACTGGTCATTAGAGTTTCATGTGCATACAGATGCTAGTCTTCATGTTGTTGGTGTAGTTCTAGCTTAACCATCATCACACAAGGTTGATAGACCTATCTCCTATGCCAGCAGACTACTCACCCAAGCAAAAAGGAACTATAGTACGACCGAAAGGGAAGGCTTGGCTATTGTATTTTCTCTTCAGAAGTTTCGGCATTACCTTCTCGGTGTACATTTTATAGTCATATCCGACCATCAGCCCTTGAAGTACTTGATAAACAAGCTTAGAGTAGCTGGAAGGATTTGGCGATGGCTACTCCTCTTTCAAGAATTCAACTTTGATATTCATATTAAGCCAAGAAGAGAGCACTACATGGCAGATCAAGTGTCCAAGATTGCAATGAGCGAGAAGGCAACAGGTATTAATGATGAATTGGTGGATAGTAATCTCTTCCTAGTAGCAACTCAGACTGATTGGTATGATGGAATTCTCGATTTACTTACTACTGGAAAACTCCCAGAGCATTTGACACCTGTAGAAAAAAGAAGATTACTCCTTAAAACCAAGGCATACTCACTCATAAATGGGAATTTATATAGATATTGTCAAGATGATATCTTGAGAAAGTGTGTTTATCCAGAGGAGGTGAATCTTTTGTTAAAAGTTGCACACAATGAAGGGCATCTAAAGGGGGAAGAATTGGCTCACAGAAACATCCACAAGGGACTATGGTTGCCTCATATTTACAAGGATGCGATCAAGTTTGCTAAAGAATGCCACATTTGCCAGAGATGTGCCCCTACACCAACCAGATTGAATTTCCAACCATTAGTCATATCTACAGGATCGTTCCCATTTGAACGATGGGGTCTTGATTTCATAGGACCAATTAGTCCAACTGGTCAACCTGGGGGTAAGAAGTATATTTTGATGGCCACATGTTATGCAACTAAATGGATAGAGGCTAAAGCTACTATGGGCTGCATGGCATTAACAATAGCTAAGTTCTTGTATAAACGTATTTTCTCAAGATTTGGTTGCCCACTGGAAATCACTAGTGATAGGGGAACACATTTTGTAAATCAGCTAATCCAATTTATATTTGACAGGTACAAGGTCTTCCATAAAAAATCTTGTGCCTACTATCCAAGGGCAAATGGCCAAGCAGAGAGCTCCAATAAGATTTTGATCGGGTTGCTGCGCAAATTATCTTTTGATCATCAAAGCTTTTGGCCACAAGCATTGATCGGTGCAATTTGGGCTTTTAGAACTACAAGAAGGGGAACCGCTGGTGAGAGTCAATTTCGCTTAGTATATGGAAAAGAGGCATTGGCCCCATTTGAATTCATTATCAAAAAGGAAATGGGAACCAAAACCATTGGAATTGAACCTCCCATTGAGAGATTGGTGGCATTAGAAGAATACAGAGAAGGAGCAATGCAAAAATTTTAGGTAACACAAGAAGAGCGCAAGAGACTGCATGATAGGTATCTGAGGTCTAATGAAGTTTAGGAAGGATCCATGGTTTTAGTGCATCACGTCCCAGCAATTCCAACCAAACTGGCACCCAAATGGATAGGACCTTACATGGTGGTAAAGGTATTACCTCATGGAGCAGTACATCTGGAGGATTTGCAGGGTAAGAGGATACCCCTGGTCAATATCTCCAGGGTGAAGAAGTACCTGATTTAAGGTAAATTGGAATCATTTCATTCACCGTACCTACTGTATTCATTCAATGATTGCAGTTTATTATATATATATATATATATATGTATATATATATATATATATATATATATATATATATATATATATATATATATATATATATATATATATATATATATATATATATATATATATATATATAAGAGTGAAAAAAAGGTCAAAAAATAAAAACTAAAAATAAAAAATCCCGAAAAAAAAACCTTGGTCAATATCTCCAGGGTGAAGAATCACCTGAATTAAGTCAAGGAGGAAGAACTTCCTTCACTATCTTGTTTTTAGCTTCGGGAATTGCACCGGAACGGTGTAAAGACTTGACGTGGGGGTCTGTATCGTGGCATTTCCCTCTCTCTCTCTCTCTCTCCCCTGCAACCCCTTCCAACCCCACCATCCCCTCCTCTTTTCCCCCACCACCCCCGCAGCCCCCACCATCACCACGACCCCATCCAACTCCACCAGCCCTCCTCTTTTCCCCCACCACCCCCGTGGCCCCCACCATCACCACGACCCCCTCCAACCCCACCGTCCTCTCCTCTTTTCCCCCACCACCCCTGTGGCCCCCACCATCACCACGACCCCCTCCAACTCCACCAGCCCTCCTCTTTTCCCCCACCACCCCCCCGGCCCCCACCATCACCACAACCCCACACAACTCCACACCCCTCCACAATCCTCCACAACCCCCCACAAACTCCACACCCCTCCACAACCCTCCACAAACCCCACAAACCCCACACAACTCCACCCCTCCACATCCCTCCACAAACTCCACAAACCCCACACAACTCCACACCCCTCCACAACCCCCCACAAACCCCACACAACTCCACACCCCTCCACAACCCTCCACAACCCTCCACAAACCCCACAAACCCCACGAACCCCACACAACTCCACACCCCTCCACAGCCCTCCACAAACTCCACAAACCCCACACAACTCCACACCCCTCCACAACCCTCCACAAACTCCACAACCCCGCACAAACTCCACACCCCTCCACAACCCTCCACAAACCCCACAAACTCCACACAACTCCACACCCCTCCACAACCCCCCACAAACCCCACACAACTCCACACCCCTCCATAACCCTCCACAAACCCCACAAACCCCACGAACCCCACAAACCCCTCAAACTCCACACCCCTCCACAACCCTCCACAAACTCCACAAACCCCACACAACTCCACACCCCTCCACAAACTCCACAAACCCCACACAACTCCACACCACTCCACAAGCCCCCACAAACCCCACACAACTCCACACCCCTCCACAACCCTCCACAAACCCCACAAACCCCACACAAGTCCACACCCCTCCACAACCCTCCACAAACGCCACAAACCCCACACAACTCCACACCCATCCACAGCCCCCCACAAACCCCACTAACCCCACACGACTCCACGACCCCCCACAAACCCCACACCCCTCCACAACCCCCCACAAACCCCACAAACCCCACAAACCCCACAAATCCCACAATTTCCCACGACCTCCCATAAGGTTCTCATGCAGTTTTGGATGGATATTTGGAGGATCATTTCTCAACCAAACCCTACAGTGTTATATATCGTTGGAAAGATCTCGACAAGTACGTTCCAATGGTGCAATAATAATTTTTAAATCTTGGATCAATTTTTGACCACACCCCAAAAACCCCCACAACTCACCCCCTACTCCCACCCACGACCTTCCAGACCCCCCGTAATCTCCCTCAACTCCCAACAACTCACCTCCCACATCGCCCACTTAATATGAAGGATCAAAAGCTACTACAAAAATTAGGTGAAGGATGTGCTTCTCAGGGTCATTCAAACATCACGGGCGGCACAAAATGAGGATCTCAGCTTGCATGCAAAAGTGACAGTAAAAGTGTAAGTGGTAAAAGTGAAAGTGGAGAAATGACTGTTGCCGCCAACCATTCATGATGACTGCGTAATTTTGAGGATCCAATTCAAGACTGGTGGCATATTTGATTTACCCTTCCAATCTTGGGCAATCAACCGCCGCATGATCAATGGACGTGAGGAATCGGCAAGGCCCTCTTGGCCTATTGGAGCCTATAAAAGCAATGGATTTCTATTCAATTGGGACATATACACATATACATACGTATGTGCAGGGGTCCTCTCGTGGCACTCTATGGCTACAAGCCTACTGTAGGAAGTCACTCTGTGGTGAGGATACAGAGCGTGGGCTTCCTAGTGAGGGCTAATAGCACTATAGTGTGAAGAGAGTGGCTTGGTTTTGTCATTTAGTGTGATTCATTGGTATTTCGTGCTCTTCCCCTTAGAGCACGTCTTCATACTTTGTATTGATCAGTGCTAGTCTACATCTAGTTGTGTCCATTGTACGGATTGGATGAATCCCTTTTATTGATGTTGTTTAGTTCTGGAGTGGCATGTTAGCCCAGAGCATAAACTTTTGAGCATCTCTTTTTCCTATGTTGTAATCATCTGATTCGAACTAAGGAGTGGTTGTTCTTCCATTATTGTCATTTTGTCATTAATATTATCCCTAAGTATTCACAACTCTGTGCAATCATTGATATCTGCCTGCTCACAAAAGTGTTAAAGGGTATATTTCCCTAAGGAGAACCTCCCTTGAGTAGGTGAAGTACTGGAGTGCTTGCTGCATGCTCCTGTTAAAAATAGATACCCCAGTACCTCCTCTACAGGAATGTACAAGAATGACCTAAAAACAAGAATACAACAAGTGCAATATATAAAGATCAGTACATAAGGAAAAACCTAATGTCCGTGAATGAGTGAGCTGGCAAAAAACAAATGTGCCATCACTCTCGGTAGATAAATGTAATAAAGCTCAATGAAGTATCCCTGACATATATCGGCGTGACCACTATACATGTCAGAGAAACGAAAAATTGGTACATGTCATCCTGGATCATCACATGTTGAGCTTGATATCTCAACAATCCCCCTCAATCTCAACGCCATATCTTGTAATCCAAGCATCTCCCGAAACTTCTTCAATTTCTCAGCTCCAAGTGCTTTGGTGAAAATATCAGCAACCTACTCATTTGTTCTCACATAAACAAGATCAATATCACCTGCTAATACATTCTCTCTGATGAAGTGATAATGTACCTCGATATGCTTTGTTCTAGCATGGAAAACAGGGTTCCGTGCTAACTCTATGCTACTAAGATTATCACAATAGATAGTGGGAGGCTTTTGCACTTCCACACCTAAATCTGCAAGTAATATCTCCAGCCATGACATGCTGCCATTGCAGCACCTCTATACTCAGGCTCTATACTCGACAAAGCAACAGTGGGTTGCTTCTTATTACTCCATGTAATAGTTGCACCTCCAAGTGAGAAAAGAAAGCCACTAGTAGATCTTCTATCTGGAGTACTACCAGCCCAATCTGCATCGGTGTATCCATGAACCTGCAAATCTACATCAGCTTCATAAAACAATGCATAATCCAAAGTAGCACTCACATACCCTAGAGTGCACCTCAGAGCATCCAAATGTGGCTTCCTGGGAACCTGCATAAACTGACTTTCAAGTCCAACAGTATAGCTTAAATCAAGCCTTGTAATTGTAAGATATATAAGACTTCCCACAATTTTCCTATACATAGTAGCATTTTCCAATGCTTCACTTGATGTAGTATCCAACTTCAAATTATGGATTAATGGCATAGAAATTGGCTTACAACCAGCCATACCATACTTTTGCAGCATATTCAAGGCATATTGCCTTTCGACATCCAGATACCTGTTTTTGTATGTATAAACTCAATACCCAAGAAATAGCACAGCACACCAAGATCTTTCATGTCAAAGTCCTACATAAGAAGTTGCTTTACCTCTATCATGCTTTCTTCATTATCGCCAGCTACAATCAAGTCATCAACATAAATGGCCACAATCATGATGCCATCATCAACCTTCCTTGCATATAGTGAATGATCTGCATCACACATAGAAAACTCAATGCTCGTTAAGTAGTCAGCAATCCTTGCATGCCATGCACGTAGAGCCTGCTTCAGCCCATACAAAACCTTTTGCAACCTGCAAATATATTTTTTGATGCTTTGAATCTTCATATCCTTGTGGCGGGTCCATATATACTTCTTCCTGTAACTCACCATGTAGGAAAGCATTCTTCACATCCATCTGATGCAATGTCTATCCTTTTGTTGTAGCTAATGCAACAAGTGTCCTAACAGTAGACATTTTAGCTACAGGGCTGAATGTTTCCTCATAATCAATGCCATATTTCAATGCATATCCTTTAGCTACCAATCGTGCTTTATACCTGCTTATGCTACCATCAGCATTATGCTTTACCTTGTAAACCCATTAATAGCCTATGGGTTTCTTTCCTTGCGGCAATGGAACCAACTTCCATGTATCATTTCCATAAAGTGCAGCCATCTCCTCATCCATAGCTTTTTCCCAATCTGCAATTCCAATTGCATCTTCAAAGCAAGAAGGTTCAACATCTTGTATTACCTTTGTCATGTAGGCATTATGACAAGCCATGTAACTGTCATATGTCAATCGTTGCACTGAATTCCTCATCCTCCCTGATCTTGTTGGTCCTTGGTCACTTCTCCTTATATCCTCTGCATGTGCCCTTCTTACTCTTGGAGTCTTCACAGAGGGCAATCCAAGTTCCTCATCAAGACTCTTTTTTGAACCGCTTGAATTTCCATCAACGTCTTCAAAACCTGCACATGTTTTATGACCAGCAGAAAGCTTTTCTTTACCTTTCTTGGATGTATTTGATGAATTTGTTGGACTGAAATTTCCACGTAATCTTGCATTCCATGGATTTGAGTTGGAACTATTGCTTGGTGATGCATCTGGTCCACTCAAAACCTGAGATTCTACACTTGTTTTTTCAGCATTGACAAAGGAATCCTTCTTCGGCATCTGCATAGAAGCTTGACATTTCATCAAATACCATATCTCTGCTCACCTTTACCTATCGTGTGAGTGGGTTATAACATTTATATCCCTTTTGCTCAAGGGAGTATCCAATGAAGACACACTTTTCTACTTTTGGATCAAGCTTTGTCCTCAATTCATCTGGGACATGTACATATGCAATACAGCCAAAAACTTTCAGATGTGATAAGTTTGGCTTTTTACCTATAAACTTCTCTTCAGGTGTAACTTGATGTACAGGAGCAGTCAGAGTTCTGTTCATGATGTATACAGCAATATGCACAGCTTTTGCCCAATAACAATGAGGCATATTCTTCTGAGCCATTAAGGCTCTTGCTATTTCTGCAATATGTCTATTTTTGCGTTCAGCAACGCCATTCTCTTGTGGTGTATACCTGCATGAAAACTGACCCCGAATTCCATGATTTTTTAGAAAACTATTGAACTCATTTGACATGTATTCAGCTCCTCCATTAGATCTTAATGTCTAAATGTACTTCCCTGTCTGCTTTTCCACCATAACTTTAAAATTCTAGAAGTGAATGAACACCTCGCTCTTCTCTTTCATAAAATATACCCATACTTTGCGTGTATGGTCTTGCAACCACCCATAGATGTGGTCTTTGCCGGACCCCAAACATCTATATGTACTACTTCTAGTACATTCTCACTAACATGCTAGTCATGTGGAAATGATGCTCTTGAATGTTTACCAAATTGACATGCTGCACATACCTTTTGCATTTTTGCAACTTTGAAATTTGGTAGTCCATGGACAATCTCCTTTGATTGCATCAGTTTCAGCCTTTGCAAGTTTGCATGTCCAATCCGCTTGTGCCATATCTCTATATCTGCAATAACTCTTGCACCTTTTGCAAACATGGCTGCATTCATTTCAGGAATCTTTACATTTAAGGTGAACATCCTGCCCACTTTGTTTCCTTTGGAAACCAATCGTCCATCCTGCTTGTACTCTTCTACATATAATCCATCAGCATTGAACCTGACTTGTAATCCCTGGTCAACCATTTGTCCAATAGAAACCAGATCCTTTGTTATATTTGGAACATGCAACACATCAGCAAGATGTTTTACCTTCCCATCCTCCATAAACAATGCTATGTTTCCTCTATGCTCAATAGGATGTGATGTATCATCACCTATTTCAACATATCCAGGAACTGGCATTTTCTGCAAACTACTAAACCATTCTGCATGACTGGTCATGTGATTTGAAGCACCTGAATCAACATACCAGACATTATCATTCAATTTTGAAACACCAGCAGACATCGTATTCATCATGTGATGTTGAACCATAAACAGCTTCTCAGAATCATCTGCACTTGTGGATGCATAGTTGTTTTGCTACCTTCTGTTATTTTGATTCTTCAACCTGCAATCATGTTCAAAGTGTCCAGGTTTACCACAATCCAGCATCCTTTACTATCATTACTTGAATGATTTCTTTGGAAATTTCTGCGACCTCTTTGGCTCCCGCTGCCTCGAAACTGTCCTCTTCCTCTTGCATGATTCTATTGTTGACCTTGGTCTTGGTTATTGTTTTCTCTTCCACTTCCAAAACCTCTACCTCTGCCTCTTCCTCTACCAGAGTAGAATACCTACTCAGAACTGGGCTTTCCTTGGGAGTTTGAATCCTCACCAAGATTCTTTTCTTCAATAATCAGCATAGATACCAGATCAGCAAAATTCGGAATATTTTCCCTAGTGTGTGAAGTTCTGAACTACTTATATGCAGCTCGTAAACCATGAAGGCACACTTCCACCTTATCATCATCATCATCTACATTCATGCCAATAGATGCAAGTGACTCACATATGCTTTTGATTTTTAGAGTGTAGTCACTTACTGGCATGCTCTTCTTTTCCAATGTATGCATCTCGTTCTTGAGTTGCAATTTCCATGCCTTTGTATTAGTCTCATACAAAGTGACCAAACTGTTCCAAGCCTCTTTCGGAGTCTTGGCATCTTGTATGTGTCCAATCATGCTATCCTGTATGCTAATAGATAGCCAATACATTACCTTTCGTGCTCCTTGATTCCATTCCTCATATGCTCTTAACTGGTCTGCAGTCCGATTCCTTTCTGGTAACTGGGGAGCATGTTCATTCTCTCCTTCAATGTACTTCCAATAGCCTTTCCCCATCAAGAAAATTTTCATTCTGAATCTCCAAGCATGGAAGTTGTTCTTGTCCAGCTTATCGCTCATAAGTTGACTCATTCCATCTGTGTTTACCATTTCTGCAACATTTCACAACACTGCAAAACACTACAAGTAGCACTTCTGCTTGAACACTGTAGCACTATGATGTGACATTTCGATCTCAAAAAAACACAGTTTTTGTGTACCAATAGTACACGGAATCGCTTGAAATTCTGGATCTGGAATACATGAGTGTCGACGAACACAACGCAAGTTACAGTTTCTGAAACTGACCTGGTTTTTTTGTGGGCCATTTGTGAAATCACATTTTCTCCACGCCTTGCCGCGTAGTCTTCACCGTCGCCTTCTCCACGAGCTCTCTACAGCCATGCTAGCTTTGATACCATGTCACGAGGAAGGAGATAAGGAAGAGAGCTCACACACACACTCTCTCACTCTTAAAGAGAAGCACACACACAGATTAAGGCAAGGAAGAAGGATCTTCTTCTTCTTCTTCTATTGCATAAAAGGAATGTACAAGAATGACCTAAAAACAAGAATACAACAAGTGCAATATATAAAGATCAGTACATAAGTTAAAACCTAATGTCCGCAAATGAGTGAGCTGGCAAGAAACAAATGTGCCATCACTCTCGGTAGATAAATCTAATAAAGCTCAATGAAGTATCCCTGACATATACTAGCATGACCACTATACATGTCAGAGAAACGAAAAACTGGTACATGTCATCCTGGATCATCACATGTTGAGCTTGATATCTCAACAGCCTATGCACGTGTAGTTTTCCTAGATGAAGATTTTGAACCTCATGATTGGGCAAAAATTTTAGCAACAATGGATGTAACCATCAATGAAGAACAATGGACACCCCACTGTGACGAGGATGGCTATGACATTTTAGTCTTCACAATAGACCAATCATGTGTGATTTGGTTATTGAAGAATGTGAACCTAGCATTGATGCATTCGAGGATGCAAGTGACTCTGATGTAGAGTCAATTATTATGGACTCACCTTTTGCATCAGATGAGGAATATTTCTATGAAGTAGAAGTTCACCCTCAAAGACATGAAGAACTTACAAATGGGGTGATATTAGCCACACAAGTAACCCCTAAGAATGAAGGCAAGAAGAGGAAGAAGAAGGAAGTCACGCCAGAAGAAGAAGAATCCTTGTTTGAGGTCCCAGACAAATTCAAAAAGTATGAGATAGACAATAGGAGAGTCATGATAAGAATGCCTAAATGTGATGCACAAGCAAGAGAGGCTTATGACAATAAAGAAACTACCAAGAAAATTGTGGTAGCCTTGGAAGAAGGAGAAGAAAAGTGCACCTACATTGGACATGACCTGACGAAAGAAGAAGAGCACGAGTTGATAGCCCTGTTAAGAGAATACAGAGATGTATTGGAGTTACAAGGACTTGAAGGTGTAGACCCAGACATATACAATTCCCATGACCTCAGACGCCAAACCATCCAAGCAGAAGCCTTACACATATAATGACAACTATGCTACTAAGATAAAGGAAGAGATAGATAGATTGGTAGAAGTTGGATTCATCTATGAAATTGAGCACACTAAATGGGTGTGCCCCATTGTAGTGGTACCCAAGAAGAATGGCAAACTTTGTGTATGTATTAACTTAAAGAAAGTTAATGCAGCCACCATTTGAGATAACTATCCACTTCCTATCATCGAGCATGTACTAGAAAGAGTAGCAGGCAAGGAAGTGTACAGCTTCCTTGATGGATTTTTTGGCTACAATTAGGTAGCCATTGCTCCAGAAGATCAGCATAAGACAGCTTTTGCCAAAGAGTGGGGCATATTTGCCTTCCGAGTAATGCCATTTGGTCTTACCAATGCACCAACTACCTTTCAAAGACTCATGTGTCATGTATTTAAAGAATTCCTGAGGAAGAATTTAGAGGTCTATGTTGATGATCTCAGTGCTCATTCCAACATTAGACAAACACATCTACTTGAACTCAGGCAAATCTTTGAGAAATGTAGAGAATATCAAGTTTGCGTGAACCTAGAAAAGTGTATTTTCATGGTCAGGCAAGGCAAGATTCTAGGACACAGTGTCAAAGAATGGCATATCCATGGATGAGGAAAAAGTAAGAGCTATTGCAGAGCTACCTAGGTCAAAGAATGTCAAGGAAGTACAAGCCTTCATGGGGCATTGTGGCTATTATCGCCGGTTCATTCATATGTATGCAATCATTGCAAAGCCTCTGTACTCCCTTTTGACTAACTTTGAGTGGATGGAAGAATGTGAGAAGTCTTTCAATGAGCTTAAACGGCGATTATGTTCAGCACCAATCTTGAATACACCAGATTGGAACAAACCCTTTCATGTTCATGTGGATGCATCCAATTATGCTATTGGGTGTGTACTTGCACAACCTATAGGTGAAGGTAATATGGATCTTCCAATTGCCTATGCTACTAGATAGTTGAATGCAGCTGAACGAAACTATACGAGCACCGAACAAGAAGGATTAGGCATGATCTATGTGGTTAAAAAGTTTAGAAACTATTTTCTTGCAAATAAGTTTAAATTCTTTATTGATCATCAAGCACTGTTGTACTTGGTAAACAAGCCTTGCAATACAGGTAGATTAGTAAGATGGTTTCTCTTACTAATGGAATATGACTTTGAGGTTGTGGTGAGGAAATGCAAGACTCATTTGAGAGCAGAACATCTCTCTAGGCTCACATCTGGAGAGGCCCCACAAGGAGTGCCAGATGACCTTCCTGATGCTTACTTGTTTAATCTGGAAGTTGTACCGCAGTGGGCCAAGAAATTAGTGCCAGTATTAACATATGGGCCTAAACATCCAGTAATGAACACTCAAGATAGGGAGGTAGTAAAAGCCCAAAAGTACCATATCATGGCAGGAAATATGTACAAGCACACAGATCAAGGGATATTAGCTTGTTGTGTGGAAGAGGATGAGTACGTGAAATGGTTGCAATTAGCACATGTGGGTGCATTAGAGCAACACTACTCAAGGGGAAGAACTTTACAGACACCAAGGAGACTCAGAGTGCATTGGCCGACTATGGAAGCGGATGTCATAAGTTGTGTAAGGAATGCTCAGTGTGTCATATTAGACCACCTGTGGAGCACGCTACACTGTACCAAGTGTCTCTAATACCAGATTGGAGTGAACCATTGGTAGCCTTCTTGAGGATGAAAACATTCCCTCAAGACATGACCCTGGCTAGGCAAAGAAGTTTAGAACAAGAAGCCCTAGATTACGCACTCATTGGAGAAAACGTATACAAGCGTGGTAAAGATGGGTATCTAAGACTATGTGTTCATGAGAGCGAATATCTTAAGATCTTGGAAACCGCTTACCAAGGTGTAGCAAGAGGACACTTTGGATCACACCATGTGATTAAGGCAATCCTATTTGTAGGCTCGTGGTGGCCAACCCTTCATATGGATGCACATACCTATGTGAAGCGGTGTGATTTTTGTCAGTGAACTCATTATCCTATATGCAAAGATGAGATTCCACTGACACCTATGATGGGTGGACGTGCATTCTCTAAGTTGGGAATAGACTTTGTAGGCCCTATTAATCCCCCAGCTAAGAGTTCCCATGCAGAGTATATCATTGTTGCCACCGATTATCTAACCAAGTGGGTAGAAGTAAAAGACACAATGAAGAACGATGCTCAAACGATGGCTAAGTTCTTATTTGATAATGTGTCCACAAGATACAGGCTATCTATAAAGCTAGTAAGTGATAGAGGCACTCACTTCTTGAATGAAGTCATTGAAAATCTTTTGCAAGAATTCTTGATAGTACATAAGAAGTCTCCCCCCTATCATCCACAAGATAATGGACAAGTTGAAAGCACCAATACAATTCTATGTAATGTGCTACCAAATTAGTGAATAATAAACACTCTGATTGGGACAAACAATTACACCATGCTATATGGGCATACCGAGTCGCATATAAAACGGTACTCCAATCCACACCCTTTGGAGATGGTATTTGGCCAAAATGCAGTGCTACCATTGGACTTCTTGATACCTACATTGAAAGTAGCACAAGAGCATGAGTGGATAGGTCATGAACTCTCTTCGAGGATCTTTGACCTTGAATGGTTAGGCAAAACCAGAATGAGAGCTGCTGCAGGAATTTATGCAACTAAGAAAAGACAAAATGCATACTTTGATGCCCATGTGAAGGATAAAGGCTTGAAGGCTGGAGACTTAGTTTTGGTGTATACCCTGAAACAACATGCAAGAAAGCTAGAGAAGCATGGCTATGGACCCATGATTATCAATAGAATATCAACAAATGGGGCAGTCCAATTAGCTACACTAGAAGGTGATGTTCTCCCTAGCTACATTAGCGGATGCAGAGTCAAACTATACCAAGAACCTCACTGAGGAAATGTTCAATCAACTCAACACAACCAAGAAATGTAAGGAAGAAGAGAAACGAATCCGAGAAGAAGCACAGGTAGAAGCATTGGAACGCATCGGAAGAATGAAATTGAGAAGACAGGGTAGAGATCAGCCTAGGGCGGATGCCTATGCAGCTCCTGGATATCATATGGCTATGTGTGAAGTCTCAGATGTAAGTTCCCATAGAATAATTGTCCGACGTCCTTTTGTAACCTTAGATATAGGACAAGGAAATAGTGCAAGGACTGTACGAGCTTTGATTGACTCAGGTGCAGCCACTAGTGCTATTAAACTTTCTTACTGTCAAGAAATGAAGTTAAGTGTCCATCCTATAGAAAGATACCTCATAGGATTGGGAGGTGTGGAAACCCCTTGCATGGGCGAGGTGGAACTTCCCCTCTACATTCAAGATGTTCTCTTGACAGTTAAAGTGCTAGTGTGTCAAGACGAGGATCTCACTGAACCTCTTGTCTTGGGTCAAGACTGGATCTATGATCACGCAATCAACCTGAACCTAAGAAGCGGACTTCTTAAGGTCTGGGTAAATCAGAATCGCATTACAGTTGAGTTAGAAAATGAAGCACTCAAGGAACTAGGAAAGGCACCAACTCCTCGTCCTTCCAGGAGTACACATGAAGATAACAATGTTGTTCTTGCCCAAAATTCTATGATGCAGAAGAATGAGACACTCAACAAAGGAGTCAGGGATGTGGTGGAACTCCCTTCTTTTCCAAAGATGATTGTGACAAAGCAATCAAAGGAGTGCAAAAAGCAACGGAAGTAGGAAGTCGATGTTCCTAGCCAATGGAGAGCTCGAAGCAGAAGGACTCAAAATGTGAAGCAGATCTGGATACGCAAGAATGAACAACCCGCTGATTTGGAGACAGATTCCCAACGGTGCGCCAAACCCGCTTGAGCAAGGAACGCGCAAAAAGAGTGTTCGTGAATTTTGCCAAAAGGGACCATTTCTATTTGGATCCCAAAGTGATTGATGATGGCTGACCCTAATACTAGACAAGCTTGGGTGCCTAAGACCTACTTACACGCACAAGTAGCTTCACACAATCTCACAAGCCAAAAATGCTACTCACCATCCTTCACATCACACACCTCTGGACACACATCTGCATTCCAACACTCCACATATGTGAACACACCTAGAACTACTTGGAAATGGGTACTCAAAAAGTCCCAAACCCAAGACAACATGACTTAGAAACATGAGAAAATCATTGTCACAAAAAAGAACCGTCTCACACACAAAGTTTGGAGAATTAAACTCTTTGATAAACCACTTGACCCCGCCATGTAACTAACTCTACATAGATAGAAATGCATTTGAGTACATTGCACGACCAAGTATGCATATAGGGGCAACACTGACCCTCTAACTATAACTCACACACACAAAATACCCCACTCGACTAAATTCTAACCCAAAGAGTGACATGTGGGTATTGTAAAGGAAACATGGTATTATCATGTTTCCCACGCAATGCTAATGTGATTTTCTTCTTCCAGCAGATAAGATCATCAGCCACTCTCAGTGATATCATGGCTGACACAACAGGAACCAGCTCTCAAGCACGCATGAGCCAGCAAGTGGTTGATTTAGAGAGCTTACCAATCATGCCGGAAACAAATGAAAGACCAGAAGAGTTGCAAGTCATCCAAATCATACCCATAGCGGACCCGCCAAGTGGCCATACCATGCCTGTAGGAAAGGCTTCCCACTAGTTTAGTGAAGTCGCAGGACCCTTGGGAGAGGGATCATACCTATGGGAATGAGAGTTGGGCTTCAATGGGAAGCAAGGTAAATACCACTTCTTTACACGGGAGTTCGAAAAGTCACAAAATGCAGAAGGGCTATGTCTTGTATGGGAGAAGGCAGGATTGGATGCATACTTCAGTGCTCGGCTCCCAAAGCCTGACTTCATGAGATGCTACTATCTCATCAACACCTTGACTCCAAGCAAGCACCCAAAAGGTACAAGCTCATTTGTGCTCCCATCTTTGACAAGGGGGAATGAGCTCAAGAGGTTTAGGTTATCAAACAACTTAGGGAGAGAGGCCCTAGATATTCGAGAAATGCATATTGCAATAGAAAAGGAGGTCCTAGTGCCTGATTACATGAAGAATTGGAGCCTCACCAAGCTCAAGGACATGGTCCCAATATCGCAATACACCTTCAGATGTGCATGCAGCACTTTGCTTTTCCTGTCCAAGACAGATTCACCATGCCACGCAAGAAGTTATGGTTCAGTTTGTATCTGGCAGAGACAGAACCTCACCATCAACCTACCCCACTGGATAATTGATCAGATACACCTAGCCCACAAACGATGGCTGTGAAATCATGTTTTATATGGATGTTGTGCTCTAACTTGAATCATTTATAGGTGTTTGGCTTATGAAATCCCTATTCAATGGGCCCTGATGTGGAATCGCATGCAGTAGTTCCGAGGCCGAACATCCACTGGACCCCCTTCCAAGAAGATGTGAGGAACTATCCAAGTACCTTGTGCTCAACCACGTGGAGCCACCCTAACACCAGATGCTACTCCACCACCGTGAAGGGTTCGACCATTCACACTATGACTTCCAAGACGCAACACCAACGGCCCTAATTTGATATTTCCTCCCATCCCCACCGATCTCAAATTTCTCTGTGGAGCACCCTTGGAGGAACTCACGAATGAAGACTTCGAACAGTTGTTAAGAGAAGTAGATCTTGAGGCAGAAGAGGAACAACAAGTGGGGGATGTTCAACCGCAAGCAACAACCTCCCAAGTACCTGTTACCACAATTGATGTGGATGAAGAGGATGAGGAAGATGAAGAGTATGAAGAGGACAAGGAGGAGCATGACCAAAGGTATCAAGATGAGCAACAAGAAGTGCCAAAACTTGTAGGTGCACCTGCATACACAGCCCAGCTACAAAGGCTATATGATACGATCAAAGGAGTGCAAGAAAGGCACAAACTGTCCCTTGCATCATGCCAAGCCTTGATTGAAGAAGTGCTACCAGATGAGGGAGTGGATCAAAATTTCATTACCACCCTCAAATTAATTCAGAATCCTTAGGAGTCTCGAAAACCATTCACACAGCATTCCACCAATCCGTTAGGTATGACAAACGCAGAGTCGACATATTACCACGCATAGGTAAGAATATAAGAATTCCCGTCTCAAAACCAGAAATAACCATCGAAACCACAACTATCCCCACACCTCCATTGACTTCACTGCTAAAATGTTTGTATAGACATCACCCATCTCACCCCCGCACCCCCCTTCTCCACCACTGAACAAACTACAGTCGTAACATCTACCGTCACCTAAAACCCAACCTCATCCTCGTCCTTCTCCTTCCATGAGCCAACCTCACAGGAGACCCTCTTCTCGTCCATCATTAATCCGCTGTACAGTTCACCATTTTTGTCCTTCGAACCCATAATTGGCCACTCCATAATCCCGAGTATGATTGGAAACCCCCGACCCACTGAGGGTATCCTTTGTTTCCTAGCTTATCCCCCATTGCAGGTACCCCTATCCCATGACCCATACTTCCCATCTGCTCCCTACACCTCACTCATCCCAATCGCCCCACCCCAATACCTATCTTTCATGGAACAATATATTCGCACTCTAGTGTCTCAGATGCACAATTTCTAGACACTCACAACGACATCAATCTACACAGACACCACACTCACTTCATCTACCATACCCACATACATGGTAGCCCGTGCACGCACCACACTATCTGACCCCATGGACATTTCACCACCCACAGCACCTCTCCCTACAATTCCACCATCACCCACTCCCCTACCCCCCACCTCACCATTCACCACCTCATGGGCAGACATAACATTCACTACCCCCCTTCCGATTCCCACTCTCGCTACATTCCAAACTCCTCCCCTTGCATCTCATAATGTAAATAGTACATTTAACACTTTAGTTCAGTGTACACATCAATTACAAAACGAATACCACCATTTGGAAGAGTGCACCGCTGCCTTCCAGGTAGAATCTCAGTGTGTGCAGGCTAGAGTCAACATCTTGGCAGCTGATTACCAAACACTCCTAGCAGAACATACCACTTTACAACAGGCTCACACCAAATTGGAGTCAAAGATATCTATGGTGGATGATAAAGTTGTGAAGATCTGAAAAATGTGCTCCAAGCGCAGATGCTATCCAATGCTACACTAAGATGCAATCTCGGGCTACTGCGAAACCACATGGCAGCAGCCTTAGAAGAGAATAACCGGCTTCATCAACAAAACCAAGACAATTTTGAAGCAACTATGGAAGGAACCTCAGGAGCATACATTAGTCCTACCAAGTATAGAGCAGTCCCATCTGAAGACATTCGGATCTTACCTAAGGAGCATGCCAATTTTTTGGAGTCATATGAAAAGTTAAAATCTGAATGTGCTGACCTAAAGAAGCAGCTAGCTAGTGTGCACACAGCTCAATAGGAGCTGGTAATCTCACAACAATCTACAGAAGAATTATAGACCCTCAGGAAAAAGATGGTAGAACTACAAGCACGTCTCTTCCCATATGAAAGGCCACCCTCGCCAGTTGAAGAACCAGAACCTGATACAATGGTGGAAATTCTTGTCGATGAAAGCTACGAAGAACCATACAAGCCGATGCCAGTACCTGGCGGTCCCGTTACTAAGGATGGATGGGATGCTTTAGAAATTAAAGTTCCAAATTGGCTCGAAAGGGTTGAGAAAGTGGGACAAACACATGATGATCATGTCGCAGTGCAAATTCAATCCCTCACAAACCTAGAAGAAACTGTTCTAAGATCTTCTTACTTTCAGCACCAGGTCCTTTCCCACCAATGATTGATCACAACATCAGAATTGCAATACATGCCTTACTATGTCTTGCTACATGATTATAATGCAGAAATTAAACGACATAAAGGGAAGGAGCCCACATTTGCCACTCAATTTGAGTTGGATGACTTACCAAAAGATGCACACGTTGGCTCAATCTTCCAACCTAATTGGTGTGAATGGCTACTGACTGATTACCTTGAGATGATGAGCACTTGGGCCACCATGCCACTGTATATCAAGTATATCCATGCTATTGCCTAATGGTTTGTCGCAGATCATGGCAAGCTTTTGCAATCAAAGTACGCAATAATAAAGAATGCTCTGCCTAGGTAAACTATCCATATTTTGCTCCACCTCGAGGGCTGCCAACCGTAGCATACATGATATCCACCATTTGACACTGGTCTACACGCTTAAAGAATGTGCCCGACATAGCAGCAAAGATGTGTATGAAAATATTTTAGCTCATGACAATCATCTTCAAAACCTTTCGAAAGGTTCCGGCTCCATACATCTCCGCCCCGGGATTTTCCCAAGGTAACAAGGATTTAGTCTATGACATGAGCCACACCCCCTCAGTAAACATAATCTTTGCCTAGCATGCGTGAATAAAGTATTTACCTGCGTGCTTTAAGCAAACCTTTGAAGAAATGTTCTCTACATGGTTCTGGGAATATCATTCGGATATTTTCATTCCCAGAACAATACATTCGCTACATCTATTTGCAGTAGAACAAGCCATCCATGCAGATCAGTTACGTCTGCCACATCTGGACATCCCAGGTCCAATTGATTGGGATCACATGATGACAGACTTGGCCAAAGAACTACACATTCAGGAACATCAGCTTGCCACTCATGTTGTGGAATATTACATCCAACACTCCCAGCAACAAGGGTCTATCAGGGACGACAAATGCGAGAGAGGGGGGGTGTTGATAGCAGTTAGGGCACCCAGGGACTTACAAGACAAGGAAGCCATCGAAAAGAGTTAGAGCAAAGAGAAGGACTAAGTAGGCAAAACAGTCAACGCAGATCTGGCAAATAGGCAGTATAATTTTTCATGAAGCAATATTTCCCAAATAGTGATCTTAGTCACTTCACACCATTGTGAATACCATTTTTTATTATTCCTACTCAATTTTGTGCAAGCCAAGGAGACCTCAAGCTTGAAGAGTATTAGTAGTATTTATGTACCAATTTTCATAATTTGTAGAGCTCGTTTGAGCCTCCAAAATAGCCTAGGAACCTAATTTTTAACTAGGCTAGACACTAGGTCTGGACAAGACCAAAGCTAATCAAAAACTATAAAAAGAGCTAGAGAGCTCATTTTTTAGGTTAGCTTGTTGTAGATTTGAACTTTGTATGAGATCTCTTTTGTAATGGAAGTTACTCCTTTGTTCCTCTCTTTGTTCTTGTCATGTGTGTGTGTGTGTATGTATGTGTGTGCATGCTAGTGTGATTCTTACTCATGCACATGTGCAATCACTTGCTTATAGTCTTCATACTAGTCCTCATGTCTCCATGGATTGACATTAAAGGAGGTGCTACTCATCACTGAGCTACAGTGACACGCTACAAGCAAGGTAAAGAGTCCACAGAGGGTACTGAGTTCGAGGAGTCTTCAGAGAAAGGTGATGAGAGAAATGCATGAGACCTTATGGGCAGGTCACAAAGGATTGCACTTTGCGAATTAGATAGTACTCCTTTGAAGTCTTTGATTGCAGGAAAGAGGATAAAGTTGTTTAAGAAAAGAAATGAAGCGGCTTATGAGATTGAGCAAGAACTTCTGAAGGATGCTGATGATACTGATGTTGATGCTGATGAAGAATGATAGATCATGAAATTGAAGAAGCACTGGATTGAGCAATGATGAAGATGAACAAAATGACCAGGTGAAATGTTTTTTATTTGAAATATGTTTTCTTTCTGAAATAGCATATGCATTACATTGTTGTGTGATAAAGATATGTATGAATTTAAGAAAATCATGTAGAATGAAGATAGCAAACATCTATTATGGGTTTGCATGAAGCATGAATGACTAGGAATTATGTGAATGGAATCAGTTAGTGAACTAGAGACTTTTGGGAGTGAAAGCTTGGGAATGTGATGGCATGCTTAGACCGAGTGCATGTATATGCTGATTGATTTGAACGCTTAGTAAGTGGGAATCTTTGGGTCCTACTATTTGTTTCTTGTGAGATCTTACCTCCATATGGATCATGGTTTATGGAAAACCTTCATACTCGAGCCAGCTTATATGTGTGTGCATGTTGTTAGCATGCTACGATGGGCTAGTAGGTGGGTGGAACCACCTTGGTCGGCCGATCAAGGCCACGAGCCGTAGCTAGTTTCTTTATAGGCTTGACCTATCTGTTGTCATGCGCTTGCATGGGTCAGTAGGCAAGTGGAGTCACTCTGGCAGGGTGGTTAGAGCCACGAGCTGCCATCGATTTCATGTAGGGCTGAAATTGTGTATGTCTTGCGCTATGTCGGGTTGGAAAATAGGTTGGATAATCTTGGCCGGGCAGACAAGTCCATGAGTCGCACCCGATTTTGACATAGGCCGATTTGTGAAATAAAATTAAAAAGAAAAATATTGAGCTAAGATGAAGTGAAAAATAAAAGAAAAGAAAAAGAAAGAGAAAAAGAAAAATGAAAAATTAAAAGAAAAGAAAAAAGATATCTAATGGAGAGATAGACAGTAGGAGATAAATAGAGGAATCATGGCATATTCTACAAACTAGGTTAGTAGAAGCTTAGTATATGCTAGTACTTAGGATGATTTGCTAGATTTGAACCAGTTGAATAAATAGAAGATCTAGAAAGCCAACGGTTTATTCATATGGTTACTTGTCAAATTGCAGATGCAGAAACATAGTATGATGTTTGTGAAGCTTGAATCTGCTTAATTTTCTAAAATTTGTACCAATCTTTATAATGCTACATGGAGTGCATGAGATCACGCTTGATTTTTGAGAAGAAAAACATAAAAAGTAAAGAGAATTTCAAAAGAACCCTGATACACTTCTGTTGGATTTTGCAGGTTGGCCCATCAGTACAATGTGCAGGTTTAGTGGGGGCGAATGTCGGGATGAAATCCCTTAGGGAAGTGTGCATGATTTTTTTCAAAGTTCATTGAAATCTGGGTTTTGTGTGATGTTTTGACTGAGAAAGTGGTATAAATTGTGTATGTTCTAGCTGATTTGATTGATTGTGGGAAGCGAAGCCATGTGATTCTTGAAGATTAAGTTTGTACATATGTAAATATCTAACTTTTGACCCATTAACCCCTAGGTTTGACCCTTAAAAATCCTTGAAAACGTGAGTGTATCCCATAAAATCTGAACCTGAACCGTTAGAAACCCTTTGATTTTAGGTTCAAACTGTAAAGAAACCCTCAATCTAACATGCTTGAGATTAATTGTAGGAAAGTCCTAATTTTTCTGACCATAAACCCTAACTTGGACCTTTTAAATTGGCTTTTATCCTAAGTCCAAACCCTTAGATTAATCAATCTTGTTTATATAGTGTGAAACCAAAACCATAGTCCAAGAAAAATAAAAAGGGAAAAATAAAAAGTTCTTGTGGTATTTTGGGAAAACCCCATCTTTTATTTCTATTTTTGGTTTTTCTTCATTTTATTTTTCCAATTCTTTTTCTATAACATGCAAGATGACTCCGAAAATAGAAAGTTATGTGAGGAGTTCACTGTTTCTCTTTATCTTGTATACCCATTTGTTACCAATTACCTTCATGTTAGGTTGCCTTGGAACTAAACTCCATGTATTGTTCTCATACAAAGCTGTCATTTCTTCATCCATTGCTTTAACACATTTCTTTACCTTTGATGCTTCTTTAAAAGTTGTTGGTTCCTGCTCCTCAAGAAGTTTTGCAATATAAGCTTCATGAGAAAATCTTTGCGGTTGCCTTCTTTCTCTTACTGGATACCTTGATTGGCTTCTTGTCCTACCATGCTTTTCTTGCCTTCGAGTTTGAGTTCTTCTTGATGTAGAACCTTCACTTTCTTCTTCCTGTGACTCAATTTCCTTTGAAATGAAATCAAGAATTTTCTTCAACTTTTGATTGGGGGGAGTTACCTCTTCATGTGTATTTGACTCTCTGGTGAACTTGGAGAACTTGGCTCTTCTTCATGACTTCTTGCAGTTTCTTCTTCATCTACCTGCACTTCATGTTTATACCAAGATTTATCTTCATGAAAAATAACATCTTTCGAAACAATTACCTCTCCCATATCTGGGTTCACACATCTATATCCTGGTTTCCCTTCTGCCATATTGCATGCTTCAGCCCAAAAAGTAAGTGGTATGTCCTTTTCATTTAACATGCACCTACCCATCTCCAAGATAGACCTGTTTCTTCTTTCGGCCACACCATTTTGTTGAGGTATGTATCTATTTGTAGTCTCCTTTTTAATTCCTTCTTCCTCTAAAAATGCAAGAAACTCATTAGAAAAATATTCACCTCCTCCATCTGATCTCAACCTTCTTATGCTTTGACATGTTTGCTTTTCAACCAATGATTTAAACTTCTTGAACATGTCAAACACTTCGGATTTGTATTTCATAAAATAAATGAATGTAAACTTTGAGAAGTCATCAATAATTGTTACAAAGTACTTGCTACCTGCCATGGACTCTTCTTGAGATGGAGCCCATACATCAGTATGAATCAAGTCCAAAATACCTCTGCTTTGCAATCGTGCTTTTGAAAAAGGACTTTGTACTTGTTTTCCAAATTGACATGCCTCACAAACAAAATCCAAATCTTGCTTAGGTAATTGTGGTAAACCTTCCAATGATTTCTTTGCAATATCTTTTAACCTGCCAACATTGATGTGTCCTAATCTTTTATGCCATAAATCCAATTGACTTACTTGAGTCCCATTAACCATTGTATAGCGTGCATAATCTGGAACTTCAACTTCATAAGTATATAATTTGTTTACCTTTTGTCCTTTTATAACAAAATTTCCATCCTTCTTCTGATAAGCCTACCACTGATTATTATCAAAATCGACCTTTACTCCATTGTCCTCCATCTGTCCAACTGAAATCAAATTTCTTGTAATAGTAGGAACAAACAAAACATCTCTAAGAGTTACATGTTCATTAAGTGGACGATCACCAATGTAAACTACTTCATGCTCAGTACTATCTCCTGTAGCAACTATGACTCTTGAATCAGGTTCGTGTAAGTTCACAAACATATTCATGTTGTGACTCATGTGGTTTGAGAAACCACTATCTACATACCAAGTTTTGTTGTTTACCTTCCTCTTATGTGTCTCTGTATGCATAGCCATAAGAACATTTTCCTTCTGTGTTTGAGCCTCCTCTTGTACTATGTTGTTGTTGTGATGCATGTGATCTTGGCCTCTTCCGCTTTGTCGTCCTCTAAAACCACATCTTCTATTCAGATTGGAGAAGCAATCCCTAGCATAATGACCAACTTTACCACAATAATGGCAAGTAAAGTTACCTTGCTGATTTGGTTGAGTCTGTTGACTTTGTTGTGTTGTTCTTCCTCCTCTAGTCGCGTTAAAGCTTCCTCTTCCTCTTGCATTGTTGTTCAATCTTCCTCCTCCTCTCCAATTTCCTCTACCTCTTGCTCTGTTTGATGAAGTATAAAGAGCTTGTCCTTGACTACCTCTTTGCGAATGATAAGAGTTCCCACCTTCTATGTTGATTTCTTTAGTCATCATGAGTGTTTGTAAATCTTCAAAGGATGGTAGATTCTCTTGAGTCATGATAGATGTAATGAAAAACTTCCATCTTTCATCTTCTCTCAAGCCATTTAACATGCTATTAAACTTTATATCCTCACTAGGAGATGCATTAATAGAGGCTAATGCTTCAATAAGAGATTTTACCTCGAGAACATAATCATTAACTGATTGTCGTGGCTTCTTTTTTACTCTTGTCAACTCACCTATAAGTTGTGTTTGCCTCACTCTGTTGGTAGTTGCAAATAACCTTTCTAGAGACTCCCAAGCCTCTCTACTAGTATTCAAACCTCTTATATGCCCAAGCATAGTATTGGAAACTGTTTGTGATATAATAAACAGAACTCTTATGTCTCTTTCGATCCATTCTTTCTCTCTTGCTCGATCCGCTTGTGTAGGAGCTTCTAGTAATATCGGTTTCACCTCTGTACATGTTATCAATCCCCAAAGACCTTTAGACATGAGATAAGACTCCATTCTAAATTGCCACATGGAATAATTTCTCCCATTTGATAACTTCTCAATCGATGCATTCAAATCTGCCATGTTGAATTGTTGTAAACAAAGAAGATAATGCAATAAGTTGTATGAAAGATATGATAAAAAAACAAAAGCTCTGATACCACAATGTTTTGTTTACAAACTTGTAAACATCAAAGTACACAACGAAACATGATGAGACCTCCCAAGATCTTCAAAACACCAACCAAATATTTCCAAACTTCAAAAACAAGCTTTCCACCAACTTTCAAAAAAATAGAAATAGGACACTGTAGCAAAATAACCACCAAAAACTCTCTGAGCATAATTTGGCAAAACTAATCATATATTCTGAAAGTAGAATCTCAGTATCATGCTTTAGAAACAAAAAAAATCAAAAAAGGTGGAGTATAGCTTCCGAACCAACAACTTGAAGTCAAGGTAAGAAGAAGCCTACAACGGCAAGGTATGACCAACTGTCTGAATTGAAAACTAATGTAAAGAAGCAAGAAAACTTCAACATCTATGATAAATTTTGATATAGATAGAAATTATCAGAGCTAAGGAAACTCCTCCAAGTGAAATCACTCAAGAAGACCTCATAACGCTTGAGATATGAAAGTTTGAAGAGAGGTATGTCTCTGATGAGGCACCGGATAGACACAAGAAATAAGATCTACAAAAACGCCTACTTGCGCGGAGTTTTCTCATTGAAAATTGTACAAAAGCTGATTTAATTATATTTTAAAAGTTGTGAGCTTCGTAATGCAATAATATTCACTCAATTTGGACACCTACACTAAGAGAACCACTCTTTTTATTGAGAGGCTATCAACAGAAGCACCTTCCTTGTTTAAAAATAGACACCTCTCCTTTCCTTCTTACTTTTATCTACTTTTGCTCTAAATTTGAAGATGTGAACGCCTCCACATGTTATTTTTCATAACTAATAAGATCCACAAGCTTCCATATACCATTCTTAATAATTAATAAAATCCACAAGACGCCAAGATTACTTTAGAGCTTGTTTTTATGTAACATCAATGACAAGGAAGAAGGCAAGAAAATTTTTCAGAAGAGGTATGAGCCCTAAGAAAAATGAATGCAGAGAGCTATGGAAAGACTTGTGCATGATCACCACTGATAATGATTCTCAAATTGACCTTAGTAATAGGCGAAAGAATGTTTGGTCATGCTTAGATAAGTTGGTAGGCTTAATGAGTCTTAATAGCTCCAACAAAAATGACCGTCAGTTGTTTCAAGATACATTAATGGAGTTTGCAAAGTGTTTCATCCTATCTTGGGGAGAGAGCAATATTACACATTACATTGTAAGTTTTCTTATTTTTCTAATTTTCTTGTTGATAAGAGTGTGTTATATGTACTTATATCATTTCAGCATATTTTATTTGCACATGGAGCATTTTTTATGCATCGATATGGTTCGTTGGAGATTTTTAGTACACAAGGAATGGAGAAGTCACATTACAAGGATAGAGGTGTTTACTTCAAGAACACACGACATGGTGGTGGTGCAATGCAATCAAACTATATGGAAGAGATATTTAATTAGTTTTATCGTACTGCATTTTCAAGGACATATGCAATGGAACGAGCCAAGCAGTCAAAAGTTGCAAAACTTGCAAGAATTAATCAACACAACTTAGCTAGTGAAAAATGGAAGTCATCATTGGGACCGTTACGTCATGCTCAATGGTGGGCTACAAGAACACGACAGGGTTCATCATGGAAGTGAAGTCATTTAATACATTCATGGCATTTTCTGAATAATTCATAAGGTTTGCTACACACTAATCTCTTGTTTGCAATTTTTTAAGGTAATTTTTAATTTTTTAACTATTTTTTATCCATTCAGATGTGAACATAACCTTTTTAAGTGAAACATTATAAAAGGAGATTCATTGTCTCATTTTAACATTCTAGCACTATAGAGGATGGCACAAACAAAGCAAACTGCAAGGAAGGATCCCATTAACTTTCCTACCTATGTGCAAGGCACTCAGAAGCCACCATGGATGAATCACCACAAAAGGCCACGTAGTGTCTCGCACTCTGCATCCCATCGCGAAATAGGTGGTGGTCATACCTCTGGGAGTGAACAATTGCATGAACAAGTGGAACCTGAGCAATCCAGGGAAGAGGCCGTAAATCAAACCCAATCACCACCATCATCATATGATGAGCCTCCATTCCCAAAGAGACCAACAAAGACAAGGGTGAAGGAGTGTGCTCATAGACAGGTAGTTTCTGATGACGATTCTGATGAATCGCATGAGGATGTATCTCAACAATGTTCACAATCAAGTGAGGAGAGTCAAACATTGCCACCATGGGTTAACCAAGAGATACCTACAAATCATAGGGTTACTGTATTGGGAAAGACTCTACCAACAAATCAAGGGGCCATACCAAATGATCAAGAGAGGGAGCAAAGCCACCAACAAGCTCCTGAACAAGGAGAAAGCTCAAGATGCGTGCAACATAAGAAGAAAGTCTTTCAACCCTATCATAGACCACCCCAACCAAGACCACAGGAAAATGTCCAATGAAGGCCACCACCACCACAAGCTAGAGCACCACAATGAAGAAGAAGATATACGAAGGCATTTGCAAAGATAAGGCACTATCAAAAGACAGCTGAGCTTCTGATACCTAGAAGACCCTTTGCAAGGGTGGTTAAATAAGAGTTACAAAGGTATTGTGTAGGGTTAAGTATCCAAGCTCTAGCTTTAGAAGCTTTACAAGAGGCAGCTGAAGCATATTTGATATCAATGCTTGAGGATTCCAACCTCTATGCCATCCATGCTAAGCGAGTCACTATACAACCAAAGGACATACAATTCGTTAGGAGAATTAGGGGTGATCGTAGCTAACTTTTGTAACTGATCTCTACAGACAAGAGGATTTTTGTAAATATTTCCATTTTCAATGAAACATGAGAACTTCTCCTCTATTCTCTTTATAATCTCATTATTTAGAATGAAACATGAGCAGTCATTATACATTTCCATGTGTTTTCTTCTGATAATCTCTCATATATCAGTGATTGTTTTCTTATCTTGTCATTTTAGTCATTGTATATTGATTTAATGCTAAAACCATGCCCTACCACAGAAACGCGGGAGAAGGCCTTGCAAACGTTTTGCAGGGCCTTGTCTCGCGTTTCTGTGGCAGGGCTTATTTCTTTGTAAAAAAGCACTATTTTCACATGAAGGATCATGAAGAGTAAAACTAGCTCATGAGGAGTGAACATGGACAAATTTTGACCTCCCTATACCTTGCACTATGAATTTCCGAATACATACATGAAAAACACATCTTTGAAACATATGAGCATAGCATTTTGAAACTTAGAACATTTGAATTCTTGAAAACATCCATTTAGTGTAGTTTTACTCTCATGTAAGGTCATCTAGGGCATTGGGAGGCCAAATAAAGCCCTGCCACAGAAACGCTGGAGAAGGCCCTGCAAACGTTTTGCACGGCCTTCTCCCGCGTTTCTATGGCAGGGCTTTATTTGGCCTCCCAATGCCTTAGATGACCTTAAATGAGAGCAAAGAAGTCATGCTCAATACATTACATTCAGGTCCAAAAGAATTTTAGATAATATACTAAAAAAGAAAGACTTGAGACAAGTGTAAATAAAGCAAAGTGAAAATTTGATATTAATTCAATTGTTTAGATCAATTGGCCTTGAGTTTCTCAATGACTCTCTTTCGACACTCCAAAGCCATGGGTAGGGTGTTCGAGCAAGGAAGAACCAATTGTGGATGGAGTTCACAACAATGAAGAAAATCCCAAAGCAAAGTGTGACTGATTATGTCACATGAAAGAACTTGGAGAAGCTTGTCGAAGGTAGAAAAGTGCGTTTCGAAGCGATGAAGTCTGGTCAAGCCAACTGGCACAAGACCAGCCCTTGAGCTTTTGGAGACTCAAATAGACCTTATAGGCATGCTATAAGTGCAAAGAAATACACTATGTACCTTGGAGCATCAAGGAGAATGAGTCGATACAAAACAGATAGGTTCGCGGGTCGACTAGCTCAAAAAACTTACTATCTATGGAAGAGACAATGAACTTCAAATGCCCATAGCGACCAGCGTGATTACAATTAGAAAAAATCCTTTTATGGGAGTGATACACATAGGGTTGAGTGTATGAAATGCATAAAAGTATAAGGAATAAGCAAAATATGCTATAGGAATGAATGCGACATTCACCGGTGGTACTTCCTATTTTTCAGGAATACGCAGAGATTGACCCCGAGGCAGAAAAACTGAGATTTCTCCAAATCTGCTGAACCAAATGCTTTGAAAATTTACAGGCATAAACTAAACACTGATACCTTTCCAATGAGTCCTCTTGCACTCAATTTGGAGCTCTGAGGAGAGAGCAGCAGCCTCTGCAAGATTACTGTTGGCGAAGAAGATGATGCAGAAAATTGAAGGAGCAAGACAATGATGGTCACAAGTGTATGTATATTGCTTCCATGTAATGTACAAGTGATTTCAACTCCTTGTATAGCCTCTAGGAGTGTTCCACGACTTTTACAACTTGAATTTGAATTCAAATGAAGGTGGGAATGGTTGTTGGAGGGAATCAATTCACTTCCCTACAATCTAGGAAAAGTGAAGATCTTGATTGATCTACTTTTAGGTGACTTGATTTGCTTGATTGAATGCAACTTCAACCACCAAAATTTCGTGGGATTTTGGCTCTATATTTCTACCTTTACATGTGTCAAGCTCAAGGCTTTTACAACGGTAAATGAGCCATCAAAATATTCTCAAAAAAATACAATAAATGAGCATATGAAAAAGAACTCTCCAACGGATATTCTTTCGACGCAATAGCCTTTGATGTAGATCAAATCCACCTCAAGCATAGTGTAAGCTTGATGTTCCAACAGCTCCCCCTCAAGCTAAAGTATGCTTGAGTCTTCATTCTCTGATAGGTTGAATACCTGCCATAGCTTTGAATCTACAAAGCTTTGTTCCATCAAGTGCCTTTGTCATCATATCTGCTACTTGCTTTTCAGTCGGAACAAAAGAAATGTCAATCTCCTTTGCCATGAGCTTCTCCCTGATGAAGTGATAATGGACTTCTATATGCTTGGTTCTCGCATGAAAAATAGGATTTTCCGCTAGATGCATGGAACTTACATTATCTCTAAATATGTGAGGTTTGGAACTCACAAGTCCCAAATCTGTATACAATGCTTTTAACCATATTGCCTCTTGATTTGCTATGGTCAAGCCTCTGTACTGTGCTTCAGTTGAGGATAAAGCAACTGTTGGTTGCTTCTTGGAACTCCATGACACTAGCTTTGAACCTGCAAATGCTAAGTAACCAGATGTACTTTTTCTATCATCCTTAGCTCCTGCCCAATCTGCATCTGAGTAGATTTTGATATCCAAATCGGAAGAGTAAGGATAGAATATACCTTCGTTGATTGTACCTTTGAGATACTTAAGTACTCTCTTAGCCGCATCCATGTGTGGTCTTCTCGGTGAGTGCATGAACTGACTAAGCACTCCCACACTATATGAGATGTCTGCCCTTGTGTGAGTAGCATATATCAAGCTACCTACCAAGCTTTGATACTCTTTTATGTCTTCAATTTTCTCACCTTCATAAACACTAAGTTTATGATTCATCTCCAAAGGTGTACCTGCAGGTTTAGTGTTCTCCATTTTGAACTTGAGAAGAAGATCCTGAATGTATCTTCTTTGAGTCAAATACATTCCTTCATCTGTATATATCACCTGCATACCTAGGAAATATGTGAGCTCACCTAGGTCACTAATTTTGAACTCCTCTTGCATGTGTCTCTTGATCCTTTGAATGCCATTTAGATCATCACCTGTCACAATAATATCATCTACATATACACATAGATAGATAACCTCATTGTGATCCCTTTTGATGAATAGAGAAGGATCTGAGCTGCTAGCTTTGAACCCTTGGTCTTGAAGATATGTAACCAACCTGTAATTCCAAGCTCTTGGAGCTTGTTTCAATCCATACAATGCTTTCTTAAGTCTGCAAACATAAGATGGATGATTAGGGTTTTCAAAACCTGGTGGTTGTGACATGTATACCTCTTCACTTATCCAACCATTTAAGAATGCATTTTTCACATCAAGTTGGAGGAGTCTCCAATTCCTTGCAGCAGCTACACTTATCAATGTCCTGATTGTAGTCATCTTTGCAACTGGTGAGAATGTTTCCTCATAGTCTATACCATGAGTTTGTGAGCATCCTTTGGCAACTAATCTTGCCTTGTACCTGCAAAGTGATCCATCTGAATTTCTTTTAACTTTATATACCCATCGACAACCAATTACCTTTTGATTCGGTGACATTGGAACCAAATCCCAAGTGTCCATTTCCTTCAATGCATCTATCTCTTCATTCATGGCCTTTTCCCAATTAGGGTTTCCCTTTGCCTCTTCATAGGTTGAGGGTTCCTCTGAAATAGAGTCTTTTGCCAAGTAGATTGAATGCTTTGTAACAAATGTGGAATCATATCCATACCTTTCTGGTTGTTTCTTCTCTCTTGCTGATCTTCTAGGTGCTTGTTTGGAGCATTCTCCAACCTCTTGCATCTTTGCTTTGCCTCTTGACTTCCATAGCTTGTAATCCCTTTCTCTTTCATCTTGGTCATCGTCTGTATCACTTCTTGGATCCTGGACCTGTGTATCATGCTTCCTTCCTAATTGATGAGAGTCATAATCAAGATCATATGGTAGTGTTACCTTTTGTTTGTCTTCATCATACCAAGACCTGTGTTCTTCAAACACAACATCTCTACTTGTAGTGAATTGCTTGGTTGAAGGATTGAAGAACCTGTAACCCATCTGAGTTGAATCATATCCAATAAACACTGCCTTTGTTGCCCTTTCATCTAGCTTACCTCTTATTTGTGATGGTACATGAACATAAGCTAAACAACCAAAAACCTTGCAATGTCCAAGACTAGGTTTTCTTCCATGCCATGCTTCATAAGGAGTCATACCTTGAAGTGATTTGGATGGTAGTCGATTGACAAGGTACACTGCAGTTGAAATAGCTTCTGCCCATAGATAATGTGGCAACTTCTTCTCTTCAAGCATTGTTCGGGCTGATCCAACCAATGTCTTGTTTCTCCTCTCTGCAATTCCATTTAGTTGAGGAGAGTACCTGGTAGTCACTTCCCTTTTGATACCTTTATCCTGCAAGAACTCATCAAAATCTTTGGAGAAGTATTCTCCCCCTCCATCAGATCTGAGCTTCTTTAGTGATCTACCTGTATGATTCTCCACATGCGCAAGATACTTCTTGAAGCAATCAAACACTTCATTCTTACTCTTGATAAAGTATAGAACAGTCCACCTACTATGGTCGTCAATAAATGAGACATAGTACCTTGATCCTGCCAATGAAGGTTCTTGACTTGGTCCCCATACATCTGTATGTACTAAGTCCAATAAGTTGTTGTGGATGTAGCCTTTGTGGTTGAATGGTTGTCTTTGTGCCTTCCCAATCTGACATGCATCACACCTGTTGATCATGTGTTGCTTTGATATGTTCGGCAGTCCTAGAACACTTTGATCCCTGCATATATCCTTCAAGGTTCTTTCATTCACATGAGCAAGTCTCTTATGCCACACTTCAAGCTCACTTAGGGTTTGAGACCCAAAGTTGAATAGAGCTATGTTCCTGGTATCTCCTACTTCAAAAGTAAAGAGCCTACCATGCTTCTCACCTCGGGCTATCTTCTTGAAGCCTTGACATGGATCTTCCACAAAAGCTCCATGTTGGGTGAACCTAACTTGCAAGCCTTTTTCAACTATTTGGCCTACACTTATTAGGTTTTTAGTGATAGTGGGTACATAGAGAACCTTACTCAGAATGTTTGTCCTGCCATTGGAAGCTTTGACATTACCAATCTTCTCCACATTGTGCTTCGTGTCATCCCCTGTTTGCACTTCATGTCTATGCTTTGGACTTTCCAAGTCAGATAGAAGAGCAATGTTGCCTGCAACATGATTCGAGCATCCTGAATCTATGTAGAACAAATGATCATCTTCTTTACCTTCTTTGTGGCTTAGGTTCATAAGAAGTAATGAGTCTTCATGTGGTTGATCTTCTGAATAATTGTTGTAGTCCCTTCTATTATAGCTTCTATTGTTGTTGTTGAAGTTGTGTCCACCTCTGCCTCTATTGCCGCCATATCCACCTCTTCCACTTCCTTTCTGGGTCTTCCCATTGAACCAGCAATTCTGAGTGGTGTGGTTGGTCTTATCGCATATGGCACAAGGTTGAACATTCTGACCTTTGGCTTTGTCTTACTTTGGTCCTTTCTTCTTCCCTTTCCACTTGCTCTTGCTTGCGAAGTTGGCTTGGGAAGTCTCTTCTTCGTCTTCTTCCTTCTTCTTGCCTTTCTGCTTCTTATCCTTCTTATCTGCATATAGAGCACTAGTTGAATTACCATGATAAGAGTTACCTTCCTTTATGCTATTGTTGGCTTCTTGATTGAAGAGTTGTCCAAGAAAGATGTTGAAGTCTGGAGTCTGCACATCCATGATGAGATCGTAAGCCGTCGTGAAGGATTGCCATTGCTTATCACTTCGAATGCCGTTGAGAATTCGCCTCATGATGACCTCTTCTTCAATCAGCTCTCCAATGGATGCTAACTGATCCGCAACCTCCTTGACCTTGGTAACAAACTCTGTGATGGTTTGTTTAGGTGTCTTCTTCATTTGGTTGAACTCGTTCCAAAGATGATTCTTTCTTGCTTTGGTACTAGCAGAAAAGAAAGTCTCCAGGGCATCCCAAGTCTCTTGAGATGTCTTGCATCCTCTAATATGTGGTAATAGAAAGTCAGAGATAGAGTTTAGTATGTACGACCTTGCTTGAGCATCCCTTGCGCACCAAAGTGTGAGCTTATCTGTCTCCTCTTGTGTAGGTCCTCCTTTGGATCTTGGAATAGGCATAGCTTCATCACCTGCTACAATTCCATAAAGATTTCTACCTTGCAAGTAGGCCTCCATTCTGATTTGCCAAGCCGCGTAGTTGTGTCGATCAAGCTTCTCGATCATTGAGGGAAAGCCGTCACCCATCTTGAACTAGCTCTGATACCACTGAAAGAACTTGGAGAAGCTTGTCGAAGGTAGAAAAGTGCGTTTCGAAGCGATGAAGTTTGGTCAAGCCAACCGGCACAAGACCAGCCCTTGAGCTTTTGGAGACTCAAATAGACCTTATAGGCATGCTATAAGTGCAAAGAAACACACTATGTACCTTGGAGCATCAAGGAGAATGAGTCGATACAAAACAGATAGGTTCGCGGGTCGACTAGCTCAAAAAACTTACTATCTATGGAAGAGACAATGAACTTCAAATGCCCATAGCGACCAGCGTGATTACAATTAGAAAAAATCCTTTTATGGGAGTGATACACATAGGGTTGAGTGTATGAAATGCACAAAAGTATAAGGAATAAGCAAATTATGCTATAGGAATGAATGCGACATTCACCGGTGGTACTTCTTATTTTTCAGGAATACGCAGAGATTGACCCCGAGGCAGAAAAACTGAGATTTCTCCAAATTTGCTAAACCAAATGCTTTAAAAATTTACAGGCATAAACTAGACACTGATACCTTTCCAATGAGTCCTCTTGCACTCAATTTGGAGCTCTGAGGAGAGAGCAGCAGCCTCTGCAAGATTACTATTGGCGAAGAAGATGATGCAGAAAATTGAAGGAGCAAGACAATGATGGTCACAAGTGTATGTATATTGCTTCCATGTAATGTACAAGTGATTTCAACTCCTTATATAGCCTCTAGGAGTGTTCCACGACTTTTACAACTTGAATTTGAATTCAAATGAAGGTGGGAATGGTTGTTGGAGGGAATCAATTCACTTCCCTACAATCTAGGAAAAGTGAAGATCTTGATTGATCTACTTTTAGGTGACTTGATTTGCTTGATTGAATGCAACTTCAACCACCAAAATTTCGTGGGATTTTGGCTCTATATTTCTACCTTTACATGTGTCAAGCTCAAGGCTTTTACAACGGTAAATGAGCCATCAAAATATTCTCAAAAAAATACAATAAATGAGCATATGAAAAAGAACTCTCCAACGGATATTCTTTCGACGCAATAGCCTTTGATGTAGATCAAATCCACCTCAAGCATAGTGTAAGCTTGATGTTCCAATAGTTCACAACAATGAAGAAAAGCCCAAAGCAAAGTGTGACTGATTATGTCACAAAGATGAAGGAGATTTCTGACCAACTTGAAAGCATTGGAGAGTTAATTGAAGAGGAGCAAATCATTAGACAAATCATAAATGGAATCAATGCAGATGACAAGTGGGAGTCATTCACAACAACCATGGATTTATATATGGATATGCACCCGACCTCAACACACTCATGGGCCAACTCTTCACTCATGAAAAAAAGATTAGCAAAGGTGGTGAGTCCTAAAGAGCTAATCAAACTTCTGCCTTATATTATGATAAAGGTAAGGTCAAGGACAAGTCAAAGAATAAGAAGAATGAAAATGAAGGTAGCTCTTTCCAAGCAAACTTTGCACGTAGAGGAAGAGCTAGAGGAAGAGGCAGAGGTGGAAAGCAAGGCAAGGGGAGATTTCAATCATCTCAACCTTGCAATATATCTGGCTTATCTGATCATACTACTGAAGAATGTTTTAGGAACCCGAGGAACTCAAGAGGAAGAGGATTCAATAAAGGTGGCTACGGATCAAATAGAGATAGATACAATGGAAGCTACAACAACAACTACTACAACAACAATTACAACAACGATAACTATCAAAGTGGCCATAGAGGAAGAAGAGACTACAATAACTATGTAGAGGATCAAAGTCAAGAAGATTCATTATTGATTATGAATCTATCAATGAAGAAGGGTGACGATGATGATCACATCTTTTACATTGATTCGGGATGCTCAAATCATGTAGTAGGAAATGTGGCTTTACTTTCTGATTTGGAAGATCCTCAAAACAAACATGAAGTGCAAACAGGAGATGATACAAAGCACTCGGCGGAGAAGATAGGTAATGTGAAGACATCATATGGGAATATGAACCTCTTAAGCAAAGTCTTGTATGTCCCTACAATTACCAAAAATTTAATAAGTGTTGGACATATTGTTGAAAAAGGATTACAGGTTAGATTCAACAGATTTGGAGCATATGATGAAGACCCAAGGCAAGGCTTTAGAGGGATTGCCAAAGGAGAAAAGACAAGAAGGCTTTTCACGTTGGAAGTGGACGATACAAAGAACATAGCTTTGTTTAGTTATGGACCTCAAACTCTCACAGAGTTGGAGATATGCCACAAAAGGCTTTCTCGCATTGGTGAGAGGATGCTAAACAAATTTGCAAGGACCAAAGTGTACTTGGTTTGCCTAATATCACAAGGCAAAACATGATTTATAAGTGTGAAGCTTGTCAATTTGGCAAGGCTCATAGACAACCTTTCAATAAGAAGGGATATGAGTATCAAAATCTTTTGGATCTAGTGCACACAGATGTGTGGGGTCCTAGTAAGGATCCATCTATATCAGGCTCAGGATATTATGTGTATTTCATAGATGATTGTAGTAGATGGACCATTCTGTTTTTCATGAAGCACAAGGATGAAGTGTTTAATTGCTTTTAGAATTATATTGCTCTTGTTGAAAACCAAACAGGTAGGACTTTGAAAAGACTCAGATCATATGGTGGAGGAGAATACTTCTCTTCTGAATTTGATGCCTACTTGCATGAAAGAGGCATCAAAAGGGAAGTCACTACAAGGTATACACCTGAACTCAATTTTGTAGCACATAGGAAAAAGAGAGCTATAGTTGAAGCTGCAAGGTCCATGCTCAATTAAAAGGGATTGCGAAATACCTATGCGCAGAGGATGTGTCTACAACCACATATCACATAAATAGACTTCCATCTAAGTCACTAGATGGGACTACTCCATATGAATTATGGAATGGAAGAAGACCTAGTCTATAGCATTGTAAAATCTTTGGATGCTTAGCCTATGCTCATATTCCTTCTGAAGTAAGAGGGAAATTGGATCCCACAGTAGAGAAGTGCATATTTATTGGTTATGATCAAAACCAAAAGGGATATAGATTGTACAATCCAACTAATAAAGGATTTTCTATGAGTAGAGAGGTCATTTTTTATGAAAACAAATCATGGTTGGATGATGACAAGAAAGTGAAGCTGCATTATGACTTGGATGAAGATTTTCGATCACTTCAACCAAAGGAGCCAAAGACAATTGAAGAAAGTGATTTGGAGATTGACCTAGAAGACTTGGAAAGACTAAAGTTATGGAAGAACAAGGGAAAAGCAAAGATGCAGGATGCTACATATGGACCTGAGAGCTCACATCAAACACTTAGAAGGTCTTCAAGGGAGAAGACAAAACCAGACAGGTTTGGTTATGATACTTCTTTGGTCACCAAGCACTCAATCTACATTGCAAAGGATTCAACCTATGAAAAACCCACCACATTCGAAGAAGCACAAAGCAAAAAAGATAAGAGAGATGCAATGGATGAAGAAATGGAAGCCTTGAAGGAGAATGACACTTGGGATCTTGTACCTAACAAGCCATCTATGAAGATAATTCGATCTCGATGAATATAAAAAATCAAGAGGAATCCAGATGGAAGTATAAATAGACACAAAGCAAGGTTAGTTGCTAAAGGGTTTGCTCAAACGCATGGTATTGATTATGAGGAGACTTTCTCTCCTATTGCAAAAACGCCTACAATTAGGGTTATCATTAGTCTTGCTGCATCTAGAAATTGGAAGCTCTATCAACTTGATGTATCTTGAATGGATGGATTTCAGAGGAAGTGTATATGTGACAACCTCCTGGATATGAGGATGCACATCATCCTAACTATGTATGCAAACTAAAGAAAGCTTTGTATGGATTGAAGCAAGCTCCAAGAGCTTGGAATTTCATATTGGTGACTTATTTGTAGGACCAAGGATTCAAAGCTAGCAAGGCAGATACCTCTTTGTTCATAAAGAGGAATGGATCTCAAGGATCTATCTATGTGTGTATGTTGATGATATCATTATCAGAAGGAATGATCTTTAAGGAATCAAATAGGTAAAGAGTCAACTGAACGAGGAGTTCAAAATAAGTGACTTCGGACCACTCACTTATTTTCTTGGATTGGAGTTAATCTACACAAATTCAGGTATATAAATAACACAAAGGAATTATGTGCATGACATGCTCGTCAAGTTCAAGATGGAAAATATCAAGTGTGCAGGTACACCTATGGAGAAAAATCATAAGCTTAGTGCTTATGAAGGAGAGCCAATTGAAGACATCGCAAGCTATCAAAGCTTGGTTGGAAGCTTGAACTATGCAACACTCACAAGGGTGGATATATGCTATAGTGTTAGCATATTGAGTCAGTTTACGCATAAGCCAAGAATACCACATATGGAAGCAGCCAAGAGAGTCCTCAAGTACCTAAAGGGGACTATGAATGAAGGTTTGTTTTATCCATTTACTTTAGATATTGAGCTAAAGGTCTACTCAGATGCAGATTGGGTCGGATCTAGAGATGATAAAAGAAGCACATTCTATGTATCATTTGCATGTTCAGAAATCATTTCTTAGTCATCCAAGAAGCAACCAACTATGGCATTATCTTCTACTAAAGCCCAATATAGAGGTCTGGCTAATGCAACTCAAGAAATCATCTAGTTAAAATCTTTGTATACAGATCTTGGACTTCATTCTTCAACACCTCACATTTTTGGTGAGAACACAAGCTCACTACATCTTGCAGCTAATCCGGTGTACCATGCTAGAACCAAGCATATTGAAGTCCACTACCACTATGTAAGGGAGAAGCTAATGAGAAAGGATATTCAACTATCCTATGTCTCTAGAGATATGCAATGTGCAGAGATGTTGACTAAAGCTCTTGATGCTACAAAGTTAAGTAGATTCAAGTTGATGATTGGCTTGCAAGAAATCAAGGAAAATTGAAGATATATTTGGAGGGCGAGCATGTTAGGCTTGAGGGGGAGCTGTTGGTGCATTTTACCCAAGCCTACATGCTTGATATTATTTGATTTATGTTCATTGTAGTCATATGTGTATTCATGTGAACACCTCTTGTAAAAGAGTACATTTTATCTCTTGTAATTGTGAAAAAGAAAAAAGAAAAAGAATGGCTTACCTCATCCATGATGTAAAAAAAAACTCGTAGCTCTAACTACCTAGAACCATGAATTAGTCAGTCGAGGGAATATTTCCTAACTTTGGGGATCACTTTTAGGTAGAGCCATTTGAATTTTAATTCAAAACTCCCTCCAAAAGTAGTTATAAAAAGAGCAAGAAGGAAGTGGTGATTAGCAAGCCTTGTACATGACCAGTTCATGTCATTTTGAAGAGATTGAAGAGCTTACTCCATAGCTCTATCATTCTACTCCCATTGTGCAAATATTCATTGCCAATGTGGTTGTAATCATATGTGAATCTATACATTCATCATTCTCTACTTCTCTGTTTTCTTCTCTGTATACTCACTCAGATCAGTAACTTAAGAAGCTCATATCTCGAGCTCTACTCAAACTTTTTCAAATTTTTAATGTGCTCTACGTCTAGTTTCTGCATGGTGATTGGATTTATACTTTGGGAGAAATCTGCATTTTATTGCTCAATGGTCTATCTCTGCAGAGCCTCCAGAATGGAGGGATGTTCCATAATTTGATAAAACTTGTTCTCATTGATCAGTTCATGAATTGAGGTGTTTTAACTTGGATTGGGAAGTTGGATAAGTCTATTTTCTATTCCCAAAAGGAATTTTTCTAATTCCTACCAGTTGAGAGCAATGTTCAATTTTTCAAGCAGGTGTGTGTTCAAAAATAGCAAGTTTTGAGAGCTAGTCATTTTGCAACTAGTCTGTCTTGACTTAAAATTTTGAGATACATGTTCCAAAGTACATGGATGATATTTTGGTGGATTTAGGAAGCTCAAAGGGTCTACTAATCAACTCTGAAGTCTCAGTTGGCTGGTGTGAAGCGGGTTGTAGCAGCACCAACTCATCTTCGGATTGCATCCACCATCTCTCTCCACAGTACCTAGTGCACCTCTCATCTCATCTTTAGGGTTGTATATCCTTTTTCATTTTCAGCATGTACAAGAGATCTTTTCATTGTATACTCAGGATTTTGAGCATTGTACAGACATTTCATCTTATGTATATTTTAATGCTAGAAATATAATGCTAGGAATGTAAATATGGACATGACTTTTTACTACTCTTTTTTGCAAGAATGTGTTGTTAAAGGTTTTTGAAGATCATATGTTTGAATTTAGAGATGTTTTTCCCACTAACTTACCTAGAGGGTTACCACTTGAGAGAGGGGACATTATAACCCACCTTACAGGCTTAGTGTTTCTCAACATGAGGAGGTCGAGAGGAAACTACAAGACTATTTAGATAAGGGCTTCATTAGACCTAGTAACTCACCTTCAACATCACCAATGCTCCTAGTTAAGAAGAAGGACAGCTCTCTAAGATTATGCATAGACTATAAAGCATTAAATAAGGTAACTTTCAAAAATTGGTTTCCAATGCCTAGGTTGGAAGACCTATTTGATGAGTTACATCAAGCTAGGTATTTTACCAAGAATGACCTTAGATTAGGGTACCATCAAATAAGGAATAGGGTAGAGGATGTCCCTAAAACTGCATTTAGGAATAGATATGGGCACTATGAGTTTTTGGTGATGCCTTTTGGTCTCACCAATGCTCCTTCCACTTTCATGAAGTTCATGAATATTGTATTACGAACTTATCTAGGGTAGTTTCTAGTAGATTTCCTAGATGATATTCTGATCTATAGTGGATCACAACAGGAGCACTTGGAACACTTAAAAAAAGTATTCCAAGTGTTAAGGGAAATTTAACTCTTTGCCAAGGAGTCAAAGTGTGAATTTTTCAAAATAGAGGTTAGACACCTTGGACATATAGTCTCCCAAAAAAGAATCTAGATGGATCCTGAAAATGTAAGGGCTATTATGGAATGGCCACATCCAAGGAACCTGGAAGAACTATAGATCTTCTTAGGTTTATCAAGTTTCTATCGAAGATTCATTAAGAATTATGCCAAGATTGTTGTCCCGATGACGGAACAACTTAAAGGGAAAGGGAAAGCCTTTCATTGGGGAGACGAACAGCAAAGTATGGAGAAATTGAAAGTAGCAATTGCTAAAACTCCACTTTTACATATAGCATATCCCAATAAACCCTTTGTGGTTGAGACTGACACAAGTGATTTTTCTTTAGGAGCGGTTTTAGTTCGGGATGGTCAACTAGTAGCTTTTGAGACTAAGAAACTAGAACCAGCTCAAAAGAATTACTCTGTCTATGAGAAGGACTTGTATGCAAATGTCCATGCTTTGAAGAAGTGGCATCATTACTTATATGGTGCCAAATTTACGATGGTATTTGATCAAGAGAGCATTAAGTGGCTCTCTAATCAAACAGACCTTAAAGGTTGTAAGGCTGGATGGGCAGAGACCCTTCAAGAGTTTGATTATGAGCTTAAGTGTAGGAAGGGAAAGTTAAATGTAGTGGCTGGTTCACTTAGTTGCATGCCTATGCTCAATGAATTGAGTTTTACTCAGATCACTAGTGAGCCACTTGAGTCCATTAGAGGGAAATGTAGGCTTGATCCTGCATATTCTGAGATTTGGGAACCCATAGAGAATGGGGATCATGATACACGGGTTTCGAGTGAGGATGGAGTATCAAAGGGTACTGAAGGAGGATTCAAGTGTAAAAACTACAATATCCATGATGGATAACTGTTATACAAAGGCAAGGTGATCTTGAGATGAGACAACACATTTTGTATGAGTGTCATGACACACCTAGTGCGGGACACCCAAGAGTTAAGAAGACTTATGATCTTGTTAGGAGGGAGTTTTACTGGCCTAAACTTCATAAGCACTTCCTAGAGTATGTGCTTAAGTGCACTAAATGCCAGGTCAATAAAGTTGAAAGGTTGAGGATTGGAGGACTATTACACCCATTGGATATTCCCAATGGGAAGTGGGAGGGTAACTCTATGGATTTCATAGTTGGATTACCTAAGACACAAAGAGGGCACGACTGTGTCAGGGTAATTATTGATAGGCTAACGAAAATGGTTAGGTCTATTCCGACACATACTACAGTGAGGACACGTGAGTTGGCTAGACTTTTTGTGGAGAACCTATACTGGTTATGTGGTCTTCCTTTAGACATATTTTCAGATCGGGATAGGAAGTTTACTAGTCACTTTTGGAGAGCAGTCTTCAAAATGTTGGATATGAAATTTAGCATGAGTATGGCCGAGCATCCATAGTCGTATGGGCAAACAAAGAGGGTTAACCAAGTCCTAGAAGATATGCTTCGGGGTATGTGAATGAAAGGAAAACTAATTGGGAAGAGTACTTACTTATAGTAGATTTTGCATATAATAGTGCCAAGCACTCTTCCACTGGGCATATTCCATTTATGCTTATGTATGGGTTTCAATCAAGAGCTCCTTATGCAGTAGGAGTGTAGAATGAGAAAGTTCAAGCTACAAAGGACTTGTTGGAAAAGATGAATGATATATGTAGGCTTGCTAAGGATAGTATTAGGAGAGCTCAGGACAGAGCTAGAGCCTACGTTGAGCCTCAAAGGAGAGATATCAACTTTGAGGTACAAGCGCAAGTCTATCTTAGAGTTTTGTCTAGGTCTGAAACCATGAAGAAAGGTCCTTGTCCAAAATTATCTCCTATGTATTGTGGACCTTTCCCAATACTTAAGAGAATAGGAAAGATGGCTTACCAGCTACAACTTCCAGAGAATATCCAGATCCATCCAATATTTCACATTAGCCAACTTAAGAAAAGGTTGGGTGCATCTGACAACCTCATTCTAGATAGTGAGGTAGTAGAGTCTATTTCTGTTCAATCTATTCCACATGAGTCTAAGAGAATACTACACATTCGAGAGAAATGGAAGAGATGTCACTCAAGTGGAGAGATACTTCAAAGGATAATGCTACATGGGAGTGGGTTAGCACACTTCAGAGATGGTTTTCCAGTTTTAGATTACCTTCCCAAGAGTCTTCTTAAGGGGAAGGATATAGGGAAACAACACGGAGATATGACCATGTATTTTTGGTACATGGGGATACAGTGGCAGTGTTGCTTCTATAAATTCTCTCTTTCTCACAGACCTTCCAATACCATGTTTGAGGATGAAAATGGAGTTGAGGGGAATGAAATGTAACATGGGAAGAGCTGCGAACCACCTCTTAGTAATATTGAGATAGTACACACATGAGTGCCAACTGGTACTCATATGAGAGGAAATGTGTTGTTATTTTTGTGTGTAATTGGAGGGAGAGTGAATAAATATGAGTTTCACGTGGCTCGGTGACTAAGAGATTCATCAATCTCCGTCTTTGATCCAAATTAGTAGATGGTGACATCTTTATCATCTTCCTCGAATTCTGAGCTTCCCACTCCCAAAAAAGGAGGCTTTCATGGGGAAGGACAATGTGACAATATTCCATATATATAATGGAATATGTAGGTAGAATCCAATTAATCCCATGTTCTCGAACTAGTATAGTTTGGTTCTACTCATCATATAATAGTGGATATCCCTTTCTATTTCAACTAACCAATTTCTAGGTACTAAGACTATGTCTAACTACACACACACACACACACACATATATATATATATATATATATATATATATATATATATATATATATATATATATATATATATATATATATATATATATATATATATATATATATATATATATATATATATATATATATTGAGTACTATAAATACTCCTTACTGAGGGATCTAGGCTCTAAATCATAGAGCTAGTGATTGCAACAACATCCTTGTTTTTTTTAAATAAAGGAAGTTCGACCTTAACCTACTCTCCCGGACTTGAATTAGTAAAAGAAAAGTACATATTCTGTTAACTTCCTACAATTACATTCCCTACATCATCAAACAAGTGTGTACACAGCAAGTTGACGAACTTTTCTCTTAAAATTAATTACTATTTATGTTACTCTAACATATTATTTAGTTTCTTATAATTACCTACCATAAAAACATTGACGTGATGCAATGAAGTGAATATTCATGTTCTCGATTTACTTAAATTGAAGATGAAGAGATCTTAATGTGAATGCTTCAAGCAACATGAGCTCAAACATTCTAATTTTCACCTTCATAACCATGCAAATACGCCAAACCACGCATCATACAAGTAAATCAAATGAGAGAACAATCAATGGAAGAGTGAAGAAGACTTCCTTGAAAGGGTCCAATGCTCCAAATGCTCATCCATGTCACTTGCATAAAACCATCATCTCAATCCTTCCATGTTTCTATGTTTTGCAAATCTTTACATGCGTCTGCATCCACAACTTCAACTATCCTCTTTTCCATCTAACAAATATAATGTTTCCCATCAATAGTGGGGCATCCTAAAATCAGTACAACAACACTATCATGTGCATATATCCATATACAAGAATTCCTAAGGCATCAACATATGCCAAAAATACAAATTTACATACAACATATGCCAAAAATAAAAATTTACATAACTTTTGGTGAGTCTACACATTTAAATTCTTGCTTCTCCATCCTCGCCATGCCTGGAATTCAAATGTGGCATATGCAGTTGGCATCACCACACTTGGAAAAGCAAGAATGCCTTCACCACACCACAAAAATTGGTTCAGAAGCAAGCCAACCGTCTTCAACCATCTGCAAATGCTTGATTTTAACGTTTTAGAAAATCTTTCTACACCTAGAGACACTTCAAAAAGATCCTTTCCACTAGAGAAATTAGTAGGAAGTGGAATTGTTATCAATCAAACACACAATGGTGAAATTATGCATCTCGAAAGACTAGGTGGAAATGTTGATAGAATCTGTGAAGTGCTACAAACAATTCAATTCTTCTTAGAAAAAAAATACATACATGTGCAGTTATTCTCTTAATGTTGTAAAGGATCCATTGTACGCCCCAAGAGGACATCGAATGAGAGAGATATGGCCAAAAAGGTGTCAACATGTATACATCTACCATCTCTGAGAGGGGCCGAGTTAAAGTGATGGAAGGGGGCAGAGTCCAATATCCCCTCCTACTCTACAAATTTTGAACGCCTTGACTCCACTTCCGAGACATAGAGCACATAGAGTTGTTCGTCATTTCCACTACTCGACCATGTCCAAGGTAACGTGAAGAATCCATGAAAGTTTTATTCTCTTTCTTCTTATCTTTCTCCTCTACTCAATATGGGATCTCAAGAAAGATATCATCGGTATAAATCCAAGTTAATAGGAATAACAAAATAGTTATAGTGGTATTTTCCATAAATCTGTTTTGGATGAAGAATTAATGTTTAAAAACTACCCCCTGATGAACATACAACAAATCTTTCATGTAGAAGTTCATTTGTTTCTATTGATAATCTGTTTTCTACATGCTTGCTTGTGATTTGTACATAAACTTCACCTCAGGCAAGGCAAAACTAAAGAAGAATTGTAGGTATATCCGTATAATAACTTTAATGCAGCTGCTTCAAGCCCATTTGATACTTAGGATTTGATTCTTCTTGAAGCCACAATAATTGTGCATGTCCTTAACATGCATTCCCAAAATCTTTTTGAAGATTCAGATGATAGCTTTAAACTTATGACCAATCAACAAAGTAGAAGTGTGGATTATATTATCCTTATCATTTGTGATCTCACACACACACATACACATGGAGACAACCACATTGTTGGATTTGCCTTCCGATTAGATCACCTCTTCCTTAAATGTGCTACTCCATCTTGATTCCACTATGATTTGAGGTTTGAACATCTTCTTGCAAAAGTTTGTTTGGTAGAAAGTGAAACCGCCCTTCAGATATGCTCCATGTACTATATCTTTTGACATTGCTGTATTAATAAAGGACAGACACCTCACTCTTTTCTCCAATAACTAGCGTAGGACCAAGTCACCATTAACTCTATGAATCATGCGCAGGTCTCCCCCATCGCCCTCATCTACAATATGTCATAAATCCCCCATCTGCCTACGTTGAATGTAGAATCCCTGCTCTGAGCATCCATTCGCATCCATTGTCACCTGTTGTAATACCAATGTATCATCCCTTTGCTATCTTTACTAATCAACAGGCACAGAAGAGGAGGAAAAGGCAAAAGTAATAGAGCTTGTTCAAGATGAATAGATACAAAGGAATAATAGAAAGTAAAGTGAATCAAGGTAGCTAAGCACACAAGAAAAAAAAAAGCTAGCAAAGCATCAAGATGTAGACGAAAAATGAGAGCTAGGGTATGAAGAAAAAGCTAGGGTACATTGTGTGCTAGATTTACAAAACATTGGACAAAGAAAGTTTACTTCTTGTAAGACATACTCAAGATATTGAGGAATACCGAGATGAAGTATGGTTGTAACAGGCACATGTCAAGAAGAGAGGAATTATTTAGAGACATTAAAGCACCCAATCAGATGGGATATGTGGAGACTAGATAGAGCACTAAGAAAACATAAGGCAAGAAACCCTTTTTGAGTAAAAATTAAACCATAAAGGTTATTTTATTGAGCAAAGAAACCTTTCTGGGGTAAAATTAAACCATAAATGTTGTTTTATTGAGCATCCTACGATTGCTTATTACTAATTATACGCAAAGGAAAGAAGAACGGGGGAATGTTTCAACTCCATATAGAGTAAGGAAGTAGGAACAAGGTAATGAATATTCAATATGATGACACAAGGATTGGAGATTTGAACTTTTTTCTTTAATAAAAAAGGGAGTTCGGCTAATTGGAGATTTGAACTTTTTTTTTTTCAAAAAGCAAGTTCGGCCCTGGCCTATTCTCCCCGACTTTAATTAAAAAAAAAAAAGTTACAAGTGATTGGGACTAGTGCCCATGGGACCCCCAAATCCCACAATGCAGGGGAAGAGTACGACAAGTTAGAGGGCATTACAAATGAGGAAGACAAATTGGAGATTTGAACTTGTAGCGTAAGAGATGTGGCCACATCAATACTAGGAGAATAAAGAACATGGAAAATAGACAATTTGGATAAGAGGACTACCCTATTTCTATTAGAAATGTTGCATGATATTTATAAAGCATGCCAATTGGAAAAGTCGGTCACATAACCATTCAAGAGAAGCAAGTATGTTTCAAGCACTCCCATCCCACCACCACTTGGGTGGTGCACTATTAAACCAGCCCCTTTGGGGAATTGTTGGGCCTTGAAGCTACCTTATTTGAAAACATTCATCTCATATGACCTTAGGGCCGTCCCTTATGAGTGACTAACACATTGGGCCTTCAAGCTCTATATCTTAGTAGTTGTTAGACATCTAACTCCAATGTACTTTATGAGATTTGCGGAATCCCATAGGTGATATTCCTGCCTTCCAATGCACTTTGTGAGATTTGGGGAATCCCATAGGTGATATTCCTACCTTCCAATGTCTAAATGATGGAACTTCTTAAAGAAGAAAAGAGAAGAGCAAGAATAGGATGAAACGAAGGGGAAATAAAAGTAAATAAATAAATATTGAGTTCTAAAGATGGGGAATGGTTTTAGTAAAGATGAGATCAAAATATTTTCAAATATACGTTTTCTAAATCACAAAAGACAAAGAAAACCAACACAATCAGTTCGAAATATACAATGAATGGATCACTTTGGAAAATCACCCGAGAACAAAGAGTCACACACCCTCAATTCATGTAGCAATATAGAGATATAAACAATCAATACATGTAGCAAAATAGAGATATAAAGATATCAACACATGATTTTATTGAGCGACGAAGCTCGCTTTTTACATAGCATATCCGTTAATTTGCAAAGGACTGCGTTTCATGTGAGGAAGTGAATCTCATGTCAATTTCGTTTTTAGCTGAAAAGTAAGTACATTGGAGAACAACGGGAGCTCCTCTAAACGAACAACGGGTGATTGCGATCGACGTTCTCAGTGCTGACCGTTTGTTGTCAACTGCGTGGCTGATTGTGAATTTGCGATCGAAGTGACCGTTTGCTCACATCCGCCTCGTGATTGCGATCGCACAGTGCAATCCTCATTGCTGCACTTTCTTGTCAGCTGTGTGGTGGGGACGGCGCGTCGTAGTTTTCTACTCCATTTTGATAGGATAGGAGGCAGCCCTTTTGACAATGTAGTTGCCCAGGTTCTCCGTTTTATCACGATTCACGATTCACCAGCCATTTCGTCGTTTTTATGCCTCTCTGTAAAGTCCGAACTACTTTTTTTTCTAATGGAGGTTCAGCTGAAGCCTATTCCCCCGAGCTTAAACTTTGAAATTACAATTGTACAAGTGAATGGGCATAGTACTCGCAGGACCTCTGATATGCCACTAAGACAGGTTAGACAAGGACACAATTTGGTTACAACTAGTCTGACTGGCATAATCCATTACATGTCGAGCATGGGGCTTGAACCCTCGACGTCCCATAGGGCAGTTGGTTGAACTATCTTTTGTCGTGAGCCCCTGTTTCTTGGCATTTAAAGTTTACTTTTTCTTCAAAGGAAGTTCCACAATAGGCTACTCTCCTTAACTTTAATTAATAGAAAGAACAACTATACAAGCGAACTCGCCTAGCATTTATGGGGCCCTTCAAATCCCACAAAGCACGGTTCCTTAAAGTTTGCTAGAAAATATCACAAAGAAGGTTAATAATCTTTTTGTCCTCTAGTGGGGGTTCACTTGCTTTTAATCTTGTTGCTTTTGGGGAAAAAGACTTTGTGATGTCTAAAAGGTAGGGGCTTCTTACAATTGAAAATTCTTTTTCCTAAAGGAAAAAATATTTTTCTATCGACATTCTTTAAGAGAGCTACCAAAGTTGCTGACACACCTCTCTTTGAGATCTTCTAGAGGGTCTAACCTCTTATAATATTCCATAGTCCTAAAAAACAACCAATCGTTTTACCCAATAATGCTTGCTTAGAGCTTGCAGGTGGAAAAAGAGAGTGATCATAGATGTAGCAAGAAATGGAGGTTTGAGAACAATTTTATATGGACTCCACGAGCTAGGGTTTGGGTTCTTGCATATGTGCCCCTTGGGCTCTCGCCCTCCACTTGTGGAGGCCCTGTTCGCTCCTAGAGTGTTTGTCCCACTGTCTTGGTAGTTTCCCCTCCCCTGTGGGGGAGCATGTCGCTAATGGATGTCATTTACAATGGCTCGTCATTGAGCAGATCTTACGTAGACATTGCACGAGCTCCGGAGTTCTCCTCCATTCTGTCAGTTGCTGAGGTAAAAGAGACTACTACTTCCTCAAAGCATGTCCCTGACCTCCTCATTGAACAAGGTAATGGATGTATGGTCGACTTCATTCAAGGTATGTCTCATGTTCCCTCTTGCCATATTACTGCAGAGAAAGGTAAAGGGTTAGCTGAGGATAACCCACATTTTGTGAACCTCGAAACCATGAAAATAGCCATGATGACGAGTTTATTATTGATAGGAATTCTCTCTCCAACTAGCATATCGAGCTGGCTGAGAGGGTTGTTATTGGCCTCTGTCATGGGCCCAAGCCTACTCAGGGTGTGCTTAGAAGCTGGATTAAAACTAACTAGGAGTCTAGCGGATTATCCGTTAAACAAGTGCAATATATGCCTAATAAATACTCTCTGTTCTTTTTAGAAGACTCGAGTAGTGCCCTAGAAGTCATCACTGAGGGACAATGGCTCATCAGAAATGTCCCTATCTCCTTTTTCAGATGGTATGTGTGTCTCAACCCTAAAGGCCCTAAGCCAACTAAACTACCTATTTGGGTAGACTTCCCTGACTTGGCGGTTGACTTCTACCCATGGCTTAATAAATTAGGATCCATCCTGGCAAAGGTCCTAGGCCAAAAAGCTATGCCAGGGGGGATTAATCCCAAATGGGATCCTCAACTCATGATAGAGATTGATGTGTCCAAACCTATAAAGCAATCCGTACGAATCAAAGACTATGAAGGTCTATTTCTTCATGAACAACAAATCATTCACAGGAACTTACCTAATGCCTGTTTCAAGTGTCTTAATCAAGGTCATCTAATCAAGGATTGTCCCTTGGTAAAAGGTGCCATAAATGATTCTAAGATGGACAAATCAGATCGTGAAGCAAAAAACAAAGAAGTACCCCTAAAGAAGACTACTTTCAGTCCCCCCGTTGGGCCTCAATCAGGCAAAAAGCACACCTCAAAAAAAATCAAGAAGAAAGCAGGTAAGTATGCCAGTCCCTATAGTGTCTTGTTAGATGTGACTAACCACTCCTTCATTGAGGAGCTAGAAGCAGATAAGGAGAATATTCCTAGCAATCAGAAGGGTGAAGAGATTCTGATGGACTCCCCTAAGCACCAATAAGAAGGGGACGCTGAAAGCTCACAAGGTTCGCAGCTAATGGCTAAAAAAAAAATTCACACTATCAACAACAGGTATCCTCTTTTGAGTAATGACGATATTATTATGGATGAAATTAATAAAGCGGATTCAGAGATGCTTGAAAATATGCCTCATGATGCTCCTGAGGAAGAGAACTCCCCCTCTTCCCAAAATAAGGTGAATGATATTGTCATTAAACTTCAAGGCAAACATAAGAGAAAAGAAATTGTGAGAACCTCAGGTTCTAGTCTACAACCCAGCAAGGCAACAAAGCTTTAAAGTTCTGCTTGGTTCTGGTTTCCCTCTCTCTTTTTTTATGGATTTTCTAAACCCAACATATCTTAATACTAAAGGAGTGTCTGATCTTGTCAGGGCTAAGATCATTAATTGTTGGATAAAGAATCTCTCCAAGATTCCTAATATCCTCTACCTCCAAGAGCTGAAGATTGGTGGGTCCAAGCTCGACTCCCATTTAAAAATGGTAAACCCTCATTATGTTTGGCACTTTACTGATCATATGCAGGGAAAAGGTGGGACAACTATAGGTATTAATTCAAAGCTGATTCATCAAATTAAAGGGACTATCAAAAGTTTGACAAACCAATGGGTTGCAGCTTACATTGATGCTCCTTTTAATGTGTACATGGTTAGTCTCTATTCTTCCAATTGCAGGAAAACTAGAAGTAAACGTTGGGAAGAGCTAAAGGCCATCAGAGGTAATATTTGTTTAATAGGAGACTTTAACATGGTCACTAATATTTCTGATAGACTTAATAGAAAAGGCTTCTGTATTTATGCTATTGAAAAGACCTTATGGTTTTCTCTTTGTCATCAGCATGATTTGATTGACCACTCTGAGCACACTGGTTTTACTTGGCACAATAACCAATCCAATGAGAAGGCCCTAGGTGCTAGGATTCATAGGTGTTAAATCAATTCCTCCTTTGCTAGGGAGTTTTGGGAAATTAATGCTAATATTGACCTTATCCTCATGCTTTCATACCACAGACCTCTTATATTGAACCTTCAAAAGAATTGCAAGTACTTCACAGCTAGTTGGCCTCACCTTGATGCTAGATTACCTAAATTTCCTTCGGTCATCAAGCACATCAAAACGGCTATTAGTTGGCACTTCTCCCAAAATAGTTCAGCTCTCAAAAGCTGGGAAATTGATGTTAAGGAAATCCAAAGGATTTTTACCTTCGATAGAGTTGAATTCCAAAGGATCAGGGCCCTTAGGAAGAAGAAAATCCTTGATGCCTTAAGGAGTTTGATTCTAACAAATCGTCTGATAAACTTAATGAGCTGAAACAACAGCTTAGATGTGAAGAATAACTAGAGGCTAGTTGGTCTCTTGCAGACTCCAGAGGGTTTTTGGTTGGGAATATGGACAGACCTAACAAAAGTATGTATGATTTGTTGAAACAAAAGAAGATCAAGGACTATATTCCCTTGATTACTAAGAGGAATGGTGGGACTACTATCAACATGGAGGAGAGCTTACAAGAGGCTGCTAGCTTCTTTATGGATGTTTTCTCTAGTTCTCCCAAGAGGGGCGAGGACATCTAGAGAGTCAGGGCCCACATTGCTTCTATCAGGGTAAAAACTCTCCCTCAGGGACTGGCTTCTACCCTGGACTTGCCCCTCTCTACTAGTGAGATTAAAGAAATCATCGATAAATTGAAAGCTTGTAAGTCTTCTCATATTGATGGGATTCGCAATGAATTTTTTGTGGCTTTTATGGACTTCTTAACCCCTTATCTTCTGGAGACTTGGGAAGAGGCTACTAAGAAAGGTGCCCTTTCCTCTAAAATAAATACGGGGGTTATTAGAATCATTCACAAAAAAAGCCTCAAGGAGGATCCTAATAATTGGAAGCCCATAACTTGCCTTAATTCTGTGTACAAGATTTTTGCTTCCATACTTGCTAGAAGGCTTAGTCCCGTTATGGAAAAAACTATTTTACCCATGCAAAAGGTCTTTATTAAAGGAAGATACATATTAGATCCCATCATTGCTATGTGAGAAGGATTTGACTATGCTAATGAAATGAATTTGGAGTACTATTTCTTCAAAATTGACTTTGACAAGGCTTATGATAGAATTGAATGGGATTTTATCTTACAATCTCTCCATGACATTGGGATTGGGAAAACAATTATTAAGTTTGTTAGCACTCTCTTTGGTAATTCTTGGTCTAGGGCCTCTATGAATGGTCAGATCTCCCCCCTTTAAAAATTTCTAGATCCATTAGACAAGGATGTCCCTTGACCCCCCTCCTCTTTGCCATATCCAGTGATGCTCTTGGGTGGTTGGTCAATCATGCTACCTCAAAAGGTAATATAAAAGGTATTCCCATTCCCAATTCCAACAAGCAATTAGGTCTTCAGATGTTTGCTGATGATACTAATATGTGCACTCTTGCTGTTCCCAATTATGCTGACAGTTTTTTGGATTTCTTGAATATTTTTTGCTTAGCTAGTGGATCGCATATCAATCACTCCAAAATTGTCTTTAGAACTTCTAACAGTGTGATTCCTGTTGGAGATAGACGTCTGCGGAAGCACGCGAACAGCACAACGAAGAAGAAGAAGCTTGGAGCACAAACACACAATACTGAATGTATTACTAGAGAATGTACAAAGATAAGTAGCCCATTAGGGCATTAGGCGTATGTACAAGCCGAGGGAAAAAAACCTCCTAAAGAGGGAAAAAAGTGCCTCGGCGGTCCTAGAGTGTTCACACACATCACAACCTAAATATATCAACAAATCCCCCCTGGGAGTGATGCAGTGAACAAGGAGCTGGCACTCATGTATAAGGAAGTGCCAAGCTATGTGGAAATCACTCCACAAAAGGAAGTAAGCCCAAAGCTTTGCGGAAATCTTCAAACTTCTCCCTAGGCAGAGCCTTTGTGAAAAGGTCTACAATGCTCTCCTGCGTGGGCACATATGCCAAGCTGATCTCCCCAGCAGAGAACCTCTCCCTGACATAGTGATAATGCACCTCAATGTTCTTAGTGCGAGCATGGAACACAGGGTTCCTCGCAACTGCCAATGCACTTTGACTGTCAGTGAACATGGTGGTGGCAGAAGACTGGCCAACACCCAAATCAGCCATAAGGCGTCTGAGCCACACACACTCAATAGTCGTTGTGAAAGCTGCCCTATACTCAGCCTCACAACTCGAAGTGGCCACAGTAGGCTGCTTCTTGCTCAACCAAGATATACATGAGCTACCAAGCATGAAGCAAAAACCACTGGTGGAGACTGTTGGTGCATTTTGCCCAAGCCTACATGCTTGATATGCTTGATATTATCCTCATTTGTAAGTCACATGAGTAGTCATGTGAACACCTCTTGTAAAAGAGTACATTTTATCTCTTGTAAATGGAAAAAGAAAAAAGTAAAAGGATGGCTTACCTCATCCATGATGTAAAAGCAAATTCGTGGCTCCAACTACCAAAATCACGAATTTTTGAGCTGAGGGAATCTCTCCTAACTTTGGGGATCACTTTTAGGTGGAGCCATTCGAATTCGAATTCAAAACTCCCTCCAAGAATTGCTATAAAAGGAGCAAGAAGGAAGAGGCGATTAGCAAGCCTTGTACGTGACCACTTGATGTCATTTTGTAGAGATTGAAGAGCTTACTCCATAGCTCTATCATTCTACTCCCATTGTGCAAAGATTCATTGCCAATGTGGTTGTAATCATATGTGAATCTATACATTTATTATCATCTACCTCTCTGTTTTGTTCTCTGCTATACTCACTCAGAGCAGTAACTTCAGAAGGTCATATCTCGAGTTTTACTGAACCTTTTTCAGTGTTTTCATATGCGTTGGATAGCTCTCACTGTCTAGTTTCTAGATATAAATTTTCAAGGTCATTGGATTTATACTTTTGGAGATATCTGCATTTTACTGCTTACTGGTCTATCTCTGCAGAGCCCCGAGAATTGTGGGAATGTTCCAGAACTTGATGAAACTTGTTCTCAGTGCTCAGTCCATCATTTGAAGTGTTTTAACTTGGAATAGGAAGCTTGCTAAGTCTATTTGCTATGCCCAAAAGGAATTTTTCTAATTCCTTCCAGGTTGAGAGCACTGTTCATTTTTTCCAGCAGGTGTATGTCCAAAAATAGCAAGTTTTGGGAGCTAGTCATTTCGCAACTTTTCGGTCTTGACTTAAACTTTTGGGATACATGTTCCAAAGTACTTGGCTGATATTTTGGTGGATTTAGGAAGCTCAAAGGGTCTACTAATCAACTCTGAAGTCTCAGTTGGCTGGTGTGAAGCTGGTTGTAGCGGCACCTACTCATCTTTGGATTGCATCCACCATCTCTCTTCACAGTGGTATCAGAGCATAGTCAAGCAACATGGGAGATGGATTTCCATCAACAATTGACAAATTGGATCGAAACAACTATCCGGCATGGTCTCTAAGGATGGAGGCTTACCTTCAAGGAAGGAATCTATATGGATTCATATCCGGAGATGAAGCAATGCCAACCATGAGGAACAAAGGGAAACCATCACATGAAGAAGTGGAAGGACTTTCGAATTGGTGTTCGAAGGATGCACTTGCAAGGTCCTATATTCTAAACTCAATCTCTGATTTTCTTTTACCTCATGTCAAGGGATGCAAGACATCAAGAGAAACCTGGAATGCACTTGCTTCTTTCTTCTCTTCCAACACTCGAGCAAGGAAGAACCAATTGTGGATGGAGTTCACAACAATGAAGAAAAGCCCGAAGCAAAATGTGACTGATTATGTCACAAAGATGAAGGAGATTTCCGACCAACTTGGAAGCATTGGAGAGGTAATTGAAGAGGAGCAAATCATAAGACAAATCATGAATGGAATCAAAGCAGACGACAAGTGGGAGTCATTCACAACAGCCATGGATTTATACATGGATATGCATGTACCCGACCTCAACACACTCATGGGCCAACTCTTCACTCATGAAGCAAAGATTAGCAAAGGTGGTGAGTCCTCAAGAGGTAATCAAACTTCTGCCTTATATTCTGATAAAGCTAAGGTCAAGGACAAGTCAAAGAATAGAAAGAATGAAGATGAAGGAAGCTCTTTCCAAGCAAACTTTGCAGGTAGAGGACGAGCTAGAGGAAGAGGCAGAAGTGGAAAGCAAGGCAGGGGGAGATTCCAATCATCTCAACCTTGCAACATATGTGGCTTATCTAACCATACTACTGAAGAATGTTTCAGGAACCCGAGGAACTCAAGAGGAAGAGGATTCAATAGAGGTGGCTATGGATCAAATAGAGGCAGGTACAATGGAGGCTACAACAACAACTACTACAACAACAATTACAACAACAACAACAACTATCAAAGTGGCCATAGAGGAAGAAGAGATTACAATAACTATGCAGAGGACCAAAGTCAAGAAGATTCATTATTGATTATGAATCTATCAACGAAGAAGGGTAAGGATGATGATCACATATTTTACATTGATTCGGGATGCTCGAACCATGTAGCAGGAAATGTGGCTTTACTTTCTGATTTGGAAGATCCTCATAACAAGCATGAAGTGCAGACAGGAGATGACACAAAGCACTCAGTGGAGAAGATAGGTAATGTGAAGACATCAGATGGGAATATGAACCTCTTAAGCAAAGTCTTGTATGTCCCTACAATTACCAAAAATGTAATAAGTGTTGGACAGATTGTTGAAAAAGGATTGCAGGTTAGATTCAATCGATTTGGAGCATATGTTGAAGACCCAAGGCAAGGCTTTCGAAGGATTGCCAAAGGAGAAAAGACAGGAAGGCTTTTCACTTTTGAAGTGGAAGATACAAAGAACATAGCTTTGTTTAGCTATGGATCTCAAACTCTAACAGAGTTGGAGATATGGCACAAAAGGCTTGCTCACATTGGTGAGAGGACACTCAAACAGATTTGCAGGGACCAAAGTGTACTTGGTTTGCCTAATATCACAAGGCAACACATGATTTATAAGTGTGAAGCTTGTCAACTCGGCAAGGCTCATAGACAACCTTTCAATAAGAAAGGATATATGTATCAAAATCCTTTGGATCTAGTGCACACGGATGTGTGGGGTCCAAGTAAGGAGCCATCTATATCAGGCTCAAGATATTATGTGTCTTTCATAGATGATTGTAGCAGGTGGACCATTCTGTTTTTCATGAAGCACAAGGATGAAGTGTTTAATTGCTTTAAAAAGTATATTGCTCTTGTTGAAAATCAAACAGGTAGGACTTTGAAAAGACTCAGATCAGATGGTGGAGGAGAATACTTCTCTTCTGAATTTGATGCCTTCTTGCATGAAAGAGGCATTAAAAGGGAAGTCACTACAAGGTATACACCCGAACTCAATGGTGTAGCAGAGAGGAGGAATAGAGCTATCGTCGAAGCTGCAAGGTCCATGCTCAACGAAAAGGGATTGCCGAACTACCTATGGGCAGAGGCTGTGTCGACAGCCACATATCTCATAAATAGACTTCCATCTAAGTCACTAGATGGAACCACTCCATATGAAGTGTGGAATGGAAGAAGACCTAGTCTAGAGCATTGTAAAATCTTTGGATGCTTAGCCTATGCTCACATTCCTTCTCAAGTAAGAGGGAAATTGGATCCCAAGGCAGAGAAGTGTGTATTCATTGGTTATGATCAAAACCAAAAAGGATATAGATTGTACAATCCAACCAATAAAGGATTTTCTGTGAGTAGAGATGTAATTTTTGATGAAAACAAATCATGGTTTGATGATGACAGGAAAGTGAAGCTGCCATATGACTTGGATGAAGATTTTCCATCACTTCAACCAAAGGAGCCAAAGCAGATTGAAGAAAGTGATTCGGAGATTGACCTAGAAGACTTGGAAAGACTAAAGCTATGGAAGAACAAAGGTAAAGCAAAGATGCAGGATGCTACATATGGACCCGAGAGCTCACATCAACCACTTAGAAGGTCTTCGAGGGAGAAGAAGAAACCAGAGAGGTTTGGTTATGATACTTCTTTGGTCACCAAGCACTCAATCTACATTGCAAAGGATTCAACCAATGAAGAACCTACCACATTTGAAGAAGCACAAAGCAAGAAAGCTTGGAGAGATGCAATGGATGAAGAAATGGAAGCCTTGAAGGAGAATGACACTTGGGAGCTTGTACCTAACAAGCCATCTATGAAGATAATCGGATCTCGATGGATATACAAAATCAAGAGGAATCCAGATGGAAGTATAAATAGACACAAAGCAAGGTTAGTTGCTAAAGGGTTTGCTCAAACCCATGGTATTGATTATGAGGAGACTTTCTCTCCTGTTGCAAAAATGCCTACAATTAGGGTTCTCATTAGTCTTGCTGCATCTAGAAATTGGAATCTTTATCAACTTGATGTAAAGAATGCTTTCTTGAATGGATGGATTTCTGAGGAAGTGTATATGGCACAACCTCCTGGATATGAGGATGCACATCATCCTAACTATGTATGCAAACTAAAGAAAGCTTTGTATGGATTGAAGCAAGCTCCAAGAGCTTGGAATTTCAGATTGGTTACTTATTTGCAGGACCAAGGATTCAAAGCTAGCAAGGCGGATACCTCTTTGTTCATAAAGAGGAATGGATCTGAAGTGATCTATTTATGTGTGTATGTTGATGATATTATTATCACAGGCAATGATCTTGAAGGAATCAAACAGGTAAAGAGTCAAATGAAGGAGGAGTTCAAAATAAGTGACCTCGGACCACTCACTTATTTTCTTGGATTGGAGTTGATCTACACAGATTCAGGTATATACATCACACAAAGGAAGTATGTCCATGACATGCTCGTCAAGTTCAAGATGGAAAATACAAAGTGTGCAGGTACACCTATGGAGCAAAATCATAAGCTTAGTGCTTATGAAGGAGAGCCAATTGAAGACATCACAAGCTATCAAAGCTTGGTTGGAAGTTTGAACTATGCAACACTCACAAGGGTGGATATATGCTATAGTGTTAGCATATTGAGTCAGTTTATGCATAAGCCGAGAAGACCACATATGGAAGCGGCCAAGCGAGTCCTCAAGTACCTAAAGGGGACCATGAATGAAGGTTTGTTTTATTCATATACTTCAGATATTGAGCTAAAGGTCTACTCAGATGCAGATTGGGCCGGATCTAAAGATGATAGAAGAAGCACATCAGGGTATATATCATTTGCAGGTTCAAAAATCATTTCTTGGTCATCGAAGAAGCAACCAACCGTGGCATTATCTTCTACTGAAGCAGAATATAGAGGTTTGGCTAATGCAACTCAAGAAATCATGTGGTTAAAATCTTTGTACACAGATCTTGGACTTCATTCTTCAACACCTCACATTTTTGGTGACAACACAAGCTCACTACATCTAGCAGCTAATCCGGTATACCATGCTAGAACCAAGCATATTGAAGTCCACTACCATTATGTAAGGGAGAAGCTATTGAGCAAGGATATTCAACTATCCTATGTCTCTACAGATATGCAATGTGCAGACATGTTGACGAAAGCTCTTGATGGTACGAAGTTAAGTAGATTCAAGTTGATGATTGGCTTACAGGAAATCAAGGACAATTGAAGACTTATTTGGAGGCCAAGCATGTTAGGCTTGAGGGGGAGCTGTTGGTGCATTTTGCCCAAGCCTACATGCTTGATATGCTTGATATTATCCTCATTTGTAAGTCACATGAGTAGTCATGTGAACACCTCTTGTAAAAGAGTACATTTTATCTCTTGTAAATGGAAAAAGAAAAAAGTAAAAGGATGGCTTACCTCATCCATGATGTAAAAGCAAATTCGTGGCTCCAACTACCAAAATCACGAATTTTTGAGCTGAGGGAATCTCTCCTAACTTTGGGGATCACTTTTAGGTGGAGCCATTCGAATTCGAATTCAAAACTCCCTCCAAGAATTGCTATAAAAGGAGCAAGAAGGAAGAGGCGATTAGCAAGCCTTGTACGTGACCACTTGATGTCATTTTGTAGAGATTGAAGAGCTTACTCCATAGCTCTATCATTCTACTCCCATTGTGCAAAGATTCATTGCCAATGTGGTTGTAATCATATGTGAATCTATACATTTATTATCATCTACCTCTCTGTTTTGTTCTCTGCTATACTCACTCAGAGCAGTAACTTCAGAAGGTCATATCTCGAGTTTTACTGAACCTTTTTCAGTGTTTTAAAGTGCGTTGGATAGCTCTCACTGTCTAGTTTCTACATATAAATTTTCAAGGTCATTGGATTTATACTTTTGGAGATATCTGCATTTTACTGCTTACTGGTCTATCTCTGCAGAGCCCCGAGAATTGTGGGAATGTTCCAGAACTTGATGAAGCTTGTTCTCAGTGCTCAGTCCATCATTTGAAGTGTTTTAACTTGGAATAGGAAGCTTGCTAAGTCTATTTGCTATGCCCAAAAGGAATTTTTCTAATTCCTTCCAGGTTGAGAGCACTGTTCATTTTTTCCAGCAGGTGTATGTCCAAAAATAGCAAGTTTTGGGAGCTAGTCATTTCGCAACTTGTCGGTCTTGACTTAAACTTTTGGGATACATGTTCCAAAGTACTTGGCTGATATTTTGGTGGATTTAGGAAGCTCAAAGGGTCTACTAATCAACTCTGAAGTCTCAGTTGGCTGGTGTGAAGCTGGTTGTAGCGGCACCTACTCATCTTTGGATTGCATCCACATCTCTCTTCACAGAGACACGAGTGTCATAGCAACCAGCCCAATCTGAGTCAGAAAAAGCATGCAAATCAGGTGGTAGTGATCCCCCCTTGGGATAAAACAATCCAAGTAGCCGAGTACCACTCAAGTAGCGAAAGATGCGCTTAACCGCTTTCCAATGCGTGACTCCTGGGCAATGCATAAACCTGCTCATCTGTGAGACAGCAAACTGAATATCTCGCCGAGTAATGCATAAGTAAATCAAGCATCCAACAGCCTGCTGATAGAGAACAACATCAAATGCATCTCCAGCATCATGAAGACTCAATCGTAAACCTGCCTCCATAGGAGTGGCAATAGGCTTAGAGTCTTCAAGGCCAAAATGCTGCAATAATGTGTCAATATATTTCGTTTGACACAAAGCCATTCCACCATCAACGTGCATAAACTGAATGCCGAAATAGTGATGCAAATGCCCCAAATCAGACATCTCAAATGAGGCATGCAAATGAGCCTTAAAATCAGCAATTTGTGTCTCAATAGGACCAGTGAGCAACATGTCATCAACATAGACAACAATGATCAGAAGCACATCATTAGCACGTTTAACATATAAGGTGCTTTTAGTTGGACTGTTCTCAAAACCATGTGCAATCAGATAGGCATGTATCTTCTCATACCAAGCACGTGGTGCTTGCTTTAAACCATATAATGCCTTCTTTAACCTGCAAACCTGGTTTTCATGCCCTTTCTGCACAAAGCCACGGGGCTGAAAAACATACACTTCTTCATGCAAGTCACCATTCAGAAATGTTGTTTTAATGTCCAACTGATGTACATTTCAACCATGATGGGCTGCAAGTACACAAATGCTCCGAACAGTAGTCATACGGCATGTAGGTGCAAAGGTCTCATCAAAATCAATGCCTCTTTCCTATGCATAACCCTTTGCAACAAGCCTAGCCTTATACCTGTCACCCGTACCATCAGGTTTACGCTTCAGCTTGTATACCCACTTAGTGCCAATGGCCTTCTTGCCAGGAGCCAAGTCACATAAAGACCATGTACCATTCTTCATTATAACATCATATTCAGATTGCATAGCAGCCATCCAATTTTCTGAATTTTGTGCTTCATCAAAAGAAACAGGCTCATTCTCATCACAGAGACTAGTTGCAGCCATATCATAGCAATCTGATGCAAAGGAGGCACTATGAGAGCCTGAACGAGTACGATATGACAAAGGTGTATCTAATTTGCTGTCACGCAAAGTCTGCACCAGCCATTTTGGCATAGTTTTTGCCTGCTCAATATTAGCTCTCTCATCAACAAGTGCATCATGTAAATCTGCATCAGAAATGGAATGATCTGCATCATCATATGAAACCTGCAAAGGCTGAGAAGTTGCCTCATTAGGACCAGCACTAGCCTGTCCACCTGTAAAAAGAGGCATCAAAGTATCATACATGTCTTTGGAGCTAATAGATGTCTCCTTAGTACATGAAAGCAATGGCTGAATAGCATCTTCCACAAAGACAACATCACAGCTAACCAAAATGTGTTTAGTCTGTGGATGATACAGATGATAGCCTTTACTTTCAGAACTGTACCCAACAAAAATACATTTTACTGCCTTATCATCCAATTTTCTGCGATGTTCAGGCACTAATGCATATGCCAAACAACCAAAAACACGCAGATGAGCAATAGATGGCTTGCGGTCATGCCAAGCCTCATATGGAGTGATAGACTGCAACGCTTTAGTGGGACACCTGTTCAGTACATATGCTGCACACATGACAACCTCAAGCCAGAAACTATGTGGTAAAGCCTGACTTTTGACCATGCAGCTCGCCATCTCCATGAGTGACCTGTTCTTTTGTTCAGCAACTCCATTCTGTTGAGGTGTATACGGCACTGTACACTGGTGTTTTATCCCACGTTCAGCCAGAAATGCATTAAAATCTGAAGACATATATTCCCCCCTCGATCAGAATGGAGGGTGCCCATTTTACATGCTGATAGATTTTCAGCCAAAACCAAAAACTGTTTGAAGCACATGAACACTTCGGACTTTGCTTTGAGTGGATATACCCATGCATGCCTGGAAAAATCATCAATGAAAGTCACGAAGTAAAGGTAATTTCCAAAAGAGGGTGTCTGCATAGGACCACAGACATCACTATGTACAAGCTGCAATTTCTGCGTAGCCCGAACTGAACCATCTTTTGGAAAGGAAGAATGCTGCATTTTGCCCAAAATACAGCCTTCACAAACATGTTTTCCAGGTGCCTCAAGTTTGGGCAAAGAGGACACCATTACAGATTTCTGTAGGCGTAACAAACTGGCAAAATTCATATGACCAAAGCGTGCATGCCAAAGCTTTGCATCTGACATAGCCTGAGAATCATGATATGCACATGCCGAATCATTCACAGATCTTTCATAGTCTATGAGCTTATACAGCCCACGACATAAAATACCAGAAGCAATAATCACATCGCCATTTGAGAGATCATGGACTGTACACCTGTCATCAACGAATTTCACAACCAAGCCAATCTTGGCTAATGCAGAAACTGATAACAGGTTCTTTTTGATCCCTGGCATAAATAAAGCATCTGACAAAGTGAAAGAACTACCATCAGCAGTAGTCAGAATGATCTTACCAACTCCCATAACAGGATAAGAGGAGTTATTGGCACATGTGACAGTATTCCCTGTAGGGGCAGGCTCGAGTGAAGAGAAGAAACTGCGCTGCGAGGTAATATGTTTGGTCGCCCCACTGTCAAAGTACCAAACATCTGAGTCTACTGCAGACATGCACTGATCATGAGAAGATGGGTCAAAACTACAGACAGTAGTAAACGCCCATTCTTCTTCCTGCACAAGATTTGCAAACTCTGTTTTTGGTGTAGAGGCCTCTGCAACAACCATTCCAGCCTCTTTCTTCTTTGCCTCTTTAGCAGCCAGTTTTGGACAGTTCTTTATAATATGATCATTTCCTTTACAGTACTTGCAGAACAATTTCTGCTTTTCTGATTTCTTCTCATCTTTATCCTGGTTCTTCGATTGTGCAGCATTTGCAGATTTCTGCTTACTAATAGAAGAGCTCCATTTTCCTTTGCACTTCTGACTAGCCAGGAAAGCCTTCGGATTGCCTTTCATCATCAACCGAAGAGTAGAGGCAAAACTCTGATATGAATCAGGAAGACCATTTAGAACGGTCTGCACAAGTGAGCTATCTGGTATAACCTCATCAGCAGAAATCAATTGTTCCTTCAGGTCTTTGATCTTTGTAAGAAAATTGTCCATAGAATCACCTTCATTCATGTGATCACTCTCCAACTGTTTTCGGAGGTAAGCAACACGAGCCTCATTCCTAGCCTGGTACAAAGTGGTAAGTGTATCCCAAGCATCCTTTGCTGTTCTACAAGAGCGAATGTGAGGAATAATGGCACGTTTGATAGACAAAGCTATCAATGCATGTGCCTGGGCATCTCTGCCATCCCAACGAATGTGCTCTGCAATAGGTGCAACAGAAACAACAACACGAATAGGAATCTGCGGAATATCATCTTCGACACCATCTTCATCAGCTCCAACACCTGTATTTGCAGTACTTGTCGTTACAGGTGTAACAGGACGTCTTTCAACACCCTACACAATGTTCCACAATCCTTTTGCAACCAGTACATGTCACATCATATAAGCCCATAATGGGTAGTTGGTACCATCCAACTTATCCTCAACAGCCAACATACGGAATATATCACTGCTTTTAGCCATGGCCGGTGACTAAAATACCTTGATGCAGAAAATTGACTGTATCTCAAAAAGTTGAACAGAACTGCCCAGACGAGTTCTGCTAGACCTATAGCAGACTTCGAGATGCTTAAACTGGCAAAAAGAAACAGGTATATACCTTTGGCACAAAAGGACAAAATAGCCTGCACAAGCGCTGCGATAGTGCGTTCGGAGGCCGAAACGAGCTCAGATCACGATTTCGGCACCAGACAACGAAGCTGCTTTGATCTCGGAAACACCCTTAGTATGCTCACCAAATTTTGTGCGAATCTGAGACTGCAAACGGAGGAGTGTCGACGGCGCCCTAGAAGAAGCGACGACCTGCTCTGATACCAATTGTTGGAGATAGACGTCTGCGGAAGCACGCGAACAGCACAAGGAAGAAGAAGAAGCTTGGAGCACAAACACACAATACTGAATGTATTACTAGAGAATGTACAAAGATAAGTAGCCCATTAGGGCAATAGGCATATGTACAAGCCGAGGGAAAAAAACCTCCTAAAGAGGGAAAAAAGTGCCCCAGCGGTCCTAGAGTGTTCACACACATCACTACCTAAATATATCAACAATTCCTGTCTATGCAACAAAGATGGGATTGGGTCCTAGATAAATTCAAGAAAAAAGTGTTCAGGTGGTATAATGTGTACTCCTCTCTTCCTCACAGATGCTTTATTTTAAAACATTACCTGCTTCCTTCTTTGGTTTACTTTGTGGGCGATTATCTTTCGCTCTGATATCGTTGATGATGGTCATCACGGCAAAGGCTTGAACCTTGTCAGGCGTGCGGAAATTGTCGTGCCGCCGAATAGAGAGCTAAGCTAGAGTGATATAGAACACCTCTGTAATCAACAGTAGCTTAGCAGGATTACTGTCGCTTAACTATGTTAAACTGCGACTGAATTCCACTGGAACTTCACCAGACTGTCACTGGGACGTCACCGAAATTTTACCGGAATATCACCGGAATGAACTTCGATTCTGCTCGTGATTACTTCAAATGAATTATGTGAAGTAAGGAAGTGATACGTGAACTTCCTTCACCGAATGAACTTCTTCTTGAAGTAAAAAAAAAACTTCACAGTTCTGAAGTGCCACTTTCTGGTTAGACTTTGTATTGTGTGTACATATCCATTCCACCGGAAACTGTGATCAGCTTAAAGTAGAGACGTCTAGCTACAAGATGAGCTATGTCTCATACAAAACTTCGAATTCTACTGCGAGATATACTTCGTTGTTCTACCGGAAAAACTCGCTTTCTGAGAAAAACTATAACTGACCGAAAATGCGTTTACTGAGATATCTTTGACCGAGACATTCGTTTACTGAGAGAGTACCGAGGGACACATTTAGTAGCAAACTATAACTGTTAATGGTTAAACAACTTTCTACTGTAACACAAAAAACTTAGATTCTTCACATTGCGAACAGAGCGTGCAAACTTCCACATGAATATGTGTTTTCTATTAGAGAAGATGTGTACAAATTAGCTTGGCCTCTTCTTGCTCAAGCTATAGAAACTCTCCTACACTGAGTAGTTTCTTATTACCATCTCTCTCAGATGAATACCTGACATTCCAGGTTACTGTTATTCATCTGTACATACGCGATCTATGGCGTCTTCTTAGAACTTCTCACTCTCTCTCCACTCATATGCGATCTTCTCATAATCCTCTTCTTCTCATCCTCTCGTTTCGTCTCTCTCCAATCCTTGGTGTATATATACACTTTTTCTTCTGCGCTCTTCCCGCTCTCATTATTTAATTCACGTTATACGCGCATTATTGCACCCACCGCGGTTTATTGCTCTGTTACTCATACAATTCTTGATTCTGGTTAACAGACTGATTCCGCACGCTGTACAACTGACGCTTTTGATTTTCTGAAGATTCCGCTTCTTTCCTTTTTCTTTTATGTCTGTCTGTATGTCAAATTTGTGAGTGATTCCTCAACAGCTCCCCCTCAATCACTAATTTGACCTCTTCCGGTCTTTCATATATCTTTCTTTCTTTTATACCTGCCATTTCTTTGAATCTGCTTGTCTTTGTTCCATCCAAGCTTTTTGTCAAGATATCTGCTATCTGATCTTTTGTAGGAGTGTAGACTATTTCTATCTCCTTCTCCATTACCTTTTCCCTCAGGAAATGATACTGAATTTCTATGTGCTTTGTCCTTGCGTGTGTTGCTCTAGCACAATGGTGAGAACCACGTTAAGAAGCTCCACCTCCTTAATGTCAATCCGCGGAAGAGATAGGAGTGATATGAAGATCGTGAATGAGAGATGATGTGAGAGTGAAGGTGAGAAGCACAAATATGCACACACACATACACACACACAATGAAGAGACAAGCAAGACACAATGGAAGGTGGGAAATTAGCTCTATTACTCAAGAACACTATTACAAGCTCAAACTAGCTCTAAGCTCACACTAGCCAACATGAACCAACCTCAAAAATGAGCTCTCTAGCTCTTTTTATAGTTTCTAGACTAGTTTTGACCGATTTCACATCTAGTGACCGGCCTAGTTAAAAAATAGGTCCTAGAGGCTATTTGGAAGGTTAAATGAAGTCTAAAAATAACGAAAATTGGTATGCGCATTCTACCTAAGCTCCTCAAGCTCGAGGACTCCTCGGCTTGCACAAAATGGAGCTATGAATTACAAAATGGGGTTTTGTCTATATTACATATGTTACAAGAGTGATGAAAATCACTGTTGGATGTTTGAAGAGGTAATAAAAACATAATTGTTTAAAAAAATGATCCGACTGGCTCCCTGCTCCGTCTTTACATGCTTCCATGTCGTCTGTGCCTCTGACTGCTTCCAACACCCCCCTCCCTCTCGCTTCTGTCGTCCTCGACAGAACCTTGTTGTGCGGTCTGCAGGATGTAGTTTTGTAGGAGGTCGTGAGCGAGGGTGTGCTCAGATACTCGAATGCCTCGGGCCAGATCAGCCTCGAGCTTCTCCCAGTCGATCGGTTGCGGTTCGTCGGGTGGCGGGAGTTGATAATGCGTGGAATAAACCATTCGCTCACAGGCAAAAAGTTGCAATAAATGTGTGGGCCTGCTAATGAATACCTCGGAATGGTATTCCCAAAACCCGATGGTGAACATCTCTTCAAAGGTTTGTTTGTAGCATGCCGGGAGGTATTTTTATTCTACAGTGCCAGGCATAACACACCCGGAGCGATGGCGTTGTGCTCATGTCATATACTAGATCAAAGTTACCATGCTCAAATCCCGGGGTGTTTACATGCGGTGCCTTGACGCGTCGGAAGACTTTAAATATCATTTGCATCATGTCAAAAATTTTGACAGTCATATGCGCTGCGATATCATCCATATGCTTCAGGCGAGGGAGCCAGTGACGGATTGTGGCCATCATATAGCCAACAGTGGGCAACTCGGTAGGTGGCTTGAAGTAGGGGTAATTCAGCCAATCCTGACACTGCCTATTGTTTTGTACTTTGATAGCGAATGCAGTCCAGGAGCGGCGTCATGGTACTGGTCCCAGCAAGGATTATACTTTAAATGTAAGGGCGCTTTCACCCATGTGCTCATCATTTCTGGGTACTCCTGTAAAAGACGTGTACGCCAATCTGGTTGATAAATAGTGCCTTGTTGCGCATCCAGTGGCAAGTCTTCAGGCTCGAACTGGGTGGCATGTGATGGCTTCTTGCCAGTTCGCCTTTCTATGGCCAGCTGGTATTCGGCCATTAGCATGAAGTAAGGTTTGTATTGAAGCTCATGCCCGGATATGTACCTGCGTGGGGCCAATTGAGCAAAGTAGGGAGATTGCAAAATTCGTTCTTCGATCATGGCCATAGCATGTAGCTGGGCCCCGACTCTAGCTGAGTGCGTTGTTCCAATCTCCTCCACAGTCTTCATCCATGCAGGGGTCGGAAGTTCATAGGTCATCTGGCCTTCGGCCGTGACTTGTCCGCCTGGGATGGGTATTGGCTCGTATGCTTCTTCAAACGTTTCCTCCACCGGAATGGTTATGTTCTCGTCGTCAGCTGGAATCTCCGGTGGGGAATCAGGCCGTGGTGGTGCTTCGTATACATCTATGCGTGATTGGAGAGTGGTTACCTGGGCCCGTAATGCGTTTAGTTCCTCTATGAGTTCAGGAGAGGGGTCCACAGGTTCTGGTACTTCTGCGGCCACTGGTGCTTGTTGTGGTGCCGGTTCTCTGAGCTGTAGTAACTTGTGATCTTCTTTTAGCTTCTGATGTTCTTTGTTCATTCGATCATAGTCTTCTAGCAGTCGAACATGGTCATCTAGCAACATCCGCATCGATTCAGATGGGATTGCCTTGAATCTGCTCGGACTTAATGGTTGTTCAGGATGGTCCAATGCCGCTTCCAAATTTTCTCTATTCTGCTCTTGGAGTCTTTGGTTCTCCTCCTTGGCTGCGGCTAGGTGCCTCCTGAGTAGGCCCATATTCCTGGTCAGCGTCGCGTTCCTAATTGTTTGGGCTCGAAGCAGGTTGTCCAAATCAGCAGTGGCTTCTTTTGTTTTCTCTTCACTTTCTAGCTCTAGCTTATGATATGCCTCTCTTAGTTCTTGGTATCGCGTATTTAACGAGGCATTCTCGATCGATAATGAATTAAGCTGCGACTGTAATTCATCTGTCGTCCTCTGCAACTGTTGATAGTTGTTACCAAGAGATGCAAACTCATCTCGTACTTGTGTCATGCATGTGAACATTTGTTGAAGTGCAGTGTCTATGGTGGGCGATAATAGTAATGAAGTGCTAAGTGAGGATGCAGTGGAAGTAGATGCAGCGGGAATGGGGAATGGGGTTGGGAAGGTGGATGCAGTGGTGATCGTGGAAAATTGTGACGTACCTAAATATGATGGTGTTGTAAGTGGAGTGGGTGCTGGTGCGGTGGGTGGTGAGATGTCCATGTCATTGGACGTGTCAAGTGCGGTGACTGTGAAAAGCGGTGTGTATGTGGGTGGTTGTGTAGGTGTGAAGACGGGATTTACAAATGTAGAGTAATTTATAGGGGGGATGGCTGGAGCAGCTTGGTGAAAAGGGGAAATAGGGGTTATAGTGGGTTGGGGAGGTGAAACTGGTGAGAAGGTTAGTGGGGTTAGAAAGGTGAAAGGGTGTCTTAAAGGTGGGGGGAAGGATGGGAAGGATGAAGGGATGAAGGGGTTAACATGTAGACGAGGTGGGGTGGGTGCGGGCATGGTGGCATGAATGGGCAGGGCAAAGGCTGTGGCTATGTGGCCGTGGACTGGTGTGGCTGTTGGAGGAGCAGGTGGGTTTGCAGGGGATACAGGATGGGTTGGTGAAACATGAGGTGAGAGAGGAGTAGAAGGTGTGGATGTTATTTCAAGGATAGTGGTAGTATGTACAACGGTAGTATGTGGTGGGGAGTCGACTAGGATGGCTTCTTCGGTGAAGGATCTTTCCGGCCATAGGCGTGCATCTTGCGCCTGGTGGGATGATTGAGCACCTACCGGAACTCGAATATATTCACCGGGCTTCGATAGCAGGCGAACTCTGCGAGGGTCATATTGGGGGAGTGGCTTCCTTTGTAAATATCTCAGTGCTTCGACCGGGCCGATGGATTGGACCAGTTCTCTGAACCCTCTGATGTAAACTTCTTCAAACCCTCCGGAGACTAGTTCTTGTTCGATTAGGGTCTGGCTCTCTTCTTCAGTCAATTTCTTCCGGGCCCAGACTTTCTCCATGGTACGATATAATTTCTTGATTGCCAGCGTGTAAGCTGCTGCTTCGAAAGTCTCTTCTTCATGCGTGCTGGTGTCACCGTGTGCATCGGTTTGTTGGCCTTGGCCGTCTGTCTGTCCTTGTTCTTGGGAATCATGCGTGCCCTGGCTGGCTTCGTCATCACCTTCGTCGTCGTCGGTGGCTGTTCTTTCGTCATCAGAGCTCGACACAACTTGTCCCTGTGGCAGATCCCGCGGTGTGGTAGGGTAACTGGGGCGTTCATATTCTTGGGAGAACATCTGTGCCTCTGAAAACTAGAATTCATTTGAGAATGCATCAGGCATTTCAAAATCGAATGTTGTGTTTATTGGTTTTGCCTCCATGTGTGGTATTGGGAAAGAAAAGGCTTCCGCACCAATAGTGGTGGGAGCTTCTGCTGTCGTGGTGGTGGGTTCTGTGGTTGTAGCTGCCTGAGGTGCAACGGTACTAGTAGTGCCCTCCGCTACCACTGGTCTAGATAACCTTATGCGAATAGGTTGTACTGTGGGAGCGGCTTCTGTCGGTGATCGCTCTGGAGAGGGTTGTGGTGATGGTGATTCTGGCACTTGAAGGCAAGGAATGGTGCCTCTCATGCGCTTACCTGCCCGTGTTCTGCTGGGCTTCCTGGCTTTCTTCGTAGTTCCCTTGAATGCTTTCAGCTCTTCTCCTGTTAATGCACGTTCAATTGGCAAATCATAGGCCAAGCACATATAAAAAATTCTTGTGAGCGCACAACATCCATTAAGCACTTTCTTGCGTTCCCATCTGTGTTGTGCCAAATACATTTGATCAATGATCGAGCTCGCCAGATCAACAGTCTGAGGTCCGGTACACGCTAAGTACAATCCAAACCATATTCTTTTATGGGGCATGGTGAATCTGTCCTGAGCGGGGAATGCGCAATGTTGCATGCATATCCGTAGCGGCTTTGACAGCTCAGGTGTAATTGCTGAGATCTCCTCCCACTTAGTGACATCCCCACGTTTCATAGGGTCTGGAACTAATCTTTCTCGATCTGTGGGCGTGTGGGTTCCATGAATCTTGATGGCCGCTCTGATTAAATCCTTCGAGAGATAAAACCTTTTGTAAGGTGGATCATCCACTAAAGAAGGCAAAATAAAAGTTCCTAGGATATCCTTATTCTCCGAGGCCAGCAAAGTAGTGATTAAATAATAACACTTGTAAAAGTTAGGTTTGGGTAGCGGATCACTGAAATACTCCGTGAAGCCGGCTCTGGCCCAAACGTGAGTTAAGTCCTGGGTGTTCTGTAGGCCTTCGAACTCTCTGGAGAAGAATTGGTATTTTCCCCAAGTGCGGTCATCAAATGTCAAATTAGATTCAAATATGAAATCCGCGTCCGCTAAGGGTCCTGCAAGTCCCTGAAACCAATGAGAGTTACGGTGTATCTTTTCTGTGTAGCCCATAGGTGGGTTATCGATCGGCATGGGCCTTGGAAATCCTTGGAATTCTGGTGGTGGAGCAGTCGGGTGGGATTCTGCCCGTAAAACGTTGAGGGGCACTGCCCCTACACTGGGGCCTGCTCCTGATGGTCCTTCGTCGGTTTGCATGATGACTGATGCGCTATTGAGAGAGATCTGCTACAAAAGATTAACACATTAGCATGGAAATTAATTATGATCCCATTAAAGTGAGACCGCAATCCCTTTCCATAACTGATGCATAATCCGTGTAGCCAAGTGCTGTGATGTAATGGATGCAATGCTTCTTGCAGCACTAGTGCAGGTCTCTAGACACCTACACGTTTCAGATCATGCATACATTTCTTGATGAGATGAGATTATGAGTGATGTGTGATGATGGTGGGTGAATTTATACAAGGTTTAAAGTTTAGTGATTTATTACAAGGTTGTATGTTAGTCGGGGGGTTAGTTTTGTCAGACATGGGGTTGGGGGGAGACAGTTGGACACGCTTCGGTATCCATTTCCTAAGAGTCTTTGAGTGGGTGGTGGGTTTCTGCTGAGGGGCAAGAGGTAGTATCGGGTGGGGTGGTATAGAGGGATGGAAAGATTTGTGGGGGGTATATATTACATGGCTTAAGGGTTGAGCTATGATACATGGTTTGGGTACCCAAATCTGCGTGGGTGTGGTTCTATGGGTAAGGTATTTCTTGGCGATCCAAATTTGTCGAATGCTCGGACCTGTAGAAGAAGGTCGAGGGGATGGTGGATACTGATTCTGTTTCTGCCCTACCTTTTGCTTGTCGGTCTCTGCTGGGTTGGAGTTCTTCGGTGCTTTTTGTCCTTTAGGCACCCATATTTGTCTGGTGCCGCTTCCTTTGGGTGGTCTAGACTGCTTTCTTTGTTGTGTCCTCTGATACTGCCATCGGTCTGGGTTCCTTCGTCGTGGTTGACTCTGTCGTGGTTGAGGTAGAGAGGTCGGATGGACGCGCTGCTTTGGAAAAGAAGGGAGTTCCAACACTTGCGTGACCTGCCCATTAGGAAGTGATTCGTTCTTTAACTTTAATCTAGGCCAGTCCGCAATAAGTTTGGAAGGATGAGCACCGCAGGGTGTCGTGCCCATTTGGCCGCTGATGCAACCCACCTGACCGCTGGTTGTGTCCATCTGCCCTTGCGGTTGGGTAACTGTCCCTTCTAGTTTGCAAGAAGTCCCAGGGAAGATCTCCTGTCGTCCTTCTGATTGACAACTGTCTATAGCCAAGCCCGAGTGGGTTGGTGTAGACGTAACGTGACTGGTCTGACCAAAGATCTTCCGGTATTCCGTCGCATGTATTTCGTAGGGTCTAGGGTTACAACCGTCAGTCGAACCGCCGTTAGGGAAGTCAAGCGGTATCACTCGCTTCTGCTTTAAGGTTCCAATCTGTAAGGAGCCTTGTCTAAGATTTAAGTCCACTGAGTGATCGTATAGCCAATCTTGGCCAAGGATTAGGGGTTCTATCAGGTCGTCATCATGGCACACTAGTAGCTTCGGTGTCATGGTCACATCCTTAATGAGGATAGGAAGGTCCACCTCACCCATGCAAGGGGTTTCCATGCCTCCTAGGCCTATGAGGTATGCCTCAATTGGCCGCATTTCTATTCCTGAATCCTTATAGTGGGACCATCTAATCGCGCTTGTCGCAGCACCTGAGTCAATTAAAGCCCTGAGTTCTTGGCAAGGGTTGCCGTGCTCTAGCCTAACTGTAATGAATGGTCTCCTGTCCACTATGCTAGGTTGAGTGGTTGAATTTACTTGACACATGGCCATGGGATATCTGGGTGATGTTTCCAGATGGTTATAATGTTCTCTCCTTAGTCCTTGTCTTCTTAGCTTCATGCGCTTAATGCGTTCTATGGCTTCTGCCTGAGCTTCAGCTCGTATTCTATTTTCTTCCTCCTTACGCTTCTTTGCCAATGTGAGTCGTCTAAGCATATCCTCAGTAAGAGGTTCTTGATATAACCTGACTCTACAGCCACTAATGTAATTAGGCATTATATCTCCTTCTAAGGTGGCTAACTGTACTGCTCCACTTGTTGAAAGTCTGTTAATGATCATAGGTCCATAACCTCGCTTTTCTAACTTCCGTGCGTGCTGTTTCAGCGTATATACTAGAACTAAGTCTCCTTCTTTTAAGCCTTTATCTTTCACATGTGCATCAAAAATGCTTTCTGTCGCTTCTTTGCTGCGTATATTCCTGCTGCTGCCTTTAGCCTGGTTTCTCCTAATCGTTCCAAGTCCATTATTCTCGCTGATAATTCATGGCCGGTCCACTGATGTTCTTGTGCAACCTTAAGTGTCGGTATCAAGAAGTCCAATGGAAGCACTGCATTCTGACCAAAAACCATCTGAAAGGGAGTTGCATTGAGTACGGTCTTGTAGGCCACTCGATATGCCCAAACAGCGTGGTGTAACTGTTTGTCCCAATCTGAACGTTTATTGTTCACGAGTTTCGTCAGTACGTTACAAAGTATCTTGTTAGTGCTTTCAGCCTGACCATTGGCCTGAGGATGATATGGTGCAGATTTCTTGTGAATCACCATAAAATCCTGTAACAAATATTCAATGACTTGGTTTAGAAAGTGAGTGCCTCGATCGCTCACTAACTCTATAGGCAATCCATATCTTGTAAAGACATTTTCAAATAAGAATTTTGCAGTCGTGTGAGCATCATTCTTTTTTGTGGCTTTTGCCTCTACCCATTTGGTTAAATAATCTGTGGCAACAATAATGTATTCCGCATGTGTACCTTTTGCAGGGGGGTTAATGGGTCCTACAAAGTCTATACCCCACTTAGAAAATGCACGTCCGCCCATCATGGGTTTCAATGGCATTTCATCTCTGCGAGTAGGAAAGTGAGTTCTTTGGCACACATCACATCTCTTTACATAGGTATGTGCATCCATGTGAAGAGTGGGCCACCATAATCCTGCAAAGAGAATGGCTTTGACTATCCTATCGGGTCCAAAATGACCTCCTACAACACCTTGGTGTGCAGTCTCTAGTATGCTCAGATAATCGCTCTCATGAACACATTGTCTTAGATATCCATCTCGTCCTCTTTTGTATAAATTATCGCCGATAAGTGAATAGTCTTGAGCTTCCTGCTCTAGACTGCGTTGTCGAGCTAAGGTCATTCCTTGAGGGAATGTGTTCGTCCTCAAGTATGTCACTAAAGGTTCACTCCAGTCTGGTGTGAGAGACACGTGATATAGTGTCGCATGCTCTACTGGCGGTCTTTCACAACAAACCTGGCATTCTTTACACAACTTGTAGACATCTGCTTCCATCGTAGGCCAATATACTCCCAATCTATGCAGAGTCTGTAATGTCCGATGTTTTGAATGATGTTGCTTTAGTGCACCTACATGTGCTAATTGCAACCAATTCGCATGTTCTGATTCATCTACACAACAAGCAAGAATCTTTTGATTATCCTGTTTATATATGCTTCCAGCCATTATTTGGTAACTCTGAGACTTGGTAATCTCCACTTCTTTGATCTTTATTCTAGGATTCTTGGGTCCGTATGTCAGAATAGGGACTATAGGCTTAGCCCATTCTGGTGCTATCTCAAGGTTAAACAAGTATGCATCTGGTAATTCATCCGCTACTCCTTGAGGAGCTTCTCCTGAGGTTAATCTTGAAAGGTGGTCAGCTCTAAGATGTGTCTTTCCTTTCTTGACTACTACTTCAAAATCATACTCCATGAGTAATAGAAACCAACGTATCAGTCGTCCTGTGTTACATGGTTTGTTGACTAAGTATAATAGGGCTTGATGATCTGTAAAGAACTTGAATTTGTTGGCCAACAAGTAGTGCCTAAACTTCTTTACTGCGTAGATCATCCCTAATCCTTCTCGTTCCGTCGTGGTGTAATTTCTTTCTGCTGCGTTCAATTGTCTGCTCGCGTAAGCTATGGGTAGATCTATGTTACCTTCATTCGTGGGTTGTGCTAACACACACCCTATGGCGTAATTGGATGCATCCACATGTACATGAAATGGCTTACTCCAATCTGGGGTTGTCAATATAGGTGCTGAGCACAAGCGTCGTTTAAGTTCATTGAATGAATTTTCACATTCATCTGTCCACTCAAAATTGGTCAAAAGAGAGTACAAAGGCTTGGCTATGATTGCATACATGTGTATGAATCTCCTATAATAACCACAATGGCCCATAAATGCCTGTACTTCTTTCACATTAGTTGGTCTGGGTAGATCCGCAATTACCTTCACTTTTTCCTCATCCGTGGAGATTCCATTTTTTGACACAATGTGTCCTAGAATTTTGCCTTGTCTGACCATGAAAACGCATTTTTCTGGGTTCAAACAAACCTGATACTCTCGACATTTGTCAAATATTTGTCTTTAACTCTGGGATATGTGTCTGCCTTACATTTGAATGTGCACATAAGTCATCGACATAAACTTCCAAGCTCTTGCGTAAGAATTCCTTGAAAACATGACACATGAGTCGCTGGAAAGTGGCGGGTGCATTTGTTAAGCCAAATGGCATTACACGAAATGCAAATATGCCCCATTCTGTGGCAAAAGCCGTCTTGTGTTGATCTTCTGGAGCAATGACTACTTGGTTATAGCCTGAGAATCCATCAAGAAAGCTGTAAACTTCCTTGCCCGCAACTCTTTCCAATAGGTGTTCTGTGATAGGAAGAGGATAACTATCTCTAATCGTGGCGGCATTAACTTTTTTAAGGTTAATACACACACGCAATTTTCCATTCTTCTTGGGCACAACCACAATGGGGGATACCCATTCGGTGTGCTCAATTTCGTAAATGAATCCTGCTTCTATCAATCGATCTATCTCCTCTTTAATCTTCGTAGCGTAGTTATCATTATACGTGTACGGTTTCTGTTTTGTCGGTTTTGCATCTGGAGTCATAGGGATTCTATGAGAACATATATCTGGATCGACTCCTTTCAAATCTTTGTAACTCCACGCAAAAACATCTCTATATTCGCGCAATAGGGCAACTAACTCTTCTTCTTCTTCAGTCGTCAAATCATGCCCTATATATGTGCATTTTTCTTCTTCTCCTTCTATGGCAACTATTACTTTTTTGGTTTTCTCTCGGTTATCATATACTTGTCCGTCATTCGCCTTTCTATTGGGCATTCGTACCATGATTCTTCTATCTTCGATTTCATATTTCTTGAAGTTCTCGGGTACTTCAAACAAAGATTCTTCTTTTTCTGTCATGGTGTCTTTCTTCTTTCTTTTCTTGCCTTCACTCTTAGTAGTCACTTCTGTGGCTAACCTCACTTCATTCGTAATTTCCTCGTGTCTCTGAGTGTGAGTCTCTACTTCGTAGAAATATTCTTCCTCTGATGCAAAGGGTGGGTCCATGATAATTGATTCTAAATCAAAATCGCTTGCATCCTCAAATGCATCAGTGTTAGGTTCACACTCTTCTAAAATTGCATCGCACATGATTGGCTCTATCATGAAAACTGAAATGTCATAGCCATCCTCGTCACAGTGGGGTGTCCATTGTTCTTCATTGATGGCTACATCCATGGTTGCTAGAATTTCCGCCCAACCATGGGGTTCAAACTCTTCGTCTGGAAATACTACCGGTGCGTAGGCTGGATCTTGAAGGGTTCGTGGATGTTGTTCTGCACCTAAGGTCCTTGCTTCTAATCGTTCTTCCTCTTGTTTGGCTACTTTACACATCCAGAAATGGGTATCCTCATGCAACCAAGAAGGATCTGATTCTAATGAGTGCACGGATTCCGTCTCTACTGGTGTCTTATGGATGGTATTCCATTGTATTGGGGGTACATCTCGATGTGAATAGTCTTTAAGATTGACTTTGGTAGTCACTCCTAAGTGTTGCAAGTACAAAGAATTAGTTCCCCAATCTTGTACAATTTGCAACTGACGCATGAATGGTCGTCCCAATATCATCTCATAAGCACGATTTTTCGCAAAGTCACAAATGGCAAAGGTATGCTCAAATTCCACACCACAAGTGGTGAGGGATATGCCTTCTAGTAAGCCTAACGGTTTTTCTATGTGTCCATCAGCCATTTGTAGCTTCATCCTGGTGGGTCTGAGTGCTGGCTTACCCCAACGTTTCCATAAAGCGGTGGTAGCGATGGCTACTCCGGCTCCTGAATCTAAGATGGCTTTCGTGGTGTAGCCCTGATGGGTTATTGGAAGATATGTGTTACCTTCCTCTCCTTCGCTTACGTCTCCAATCTTTTCCACGGGTATCTCTGGTACCTTCTTATGTGATCCTATCTGCGAGGGTGTGGTAGCTAGCTCAGGGAATTGATTTGCTACGTGCTTCCACAATTCTGGTTTTACCTTTAACAATTCCTCCAGAGTGAGATTACACTGTACTTTGGTATTCTTGATCACTTCCGTGTTCCTAGGGATCACCGATTCTTCATTCCTCACTATTATCGTGGGTGCTCTCATACTAATAGACTTTGCTTCCCAAGGTCCTGTGAACTGAGGTAATTCTTGTAAAGAATTAGATTCAAATCCTGTGGGTTCACTCAAGTGCTCCACCTCTACATCATCATATATAGAGGGGATGTCTTGGGGAAATTGTTCCTGCAAGTCGTCTATTTCTTGGATAGGAGGATGAGTTCCTTGTTCTTTTCTCCATTTCTCTTCTTGTATTTCTCTCAAAAATTCATGTGAGTACTTATGTATGGAAGACAAGTTGTCTTGACTTTCTGTATTGGGTACTTGAGACAGGGATGGTGCATTCCTTTCCTGTGTCTCTGTGACAATAAGGTTCCTATGCTGATCCTTTTTCTATTTGCTTTCTATCAAATATTCTAGCCTCTCCATTAGTCCTTGAAAGTGTAGTTCCGGTTTTGCCATGTTATTCCAATTAAGATATCTAGAGGCTTCGAACAAGGCTTGTGCTAGTTCTACCATTTTCATGCAAAGTTTAGTTCTCTCAATTTCTAGATCAGCTCGAGGGTAGTTTTTACTCATCTCCGTTACTTGAGGTCCCTCTTTTATTCTAGCCTGATATGCACGAAACATCATGTCTAGATTTTCTGGTATGGGTTCCGCTAAAACCGATCCTGATTTCTGAGCTGGGTTTTCTTTATTTAATTCTTGTGAAGCCAATTCTTGTATTTTGGCTCTAGATTCCCTTAAACTTCCTTCCAACTCACTTATCTTTTTACTCCATTTTCTCTTTATCCTTTCTCTAGAATCTTTCCAAGATTTTGTCTTTTTACTGCTAGATTCTGAAACTTCACTAGTTCCTGCTACTTTCTCTTGATTAAGCTGTTGGTTTTGTAAGAGTGTCTGGGCTCTTGTTATAGCTTGGATAGGCACGTATGTAGGGTTGGATCCATCTGCGTTGTTTACAATACCTATCACGTTGATCGGTGTCACATTCGAAGCGTTAACTGGGTTCTTAGGACAATCTTTGATTATGTGCTCTTTACCACAATCGGCACAAAAGCCTTGGATGCTATAGTACTGTGATTGCCTTGCTATTGGGGGATGTGGACAATCCTTTATGAAGTGATCTCCTTGGCACCTAAAGCATGGTCCTCTAGGGCCCTGTGGTCTCTGTTGTCTCAATTGGGGCCGTGGGTTTGGGTTTGTGTACATCACATTAGTATAGTCTGGCTCCCAACTAGGTTCCATTGGTGGACTATCATAATGATACGTCTCCACATGTTCTGGTGACTCCGTGTAATAAGCGGGTGGACTAGTTACATGAGTAGAGTCAAAACTGTTTGAGTTCGGGTCACTTTCTGTGATCAAGGGTGAAGAAGGCACTAAGGCCCTACTTAGGTTCTCTTCTGCAGCAGCGTATTTGACTGAGATGACATTCGCTGGTGGGGGTGTCCTCTCAATTGTGCAATATTGGCCACTAGGGTTGGTTTGAGGTTGTGGTGCATTGGGACACACGTTTGCCAAATGATTTCCACCACAAGTGTAACAACGTACATTAGTTGGTAGCTTGGGCACCTGTTTGCTAGAAACTCCTAGTTTTTGGGCCACTTTTTCTGCTAGGTCCTCTATCGAATTAGACAATTTTGTGGATGCTAGAGAAGAACAATCTGAGTCCTTATAGACCTTTGAGAGTTCTAACTCATCACCTAGGTTATCCTCAATGTCTATACATATTCTTATACACTCCTCTAGGGTTCTGGGTTCCTTTAGGTACACATAGGAGCGTAGTTTAGCGCTCAACAAGCCATCTAGGAACAGTGATACTTGTTTGGCTTGTGAGGGTAGCTCTTGCATTGGACATCGTTCGACATATTGTCTGAACCTACGTCCTGCCAGTCTAACTGTTTCCTGAGGGGTTTGTTTAAAGCTATGAATCAACGAAGACGTGTCGTGTCTAATCCCACTTTTAGAGAATTCAGTGATGAATGACTCTAAAAAGTGATGGATGTCTCTAAATTGCCTTTGTTGCAGTGGTTGGAACCAAGTTAAAGCTGTATTCTTTAACGTTAGTCCAAATGCGTTGTACTGCGTGAACATGTCTTCAACTTGTTCTGCTCTTAGTACTTGCTTGAATTCTGCGACATGGTCATAGGGATCTCCTGTCCCATCAAAGTAATTCTTCATTGATTTTACTAATTGAATGGGTCTCAATACTCTTGCGTGTTCGCGTGGTCTTGGTAGAGGAAAATCATCTCTACCACCTAGTATTCCATGATCTCTTTGTCTATCCGCTCTATTAGTGTCCGTGGTTGTTCTATCTCTCCCTATGGGGTGATTAAAGCTTACTTCCGGTCTCTCTTTATTTCCTTCTCTTTGATGTCCATGGGCTGAGGATGTTCCTGCCCCTTGTTGACTGGTATTCATGTTTGTTCTAGATGGAGGGAATATCAATTCACCTCTCCATGTGTAAGTGTTTTTAGCGCGCTCAGGCACCACAAAGACTCTCTCTGAAGTCTCATCCAGGTATACAACCTTTCCAGGTGTATCTGGGTCCTTGAATTCATAAATTGTAATGATGCCTATCTCACCAGGGTGTTCCTTTCTGTACCTCCAAAAGGCTTCATCTGTCTCTTTATTTACAAACAACTCGGTGCTCCTGTTATCTTGAGGGATCCACTCTGGGATGAGTACTCTTGTTAATACAGATTTCCCTCTAGGTGTCCTAGGTTCTTCTAACGGTTCTTTTCCTTGAAATTTCGCTTCCGTCTCTAATTGAATTGTGCCAAACTCATTAGTATCGTTTGGTTGCGTACTTAGGACGTACATGGTTCCTTCCTTGTCTATGTAAGCGTCTCTCTCAAATTTCACCACTGGTCTTTCCAATCCAATGGGTTGATCAGGGTTGTGCAGTTGCACCACTTGCCTTTGCAAACCATCCTCATAGATGCGAGCACCTAATCGGTTGGTTCGGAGAAACTCTAATTGCGTTCTATAGGGTCCTTCAGGTTTTTCTAAGTATGCTACATGAGACCCTCCTTCTGGTCTGTCTGTGCTAAATGCCATTTCTGATTCGCTAGTATCTGAGCTCTCGTAGGGGTAATTACTATTCAATTGCTGAGCCCACGATCGTGCAGTAGTTCTTACACTTGCCTCTGATGATCTAAGGCTTCGTCGGTCCGACTTACCTATGTGTCTCCCTGATCTAAGGTTCATTAATTTTCTTCCTTGCACACTCAGTCACACACTTAGATCGTCAATGGTTCTTTGTTATTACTTTCTTGATTCTTTTTAATTTTCTTTGGATTCTTGTCTTAATGTATGCGTCAGGAATTCGACTTTCCGTTATAATTTTGAGTTCTCGTTCCGTCAGACTTAGGTTCTTTCCTTTAGGTTTTCGCGTCACACACACCTTCACTTGTAGTCTTAAACTTGAAAGAATTAAGTATCTTGAACTTGAGGCGTTCCTATCGTCTTTAATCCACAACACTACCGTTTAGCCTAAGCTAAGAATTGACTGAGGGGGTTGAGTAATCTTCCAACCTCGAGTCGGCTTTTCTGGTTGCGCTGATGCCCTGTTGCCCAAGAAGCCGCGCTTCCTAAGCTTTGCTGTCTTCACTGCCTTACTTGCTTGCCTTTGATTGCCTTTGCTAGACCTGGAAAATTCCAATATTAGACCAATTCACAGGATGATCAAACACTTGAGTATATACACCTTTTAAGTCCCTTCCCTTTTGCCCAAAATTTCAATACTTGCCCCCTGGCTTCCTAGTCCCAAACTAGGTGAACCTCAAAATAGTTTATCAAAAAATAGGTGTATTCTTTGAGAAAAAAACAGTTGAGGTCACGTAGTACTCGTCACGAGCTTTCTAATGAGCTATTAAGCTCAAAAATCGGACTTCGGATGAAAAAGTTATGAGCGTTCAGGCCCTGGGGGGTAAAAACTGACAATCCGGTTTTCCCTCAAATATGAGCAAAGGGGTCTCCTATGAGTCTAATGGTCCAAAAATTTCTCAAAAATACCCCCAAAATTGTTCAAAAAATGGAACCCTAAATTTGCGATGGGGGTGCACAATCGCGATGGTCTGGGACCGTCGCGATGGTCCAAGCGAACCGTCGCGATGGCGTGGAATTTGGACAATCGCGATGGTGCGAAAAGGCGAACCGTCGCGATGGCCCGAAGTGAACGATCGCGATGGCGTGGAATTTGGACAATCGCGATGGCGCGAAAAGGTGAACCGTCGCGATGGCGTGATCAGGCGGACAATCGCGATGGCGCGGTCAACGGTCAAAGGTGGACAATCGCGATGGTCCGAAGTGAACCGTCGCGATGGTCACAAGTACGATGGCGTGAGCCGATCGCGATGGTCCGATTTTGGGCTGTCGCGATGGTCCGAAAAATGAACCGTCGCGATGGCGCGGTCAACGGTCAAAGGTGGACAATCGCGATGGTCCGAAGTGAACCGTCGCGATGGTCACAAGTGCGATGGCGTGAGCCTATCGCGATGGTTCGATTTTGGGCTGTCGCGGTGGTCCAAAAAATGAACCGTCGCGATGGTCTATCTTGACACGTGGCACTGTCGTGGCGATGGCGTGAGCCAATCGCGATGGTCCGGGGTCAGCTGAACAATCGCGATGGTCCAAGTGGACCGTCGCGATGGCCCGGCCGAGCGGTCGCGATGGCGTGAGCCTATCGCGATGGTGCGACACAATCGCGATGGTCCGAGCCAATCGCGATGGTTCACCAAACTGATGATTTTTGAGATGCGCCTGTGGATTCGTAGATGCGCAAGGGTCGCCTACCTCGTGGTGTGGTCGCCTACCAAGAATTCCGAAGGTTGCAGACCATCGCGATGGTCCGCCACACTCGGCAGATCTTTGACAGAGAGTAAATTTTTACCTTTTCCAAGCTTTCCTGATGCACTGGAGCTCTGTACCTGCAAGAAAACTCAAGAAAACACAAGCACACACAAGCACAAAAGTTCTCTCTCGCTCTCTCGCATGCACAAATGAGGGGAAATGAGGAGAATGGGTGGATATGGTGAATTTTCTGATTTTTTTGGAGATGAAGATGATGATGCGATGATGAAGATGGAGTATGGGGAAGGTGAAAAACACTAAAAACTAAGTAAAAATAACAACAAAAACTGAAATTTTTACCTTCCAACGCCACTTCTTGCTATACTCTTACCATCACACATTCGTCCTAGACTCGATCCCCGGCAACGGCGCCAAATTTGGTGTTGCTCTAGCACAATGGTGAGAACCACGTTAAGAAGCTCCACCTCCTTAATGTCAATCCGCGGAAGAGATAGGAGTGATATGAAGATCGTGAATGAGAGATGATGTGAGAGTGAAGGTGAGAAGCACAAATATGCACACACACATACACACACACAATGAAGAGACAAGCAAGACACAATGGAAGGTGGGAAATTAGCTCTATTACTCAAGAACACTATTACAAGCTCAAACTAGCTCTAAGCTCACACTAGCCAACATGAATCAACCTCAAAAATGAGCTCTCTAGCTCTTTTTATAGTTTCTAGACTAGTTTTGACCGGTTTCACATCTAGTGACCGGCCTAGTTAAAAAATAGGTCCTAGAGGCTATTTGGAAGGTTAAATGAAGTCTAAAAATAACGAAAATTGGTATGCGCATTCTACCTAAGCTCCTCAAGCTCGAGGACTCCTCGGCTTGCACAAAATGGAGCTATGAATTACAAAATGGGGTTTTGTCTATATTACATATGTTACAAGAGTGATGAAAATCACTGTTGGATGTTTGAAGAGGTAATAAAAACATAATTGTTTAAAAGAATGATCCGACTGGCTCCCTGCTCCGTCTTTACATGCTTCCATGTCGTCTGTGCCTCTGACTGTGCCTCTGACTGTGCCTCTGACTGCTTCCAACAGCGTGAAACACCGGATTCGCTGCAAGATATAAAGAGCTCATATTGTCTCCATGTATAATTGGTATACCTTGATCAATACCCATGCTTTTGAGAAAGGCCTGCATCCATATTACTTCTTTCACGGTTTCTACCAGTCCTTTGTATTCTGCTTCTGTTGACGATGAAGCTACTGTATGCTGTTTCTTTGAGCACCAGCTTACTAGCTTATCTCCTAGGTATATCATATACCCGTGTGTTGATCTTCTGTCATCTTGACTTCCTGCCTAGTCTGAGTCACTGAATGCTCTCAGCTTTATATCTGATGTAAAAGGATAATATAATCCTTCCTTTATAGTTCTTTTGATATATCTAAGAACTCTTTGTCCTGCAACCCAATGTTGATCTGTCGGACAATGCATAAACTGTGAAAGAACTCCCACCGGATAGCTGAGATCCCATCTTGTTAGCGTAGCGTAAATTAAGCTTCCTACTAACGACTGATACTTCTTCATATCTTTGAACTCTGTACCATCATATTTACTGAGTTTATGATTTACTTCAAGAGGTGTTGAAGCTTCTATGCAATTCTCCATATTAAACTTCTTCAGTAAGTTTAGGAGATACCCTTTTTGCGTAACATATACACCATGACCTGTATATGTGATTTCCATACCTAGAAAGTATGATAACTTTCCCAGGTCACTGATTTTGAATTCCTTTTCGAGTAGTTTCTTCACCTCTGTTATTCCTGCATCTGAGGTACCTGTAATTATTATGTCATCTACATAGATACAAATGTAGATCATTCCTTCTTTTGTTCTTTTGATGAGTAGACTTGCATCTGCCTTCGAACTTTGGTATCCAAGTTCATTGAGATACTTCACAAGTCTATAGTTCCAAGCTCTTGGAGCTTGCTTCAGTCCATAAAGTGCTTTTCTTAGTCTGCACACATGTTCTGGGTATCTATAATTTACGAAACCTTCTGGTTGTTCCATGTAGACTTCGTCTGATATATATCCATTCAAGAATGCATTCTTTATATCTAGTTGACTTAGCTTCCATCCTTTTGATGTTGCTATAGCAATCACTATCCTTATGGTTGACATCTTTGCCACTGGACTAAACGTCTCGTCATAGTCTATGCCATGCGTCTGAGCATAGCCCTTGATAACCAGTCTCGCCTTATGTCTGGCTATCCTTCCATCTGCAAGTTTCTTAACTTTGAAAACCCATTTATTTCCGATTATTTTCTTACCATTTGGTTTAGGAACAAGCTCCCATGTCTTGTTTTCTTCCAGTGCGCTGAATTCTTCTTCCATTGCTTCTTGCCATTGCTTTTTGCCTGTAGCTTCATCATAGCTCTGAGGTTCATCATCATCTTTGACCATATATGCATAATCTTTCTGAGTTATATACGATGTATCATACGAGTACCTTTCCGGTTGTCTTCTTACTCTGTTTGACCTCCTTAGCTCATATTCTTCGTGTGTATCTGAATACACGTCTTCATCTTCGTTTCTCATACCTGATCCGGTCCTGGACGTACTTGCCTGCATATAATCTTCATCTTTATTCACCTGTACGATTGATTTACCTTTTTCTTTTCTTTTTATCTCTTCTTCAAATTCTTCAGCTGTATGACTCTGTTTATCAAATGTTACATCCCTGGAAACAGTAAATTGTTTGGTTAGAGGACTCCATAACCTGTAACCCATCTGCTTTTCATCATATCCGACAAACACATATTTCTCTGCTTTCGGTCCAAGCTTATGTCTCAGTTGAGATGGTATATAAGCATAAGCGACTGATCCAAACACTTTATAATGATCAAGTGTTGGCTTCTTTCCCCACCAGCCTTCATAAGGAGTCATTCCTTCTAACGCTGTACACGGTAATCTATTTACCAAGTATGTAGTTGTATTTACGGCTTCAGCCCAAAGATAATCTGGACAATTCTTTTCTTTCAACATAGCTCGTGCAAACTCGACTAGAGTTTGGTTCCTTCTTTCTGCTACACCATTTTGTTATGGTGTATACCTGCAGGTTATTTCTCTCTTGATACCTGCATTCCAAAGGTAATCATTGAACTCTCGGGAGAAGTATTCTCCACCTCCATCAGACCTCAGTCTTTTAAGCTTTCGACCTGTGAGTCTTTCAACATATGCATGAAAATGTCTGAAAGCTCCAAACACTTCTGATTTCTCTTTCAAAACATAAAGAGTTATCCATCTTGTTGCATCATCAATGAAAAGGACATAATACCTTGATCCGCTGATTGATCCTTCTTTTGTTGGTCCCCATACATCTGTATGTATGAGTTCTAGCATACATCTGTATGCTAGAACTCATACATCTGTATGAGTTCTAGCATACCTTGATCCGCTGATTGATCCTTCTTTTGTTGGTCCCCATACATCTGTATGAGTTCTAGCACACTATCATGTTTGAATCCTTTCTTCTGGAAAGGTAACCTGTGGGCTTTTCCCATCTGACAAGTTTTGCATTTGTGAATCATATGTTGGTTCTGTACCTTCTGTAATCCCAATACAGACTGATTTGCTATCATAGCTTTGATTCCTTTTTCATTGAAATGACCTAATCTCTTGTGCTAAAGATCAAGTTCTGTAATCACCTTTTCGTCATATGTGAGCAACGCTTGGCCGATGTTCCCTTGTACTCTTAAGGTAAAGAGTCTGCCTTCTTTCTTTCCAGACACGATCTGATTATATCCGTTCTCAGGATCTTCTACAAATACTCCTTTGTTTGTAAATCTGACCTGAAAACCCTTCTCAACTATCTGTCCCACACTAATCAGATTTTTTGGTATTGTTGGAACATACAAAACATTGGTTAGCAAATCTGCTCCACTCTTACATTTCACCTTTCCAATTGAATGCACGCTATGTCTTGTATTGTCACCTGTTTGAACAGTGTGACTCGAACTTCCTTTTTCTAGTTCTGACATCAGTTCTATGTTTCCTGACAAGTGATTAGAACATCCAGAGTCAATGTAAAATACCTTTAGATCTTCGTTATCAGATGTGCTGATTGAGTTAATCATCAATGATGTATGATTTTCATTCTACATGTCATTTGCATAGTTGTTGTAGGTGGTGTTGTAGGATTGGCCCTGTCCCCAACTTCTTGTTCCACCTCTACCGTAGCCTCCTATTTGATTCTGTCTACCCTTTTGGAAGTTACCTTGATATCTTCCGCTTCTGCCTCTACTATTACTGTTCTGATTTTGATTTGCTCCCTGTTGGTTGTGCCAACAGTCATGTGCTAGATGATTACTTAGTCCACAAATCCAGCAAGCTTTCTTGTTGGTATTCTGACTCCTTCTTCCTCTTCCAAAACCTCTTGCTTTCTCGGTACCTTTACCTCTAGCATAATAAGCCTAAGCGCTCGACTCTTCTTCATCTTTGGACTTACCTTTGTCTTTCTTCTTGTTCTTCATGTACATTGCAGAGCTTTGTCCTTTATCTCCATCTCCTTTCAGATCTTGCTCATATGTGAGCATCAGACCAAGCAACTGATTTAAATCTGGTACAAAGTGATTTAAAGAAAGTTCAGTTGAGAGTATGAAAGGTTTCCACCTTTCATCTCCTCTCAACCTTGTTAGCAGTTGCGCTATCAATCTGTGATTTTCGACATCTTCTTTTATGGATCCAAGACTATCTGCTAGATCCTTCATTTTAGTGACGTAGTCACTAATGCTTTGACTCGGCTTCTTTTTTAACGTTGTGAATTCGGACCATAAGCTAGCCTTTCTAGCTTTCGTAGTATTTTGGAAGTGGTCTTCCAATGCGCTCCATATGTCCTCCACTTTCTCCAGACCTCTAATGTGCGGGCGTAGATGATCTGAAACACTGTTGTAAATGTAGGCTCTTGCCGTTGCATCTTTCTTCTGCCACAGCTTCAAAGCTTCTAACTCTTCTTTTTCCGGTTGGCTATCATCTTCGAAGGTCGGCTTCTTTTCTTCTCCGGTCACATACATCATTAAGTCCTTACTCATAAGTAAGGCTTCCATACGCATTACCCACGCGGGATAATTATCTCTATCCAGCTTATCAATTTGGACATGATCTGCCATGATCTTCTTGCTTGCTTTAGGTTGCCTTTGAGAGTCTTTTGGCTCTGATGCCGCTTGTGGGACTAATCGGCTCTGATACCACTTGTGGGCGATTATCTTTCACTCTGATATCGCTGATGATGGTCATCACGGCAAACACTTGAACCTTGTCAGGCCTGCGAAAATTGCCGTGCCGCCGAATAGAGAGCTAAGCTAGAGTGATATAGAACACCTCTGTAATCAACAGTAGCTTAGCAGGATTACTATCGCTTAACTGTGTTAAACTGCGACTGAATTCCACTAGAACTTCACCAGACTATCACTGGGATGTCACCGAAATTTTACCGGAATATCACCGGAATGAACTTTGGTTCTGCTCGTGATTACTTCAAATGAATTATGTGAAGTAAGGAAGTGATACGTGAACTTCCTTCACCGAATGAACTTCTTCTTGAAGTTAAAAAAAAAACTTCACTGTTCTGAAGTGCCACTTTCCGGTTAGACTTTGTACTGTGTGTACATATCCATTCCACCGGAAACTGTGATCAGCTTAAAGTAGAGACGTCTAGCTACAAGATGAGCTATCTCTCATACAAAACTTCGAATTCTACTGCGAGATATACTTCGTTGTTCTACTAGAAAAACTCGCTTTCTAAGAAAAACTATAATTGACCGAAAATGCGTTTACTGAGATATCTTTGACCGAGACATTCGTTTACTGAGAGAGTACTGAGGGACACATTTAGTAGCGAACTATAACTATTAATGGTTAACGAATTTTCTACTATAACACAAAAAACTTAGATTCTTCACATCGCGAACAGAGCGTGCAAACTTCCACATGAATATGTGTTTTCTATTAGAGAAGATGTGTACAAATTAGCTTGGCCTCTTCTTACTCAAGCTGTAGAAACTCTCCTACACTGAGTAGTTTCTTATTACCATCTCTCTCAGATGAATACGTGACATTCCAGGTTACTGTTATTCATTTGTACATACGCGATCTATGGCGTCTTTTGAGAACTTCTCACTCTCTCTCCACTCATACGCGATCTTCTCATAATCCTCTTCTTCTCATCCTCTCGTTTCTTCTCTCTCCAATCCTTGGTGTATATATACACTTTTTCTTCTGCGCTCTTCCCGCTCTCATTCTTTAATTCACGTTATACGCGCATTATTGCGCCCACCGCGGTTTATTGCTCTGTTACTCATACAATTCTTGATTCTGGTTAACGGACTGATTCCACACGCTGTACAACTGACGCTTTTGATTTTCTGAAGATTCCGCTTCTTTCCTTTTTCTTTTATGTCTGTCTGTATGTCAAATTCGTGAGTGATTCCTCAACATACTTCCTGGTGTTTTGGGGTCCCTCCAAAAATCAATTGAAGCAGGTGATAGCTTTAGCTAGGAGATTTCTCTGGGCTGGGAATGAGAAAGTTTTAAAGGTGCCCAAGGTTGCTTGGAATATATGTTGTCTGCCCAAATGTGAGGGTGGGCTGGGGATCATTAATCCTATTAAAGTGAATGATAACCTGGCTACAAAATGGATTCTAAGATGTTTAAACTCTAATGATATATGGGCCTTACTTCTCAAAAGAGACACTCATAAATTTTATGTTACGGATTATATAGCTTGGACCAATAATCATTTGTGGGATGTTGTGGCCTCCCCTATCACCTTTAACCGTGTTGGTAGTTTTCTTTCTTGCAGGTTCTGAAATGCTTGGATGAAGGTAAAATCTTCCTTTTCTCCTAGCTATAATTTCACAACTAATTTAAATTTCTTCTTACCGGGATCACCTTGGCTTGGGTGGTTAGCACTTTGGAACAATAGAAGCATAGCTATTAAGGAGCATAGATGTTGTGTACCTAAGTCACGAACCCTTAGGGACTTGTGCCAAGGAGACTAACCAAACCTATGAGGACATGTGCAGAAGTGATGGAAAGTGAAGTGATTCAGCTCATATGCATGAGAAAAGACTAACCTACCTCTCTAACTCACTTAACTACTGAAAATGTCTGCCGTGATACCACTTACAATAGTTTTCACTACATCAAGGATTTCTCCCAGCTCCGAACTCTGAATATTGCCAATATGGATTTATTTTGAAGCTCTTGACGAGATGCATCTACAGATGGTGATTTCAAATCACTTGATTCTAAAAACCGTGCTTCAAGTTATGACCAAAATAGTGAGTGGCAGGAAACACACACACTCACTCCACAACTCGTACTAGCTCACCCACACACTACAGTAGCTCAAAAATAGTGGGGAGGGGTAGACAACAGTCTTACACACACCTTCCAAGCATTACACACACATAGAAGATAAAAAAGAAGATGAAAATCTGCAAGAAAGAAGCAAATTCGAAAATCAAGAGCTCTCCTTCTTCACAATGGAAAAAGTGTTTACAAAGAGTCACAAAATGACTTATATACATGTGCCCTAAAAATGGTCCTTTCACACAAGTGACCGGCACTTTATTGGCTAATCTCTATTTTCCTACTATTTTACAAGAAATATATTACAATGATTTAGGATTATGCATCTAGAGGACTCCTCTAGCGCATTTACATGGCTTGAACGAATTTCCTAAGACTTTGAAGAGGAAAAATATGCACATTAATTTGAAAATTTTGGGCCTCCCCTTTCGTGCCTCTTTGGTCTGCAACACTCTCGCCCTCTTTGTCTCTGTCGTCCCTTGACAGGCTTTTGCTTCTCGTTTATAGCTTGTCTAAGACTTCTGAATACATGCACCCACTCGTCGAAGAAGCGATAAGGACTGTCAGGCAATTTGTTATTTTATCTGAGGTATGTTCTTTGCTTCTGTTTTCCCCTTGGTATTCCGTACATCACAAATTTGGGTTGTTGTATTAAGTCGGGTAGCCACACATGCTATCAGTGGAAGGATCATTACCTGCCAAATATCTTCTTGCACTTCTTCATGGATACTTCTTGGCCTTGATCCGTCCTTGTCACTCACATACCTTCCCCTGTTGTATTGCTTTGGGATTGTTTGCCTTCTGCCACTGCATGCCTTAATTTATTGACCTCTACTCTCTTGCACGCATCCAGTGGACGAGGAGACACCTACGACCTTCAGACAATTGGTTATCTTATCTGATGAAGCATCCTATGTGTTCTTCCTCTCTCCTTGACTTGTTTCACTTCACCGCTAGCTCCTAGTAGATGAGGAAGCTCTGTGCAACCTCCCATGAAATGTCCTGTTGTTATCTTTCGTTAATTCCACTCCTCAGGACCTGGGCCTTTGGCGTTGTTGCCTGATGCGTGGCCCTGCGGGGCTTTCGGCAGAGAGTTGTCTTTGTCTTGACGATCTTCATTCCTTATTGAGCAACTTTATTCTTTGATTTTCTTCTTCTTCTCTTTTTGCTTGATTCCCATTCCACACGTCCCTCCTCCTGAACTCTGTCATCCCCGACAGGCTTTTTGTGGTGACGTGAGTACGTTTGTAGTGCAGGTTGCTCTTGTTGATTAAGCAGATTGGCGTGACATATCATGAACTCTTTCCATTGGCTTGACTTCACCCCATCCTCTGGTGCCTGTCTATGGTCTGCAAAGAAGCTTGTTTCATAGGCCACCAGTCTTGCATTAAGGTTGGAAGTCATTTTTACAAAAATTTTGTGAATCAATTTCAAAGAAGCCGGTGAAAAAGGCTTCTTCAAAAGTTTGCATATAGGGGCTTGGCAAGAACATAAGCCCTGAGTAGAATGCCATAATTGTTCATCTGCCCGAGATAGTTGAAAGATAAAAAACGAGTGCTTCGGATCCCTGAGTAATGCCGATGAAGTTCAAAAAAGTATATTTGGCATGTTGGAAAACTTTGATAACTGTAAGTAGCATGCTTAGAATCTTATTAGTCATTTTTATTGCCAAATCAGGTACTGTGGCATAGCGAGCAATCCAAAATTCCATGGTTTTAACCATGTATTCTTCCGTTGGTAGATAGTTATGCGATGGACTTGGTAATAGTGGATAGTTGAGCCACTGGTTATTTATGCTACCTTGGTGTTGTCCTTCCCAAAAATGCATCCAAGAGCGTTTACAGGGTACTAGGCAAAAAGATGGATTTACCGGACGTACCTCAATCTCCTCAGTAGCCGTTGTGGAGTGTGGAACTATTGGTGTCCCCTCTGTTGCCTTCTATGCGAGTTGATCTTGTAGTTGCTTTATCATGTCATCTTTGCTTTTGATTTCCTCGGTAGGCTTCATAATTGTTTCTTTGTTTTTGAGGAGCTCTTGTCCTATGGCTTCGAGTTGTTCATTGTCTTCTTTACATTGTGCCATATACCGATTTTCCGATGTCTTCCACTTTGCCCTTAGTGCCGTGGTATCATCCATATACCTCTTTTCCCATTTTGCAATGACGTTCTGCTCCTGCTTGAGCTGATCTTCATACCTAGCTAACTTTTCCTCCAATCCCTTTATGTCCTTTTCTGGCACTTCGTGAGCTTCTAGAGGTTGATTGCATAGAAGAGCTGTCATCAGCTCTTTATTTCTGTTCCTTAAGTTCTCTGCCTCATCCATGTATATTTTTATTTGTGATTCCAATATCTTGCTTCTTGCATTCATCCGTGTCTTCTCGGCCTCGCTAGCATCATATTTCTTCTATAACTCTTGTAATTCTTCTTTCAATTTCTCCTTTTCTGTTTCTAGTGTTTTACATAGCTTCTTGGCCTCTTGAACTTCGTTCTCTTTATGTGTTATGTCCTCATGTGCTAGACTCACTTGGGCTGAAAGGTTCTTACCCATTTCATGAAGTTTATGCTTTTCTTGCATCGCTTTGTCATAGTCGGCATCAGCTTCAAGCATTAATTGTTGTGTATCCATAGCAATCTTGATCATATGTTGAACCACTAGCTTGAGCTGAGCGACTTCTAGATTCAACCACGTTTTTGGGATGCTTGGAGCTTCCCCTATTTTTACATCCTTTCTGTGCTCCACATGGATAGTCTTGTTATGTGGTTGTCTGATTTGTAGTTGTACTTCCGATTCTTTGCTTTCTTCTTCTAGATTGATAATCTTCGTGGCACTCCCTTGAAATGCAACATCCATATGGGAGGGTTCTGCCACAACTCTTATTGGTGTGAAGGGTTCTGACTCTTCCACCGTAGTTTCTTTTGGTTCTTCTTTGGGATTCTTGAATGAACCCTCTCCTGCAAGCCTAGTCTCTTGGATTTGAATGTTAGACGTTTCATTTATTTTGATGACATGTATTCTTTCTTGGCGTTCCTCTTTGCCTGTGGTGTCTTGGTTAGGGTTGATGGGAGTGCAATTTACCTTCATGCCCTCTTCTTCTGCATTGTAGTTCACTTCATTTAATTCCTCCCATTGCCCATCATCTTTTGAATCACTTCAAATGTCTGTATTCAATAAGGAAGAGTCTAGTTCCTCTTGTGCATCTGAAGATGAGCTTGAATTCACCAATCCTAATTCCTTGTACCGATGCACCTTGGTTAGCCTCTTTTTTACTTCCATATCTTGGTGGGCTTGCTGATAATGGTACCCTTGCACTGGTAGATTGACTTGACCTTCAGTGTATTGATGTATGTCTTCCAGGGCTCTGGTTAATTCCTCTTCGATAATTGGTTGATGCTCTTCAATTCTTGTCTTCGGGAGCACATGTGCCCTTTTTGTGGCTGGGACTTCTGCTTCTACTTGCATTACTTCTCTTAGTCGTTTTGTACCTCTCATTTTAGGTTGGGAGCTAGTTTCTGCCTCCTCAATGATCTTGACACCTTTTTTCTTTCTCGGGACTATAGCGACCTTTGCATATTTGGCCATGGCTTTCGATGATGGCATTTCTTGCAAATGCTCTCTAATGCCCAAGGCATGATATATCAATATGGTCAAGGCTACACTGCCGTTCAAGAATTTCTTGTGATTCCACTACTTCTTTGCCTCGAATAGCCTCTGTTGAATATACAGAGTCATATTGATTTGATTCCCAATTTGTTTAATAGCATGAGATAGCATCTGTACTATGATTTTGTGAGGAGCAGTGTATCTATGCATGTAAGGAAAACAAAAGTGCTGATGAATGAGTCTTACTTCTTCTTCAATATTAGTGCAATTAATGTCAGTAAAGGTCCTAGTTTTTGCCCCTCGACTTTCTTCTTTTAATACCATATTGTGATCCTTCTCCCATCCAAAAGCTTCTTTGATTAAATCATGTGTAAATTGGATTATGACCCATTCACCTACTGCATCCATGACTCTTGCCTCTGGCACCAATGGATCATGTAGCACTGGTTGTAACATATTCATAACTTGTGTGCACCTTTGAAAGTTGGGATTGTAGATTGGCAATTCAAAGTATTTGTGAATGCCCGCTTTCTTCATGATGTCAATGCTCGATGGTAGCTCATGTACCACCTTAAAATTTGGGACATCATCAGGAACTGATGATCCGTGTCCACGATTTTGATGGTTACCAGGAATAGATAATCCCCAGCTGGTTGATCCTCTCTAAACCAGTGTCCTTTTGCTTTAGTCACGCTCTGTGGAGGGAACTCCATCACTTCCTCCTGAATGGTTGCTTTGGAATCTTCAGAGGCCATCTGCACTTGTAATGAAAAGAGCGTTAGCTTCTATGGAGGACACGTCTTTTGTGATGTGTGTTGTAGTGACATCTTGTTTGGTGCATCACTTCGTTCCTCTTTGCTCGTATAAGTAAGATCTCTTACCGCACATATTTTTTTTATTTCATCCTGAAAGAAACAAGAATTAGCTTAGCCGAAGCACTTATTTATTTACAAAGTAGGTCCATTCCTAGGAAGTAGAAGCTATGACCTATTTCCCATTGGAGAATGTGTACCACTAATTCTATGAAGTACATCATGTGCTGAATGCCTAGCCTTGTAATGTGGCCCTATCATGCATAATTTAGGTGCATTGGAAGCTTCATGTGTGCAACAGAAATCTTCTGGGTTCTGGTGTTCCATTCCTTGTTGTTGCCTAGGTTTCCAGATCCATTTTGTAGTAGAGGTATTAAACCTTGTGTTTTGCTCATTGCACCATGCTGCATGTGTATCTCTTCTCTTTTTGGTTATCGGAGGTGTGGGGTTCCTTCGCTCGCTAGTTTGACCTCGTGCTTGTCTATCTCTTTAATGGCCGCTTGTTTGACCTTCTTGGGAATCCACATTTGTTGTCGTGTTTTTTGGGCTTCAAAAGGCCTAGGAAGCCATAATTGCAAGAGTCATTTTGGTTCGGATTTCGGTGAAGAAGAATTCTTGCCCACCTTTGCCTCCTTATGAGCTGGTGTTGCGATCGCTGATTCCTTCACTCAATCCTTGCGCACCCATTTGAAGTTAACATTTCCTGAATGCGAGTAGTTGATGGTGGTTTTCCAAGTTGGTGATCCTTCTTTTGCATGAGAAACTTTAAGAGTATTGATCTCCTTGGTTTCCTTCTGTTCATCAATCAAGTAGGATGAATCTACTTTCTCCCTGGATACATTAGGGTTTGAAATTTCTTCTCCTTGCGAACCTGCTTCTGAGTGATTTGTGTTGGAATCATTCTCTACGTGCTCTTCTATGATTTGTTCCGCACTTTCGATGACTCCCAGTCTTTGTGAGGGTTTCTCCCCTAATAGACTAAAGATTTCCTTGTGCCCTATTTTGGCTGAAATGTATCCTTGTGCTAGGTGGATGCTTACCTCATTCCCAATGATCCAGTCTTGTCCTAGTATCAAGTTTTCTATTAAATCTTCAATCTCTACACACTAGAACTCGTTGTTCCATAGTTGAATTTCCTAGGTGGAGGGATACTATGGCTTCTCCAATGCATGTTATAGTTTGACCTCCAACTCCTATCATATGTGCTTTTGTGGGTGTCATAATGGTTTGAAGATCTTGGGTGACCATATTTCGTATGCAACTAAGTCCTACTCCTAAGTCTATCAAGGCATCTATCAGCCGGTACTCCGTTGTTCCAATTCCTAGGTTTAAGTAAGGCTGGGACATGTCGACATTAGTCGTATTGGACTTATGAACTTGGTAATTAGCCATGGGAATCGGCTCTTCTCCTTGTAGATACCGTTCATCTCTTTGCTTTATCCACTCCTTCCATTTCTTAAGACGCTCTAGGGCTTCTTGCCATGCTTCCTCTCTAATCCGTTCTTCCTCTTTCTTCCTATTTTGCACACCTACGAGGCATGCTATCATATCATCCATCAATGGCTCCATATATCGTTTGACTCGGCATCCACTTATGTAGTTAGGAAGAACATCTCCATCTACAGTAGCTAAATTAACTGCTCCACTCGTGGAAATCCTATTGATGATTAGAGGTCCATATCTGCGTTTTTGTAATTTCTTGGCATGTTGCTTCAAGGTGTAAACCAGAACTAAGTCTCCTTCTTTTAGTCCCTTGTCTTTTATGTGTGCATCATAATATGCCTTTTGTCTTCTCTTTTCCGCGTAAATCCCTACAACCGCTTGTATTCTAGTCTCATGCAGCTTCTCAATTTGGTCTAGTTGTTTGGATAATTCATGTCTTGTCCATTCATACCGCTGGGCTACTCTCAAAGTGGGTACTAAAGAATCGATCGACAGGATAGCGTTCTGTCCATATACTAGATTGAATGGGGTAGTTCCAATGGCAGTCTTGTAAGCGACTCAGAAGGCCCAAATTGCATGATGCAATTGTTTGTCCCAGTCAGACCTCCCATTATTGACTATCTTTGTCAATATTGTGCATAACACCTTGTTGGAAATTTCCGTTTGACCATTGGCTTGAGGGTGGTATGGAGCTGATTTTTTATGGATCATTAAGAACTCATTCATTAAAGACTCGATCACGTCATTAATGAAATGTGTTCCTCGGTCACTCACAATCTCAATTGGTAACCCGAACCGATTGACTATATGCTCAAAAAGAAACTTAGTAGTGGTTTGAGCATCATTCCTTCTAGTAGCCTTTGCCTCTACCCATTTTGTCAAATAATCTGTGGCTACTATGATATACTCGGCATGAGACCCTTTGGTTGGTGGATTAATGGGTCCTATGAAATCTATACCCCATTTGGAAAATGCTCTCGCGTAGACCATAGGTCTCAATGGCATGTCATCTCTCCAAATCGGTTATTTAGCCCTTTGGCATGTCTCACAACTTCGTACATAGGTTTCTGCATGCATATGTAGAGTTGGCCACCGCAAGCCCGCAAAGAGGACCATTTTTATAGTTTTCTTTGCTGAAAAATGACCTCCTGCAACACCTACATGTGCCATCTCTAATATGGATAAGTATTCTCCTTCGTGCACGCAGAACCATAATTGATTATCTTTTCCCCTCTTGAACAATTATCTTCCCATGATTACATAATCCTTGCTCATTTCCTCCAGGGATCGCTTCCTTGCCAAGCTAATTCCGTCCTCATGTTCTCTTATCTTTAGGAATCTCACCAATGCTTTACTCCAATTGGGTGCTACTATTGAGAAAGGTAAGGATGTATGATCCTCCGGGCTGGTCTCCTGGCATTCTGTGCAGTTACTAACATAATCATGTACATCTTTAGGCATATCAGGCCAGTATACTCCTAATCATTTCAATTCTCTTAGAGTTTCGTGAATTCCTTTGTGTGTCCTCCATTTGTTCACATGGGCTTGTTCAATCAACTTCATTTGTTTGTCTTCCTCAACACATCTCAGTAGTACACCATTGGGTTCCTTATAGTACACACTTCCCGCAATGATGTGCAAATTCCTTGACTGCAGAATTTCCTTTTTATTCTCCTTATTGATTGAGTGTTGTGGGCCATGAGTGAGTATCGGAATTAGTTTTTCTGCCCACTTTGGACACACTTCCAAATTAAACAGATAAGTGTCTGGCAGATCATCTGGCACTCCACTTGGTGGTTCTCCATGTGTCAACCTAGAGAGGTGATCTGCTCTTATATGGGTATTTCCCTTTTTCACTATTACTTCAAATTCGAATTCCATCAATAGCAGAAACCATCTCACAAGTCTTCCCATGTTACAAGGCTTATTGAATAGGTACAATAAGGCTTGATGATCTATGAAGAACTTGAACTTGTTGGCTAAGAGATAGTGTCTAAGTTTTTTCACTGCATAGACCATTCCCAATCCCTCTCGCTCTGTAGTTGTATAGTTCCTTTCAGCTTGATTTAGTTGTCTATCGCATAGGCAATTGGGTGATCTAACTTTCCTTCATCTGTCGACTGAGCTAAGATGCATCCTATTGCGTAGTTTGAAGTGTCCACATGAATATGGAAAGGCTTGTTCCAATTCAGTGTTTTTAGAATTTGGGTCATGCTAAGTCGCCTTTTTAACTAGTTAAATTCCTTTTCGCATTCTTGAGTCCATGTGAATTGTGTCAATAGTCCATACAAGGGTTTGGAAATTATGGCGTACATGTGGATAAATCGACAGTAGTATCCACAATGTCCCATAAATGCTTGCACCTCTTTTGCATTCTTTAGTCTAGGAAGCTCCAAAATGACCTTAACCTTGTCTTCATCTGTAGATATTCCATTCCTAGAGACTATGTGTCCTAAGATCTTCCCTTGTCTTACCATGAAGACACACTTCTTTAGGGTTCAAGCAGACTCTATATTGTCGGCATTTATCAAATATATTCCGCAATTCAGGAATGTGGTCTTGCCTTTGGTTTGAATATGTACATAGGTCGTCTACATACACTTCCATACTCTTCTTCAAGAATTCTTTGAAAACATGACACATCAACCTTTGGAAAATAGCAGGCGCGTTAGTGAGTCCAAAAGGCATCACTCGAAAAGCATAGACTCCCCATTCAGTCGCGAATGCAGTCTTATGTTGATCTTCAGTAGCAATGGCTACTTGGTTGTATCTTGAGAATCCATCAAGGAAGCTATAGACTTCCTTTCCTACAACTCTCTCCAATAGATGGTCAGTGATGGGTAATGGGTAGCTGTCGCGGATAGTGGCTGCATTCACTTTCTTCAGATTAATGCATACTCTAAGTTTTCCATTCTTCTTAGACACAACCACTAATGGTGATACCCATTCAGTATGTTCTATCTCATAGATGAATCCATCCGCTAATAGCTTGTCTATCTCTTCTTTAATATTTGTAGCATAGACCTCATTGTATGTGTAAGGGCGTTGTTTAGATGGTTTTACCTCTACCGTCATTGGTATTCTATGAGAGCAAATAGAGGGTTCCACACTATTGATATATTTAGGTAGTGATGTGTGTGAACACTCTAGGACCGCCGGGGCACTTTTTTCCCTCTTTAGGAGGTTTTTTTCCCCGGCTTGTACATACGCCTATTGCCCTACTGGGCTACTTATCTTTGTACATTCTCTAGTAATACATTCAGTATTGTGTGTTTGTGCTCCAAGCTTCTTCTTCTTCCTTGTGCTGTTCGCGTGCTTCCGCAAACGTCTATCTCCAACAATTGGTATCAGAGCAGGTCGTCGCTTCTTCTAGGGCGCCATCGACACTCCTCCGTTTGCAGTCTCAGATTCGCACAAAATTTGGTAAGCATACTCAGGGTGTTTTCGAGATCAAAACTGCTTCGCTTTGTGGTTCCGAAATCGCGATCTGAGCTCGTTTCGGCCTCCGAATGCACTATCGCAGCACTTGTGTAGGCTATTTTTTCCTTTTGTGCCAAAGGTATATACCAGTTTCTGTTCGCCAGTTTAAGCGTCTCGAAGTCTGCTACAGGTCTAGCAGAACTCGTCTGGGCAGTTCTGTTCAACTTTTTGAGATACAGTCAATTTTCTGCATCAAGGTATTTTAGTTCCCGGCCATGGCTGAAAGCAGTGATGTATTCCGTATGTTGGCTGTTGAGGATAAGTTGGATGGTACCAACTACCCATTATGGGCTTATATGATGCGACATGTACTGGTTGCAAAAGGATTGTGGAACATTGTGCAGGGTGTTGAAAGATGTCATGTTACACCTGTAACGACAAGTACTGCAAATACAGGTGTTGGAGCTGATGAAGATGGTATCGAAGATGATACTCCGCAGATTCCTGTTCGTGCTGTTGTTTCTGTTGCACCTACTGCAAAGCAGATTCTTTAGGATGGCAGAGATGCCCAAGCACATGCATTGATAGCTTTGTCTGTCAAACGTGCCATTATTCCTCACATTCGCTCTTTCAGAATAGCAAAGGATGCTTGGGATACACTTACCACTTTGTACCAGGCTAGGAATGAGGCTCGTGTTGCTTACCTCCGAAAATAGTTGGAGAGTGAGCACATGAATGAAGGTGATTCTATGGACAGTTTTCTTACAAAGATCAAAGACCTGAAGGAACAATTGATTTCTGCTGATGAGGTTATACCACATAGCTCACTTGTGCAAACCGTTCTGAATGGTCTTCCTGATTCATATCAGAGTTTTGCCTCTACTCTTCGGTTGATGAGGAAAGGCAATCCGAATGCCTTGTCATTTGAGGAATTAGTCTCTGTTCTGTTGTTGGAAGATCAGTCCAGGCAGAACAGGTCCATTATGCGTGTTGCAGATCAAGCTTTCCTGGCTAGTCAGAAGGGCAAAGGAAAATGGGGCTCTTCTACTAGTAAGCAGAAATCTGCAAATGCTACACAATCGAAGAACCAGGATAAAGATGAGAAGAAATCAGAAAAGCAGAAATTGTTCTTCAAGTACTGTAAAGGAAATGATCATATTATAAAGAATTGTCCAAAACTGGCTGCTAAAGAGGCAAAGAAGAAAGAGGCTGGAATGGTTGTTGCAGAGGCCTCTACACCAAAAACAGAGTCTGCAAATCTTGTGCAGGAAGAAGAATGGGCGTTTACTACTGTCTGCAGTTTTGACCCATCTTCTCATGATCAGTGCATGTTTGCAGTAGACTCAGATGTTTGGTACTTTGACAGTGGGGCGACCAAACATATTACCTCGCAGCGCAGTTTCTTCTCTTCACTCGAGCCTGCCCCTATAGGGAATACTGTCACATGCGCCAATAACTCCTCTTATCCTATTATGGGAGTTGGTAAGATCATTCTGACTACTGCTGATGGTAGTTCTTTCACTTTGTCAGATGCTTTATTTGTGCCAGGGATCAAAAAGAACCTGTTATCAGTTTCTGCATTAGCCAAGATTGGCTTGGTTGTGAAATTCGTTGATGACAGGTGTACAGTCCATGATCTCTCAAATGGCGATGTGATTATTGCTTCTGGTATTTTATGTCGTGGGCTGTATAAGCTCATAGACTATGAAAGATCTGTGAATGATTCGGCATGTGCAGTTCATGATTCTCAGGCTATGTCAGATGCAAAGCTTTGGCATGCACGCTTTGGTCATCTGAATTTTGCTAGTTTGTTACGCCTACAGAAATCTGAAATGGTGTCCTCTTTGCCCAAACTTGAGGCACCTGGAAAACATGTTTGTGAAGGCTGTATTTTGGGCAAAATGCAGCGTTCTTCCTTTCCAAAAGATGGTTCAGTTCGGGCTACGCAGAAATTGCAGCTTGTACATAGTGATGTCTGTGGTCCTATGTAGACACCCTCTTTTGGAAATTACCTTTACTTCGTGACTTTCATTGATGATTTTTCCAGGCATGCATGGGTATATCCACTCAGAGCAAAGTCCGAAGTGTTCATGTGCTTCAAACAGTTTTTGGTTTTGGCTGAAAATCTGTTAGCATGTAAAATGGGCACCCTTCGTTCTGATCGAGGGGGGGAATATATGTCTTCAGATTTTAATGCATTTCTGGCTGAACGTGGGATAAAACACCAGTGTACAGTGCCGTATACACCTCAACAGAATGGAGTTGCTGAACGAAAGAACAGGTCACTCATGGAGATGGCGAGATGCATGGTCAAAAGTCAGGCTTTACCACATAGTTTCTGGCTTGAGGCTGTCATGTGTGCAGCATATGTGCTGAACAGGTGTCCCACTAAAGCGTTGCAATCTATCACTCCATATGAGGCTTTGCATGACTACAAGCCATCTGTTGCTCATCTGCGTGTTTTTGGTTGTTTGGCATATGCATTAGTGCATGAACAACATCGCAGAAAATTGGATGATAACGCAGTAAAATGTATTTTTGTTGGGTACAGTTCTGAAAGTAAAGGCTATCGTCTGTATCATCCACAGATTAAACACATTCTGGTTAGCTGTGATGTTGTCTTTGTGGAAGAGGCTATTCAGCCATTGCTTTCATGTACTAAGGAGACATCTGTTAGCTCCAAAGACATGTATGATACTTTGATGCCTCTTTTTACAGGTGGACAGGCTAGTGCTGGTCCTAATGAGGCAACTTCTCAGCCTTTGCAGGTTTCATATGATGATGCACAACATTCCATTTCTGATGCAGATTTACATGATGCACTTGTTGATGAGAGAGCTAATATTGAGCAGGCAAAAACTATGCCAAAATGGCTGGTGCAGACTTTGCGTGACAACAAATTAGATGCACCTTTGTCATATCGTACTCGTTCAGGCTCTCATGGTGCCTCCTTTGCATTAGATTGCTATGCTATGGCTGCATCTAGTCTCTGTGATGAGAATGAGCCTGTTTCTTTTGATGAAGCACAAAATTCAGAAAATTGGATGGCTGATATGCAATCTGAATATGATGCTATAATGAAGAATGGTACATGGTCTTTATGTGACTTGCCTCCTGGCAAGAAGGCCATTGGCACTAACTGGGTATACAACCTGAAAGCGTAAACCTGGTGGTACAATTGACAGGTATAAGGCTAGGCTTGTTGCAAAGGGTTATGCACAGGAAAGAGGCATTGATTTTGATGAGACCTTTGCACCTACATGTCGTATGACTACTGTTTGGAGCATTTGTGCACTTGCAGCCCATCATGGTTGGAATGTACATCAAATGGACATTAAAACAGCATTTTTGAATGGTGACTTGCATGAAGAAGTGTATGTTTTTCAGCCCCGTGGCTTTGTGCGGAAAGGGCATGAAAACCAGGTTTGCAGGTTAAAGAAGGCATTATCTGGTTTAAAGCAAGCACCACGTGCTTGGTATGAGAAGATACATGCCTATCTGATTGCACATGGTTTTGAGAACAGTCCAACTGAAAGCACCTTATATGTTAAACGTGCTAATGATGTGCTTCTGATCATTGTTGTCTATGTTCATGACATGCTGCTCACTGGTCCTATTGAGACACATATTGCTGATTTTAAGGCTGATTTGCATGCCTCATTTGAGATGTCTGATTTGGGGCATTTGCATCACTATTTGGGCATTCAGTTTATGCACGTTGATGGTGGAATGGCTTTGTGTCAAACGAAATATATTGACACATTATTGCAGCGTTTTGGCCTTGAAGACTGTAAGCCTATTGCCACTCCTATGGAGACAGGTTTACGATTGAGTCTTCATGATGCTGGAGATGCATTTGATGATGTTCTCTATCAGCAGGCTGTTGGATGCTTGATTTACTTATGCATTACTCGCCTAGATATTCAGTTTGTTGTCTCACAGATGAGCAGGTTTATGCATTGCCCAGGAGTCACACATTGGAAAGCGGTTAAGCGCATCTTTCGCTACTTGAGTGGTACTCGGCTACTTGGGTTGTTTTATCCCAAGGGGGGATCACTACCACCAGATTTGCATGCTTTTTCTGACTCAGATTGGGCTGGTTGCTATGACACTCGTGTGTCCACCAGTGGTTTTTGCTTCATGCTTGGTAGCTCATGTATATCTTGGTTGAGCAAGAAGCAGCCTACTGTGGCCACTTCCAGTTGTGAGGCTGAGTATAGGGCAGCTTTCACAGTGACTGTTGAGTGTGTGTGGCTCAGACGCCTTATGGCTGATTTGGGTGTTGGCCAGTCTTCTGCCACCACCATCTTCACTGACAGTCAGAGCGCATTGGTAGTTGCGAGGAACCCTGTGTTCCATGCTCACAGTAAGCACATTGAGGTGCATTATCACTATGTCAGGGAGAGGTTCTCTGCTGGGGAGATCAGCTTGGCATATGTGCCCACGCTGGAGAACATTGCAGACCTTTTCAGGAAGGCTCTACCTAGGGAGAAGTTTGAAGCTTTCCGCAAAGCTTTGGGCTTACTTCCTTTTGTGGAGTGATTTCCACATAGCTTGGCACTTCCTTATAAATGAGTGCCAGCTCCTTGTTCACCACATCACTCCTAGGGGGGATTTGTTGATATATTTAGGTAGTGATGTGTCTGAACACTCTAGGACCGCTGGGGCCCTTTTTTCCCTCTTTAGGAGGTTTTTTTCCCCCGGCTTGTACATACGCCTATTGCCCTAATGGGCTACTTATCTTTGTACATTCTCTAGTAATACATTCAGTATTGTGTGTTTGTGCTCCAAGCTTCTTCTTCTTCCTTGTGCTGTTCGCGTGCTTCCGCAGACGTCTATCTCCAACACACACCCTTGAGATCCTTATATGTCCACGCAAATACATCTCGATATTCTCGGATCAATTGTATTAATTCTTCTTCCTCCTCAGTTGACACATCTTTTCCTATGTATGTACATCTTTCTTCTCCATATTCCTCTGTTACTATGATCTTTTTTGTTTGTTCTTTGTTGTCATACACTTCTCCTTCTCTAGCCTCTCTCTTAGGCATTTGAATGGCTATTTTTCTCTCTTCTACTTCGTACCTTTTAAAATGCTCCAGAACCTCAAAAAGGTCAGGATTTGGTTACTCACACCTTCTTCTTGCTTTGGTACTATGCGGGCCGCTTCTATCGCTAAGACCTTGGTCATTTCCTACTTATCTTCGGTTCGAATGGTTCCTAGGTAGCTTTCTTCTTAATCAAATTCTTGTTCCATTTCTATACTCTCATATTCCTCTTTCCACTCCTTTTCTAAGATCTCCCCTGCTTCTAGTTCTTGAAGGACAACCATGTACAAATTTACATCATAGCCTTCTTCGTCTACACATTCATTCATCATCAGGACTTCTTCATTCACACATACGTCCAAGGTTCCTAAGATTTCCATTCATCCATGCAGTTCAAATGTTTCATCAGGAAAGATTTGTGGCATATACATTGGGTCCTCTACCGGTCGGTAGTTAGGATGTCCTATTGGCCACAACTGCCTTTTATTATCCTCTTTCTTGGCTTCTTTACACATCCATAATTGGGCGTCTTCATGCATCCAAGATTGATCACTTGATCCAGCACTAGGAATAGATAGATCATCTTCTTCTTTATGTATGGGGTTCCATTGTAGTGGCGGTACATCTCGATATGCAAACGTATGCAAGTTTATTTTGGTGGTGTTTCCGTGATGTTGAAGGTATAAAGAGTCTCGTCCACAATCTTGTACTACCCTAAGTTGTCTCATGAAGGGTTGTCCTAATATCATTGCATAGTTACTTGCTTTTCCAAATTGACAGATAGCTAGTGTATGTTCAAATTCAACTCCCCAGGTTGTTATCTTGATCTTTTCTAATATCCCTAATGGTTTTTCAACATGACCATCTGCTAATTGGAGCTTCATGCGAGTGGGTCATAAGGCTGGCTTTCCCCATTTCTCCCAAATCTCCTTGGTGGCAATTCCTACTCCTGCTCCTGTGTCTAGTATAGCTTTGGTCATATAGTCATTGTAAGCGACAGGTAAACATGTGTTACCTTCGTCTCCTTCGCTACATTCTCCAACCTTATCCACTAGGATTTGTACCTTAGATGGGTTTTCTTTTCCCTTGTTTTCCTTTTCGTCCTTCTCCTGCCCTAATTCCAGTTGACCTGCTAATTGTTTCCATATTTGCGTTTTAACCCGCAGTAGTTCCTCCACAGTCAGTTGGCATTGTACTTTTGTCTTTTTAAGTTATGTTAGATTGTGTGAATTCTTATCTGAGTTTCCCTTTCCTTTTCCTCGTACTTTGGGTTCTTGGAATATCATGGATTCCTTTTCGTACTCTCCCATGTAATTTGGTAGGGTCGAAATGCTCTGAGCTTCTTCCCTATTTCGGTCTAGTCTCGATACTTCCTCATACACTTCTTCCATGTTGGAACTTGGCTGATAAACTTCCACATCTAATTCCTCAAAGGGAGGTTTAGTCACTCCATTCCTCTTCAATTGTTCTTCTCGGATTCTATTCCATAATTCTTTTGGCCAGTCAGCCTCTAAATCCGGTATTGTTGACATAGGTTCGTCCAGGGTTTTCACCTCACATCTATCATCCTTCTCCTTAGGTTCTTTGTCCTTGGCTTTAACACAATCCTTGTATTGATCCTCTGCTATTCTTGTCTTGGGGAGGGCTGGGATGGTCTTTTCTAGGGTTGCTTGTGCTACCTCTATGAGTTTTCTGCATAAAGCAAGCCTCTCTTTTTCTAACTCTCCTTGTGGTTAAAGCTTTTCATGTTGTTCCCCCTTTGGTCTAGTCTTAATTCTAGCTTGGTACATTTTCAACCACATCTCCAAATCATCCGGTTTTGGATCAGCTAGAATTGATCCTGGTTTCTCTGATTCTTGGATAGGCAATGGAATGGGAACTTCTTCCCAAATCTCTGGTTCTTTATGCTTCTTAATGCTTCTTGTATGTTTCTTATTTTCTTGACTTTTGTTTTTCATCCATTTTTCTTTGAGCTTCTCTCTTCTTTCCTTCCATTTTTTTTCTTTCATGTTTTGGGTATTCTCACGTGGGTCCTCTGAATCTTCCACTATTTGAATTTTGGGGTTTAAGGTTCTATTGTTTTCTTGTTCCATATCCAGTTGTTTTCCTTGTCGTTCCTTTGTTTGTACTCGTGTAATGGCCTTTAATGGTACGGTGTATTCCTTATCACCTCCCAGAGCTTCTGTCACCTCGATTACATTAATAGGTGCAGTGTCTTGAGCCTTGTTGGGGTTTTTTGGGCAATCACATAAGAGATGTTCCTTTCCACAATCACTACAATATCCTTCCCAAGTCCTAGGAGGTGGTGGGTTGTAAGGTCGAGTGCATTCTCTGATAAAATGGTCTCCTCCGCATCTATAATAAGGTCCTCTTGGCATAGGTGGTATGAGGGGTGTTCTTACGGGTGGTTGTGCTTTAGGTGCAGTGTACATTAATGTTGCCACTTCTGGCCCATAGGTATAGTCATATCCTTCGTATCCATAGTGTTGTGGATCATACACTTGTTCATACTCCATTACACTAGCATCATAGGAATAGTACTCCTCTTGGGATTGCTCATATCCTGGGTTCACTGACTCTACACTGGCCATAGGTGATGCTGGTACGATGGCTCTTTCTAGGTTTTCCTCTGGTTGAGCGTACTTAACCGGTACTACATGTTGGGGTTGTGATAGTTGTGGTCCTAACATTGGTTGGGGTTGTGGATATTGTGCTTGCTCGTATGGCCTTGGTGCTCTTGGTGGTGTTGGGTAGGGATTGTACCTGGGCATATCTCTGCCTGGTTCTCTAGGTGGATATCCATATGGCCGATATTGAGGTGGTTGTAGAGGTTGTGTCTGCCTATTGAACGGGCAATTTTCAGTGGTGTGATTGGTGTATTTTTGTTCTATGTGACAATACAATGCCGTTCCTTGATGGGGCTATCTATTGTAAGGATATGTCTATGGTACACCTGTTCCTCCTTGAACACACATGTGAGTGGGGTGATCACCTCCACATGAGCTACATCTCCTCAACATGGGTACTCTTAGGGCTGGGTGTTGATAATTTCTCTATCCTTGGACTCCCAATTTCTTCGCTACCGGCTCTGCTAATTCTTCTACATTATTGGAGTTGGATGTTACTGTGCTTCGAGTGTCTTCTGATTTAGTAGGGCTGGTTGTACTTTTGAGATCATCCGCTAGGTTGTCCTCTAAGTCAATACATTCTTGCAGACATTCATTCAACATCTGTAGTCTCTTCACCTAGACTAATGTTCTCAGAGTTCCGTTTGTTAATCCGTCCAAAAATAATGATATCATTTTCTGTTGCATAGGTCTTTCTGCTATCGGACATCTATCCACATACTGATTAAATCTTTGGGCAGCTGTTTTCACGGTTTCATTAGGGTTTTGCTTAAAACTATGGATTAAAGATGCAGAATTGTGTTTAATCCCTCTCTTAGTGAATTCCCCTATGAATTCTTGAAAGAATTGCTCCATATTTCCAAATTCGTTGGGGTCTAATGGTTGGAACCAAGTGAGAGCCGTTCCTGTGAGGGTGAGTCCGAAAGACTCATACTGCACAAAGAAGTTGTCTACTTGTTCCGCTCTTAGAACTTTTCTAAATTCGGCAATGTGGTCGTAAGGTTCTCCCAATTTTTCATAATTATTCCTCACGCATTTGGCCACCTGAATAGGTCTCAATCTTCTCATTGGTTCTGGCTGTCTGGGCATTACAGGGAAAGCGGGGATTGCTGGTCTAATTGGGGGTATTCCAGGCTGCACTCCTATTAGTGGTGATCGGTATTGATTTCCTACTCTCGGGTGGGTCTGATTGTGTGTTTGCACTCTGGGTGTTGTGAATTGCATGTGAGTTCGGTTCGGAGCACTCCGTTGGCGTGTTTGTCCCGACATTGTGTGCTCTACCTCTTGTTGTGTTCCGAAGGGGTTATGAGAGGTGGTTGCTTGTTCTCTCTAAGGGAATACAGGCAAACCCATATACTTTATTCGAGATCTATCTATGGCATCTACCAACCAATACCTTCTTTGGTTCTTGTCTAGGTATGTTACTCTAGACTCGCCTTTCGGATCCTTTAGCTCATAAAATGTCATCATACTTTCTTTTCTCCCTTGAGTCGGTGAGTCAGTTTGAAGTAACAAGTCTGATCCATGGATCAAATAGACTTCCAGTAAGTAGTCGTCTTGAGATATCAAGTCCTCTCTCAAGACTCACGTTACTATTGACTTGCCTCTAGGGGTAGTCACTAACTCCTCAGGGCTCGGTCTTTCTAAGTTCTCTCGTCCTACTAACTCTCCCCTCTCATTGATCGAATCCGGATATTCGGTCACTATGTAGATGTGACCCAACTTGTCCATGTATGCTCCACCTTCATACTAGACAGCAGGTCTGGGCACAATTATTGCATCTAGGGAAGTCACCATCCTAGCCAGAGATCTGTTTAAACCATCCAGGTAGATGGGGATCTCCTGGGCATTAATGGAAATGTACTGCAAGGAGTTGCGGTATTCTCCTTCTACAGCGGTCATGAAGTTTCTCTCGGGAGCAGGACCTTGCATGTCTTCCGAGGCCATGTGTATTTCCTCCTCTGAGTCACTAGAGGTATCTGAATAGACAGAGCGGTGACTGACCTGAGCGGTACACCCTATAGATGATATGACTCTTCTCCGGCTACTCAGAACTCGTCCTGACCTCAAGTTCATTCACCCTCCTGGGGCTCTCTTGACCTCTAAAACTCTCCCTAAGAGGCTCCTCAAATACCTCAAAATCACCCAAGCAAATGCTCAAAATGATCCGGACGATACCACTTTGGCGATACTGCCCTAGGTGATACCAGGTTGTCGGCGATACGATACTCCTTGAGAGCATGATACGATAGGATCCCTGACTTTGTCACGATACGATACCAGAAGACTAGACGATACGAGACTAAAAAGCAACAGGCGATACGATACCTCTGCATAACGTGATACGATACTGGGAATTTTGATGATATGATACCACTGCACTAGGCGATACGATACCTCAAGAATCATACGATAGGATCCCTGACTTTGTCACGATACGATACCAGAAGACTAGACGATACGAGACTAAAAAGCAACAGGCGATACGATACCTCTGCATAACGTGATACGATACTCGGAATTTTGATGATATGATACCACTGCACTAGGCGATACGATACCTCAAGAATCGGCGATACGATCTTGGGTGCATGATACGATACCAACTCTGAGGGCGATACGATACCAAAATCAGCTACGATACGATAGGATAGGAGAGTCATACGATAGGATCCCTGACTTTGTTACGATACGATACCAGAAGACTAGACGATACGAGACTAAAAAGCAACACGCGATACGATACCTTTGCATAACGTGATACGATACTGGGAATTTTGATGATATGATACCACTGCACTAGGCGATACGATACCTCAAGAATCGGCGATACGATCTTGGGTGCATGATACGATACCAACTCTGAGGGCGATACGATACCAAAATCAGCTACGATACGATATTGAAATTTGACACGATATGATACCTGAGTATTGCACGATACGATACTAGCAAGTCATGCGATACGATACCAGTGCAGCTAGCGATACGATACCATGGAACTGCACGATACGATACTAGTACAAGTCACGATATGATACCGCAAACTTGCACGATACGATACTGGAAAGTGAGATGATACGATCTTGCTAGGTCAGTGATACGATACCATAGTGGACCGTGATACGATACCACTAGGCAACTCGCGATCGCAATACCAACTAGGCGATACGATACCAGAAATGATATCACGATACCACAGTTGGTAACCAACGATATGATACTTCAGCGAATATCGCGATAGAAGGGAATTTTTGGTATCGTGATACCAAAAACTCAACCGATCATGATATTCTAGCCAAATCACCTCAAATTTCAAAAATTTTTTCACCCCCTGACTCTTCTCTCACCCCTCTTCACTCCTAGACCACTGTTTCATAAATAGCACTCCTCCAATCACTCTGTCCCACCCCACGATATCGTGTGGGCCTTTAATCACGTGAAAGTGCAATTTTTCAACTTCTTTGAGATTAATGTTTGCATGTATCTTACCTTGAGGTGGTTATGCTTAGGCCTTAAGCTCACTAAGTAGACTTGGAGGCTTGAAAAGCGCGATACCACTCAGGCGATACCAATCGCTAGTTGTAGACGATACCAATCGCTAGTTGCAGACGATACCAATACTGAGCAAGTGAGGAATGACTACAAATGTTTTGGTTTTTATAGTTTCCAGTGACTGAAGCCTAAGTACACTAATTAGGCAATTTTTTTGGAAATTTTTCTTGATAATTTTGAATTACTCCTACTCCACTTCTCTTCCTAGCCTAACCTTAACTCTTGCTCCTCTCTCTCTCTCCAAACCCTAAACCTAAAAACTCATTACACACACCTCCGAGATGTGAAGTAACAAGTGCTAAAACATTGGACTACTTGCCACTAAGCGAATTCACTCCTACAAGCATGATTTCGTCACTCTAGAGCTATAACCATCACGAAGGCATCTTGGTCGAGTGTGTTCCCCGGCAACGGTGCCAAAAACATGTGTACCTAAGTCACGAACCCTTAGGGACTTGTGCCAAGGAGACTAAATTTCATTTGCCGCACAAGTGCGTATAGTGGGGAATGGACACACGCGTGCTTGTGAATCCGACAAACCGACCTAACCAAACGTATGAGGACGTGCGGCACAAGTGATGGAAAGTGAAGTGATTTAGCTCATATGCATGAGAAAAGACTAACCTACCTCTCTTACTCACTTAACTACTGAAAATGTCTGTACAACAGTTTTCACTAAATCGAGGATTTCTCCTAGCTCTGAACTCTGAATATGAATATTCGGTTCGTTTTGAAGCTCTCGACGAGACGCATCTATTGGTGGTGATTTCATTAGATTCTGACAACTGTGCTTCAAGTTATGACCAAAACAGTGAGTGGTGGGAAACACACACTCACTCCACAACTCGTTCTAGCTCACACACACACTACAGTAGCTCAAAAATAGTGGGAAGGGGTAGACAACAGTCTTACACACACCTTCCAAGCATTGCACACACATAGAAGATCAAAGAGAAGCTGAAAATCTGCAAGAAAGAAGCGAATTCGAAAATCAGGAGCTCTCCTTCTTCACAATGGCAAAAGTGTTTACAAAGAGTCACAAAATGACTTATATACATGTGCCCTAAAAATGGTCCTTTCACACAAGTGACCGGCACTTTATTGGTTAATCTCTATTTTCCTACTATTTTACAAGAAATATATTACAATGATTTGGGATTATGCATCTAGAGGACTCCTCTAGTGCATTTACATGGCTTGAGGGAATTTCCTAAGACTTTGAAGAAGAAAAATATGCCCATTAATTTGAAAATTTTGGGGCTCCCCTTTCGTGCCTCTTTGCTCGGCAACAAATGCTTTAAGTTTGGGATCAAAACTTAGGGATGGTTCTTCCAGATAGGTGAGCTCTTGTCTGATGAATATATTTGTGGACTTACACAACTATCTCGTGCTTGTTTGCAGATGATCCTGGAGCTAAAGAATACTTTGAACTCAAAGATGGAGGAGTGCAGGATTGGCAATCTCCAATTGGAAGATGTTGCCAAAGACTTGTGGAGATGCTTCAAACTAAACAGAGGTTCCATTAGCTGTTTAACTCATAAACTCAACTCCAGATGGAGCTGCAACTGGTCTGCCATACAATGGAGATACAGATTTAAGGTGATCTAGGCCTTCACATACAACATCAAACATTCCTACTTGGAATGGTTGATTCTGCATAATGGGCTTTGGATTGGGAGTAGGGAAAGGAGGGTAAATGCTAGTAATGTAAAATGTTCAATTGTAGCAGGGAAGAGGATTTGGCTCACCTGTTCATTAATTGCTAGCATGCCAAGAGATTCTAGCAAATCTTGGATCACATCCTTAAGATCAAGAATATCATCCAGCTTGGTCTTAAAGAAATTATCCTTTGTTGCTGCAACAAGCTTGATTTGGTCTTATGGCATTTATGGAGAGGACATATCTTGTGGCACCTTTGGCTGAGCAGGAATCAAAGTCACTCGAAGAGTGGGAAGAAGAATTACATATGCACTCTCAGGAAAACTCTGCTTATATCTGGTCAAAAAAGTCTGCAATCTCTTAACAGGCTTCCTCATGACTTTAGTATTGTAATTAAGAACTATCCTCCAAATAAATGGAGGAAAACTTTATTGCCCTGCTACTCTAGGGATAGATTCATCATGGTCCTTTGCTTGTAAGTTTGCCAAGGGTTTTTTTCTTTATTGTTGGCTTGGTGGGATCACTGCTTCCCTATATCCATCCATTAATTTACTTTCTTTTCGTGTTGTCTCAACAAAAAAAAAGCTTGCTTCCAATTGATTTGTCTCTCATCGTTGGATGTTTATTTGTGGTACTTGAGCGGTCGATGTTAATTTGTGGCATTTACACTTGTGGTACCTCGCGCTCGATGTTAATTTGGTAGATCAATCGCGGCGTTACCTTTTCCCTCGTTTTCTTAGTGCTACGTGTTTGACAAGAATTTTATTTATTGGAGTTCGTTCATGGCTTTAGTTTCTTATCCCTTGCTTTATTTCTCGATTCTTGGCCAATGTGAGGACCTTTTCGGCGCTCGCATTGGCTGACCGCCTTCACGATTGAACGTGGTATTTTGGTGGATGAAGGCTAAGAGGCTGTCCCGCTTTTCAGTTCAAATGGTTCCCCTTGAATAGGAAGGGGGCAAGGGTCAAATGTAGGGTGTCGGCGAAGAAGGAAAGGCGGGCTTTGGATCTTAGGTTATTGTTTTATTGTGTATTGTCACCGATTTCAATGGGGTCGGCCTTTTCGATTTCCCCTATAAATGATGTTTCATTTTGTTTTTCATCTTATTTTCTTGTGTTGAGTGTCCTTGCTAGCCTAGGGCTCTCCACATTTAGGGAAAATGAATAATTTAGCTTTAATGATCGATAATTGAAGCTTGATGGGGTGTTGCCACTAGTAGTTTTCTTGAAGCCTGATGGGGTGTTGCCACCAGTATTTTTCTTGCACTTGAGCAAGGCCCAAAATGTCCAATATGAGCTAAAATACATGTGCCAATTCAGAAATTTTCTTTCATCTCTTCTTTTTTGGTAAAGAAAGTTCGATCATCGAGATATGCTCTTTCAAGTTAGCTTGAATAAATGTGAAAGTCCAATGAAAGGTGGGATTTGCATCCTTGGGACTCGACGGATCTCAAAAAGCAAGGGTTAGATGCTTAACAACAACTACGATACAAAATCCAAATGCTTGCTAAAGTAGACACTAGAAAGGGATGGCCTTAAGCCCCATAGTGCCTAATTCTAAAATCTCACTACCTAAGTGGTGAGGGGTGCTCAGCCATAGTTGAGCATCCCTCACCACAAAAATATATTTGGATCCCAAAAATATATTTGGATCCCAAAAATATATTTTACCACTCTTAAACACTACTTGATTCTTGCTCAGCCAAATATGTTAGAGTATACGGGACCTCCACAAGTTCTGAAGTGCAATATCCAACTTCATGCAAAACTCGAAAAAGAATTCTTTATAGCTCAAATTAATGTTGAATTTGGAGCAGAATGGGTACATCACCTTCCATATCTTCTTGGAATGAGGCAAGTTGTAATATAAGTGGGGCAAATCCTCCATCGTGTCACAAAAAGTAAACTTTCCATCATTAATGCCATTTTTCTTGGCTCCGAGGCACTCCATTCTAAATCCCATCTTTTCTTTATTTCCATTAGGGGGCACTCCATTGTAAATCCCATCTTTTATTCAGTCTATGTAGAATATTGAAGACTATGCCTCTGTGCTTCTTGAACCTTTTCAACATATGTTTAGCAACTTTAGCAATAGTGACAACCTTGGTATTGGAGTAGATATCAAGCTTGCTTTGTAGAAATGTTTGTGATGTATAAGCACCTATTTACCGAAAGAAGATAGATCATCTAGAGAAGTAATCCTATCATTTTGAACAACCTCACCATTAGTTGTCAAATCTTTTCAACTATTTAATACTATTTACTTACATTTATGTTCTTTGATGCCAATTGGACAATTATGCCAGAGGTACAGCCATCCAATCTAGATGGATTCCTGCATAAAGTAGTGAGTACAACCCAAAAGACAATCACTAAGAATATAGACCTTTTTCACCTCCATCTAAATGGACCAGTACCTGCAACAAAGAACACTACCAACAAGAGAAAAATAATGAGGGGATCCGATGATGTCCTAGAGGGAGAAATCTTTCCAAGATTTATAGCTTTTCAAATAAAATTTAGAGATATTCCTTTTAAGAAGACAAACCCAAATATCAGTAGAATCAATATCCCTATAGATCCATTTACTATCACGATTTGTAGCCATTTTGATAGGATAAAAAATACCCAATCCACCTTGTTTTTTAGGAAGACAAAAGAGATACCCAACAACTTTGGGAAAAGTGTCAACCTAAGGGCTTCCTCCCCACAAGAATCTTTAGCTAGAGTAGAGACCTCTAAGAGTTCCTTTTTAGTAGGTCCAACTAGACAAAAAATAGGTTAGATAATGAAGGATACAATGGTTGAGTACAAAAAACTCTATGAGAATGAGATCTCTCACAAGCATACCATCTAAAAATTTTATCACAAAATCTATTGATAATCCAATCCCACCGTTCTTTAAAAATAATGTGAAATCCCATAGGAATACCTTGGTGTCTAAGGACTTCCCCATTTTCTATTATATCACAACCAATATCTTTAACAAGATCACGAATGAGGTTACTAAAATCTTTAAAAGTAGTTTTTTATGATTAACCTAAGAACTAATAGTAGGCAAAAGGTATTTAAACAATTCAAAAAATACTTGGCGGAATCATTATCATCATTCATTAACATGTTAGTGTCATCAACAAACATTTGCAGACCTAGAGGAGAAGAAGCATTGGGATGACTAAGCCATTTAGCAAATTGTTTTACTTAGCATCTTTAACCAACCACCCAAGAGCATCACTGGCAATGGCAATCAAAAGAGAGGAAAGGGGGCATCCTTGTCTAATTGATCTGACAAGTCTAAAAGGATGTGATAAGGAGACATTAATGAAGATCCTAGAGAATGCATTACCAAAAAGAGTACTCACAAACTTAATGAATTTTTTTTTCATCCCCAATGTCACAAAGGGATTGATGGAAAAAATCACACTCTATGCTATCATAGGGCTTGTCAAATTAAATCTTAGAGAACTAGAAGTTTCGATTAGATTCATTAGCATATCCAATCCCTTCCTAAAGAGAGATGATGGCATCATGGGTGAATTATTTTTTCTCAAGAAGAATACTATCTTTTATGATGGGACTGAGTCCCCTGGCAAGCATAGAGGCAAAAATCTTATAAATAGTGGTGAAGCAAGAGATAGGTCTCCAATTATTGAGGTCCCCTTTAGGTCCCCTTTTATGCACCAACTTGATAACTCTAGTGTTTTCACGAGATTTGTTAATCCACATATGGCACTGGTTGATGAGCTTTGAGCTCTCCCCATGCCTTGTCTACCTCCTTTGCCTCTTCCTCTTGGATCTCTACCTCTACCTGCAAAATTTTCTTGAGAGGTACTTCCTTCACCATCAAATTTTCTTACCTTTCCCTCTAGTTTACTTGCCTTTTTTCTTATCTGCATAGAATGGAGAGGATTGATTACCTTTCTTGTTCTCACCATTCTTCATAAGCTTTGATTCATGTGTGAAAAGTTGCCCCAAAAGTGTGTTGGAGATAGGCACTTGCATATCCACGTAGAGATCCATGGTTCTGGTGAAGGCTTCCCTTTTTTATCAGCTTTAATCCCATTGATGACTTGCCTGACAATTTGCTCTTCATAAATGGTCTCTCCAATGCTCCCTAGTTGATCTAAAATATCCTTCATCTTGTTGAGAAAGTCAGTCACACTTTTCTTGGGCATCTTCTTGGGATTTTTGAACTCCATCCATAAATGATTCTTTTTGGATTTGGTGCTTGAGGAGAAAATTGTTTCAAATGAATCCCATGCCTCTTGAAAGGTCTTAAAACTCCTAATATTAGGTAGTAGAAAGTCAGAGATAGATTTTGGAATGTATGATCTTGCCAAAGCATCCTTTGAACACCATGCATTCAAGCTTTCCTACTCTTCTTGAGTTGTTTTGGCCCTTACTTTTGAGCATTGGCATCATCTTATATCCTGATATGTATCCATACAAGTTCCTTCCTTGCAGATAAGCCTCCATTCTTAGAGACCATGCTGAGTACTTTCTTCGATCTAGCTTTTCAATACATGAAGGGAATCCATCATCCATAATGCCTAGTCTTTCATTTTTCTTTGATACCACTGTGAAGAGGTGATTGATGTAGTCTATAGAGATGAGATTGTCTTGGCAAAACGTGCTCAAGACTAGCACTTTCTATCTTTAGTGAATCTTAGTGCACTCTCTAAGATTCCAAATTATGCACTTAAAACACTTGAGTACTATGAATCATCATTTACAAAATTTTGTGCCAAAACAGATAATTTTGGAATTAAAGAAACCTAAGAAACTTTCTATTTAGGGAAGAGAAGCTCTGGAAGTTTTGTACAGTGCTCACAACCTAGTAGAAATTATCCAAAGAGATTTTACACACCTTCAATTGAAGTGGTAAGCTAACTAAACCAAGTTTCATGAATTTTAGAGTCACCATAAAATGAACAATGATTCTAAGAAGTTTGGGGGGTAAGCCGGACTTTTCAGGAACAAGGTTATATGGAGACCCTTTACATAAAATCACTCATATCTTGAGATCTGACCATCCAATAATTATGAACCTTTATAGGCATGCTTATCACAATTATATCTAAGTGATCCAACCTATGCACAAAGAAATGACTATGAGAAGTTGAAAGAGTTGCCCTAGGTACTATAACAATAGATAGAGATTTAACTCAATCGAAATGAATCAAAATATGTATTGCTAATACACATATGATACAGAGGAGATGTGGAGGGACTCTACATTTTTCACTCAATATGAGTGCAACGATCATCTCTAATTGCTCTGATTAACTGTGACTCAAATGAATATGGTGTATATATACACCTTTTGGAACTTCAAGTTGGTTGGAAATTGCACCTAAAATCAATCCTCATTCTTAGGAGATGGTTTTAATTTGATTTTAAAAACGATTCTTGGAGTTTGGCTCCCATCAAGTCAAAATATTTTCTTACATCCTTTAGTAAAGTCTCATTTTAATCTTTGAAATCTTCAAGACATATGACCAACTAGATATACATATATGCCAAACAGCTAGACAAATGTCCTATGGGCATTGACTAGGCACTTAGGCTTGCTCCATTCCACCAATAGTACAATACCTTCAATCTTTTCAAATTCTCCACTTATATGTGCGATTTGATCATTTAAATAAATTCTATAAATTCTTACATCTACAAGTCTTCGTAAACCAAAATTCCTTACTTTATTGTACTTTAGAAAGGATTCCCATAATTTTAGAATAGCTCTATATCCTTTCCTACTTACTCCTACAATATCACATACCTCTTGAATTTGAGGTGAGGGTAGTACTAGTTTCCTATCCTTTGATAGCTCTTCGAATACAATCTTTTTCAAGGATTCATTCCCATCCAACCTTAACATTCTTACCAAGTCACTCTAGTTTATACTTTTTCATTCAAAAACATCACTCTTTCATGTATGCAACATGTTCAAACCTAACACATTTCTCACCTAATCTCTAGTAATTTTCATTCTTTCCATTTTTTGTCAAAACGTTCAATTAATTATTCAAATGGTTTAATTCATTTTGATCTAATTACATTACTATTGGTGTTTCTTTCATGCTCGTAAAATGTTTTACTTCAATATTCATAGGTGATCACTATTTTCAAAATTCTTATAACTATGAAGCCCTTTTGATGCAATATATTCTATAAGGAGTTGATGTTCTGAACATAATTATGAGATGATTTATAGAGCTTTCAACAATATCTAGGCAAAACTTTTTCATGGTCTCCTAAGAGTGTATGGAAACTAGGAGGCTTACCAATTTCAGGATTGAATGGACAAAGAGTTCCCTTTGTCCATATATCAACATAGTTCTTTCTTTTTGGCCAAGGCTTTGACGTTTTGTAGTTTCAAAGCTCTTGGATACACCTTCCTTGTTGTTGAGTATTTGTGATCCAGCATAATAATGATATGAAAGTTGTCATTCACATTGGTTCCTCCATTGATTCAGAAAGAAGATACTGAGCAATATGATGCTTGACTCTATCTTGTGGAAACAAAGATCCGAGAATACATGATGCATGAATTCATGAAAAGAGAAAAATGTGTCTTTAGAGAGCTTTTCTAGACCTTTACATCTTTGACAAAGGCACATAAAATGCAAGAAAAAGCAAATTTACACAATCTTCAACACAAATGGTTACTTTACAATAACTTCACACGGCTTCTAAAAATAAAAAAATTTAAGTTATTTTCTTAAGATATCTTTTATAAGCCACCATCCGCATTTTAGAGGTGATTTGATAAATTAACTCTTGTTTAACTAACAATGAACGAAATTCCATGAGCTCAAATGTACTGCCATATCAAGGAACAAGAATATTATCCTTGAGAGGTACATTTAGTTTGCAATATACATTAAACTTAGAAGTTATTTATTTGCAAGATAAAGATATTAAAATGTTTCGACAATCATAATTTAAGATAGGATGAAGAAATTTGAATATTTCTAATTATGCACTTTGGATTAACTTTAAGTTTGCTGAAAGAGCGAATGGATCCAATGTGTGCCTACTCAATCTTGGCCGCTAGGATATTGTACATGGGCATTTAATGCAAAAAGAAAAAAACATGGACAATTGTTCATGCATTGAATCTTAATTCTCCTTCCCCCCTCATATCTTCCTTCATGGAGAGGGAGGGAGGGGAACAAGGGGGAGGGAAAAAACCCCACCCTTAGATAGGGGGTCTGGTAGGTGTTTCAACCCCTAGGGGACAAGGGTAAGGCCTTCGAAAGACCCCAAAGTCAATCCATATAATTTGGTTAAACATACAAAGATGTCATAATGTTAGTTTTTTGAGCTCTACAATGTACGCTTTGTGAGACTCCACATATTGACCATACGGATGGCAAAGAAACTTGTCCGTAGTAAGCAACCAATCTATACCACCTATTTCTAATCATTACCCTATTTTTACATCACTTCTATACTAGTGGGGATATGAAATTGAGCCAACATCCCTCTACCTTGTAAGCGTTCATCTAGGTTTTATATGCATCTCCTTCCAAGCTCGAATTATCGTAGTGCATGGGTGAAGGATGCCATCATTGTATCTTGCTTAAAATAATAAATTCTCTTGATTCTTTCCATTATCTCCTTTTTTTGCTAATTTTCAAGCTAAATTTTGATGTAATGTATCATATCATATTTAGTTTGGTGTAATGTGTAATGTCGTATTTAGTTGTGTCATGTCATATTTAGTTTGATGTAATGTTTCATGTCATATTTAGTTTGATGTAATGTGTCATGTCATATTTAGTTTGATGCAATGTTTGTGGATTTGAAGATTATCTACGAAAGAGCGCAAGCATTACAACAACAACAATAGTAGTCTATCTATGGCGTCTTCAATTCAATGATTAGTTGAAGCAATACAGATTTTGGAGAGAATGTGTTTGCAATTGTAGTTGCAGTAGGAGTGCAAACACTTTAGATCCATCAACTAACCTTTACTGAAGGAAAACGTGATGATACGAACTATATATTATGAAAGTTTAAGCTGATAAAATATTGGATTCTTATGAGCTTGTTGAGATAGTTCTCGGTACTCACCTTGAAGCAAGAGAATCGATGGATCTCCATGACCTAAATGTGATTCCTTTGAATGTAGAGCTGTTATCGGCATGGAAACGTAGAAATGAAGATGCACTTTGTACATTGGTTACAAGCCATACTAAAAGCATTCTTGCATGAATTCAACAACACTTTGATTGAAACTACTTTGAAAGCTCCATGAAATCAAGAATCAAAAGAGGACGCAAAACCTCGAGAACCAATCAACTCTTTGGAGAAGATGTTTATTGAAGCGAAAACTATAGAAGCATTCATTATGTGGATTACGAATACCAATCTGGTGGTGCTTACTTGAGTAATAAAGCTATAGATCAATTTATATGGCAGTTTCTCCAAAGCTATCCACTAATTTTTTAATCGATATTTATTTCTATAAATGCTTATGCAAAGGTTCATTCCTTGAATTTTGAATATTTTTGTGCTTATCTGTAAGGAGGAGTTTATATTGAAGGCTTGAGAGGGAGAAAGTGGTAGTAATGCTACATTTCCTATGAATGCTAATGGCCAAGTCATCAAGAAGGAAACCAAGGAAGAAAAGGAGGACAAGAAGAAACTGAAATGAGAGTGCTTCAATTTTAATAAGAAGGATCATATAGTGATTTCAATAAAAGAAGAATCCCAAGGAGAGTAAAGGAATTGAGATAACTAAATTGGTTGTATTTTATTTGGAGATATTATTAGCAACTATCCATGATGCATGTTCTTCTAGTTATCTAGTGTTATATGATGGAGCACTTGTTATAATTGAGCAAATATGATCCTCAAACCATATATATATTATATATTTTTATTTGGTGAGTGATAGTGGTACCAGACATCACATGACTCATCAAGAGTACCTATATAGATCACGGCATCCTCTTATGGACTCCATTAGAGTAACTATTGCCAATAATAAAAAGTGCCATGTTGAGGGTACATGCAGAATTTCACTTCCCCCTTCAAATGGTAACTAAAAGAATACGTCAAATGCGTTTTATGTTCCTAAATAAAAAGAAGTATTATATGCATATTAGCCTTTATAGATTTGGTAAATATTACTTTTTCCAAATTAGAGAATAAATCAAAGAAATATCTTGAAAAGCGACAGGAAAAGATAGAATGAGGAACAATTTATATGATCTTACTACTCTAACAACCATCGCAATAGAGGAATAATTCAACTTCCTCATGAGAGATTTGGCATATTGAATATGTAGTGCTCAAGGAGAAAGGAAATAGTGATCATGTGGCTACTATCATAGAATTGAAGTCACCATGAAAAGCTTATACAATGGATGCACAAGAAAAGGAGAAACTCCCAAGGGAATGCAATACTTGAGCAAAGACTTCCCTAGAGTTTGTACATGTAGACTTGCATGATAAGATACCTACTCAAGCTTTGGGGAGATATTTCTTCTTCAAATTAATTATCAATTACTTTAGCAATACGATATGGGTGTATTTCATGATTCATGATAAGGCTAAAGCCTTGGATATGTTCAAAGGATGGGTACAACTTGTGGAGGTTGAAATGGAGAAAAAGGTGAAGAAGCTTTATAGAAATGGAGGTGGTGAGCTTACTTCCAAAGTTTTTTAGGATATTTTCAAGGAAAGGGGATAAAGCATCAACTTACTATGCCACATGACTCACAAATAAATTGAATTTCTAAACACAAGAATCAAACCATTTTCAAGACAGATAGATGCATGTTGAAGGAGAGAAATCTCTCCAATTGCTTCTAAGGAGAGGTAGTGAAAAACTACAATCTAAATTCTCAACCAAAGTTACACTAAAGGGCTCACTAGAAAGACACCATAAGAGGGCTATTTAGGTAAGAAGCCTTTTGTTTCCAATTTCTCAATAGTTGGATCTGATGCTATGCTTACATGCTAGACCAAAGTCTAAAAAACCTACAGACAAGGAGCAATAAATTTATCCTTCTAGGCTATTGTAAAGAGGAAAGTGTTTATTCATCCCAAAGACAATGAAGATATTGGTGAGCCTTGATGTGGCCCTTAATGAGCAGCGACATATAGAGGATGAGGAGAAGAAGTCATCTACTTCATCATCAAGCAAGGATACAATCCACATTGAACATATACCAAGAAGTATTCCATCAAAATGGCACACAAAAACATCCTCATCTGATGATGAAGATGAACATAAAAACCAAGACCTTGTCTAGAGAAGCAATTTCCACATTGGGTTTATGATATTAAGAATCATATGGCCAATCTACATGAGGAGAATGTAGATGTACTTAGTTGATCAACAAGGATAGAAGAGGAAAGAAGGACCTTTATATACATAGTCAACATGGCCTTGATGGTCAGAATTATGGAAGAGCTCAAAGCACCAACCTCATTGAAGAGGCGTTGGAAAATCCATCTAGAAGGAAGCAATGCAAACCAAGTATGATAGCATCCTGAAGAATTGAACATTGAAGCCTTCAATAAACTAGGAAAGAAGTAAAGTATTTTCTCCAAATGGGTATAGAACGTGAATTATAAATCTGATGTTACTACTCAAAAATAAAATTCTCAATTGGTTGAGCGACGATACAAGCTAAAACAAAGCATTTTTATTGAAGAAACATTGTATAGACTGAAACACCCAAGATAGACCTGTTCCAAGAAACCTAATATTTTTTACGTCTTCACTTCAAAATGATACTGTTAGGGATCTTGATTTATTGTTTGTGAATGCATAGGAAAAAACTTCATCTCTCTAGAAGTATGCATGAGGCATTTTGAAGCAACTTGGGATCATCAACTTCAAGGTGGTATCTATGCCAATGGAGATACATGGTGGGTAATCTATGTTAGATAAACTACCATTTTTAGACGTGAATGCATACAAGAATTTGGTAGGTAGTTTTATAAAATTTCATAACACTAGATGTGATATTAATTTGTGGTTGGTGTTTTGATTAGGTTCTCAAATCAGCCTTGCAAAAACCTCTAAAAGACAAAATTTGAGTGCTTAGGTACCTCAAAGGAACCATACACTTTTTCATTACTTATAGTCCACTGGGCATGTATGTCTTTGGTAGGCTATTATGATTTTGATTGGGAAAGAGACTTTGATTTGAGAATGTCAATTTTTGGGTATTGATTCTCTTTTTAATCTAGATTGTTCTCTGGAATTAGTAAGAAGTATCCTACAATGGTGTTGTCTTTGGCTAAAGTAGAATATAAGGAAGCTTGCTTTCCTAATTGTGATATAGTCTTGCTAAGGCGGGATCTTTTTCGTATGGGCTGCATAGAGGACCTATTGAGTGAAATTGTGATAATCAAACTTGAATGAGAATTGCAAACAATCCTATTTCGCAAATAATCCTCTTGTGGACTCCATTAGAGTAACTATTGCCAATAATAAAAAGTGCCATGTTGAGGGTACATGTAGCATTTCATTTCCCCCTTCAAATGGCAAATAAAAGAATACTTCAAATGTTTTTTATGTTCCTAAAATAAAAAGAAGTAGTATATCCATACTAGCCTTTATAGATTTGATAAATATTAATTTCTCCAAATTAGAGAATAAATCAAAGAAATATCTTGAAAAGTGAGAGGAAAAGATAGAATGAGGAACCATTTATATGATCCTACTAGTCTAACAACCATTGCAATAGAGGGATAATTCAATTTCCTCATGAGAGATTTGGCATATTGGATATGCAGTGCTCAAGGAGTTATAGAAAGAAATGAAACAATGATCATGTGGCTACTATCATCGAATTGAAGTAACCACGAGAAGCTTATACAATGGATGCACAAGAAAAAGAGAAACTCCCAAGGGAATGCAATACTTGAGCAAAGTCGTCCCTAGAGTTTGTACATGTAGACTTGCATGATAAGATACCTACTCAAGCCTTGGGGAGATATTTCTTCTTCAAATTAATTATCAGTTACTTTAGCAATACGATATGGGCGTATTTCATTCGTGATAAGGCTGAAGACTTGGATATGTTCAAAGAATGGGTACAACTTGTGGAAGTTGAAATGGAGAAGAAGGTGAAGAAGCTTTAAAGAAATGGAGGTGGTGATCTTAGTTCCAAAGTTTTTTAGGATATTTTCAAAGAAAAGGAATAAAGCATCAACTTACTATGCCAGATGACTCACAAATAAATTGAATTTCTAAACACAAGAGTCAAACCATTTTCAAGATAGCTAGATGCATGTTGAAGGAGAGAAATTTCTCCAACTGCTTCGAAGGAGAGGTAGTGAAAAACTACAATCTGAATTCTCAACCAAAGTTACACTAAAGCGCTCACTAGAAAGACACCATAAGAGGGCTAGTTAGGTAAGAAGCCTTTTGTTTCCAATCTCACAATAGTTGGATCTGATACTATGCTTACATGCTAGACCAAAATCTAAAAAAACCTATAGACAAGGAGCAATATATTTATCCTTCTAGGCTATTATAAAGAGCAAAGTGCTTATTCATCCCAAAGGCAATGAAGATATTGGTGAGCCTTGATGTGGCCCTTAATGAGTAGTGACATATAAAAAGATGAGGAGAAGAAGTCCTCTACTTCATCATCAAGCAAGGATTCAATCCACTTTGAACATATACCAAGAAGTATTTCACAAAAAAGGCACACAAAAACATCCTCATTTGAGATGAACATAAAAACCAAGACCTTGTCTAGAGAAGCAATTTCCACATTGGATTTATGATGTTAAGAATCCTATGCCCAATCTACATGAGGAGAATGTAGATTTACTTAGTTGGTCAACAAGGATAGAAGAGGAAAGAAGGACCTCTATACACATAGTCAACATGGCCTTGATGGTCAAAATTATGGAAGAGCTCAAAGCACCAACCCCATTGAAGAGGCGTTGGAAAATTCATCTAGAAGGAAGAGATGCAAGCCAAGTATGATAGAATCCTTAAGAATGGAACATTGAAGCCTTCAATAAACTAGGAAACAAGTAAATTATTTTCTCCAAATGGGTATAGACCGTGAATTATAAATCTGATTTTAGTATGTAAAAATAAAAGTCTCAATTGGTTGCGCGAGGATACAAGCTAGTGCAAAGGATTTGACTTTCAAGAGTCTTTTGTGTTGTTGGGATCATCAACTTCAACGTGGTAACCATGCCAATGGAGATAGATGGTGGGTAATCTATGTTGGATAAACTACCATTTTTAGACGTGAATGGATACAAGAAGATGGTACGTCGTTTTATAAAATTTCATAAGACCAGTGTTGGTGCAAGACAAGCCTACACACATTGGCTTGGAACTTTGGAATTTTGGAAGATGAGCTTGGAACCCTTGAAGGATATCTCTACATGAAGAAAGAGTCATAGGAACCTATGCTTATAGACTATTACCATTTTACTCATTTGTAAAAGTCTAAGTGACTTGACATTTCATGTAATCATTCACCCACCTCATTAGTCGTGGAAAAGAGAATAGTTTAGTGGAGAGAATATCTCCCTAATTTTAGAAGAGAGATTCTAGGGAGCCTTAGTTTGAATTTGAAATTCAAATGTTCACTCAACTCATATAAAATGAAGAAGAAAAAACTCGCGGCTAGTCCTGTCAATTCAGCTCACTCCCCGAGGCATATTGTCATTGTAACTGAGTGTGTGTTAGTGCTACTCCATAGCCTACACCACCACACCTCAATTAGCTATGCTTGTCATGCTATTGAGCTTGTACAATCTTATCAATCAATAGATATATACACATTCATCATTTCTGGTTCTCTGTGTTATCTTCTCCAAGTCTGTCAACTTCAAAGGAGCATTTCTCAGTGCTCACTGAACCAAATCAAATTATCTATAGCTCATGGGAACCAGCTTAAGGTCAACTACAAGCATACAAAATCTCATAAGATTTCATTCAGCCATTTGGGAGAAATCCGCTTCGAAGTGCTCACTGGTCTGTGTCTGCAGAGTTCCTAAAAAATCGGGGGTAATCATATTTTTGCTAAACTTATTTCTCAGTGTATGGTTTATCAATTTGAGTGATTCCACTTGTGATTGATAGCTTACTAAGGTACTTTAATACTCCCAAAAGGAATTGTTCCAAGTTTAAGTGTGCTGGTCACACTGAGCATAACACTGAGCAGGTATCATTACAGAAATAGTAAGTTTTTTGGGTTTGTGAAGGAACCAAGTTGTCTGTTTTGGTTTGATCATTACACAAACCATTTCCAAAGTACATATATGATTTATTTGTATCATTTGGAAGCTAAGCAAGTGTACTAAGCATATCTAGGATCAAAAGAGGGCAGGTGTGAAGCAGGTTTTGCAGCATCAACTCATTTCTTGAGTGCATCCAACCATCACTCCCAACAGTGGTATCAGAGCAAAGAAGGTAAACATGGGTGATGGTTTCCCTTCCTTCATTGACAAATTGGACAGAAACAATTATCAGGCTTGGTCATTGAGAATGAAGACCTATCTACAAGGGAGAAGCTTATTTGGATACATATCAGGAGATGAGGAATTGCCCTCATTCAAGACTAGAGGACTACCTACAAAGGATGAACATGAGAGGCTCAACCAATGGTGTGCAAAGGATGCTTTGGCAAGGTCTTATCTCTTAAACTCTATATCTGACTTTCTTTTACCACATGTAAGGAACTGTAAGACTTCCCAAGAGACTTGGGAAACCTTGTCAAACTACTTTTCTTCCAACACAAGGGCTAGGAAGAATCAATTGTGGATTGAGTTCACAACCCTTAGGAAGCAGCCCAAGCAATCAGTCTCAGAGTATGTGACAAAGATCAAAGATGTGGCAGACCAATTAGCAAGCATTGGAGAGGAGATTGAAGAGGAGTAAATAGTCAGGCAAGTAACAAATGGACTCAAAGCAGATGATAAGTGGGAAAGTTTCACCACTGCAATGGACCTCTATATGGACATGCATACCCCTGATCTCACAACACTCATGGGCCAACTATTTACACATGAAGCAAAGTTTACAAAGGCAGGAGATCAATCAAAAGGTAACAATCCCTCTACTCTCTATACTGATAAAAAAATTAAAGATAAAGGTAAAGGGAAGAAACAGGATGAAGAAGGCTCTACCTCTCAAGCTAATTATGCAGGGAGAGGTAGGTCATCTAGAGGAAGAGGCAGAGGAGGTAAGTCAGGTAGGGGGAGACCCTACAACTCATCACCATGCAACATTTGTGGATTGACCAACCATACCACAGATGAATGCTACAAAAACTACAAAAATCAGAGAGGAAGAGGCTACTCAAGAGGTGGATACTCTCAAGGGAGAGGCAGATTCAATCAATACCAAGGCTACAATGGATACAACAACCAATACAACAACAACTACAACAACAACCACAATGGTAATTACCAAGGTGGATTCAGAAATAGAAGAGACTACAACAACTACACAGAGGAGCAAGATGACTCCCTATTGATCATGAATATGACCTCCAAGATAGGTACAAATGATGATCATCTATTTTATATTGATTCAGGATGTTCTAACCATGTAGCTAGCAATGTGGCACTACTTTCTAATTTGGAAGAACCCAAAGGCAAGCATCAAGTGCAGACAGGTGATGACACTAAACATTCTGTTGTTAAGATTGGAAATGTGAAGACATGTGATGGTAACCAGAATCTATTGAGCAGGGTACTCTATGTACCAACCATCACTAAGAACTTAATGAGTGTTGGTCAGATTGTGGAGAAAGGTTTGCAGGTCAGATTCACACAACATGGAGCATATGTGGAGGACCCAAAACATGGATTCAGAAGGATAGCCAAAGGGGAGAAATCAGGTAGATTATTTACATTTGAGCTAGAAGACACCAAGAACATTGCTTTGTATAATTATAAGGATCAGACACTTTCAGAGTTAGAAATATGGCATAAGAGATTGGGGCACATAGGTGAAAGGACTCTAAAGCAAATGTGCAGGGATCAATGTGTGCTTGGGATACCTAATGTATCCAAGCAACACATGATTTACAAATGTGGATCATGTCAATTTGGTAAGTCTCATAGATTACCATATTCAAGGAAAGGTTTCATGCATGAAGACTACCTAGATTTGGTACACACAGATGTTTGGGGACCTAGCAAGGACCCTTCCATTTCTGGTTCAAGGTATTATGTGTCCTTCATTGATGATTATAGCAGGTGGACCATTTTATACTTTATGAAGCATAAAGATGAAGTGTTTAATTGTTTCAAGAGGTATCTTGCACTTGTTGAAAATCAAACAGGAAGAAACTTGAAGAGGCTAAGGTCAGATGGTGGAGGAGAGTACTTCTCCAATGAGTTTGAAGATTTCTTGCAGGAAAGAGGCATCAAAAGGGAGATTACTACAAGGTACTCACCTGAACAAAATGGGGTAGCTGAAAGAAGGAATAGACTCATTGTGGAAACAGCTAGGTCTATGCTTAATGAGAAAAAATTGCCAAATTATCTTTGGGCAGAGAGTGTATCCACTGCCACTTATCTCATCAATAGGTTGCCATCCAAATCACTTGATGGCATGACACCATATGAAGCTTGGCATGGTAAGAGACCCTCTCTGGATCATTGCAAAATCTTTGGTTGTGTAGCATATGTGCATATTCCCTCACAGGTAAGGGGAAAGCTAGACCCCAAGGCTGAAAAATGTATCTTCATTGGTTATGATTTGAACCAAAAGGGATACAGGTTCTACAACCCAACAAACAAAGGTTTCAAGGTAAGCAGAGATGTTATCTTTGATGAGAATGACTCTTGGTATGAAAATGAATGCAGGAAGATTAGTCTACCCTATGACATGGAAGAAGATTTTCCAAAGCTCACTAAGGAAGAACCAACTCAACAAGAAGATTCAAGCTCAGATGATGATGATACAATAAACCTTGAAGAATTCAAAGCTTGGAAGTCCAAAGGAAAGATGAAGATGAAGCAATTAGAAGATAAACCAGAAACTTCAACTCAAGCAATTAGGAGATCTCAGAGAGAAAAGAAGAAGCCTATCAGATTTGGGTATGACACATCCCTTGTAACTAAACATTCTGTATATCTTGCAAAAGACTTGTTGAATGAAGGACCAGGTACCTATGAAGAAGCAATTACCAAACCAGAATGGAGAGAAGCCATGGATGAAGAGATGGAAGCTCTCAAGGAAAGTGATACTTGGGACTTGGTACCCAAGAAGGACTCTATGAAGGTAATAGGATCCAGATGGATCTACAAACTAAAGAAGAATTCAGATGGAACAATAAACAGGTACAAAGCTAGGTTGGTAGCCAAGGGTTTTGCACAAACCCAAGGCATTGATTATGAGGAGACATTTTCTCCTGTGGCTAAGATGCCAACTATCAGAATATTGGTGAGTGTAGCTGCATCCAAGAATTGGAATATGTACCAATTAGATGTCAAGAATGCTTTCTTGAATGGATGGATATCTGAAGAAGTCTACATGTCACAACCACCTGGCTATGAAGATCCAAAAAAGGTACATTATGTTTGTAAATTGAAGAAGGCTATGTATGGTTTAAAGCAGGCACCTAGAGCATGGAATTACAGGTTGACAACCTATCTCCAAGACCAAGGATTTGTGATGAGTAAAGCAGACACTTCTCTATTCATAAAGAAAAGTAGTACAGAGGTAATCTATTTATGTGTCTATGTTGATGACATCATCATCACAGGCAATGATGTCAATGGGATTAGACACATCAAAGGACAGATGATGAAAGAATTCAAGATTAGTGATCTTGGATTATTGAAGTACTTCTTAGGTCTTGAGTTAGTCTACACCAACTCAGGTATATATATCACTCAAAAGAAGTATGTACAGGATATGGTCAAGAAGTTTGGCTTGCAGGATGCTAAGGTATCTACTACTCCAATGGAGGTCAACCTAAAGCTAAGTGCTCATGAAGGAGAAGAAGTCAAAGACATTACAGGATACCAAAGTATGGTAGGTAGTTTAAACTATGCTACCTTGACAAGAATTGACATAGCATATGGAGTTAGTGTGCTTAGTCAATTCATGCACAAACCAAGGGTACCTCACCTAGAGGCAGCAAAGAAGATCTTGAAGTATCTGAAGGGAACACAAAGTCATGGTTTGTACTTTCCTTATACATCAGATATTGACATTAAAGTTTACTCAGATGCAGATTGGGCAGGATGCAAGGATGATAGGAGGAGCACATCTGGATATATTTGTTTTGCAGGAGATAAGCCTATTTCTTGGTCAGCCAAGAAGCAACCTACAGTGGCTTTGTCATCCACTGAAGCAGAGTATAGAGGGCTTGCCAATGCAACTCAAGAAGCTATATGGTTGAAGCTTCTATATACAGAGTTAGGTCTATATACAAGACCACCAATCATATTTGGAGATAACACTAGCTCTCTTCACCTTGCAGCAAATCCAATTTATCATGCTAGAACCAAACACATAGAGGTTCACTACCACTATGTGAGAGAGAAGTTGCTCAGTAAAGATATTCAATTGACATATGTGTCTACTAATATGCAATGTGCAGATTTACTTACAAAGGCATTGGATGGAAACAAGCTATGCAGATTCAAATCCATGATTGGATTGCAGGATGTGATTGAACACTAAAGATGAAGAAGATGAAGACTTAAGCCAAAGTGTTTGGCTTGAGGGGGAGCTGTTGGTGCAAGACAAGCCTACACACATTGGCTTGGAACTTTGGAATTTTGGAAGATGAGCTTGGAACCCTTGAAGGATATCTCTACATGAAGAAAGAGTCATAGGAACCTATGCTTATAGACTATTACCATTTTACTCATTTGTAAAAGTCTAAGTGACTTGACATTTCATGTAATCATTCACCCACCTCATTAGTCGTGGAAAAGAGAATAGTTTAGTGGAGAGAATATCTCCCTACTTTTAGAAGAGAGATTCTAGGGAGCCTTAGTTTGAATTTGAAATTCAAATGTTCACTCAACTCATATAAAATGAAGAAGAAAAAACTCGCGGCTAGTCCTGTCAATTCAGCTCACTCCCCGAGGCATATTGTCATTGTAACTGAGTGTGTGTTAGTGCTACTCCATAGCCTACACCACCACACCTCAATTAGCTATGCTTGTCATGCTATTGAGCTTGTACAATCTTATCAATCAATAGATATATACACATTCATCATTTCTGGTTCTCTGTGTTATCTTCTCCAAGTCTGTCAACTTCAAAGGAGCATTTCTCAGTGCTCACTGAACCAAATCAAATGATCTATAGCTCATTGGAACCAGCTTAAGGTCAACTACAAGCATACAAAATCTCAGAAGATTTCATTCAGCCATTTGGGAGAAATCCGCTTTGAAGTGCTCACTGGTCTGTGTCTCCAGAGTTCCTAAAAAATCGGGGGTAATCATATTTTTGCTAAACTTATTTCTCAGTGTATGGTTTATCAATTTGAGTGATTCCACTTGTGATTGATAGCTTACTAAGGTAATTTAATACTCCCAAAAGGAATTGCTCCAATTTTAAGTGTGCTGGTCACACTGAGCATAACACTGAGCAGGTATCATTACAGAAATAGTAAGTTTTTTGGGTTTGTGAAGGAACCAAGTTGTCTGTTTTGGTTTGATCATTACACAAACCATTTCCAAAGTACATATATGATTTCTTTGTATCATTTGGAAGCTAAGCAAGTGTACTAAGCATATCTGGGATCAAAAGAGGGCAGGTGTGAAGCAGGTTTTGCAGCATCAACTCATTTCTTGAGTGCATCCAACCATCACTCCCAACAACCAGATGTGATACTAATTTGTGGTTGGAGTTTTGATTAGGCTCTCAAATCAGCCTTGAGAGAACCATCGAAAGACAAAATATGAGTGCTTAGGTACCTCAAAGGAACCGAACACTTTTGCATTACTTATAGTCCATTGGGCCTCTATGCCTTTGGTAGGCTATTATGATTTTGATTGGGAAAGAGACTTTGATTTGAGAAAGGCAACTTTTTGGTCTCGTTTCTCTTTTTTATCCATACTGTTCTCTTGAATAGTAAGAAGTATCCTACAATGGTGTTGGCTTCAGCTAAAGTAGAATATAAGGAAGCTTGCTCTCCTAATTGTGATATAGTCTTGCTAAGGCGGGATCTTTGTCGTATGGGCTGCGTAGAGGACCCACTGAGTGAAATTGTGGTAATCAAACTTGAATGAGAATTGCAAACAATCCTATTTTTCATGCATGTAAAAAGCGTATCAAGATCCAATATCACTATCTACGTGAACTATGGAGGATCAACTTTTGGAACTAGTTATTGCCCATCAAATCAAAGTGTTGCAAACATCTTCAATAAACACTTAAAAGAATCCATTGTATTTTCACATCGATAGCTTTGGTATTAGGATGAGGAACCTCTTCACTTGTATATTAACATTGAGGGGGGTGCTAGGTGTGGAGAATGAGTTCTCCTATGCGCAACAAAAATGTGTAGTGAACCACCCTTGTATGTCCAACACTTGGACAAATAGCTGCACCTTAGATAGCTTGCTCCTCTTAATACAAAACTCAAATGGACTTGAGCCTTTAGTGAATCAAAGTAGACAAGAAGAGCTTTCTAAGAAGCTATAAATAACTTAATTTGGACAAGTTTTGATTAGGAAACACAACTGACAAAGATGAACTACCTGTCCACACAGGTATGCTGAAGAACTGAGCTTCACTCTCGGACTGATAAATCTCGCAATATATATCCTTTGAGATAGATATTTAGTATAGAGAATTTAGACACAAATAGCTTTCCAAAAAGCTAAAAAACAAGTAATTTGGATGAGTTTTGGTCAGGGAACTCAACTGACCAAATCAGACCACCTGCACACATAAGTACACTGTAAAACTAGACTTTACTCTCTAATAGATATCTCAGAGAATATAAATGATCTCAATGAGATATTTGGGATAGTGAAAGTAGATTTCAAGAGCTTTCCAACAAGACAAAAGTCACACAATTCGGATATGTTTTGGTTGGGAAAGTTAACCGACCAAAATAGACTACCTATCTACATAGGTATACTAAAAAACTGGACTTCACTCTTTCACTGATATCTCACAAACTACATAAGCTTTCAAAGAGATATTTGATATGCAGAAAGAACACGAGCTTTCCAATGAATGTTTAGACTCACAAAATGGTTACATATGCACTGAGATATGAGCTTTGCAACAGAGTTGTGTACAAACTGACGTGCGGCTGGAAGGAGTCTAAAGGAAGACAAAATGACAAAATGGCTAGATCCGACTACTGGGAGCTCTTGCCTCTTTCTCTCCTTGTTTTGAATGTCCTTAACTCACCACTTTCTCCACTACATGCTACTAACTACAAGGCAAGATATTGTATCTCTTACTCATCATGAATTTTTACTAGACTTTTTCTTTTATTATTTTTTCCTTTTTTTCCTCCACTTTTCCTTTATCTGTATATTTGGTAAATTTATCCAAGCATGGCTCATATGAAAATGAGCTTGTACATTTATCTTCAACACTCCCCCTCAAGCTCATTTGGGAGTTATCTTCATCCATGTCCTGCAAATTTATCACATCCTTGAAGCCTTTGAGTTTAGAAGCATCCAAGAACTTTGTAAACATATCTGCAACTTGCTCTTTGGTTCTAATGAACTTTATCTCCACATCTTTGCTCAGCACCTTCTCCCTTACATAATGGTAGTGGACCTCTATGTGCTTGCTCCTTGCATGAAACATAGGATTGCTTGCCAAGTAGATACTTGACATGTTATCACCATATATAGGGATGGTTCCAACTTTCACTCCAAGATCAGCCAAAAGCTTTTTAATCCACATTGCTTCACATGTGGAAAATGCTAATCCTCTATATTCAGCCTCCATAGATGAAAGTGCAACAGTAGGTTGTTTCTTTGAGCTCCATGTGATAGGTTTGCTTCCTATCATGAACACATAACCTGAGGTTGATCTTCTATCTTCCTTTGAGCCTGCCCAATCAGCATCACTAAAGCCTTTGACCTACAGTTCTTCATCAAACTTGTAAAACAAAGCATGATTAACTGTATGCTTTATGTATCTCAACACTCTCTTGGCTGAATTTAAGTGTTCACTTGTCGGGGCTTGCATAAACTAAGAAAGTACACCGACAACATAAGGCAAATCAGGTCTTGTAATGTTTGCATAGATCAATGATCCTACAATGCTTTTGTATGTCGTTACATCTTCCAATGGTTCTCCATCATTTGAACAAATCTTTGTATTTGTGTCCATGGGTTGAGTGAGTGGTTGCATTCACTCATTCCAAATCTGAAAAAGAACATAAAACAAGTACTTCCTTTGCATCAAGTAGATGCCACTCTTTCCATAAACAACTTCAATTCCTAAAAAATATTTCAGCTCTCCAAGATCTGAAATTTTAAACTCCTTACCAAGCTTCCTTTTGATATCTTTAATCCCTATAACATCATTTCCTATTATGATGAGGTCATCGACATATATGCAAATATATACCTCTCTATTTTCTTCCTTCTTCATGTACAATGAAGGATCTGCACTACTTTTTCCACACTTAGTTAGATACTCTACCAATCTCTGATTCCATGCTCTTGGTGCTTGCTTCAAGCCATAAAGTGCCTTCTTCAACCTGCAAACAAAATCTGGATGGTTTTCATCTTCAAATCCAACCGGTTGGCTCATGTATACCTCTTCTTGTAGTTCTCCATTAAGAAAAGCATTTTTGATGTCAAGTTGATATAATGGCCATCTCCTTGAAGCACCAATTGCAATTAATGTTCTGATAGTTCCCATCTTTGCAACAGGGCTGAAAACTTCATCATAATCTATGCCTTGTGTTTGTTTAAATCCTTTGGCAACTAATCTAGCTTTATATCTAGCTAGTGAACCATCAGCATTCCTCTTTACTTTAAACACCCATTTGTTTGGAACAATCTTCATACCTTCTTTCTTTGGCACTAGCTCCCATGTGTGATTATCTTTGAGAGCTTTGATCTCCTCTTTCATAGCTTGTTTCCATTCCTTTTGTGTGCAAGCTTCTTCATATGTCTCAGGCTCTTTGTCTTTGATAACCTGCATCATGTATGCAAAATGTGTCGCCATAAAACTATCATAACTCAACCTTTGAGTTGGATACCTTGTCCTTGAAGATCTTCTTTCATTGCCTTTAGAAAGTTTCTGCTTTAACCTATTCAACTTTACCATCGGAGTGATTACCTCTTCATATTCTTCTTCACTTGCATCTACCTCACTGTTTGGAGTAGCACTTGCTTCTTCAGCTCTACTATGAGCTGAATTTGGAGACAAAGAATGACTCCCCCTCCATGTTGAACATTCTTCATTTGATGTAGATGCCTCTGGACCTGAAAGCTTTGTGCTTGATTGTTGAACTTCTCTTTGATTTGTTCCTGCATAATCATCACAATCTTCTTCAAGAATATTTTCCTTTCCTTTATCTTCATACCATGGTCTTAGTTCATCAAAGACCACATCTCGCGAGACTCTTAATTCCTTTGTTCTAGGGTTGTAACACTTTTATCCTTTTTGCTCCGTCGAGTAGGCGATCAAAATGCATTTTTCTGATCTTGGTTCCATCTTTGTTCTAACTTCTTGTGGAATATGAACAAAGCAAACACATCCAAACACTTTGAGGTGTGTAAGATCAGGTTTCTTACCGGAATATACCTCTTCTGGAGTCAAGTGATGTATTCCCAATGTTGTGCACCCATTCATCAAGTAAAACAGGTTTCTTACCGGAATATACCTCTTCTGGAGTCAAGTGATGTATTCCCGATGTTGTGCACCTATTCATCAAGTAAATGACGGTTGTGGTAGCTTCAGCCCAATAGTACAATGGTACCTTCATCTCGTTGAGCATGCATCTTGCAATTTCAGCAATTTGCCTATTTTTCCTCTCAGGTACTCCATTTTGTTGTGGTGTATACCTACAAGTGAATTGCCTTTTGATCCCATTCTCTTGAAAATCTGAAAATTCTTTGGAGAAGTATTCTCCTCCACCATTGGAACTTAAGGTTTTGATAGACCTTCTTGTTTCCTTTTCAACTTCATCTTTGAATCTTTTGAATATAGAAAACACCTCTGATTTTTGCTTCATACAAAACAGCCATACCTTTCTTGAGTGATCATCAATGAAGGTGACAAAAATCTATTATCAGCCATTGATGCCTCTTGGGTTGGTCCCATACATCCGTATGTATCAAGTCCAAGACATTTGGAGCCACATAATTGCTCCTTTTGAATGGCTGCCTCGTTTGCTTTCCTAGTTGACAAGCTTCACATAACTCATGTAGTCCAATGCTATTAAATTTTGGAAGACCTCTTACCACTTCATGTTTGCTCATGTCCTTCAGCTTTCGAATGCTGATGTGTCCTATTCTTTTGTGCCATAAGTCCAGCTCTGAAATCTTCTTGTTCCCACATTGAATGTACATGACCTTTCCATGTGGATGTTGGACATCCAAAGTGAACATCCTCCCTTCTCTTCTACCTCGAGCAATGACCTTGAAGCCTTCCTTTCGATTCTTTATGAAGCACCCATTCTCATTGAATATGACATGATAACCCTTGTCTACCATTTGTCCTACTGAAATCAAGTTCTTTGAAATTGTAGGAACATGAAGAACATTAGATAGTACCTTTGCTCTACTTGTATCTCCAAGCCTTATATCTCCAATGTGTTCAATCATGTGTTGAGTATCATCACCTATTTCAACACATCCTTTTCCACTTGGTACCTGTGGATTAGTGAACAAACTTCCTTGGCATGACATATGGTTACTACAACCTGAATCAATGTACCATTTTTTGTCATCTTCACAAGAGCTTCTATATACTCATGTCTCATTGCAAGTAGTGTGTCCTTGCTTCCTTCACTTGAGGTGCTTGCATAGTTGCTTTGGTTCCTTTGATTGCCTCCATTTGGTCTTCCATTCTTCAGCCAACAATCACTAGCATAGTGTCCTACTTTACCACAATGATAGCATGTTATACCTTTATGAGAGTTGTAGGAGCTTCGGCCTCTTCCTCTACTTCTACCTCGACCTCTTCCTTGTGCATTGGCATTTGATGCATCCTTGTTGTCTTCCGAATTGTTTTGATTGTAGTTGGAGTGGTTGTGACCTCTTTCTTTTCCTCTTGAGCCTCCTCTTGAGTTTTTTCCTTTACCTCGACCTACATATAACATTTGGTTGTGGCTGTCCTTTCCTTTCGGACCACCGAAGCTAAGCTCTTCTGTGACAATATGAGGGATTAGTTGTTCAAAACCTGGATATGCATCTTTCAAGTTAGTGGAAGTTATAAAAGGCTTCCATCTTTCATCTTCTCTCAAGCCATTGAGAGTATAACACACAAGATCTTCGTCTTCAACCGTTGTGCCAATAGAAGCTAAAGCATCGCTTAGCTCCTTAATCTTCAAAGTATATTCAGCTATGGATTGACTCGAACTTTTCTTGATTGTGCTCAACTCATTCTTGAGTTGAAGTTTCCTATCTTTGGTATTTGTTGAATACATCCTTTCAAGAGCTTCCCAAGCATCCTTAGCTTTCTCTAGATGTTGAATATGCCGTACCATGGCATTAGTAATGACTTGTGAAATGAGGAACATGACTCTCCTATTCCTCTCTTCCCATTCTTTTGCTTGCCTCCTTTCGACTTCCGTGGCCATAGCTTGATTGATTTGAGGTTGAGCATCATCCCCGCTCACAATACCCCATAAGCCTTTGCCCATTAGGTAGTTGGTCATTCTAAACTTCCACACGGGATATTTATCCTTGTCCAACTTCTCTACTTGTTGACCCAAGTCAACCATTGAAGAGTATCAAAGACTTTGAGAGTTACCTTGAATAGTTATAGTCCTTTGCAGTTGCGTTTGTGAAGCTCCCTCTTCTTTTGTAACCAAACTGTGGAGAATGAGTTCTCCTATGCGCAACAGAAATGTGTAGTGAACCACCCTTGTATGTCCAACACTTGGACAAATAGCTGCACCTTAGATAGCTTGTTGTTCTTAATACAAAACTCAAATGGACTTGAGCCTTTAGTGAATCAAAGTAGACAAGAAGAGATTTCTAAAAAGCTATAAATAACTTAATTTGGACAAGTTTTGATTAGGAAACACAACTGACAAAGATGAACTACCTGTCCACACAGGGATGCTGAAGAACTGAGCTTCACTCTCGGACTGATAAATCTCTAAATATATATCCTTTGAGATAGATATTTGTTATAGATAAATTAGACACAAATAGGTTTCCAATAAGCTAACAAACAAGTAATTTGGATGAGTTTTGGGCAGGGAACTCAACTGACCAAATCAGACCACCTACATACATAAGTACACTCTAAAACTAGACTTTACTCTCTGACAGATATCTCACAGAATATAAATGATCTCAATGAGATATTTGGGATACTGAAAGTAGATGTCAAGAGATTTCTAAAAAGACAAAAATCATGCAATTTGGATATGTTTTGGTTGGGAGAGTTAACCGACCAAAATAGACTACCTATCTACATAGGTATACTAAAAACCTGGACTTCCCTCTTTACTGATATCTCACAAACTACTTACGCTTTCAAAGAGATATTTGATATCCAGGAAGAACACAAGATAAGCTTTCCAATGAATGTTTAAACGCACAAAATGGTTACATATGCACTGAGATATGAGCTCTGCAACAGAGCTTTGTACAAACTAATGTGCGGCTGGAAAGAGTCTAAAGGAAGACAAAATGACAAAATGGCTAGATCCAACTATTGGGAGCTCTTGCCTCTTTCTCTCCTTGTTTTGAATGTTCTCCCACTTCAATTTTATAACCAATGAGCATGTGAAGAAGTTTGTGCCTCCTTCTTAACTCACCACTTTCTCCACTACATGCTACTAAGTACAAGGCAAGATATTGGATCTCTTACTCATCATGAATTTTGACTAGACTTTTTCTTTTATTATTTTTTCCTTTTTTTCCTCCACTTTTCCTTTATCTTTATATTTGGTAAATTTATCCAAGCATGGCTCTGAAAATGAGCTTGTACATTTATCTTCAACACTAGGTATGTTCAATGTTTCACACTCATGAAGACTACCGCTATTGCATAGTGCTCTATATTTTCTAAGGACCCCATTATGAGAAAAACTCATGTGAGAGTGCATTGACATTTCTAGGTTTGTGACTATGAAATCATATAAGGTTTATAGTCGATTGTAGGTACTTCAGATGATCTTTGTGAGCCTATCATGTTTATTAGGTAGGGCGTGCACTTTAGTTTACTTAATGTGTGAGTATGTGTTAAATGTCTACTCCTTATGAATGTACTTTGTGTTGTACTCTTGTAAGTCGATTTTGCATTACCCCTTTGGTGGGAACCCTAACTTACATATGGAATCAAGATCATTACTGGACCAGGCTTGACTCATTATCAAGTGAGATCTTTGTTAGATTAGTACAAAATAGAAGTTGGAATTGGAGGTGCTTTAATTTGCCAACCCCATTTTATGGGTCATAAGTTATTGGATTGCCCATTTGAGCTCAATTTGGACACCAAAACTTAATAGGGTTCCTTTTATCTAATATTGTTGATCATGAAGATGACTTGGTGGCTTGGAACTCTATGAGACATTATTTCAAATGCCGTTAGTGGCCAACCATATCCAACCATCCATGGAAAGCCACACCACTCTATGAAACTATTTAAACATGAATTTCGTACTAGCAATCGAGTTGAGCCAGCATACTTCTACCTTTTTATCTCACATCTACATTTTTCTAGATTGACATTTAAGTTCTATTTTGAGAGTGCATGGATGATGGGTGCACAACAACATCATGTTTGTACGTGCTCTTATTAATGAGTTTTCTAAATTCTCATGTATCAGTTCTCTTCTTTGCTACTGCTCCTTGCTTATCTTGGGCAATTTCTTTCTCATATGGTATGAGAACTTTACGATGTCTATTGGTAAAGACACTTTCTATGTCTGAAAGTACATTTTTGTCATCATCATAATGTGTCCCTGATAAATCCATCTTTTAGTGCTCCTATTTGCATCGTTGTTGGTGAATCTAATTATCTCATTGATGCCCCAATTCTCATTTTTTCCACTCCCATTCACAAAAGGGAAGATTGATGTTAACATAAGGTTAAGCCTCTCGGCGGTGCGGTATAAGAGGGTCCCCACGCTACGTGTATTTGGTCATTTCATTTAAAGCCTAACTACAAGACTAACTACGACTAGATTGATGATCAAACTTCAAAACACAAAAGTACATTGAAGTTCAATCTTTCTCAGCGTTGGACTCTTACAAGTTGTTGGCATATTGGGACATGATTCAAAACGAATAGCAATAAAAGATCGAGATGTTTCAAGAGTGATCTCTCAACCTGACCTTGATCCTCTTAGAGCTGGTACATGACACATGACTCTATGCTCTCTTTAGTACAACAAATGACTAAGGCACATGGAGTGCAGACTATATTGTCTCACGAAAAGGAGACAAAAAACCAAATCATGAACAAGAAGCATCTAGATTTTAAGAAGGCTCAAGATTCCATCAAGAAAATGAGGCATCTCCAAGATAGATGGCTTTTTTTTTGTGTTTTCAATAAACTTAAAGAATTGTCTTGAGATACGTGCATGTTTTTCATGCAAAGTATGACGGTTGGGGAATAGCTTTGAACACCTAGTTTAAACCTTATCCTCTTATTTTTGAAGATTCTAGTGCAGTGTTACCAGAAGAGGGCACGTGGTTGAAGAATCATCATGAAACAAGACGTTGCATCTTCAACAAATACAAAGGGAGAAGGAGCTTGGTGGCTCAAAGAAGAACCTCAAGAAGAATAACTTTATTGCTACGCACCATTATGGTGAGAAGAAGGTTCATGCAATTAAAGTTTGTAAAAAAAGTAATCTCATAAAAAAAATGGGAATGTAAATTCCTCATGGAAGAGTAGAGTCTACATAGAACATAGAGTTTGATCTTTGGGACACTATACAAGAGATATGTTCAACTACCAAGCTCATGTTGATGAATCATGGATACTAAATAGTGCACCATATCCATATGACCAATAAAAAGCAATCCTTTTGTTCCTTAGTGCCCTTATATAGGATCATCAATATAGTAATGGGAAATGACTCCAAATATCAATGTGAAGGAACTAGAACCAACAAGTGAAATTGAAAACACTTTTGGGGCATTTTTATTAAGGCACGACCACTCATAATGATAAAAGCTAGTCAATTCACAATGATTTCTCATCGTCTCCTAATAAAACTCACAAGAAGTTCATCACTCTAGCACAATAGGAATACCAAGATGAGAAGATCTACCTCATAAATGTCAATCTATGGAAACATGAGAATGGTATGATGATGGTGAGCAAGTGGAGTGCACAAGTGCATGAGTAAGAAGCACACTAGTATGCACACACATGCACACACACAACTTACAAGGCAAGAACATAGAACAATGGAATCCTTTCATTAAAAAATCTTAGTGTAATGTTTTATCCAATATCCAACCTCAAAAATGAGCTCTCTACCTCCTTTTATCGTTTTAGAATAGGTTTGGGCTAATTAAGACCTAATGTCCCACCTTGTTAAAAATTAGGTTCCTAAGCTACTTTGGAGGCTCAAAAAAGCTCTAAAAATTATAAAAATTAATACATTGGTTCTCTTGATACTCCTCAAGCTTGAGGAACCCTCGGCTTAAACAAAAATGGATTTCAAGCTACTAAAAGTGAATATTCACAATGAGGTGTAGTGATAAAAATCAGTACTGAGTAATGGATTGTTTTGAAGAAAATTATAGCTAGGCCTATTCATTCTATATCTTCTTTGACTACCTTGTTTCCTCAGTCATCCTTGGTCTTCTCTCTGATTGTCTCATCTTTGACTTGTTAAGCTTTCTTGCCGGATGAGTCCTAGCCCACTATTAACACTCCCCCTTCTCTCACGTTTGTCATCCCTCACAAACCCTTGTTGGTGACGGTGTTCTATGTAGTACTCTAGAACATGTTTTGCGAGCTCTTGTTCCTTTAGTTTAAGTCCACGTGTGAGATCAATCTTTAATTGCTCCCAATCAATAGCGCCCAAGAATCCTATATTATTCTAAATGAATGGATTGTTCCACAATAAAGAGTTGCAAGAGATGGATAGGCCTAGAGATGAATACCTCTAGGTGGTATGCTTAAAATCTAGTTGAGAACATTTTCAAAAGTCTACTTATAACAAGTTGGTAAATATTTAATACGTGCATGCCAAGTGTAGAAATTCTTGCATGGTGGTATGGTGCTCATATCATATACTAGATCATAGTTGCCTTCATTGGAGTTGGGTGTTGAGATATATAGGGCTTTCACCTTGCAAAAGGCCTTCAACATGACCTTCATGAGCTCAAAGATTTTCATTGTCATTTTTGTAGCTACATCGGACATGTTCTTGAGGCGTAGTGTCCAATGGTGGATAGTGAAGATCATGTATGGCACTATGGGTGGCCCTTGTGGTGGAGCAAGGTAGGGGTAACAACAAGCCTACACACTTGGTGTGATTTCGGACCTTGATGGAAAAGGCTTGCCATGAGTGTCATCTTGGTATAGGGCCATACCATAGGTTATATAAAATATGCATGGGGGCATGTGACTAGGTGCACATCATTTTTGGATATTTCTCTAGTAAATTTTATCACCAATTTGGATCAAATATGGTGCCTCTATATGCTTTCTCTAGTACATCTTCGGGTTGAAACTGAATCACAAAGGTGGGCTCCTTACCAATAACGTGCTTCACCTTCGCATTGTAATCGACTAATAGCACAAAAGAAGGTTTGTATTGTAGTTCCAAAGTGGTAATAAGGCATCTATAAGAGAGATTCATAAGGTATTATGAATGAAGGACTCCCTCTTTGATGTTGGTAATTACTTATATCTAGATCGCTACCTTCTCTTCATGTTTAGGAACAATATTCTTGTTTGTTCTCCATCCACCAACCCAATTCGCTTCTCGACAGGATAGGTCACCACAATGCCAACAACCATTTACAACATCACAAATTTTCAAAGACACCACAAGTACCACACCCACCATCCCTGTATTTATGGTGGACACCTCACACACTTCCAAATCCAATGCTATGGACATATCACCACCCTCTACACCTCCCCTACCCCCACACTTCCACCTTCCCCAATCTTCCCTCCACCAACCTCCTCTACACCCATTATAGCATTATGCACAGCATTCACACATCCTATTCTCATTCCCTTCCCCCTTGCATTATTCTCTCTACATAATGCATCCATGAATAAAGATATGGCTATTATTTCTATGATAAATTGTGCCATTCAACTTAGGCATGAATATCAACAACTAGCAACATGCAACACAACCCTCAATGAACAATCTATGTAGTTACAAGAATGTCTATCTGAGCTAGAAGCAAGTAACACAACCTTACAAGATTAGTATAATGTGTTGTGGCAGTCACACAAGGATCTTGAGTTCAGACTTGAGAATGTGGACTACGAGGTTCTCCGAGCAGTTGAGATTCATGTGCACATTGAATTAGAATGTAATGCCAAGCTCCAATGCAACATAAGAAGACATCACCCATGGTGCATCGATCAGTCCCTTGAAGCTCCAACCTATGCTACAAGAAAATGTTGTAATTATATTGGAAGAATATGCAAACTTCCTTGAGTCACATGAAAAACTACCTAAAGAGGTAGCTGAATTAGGACAACAATAGGTCATGCCCCATTCCCTAGTGCCTGAGCCAACTACCACTATAAGAACCAACTGAACTGGTAGAATTTCAAAAGCAGGTCCAAGAATTACAAGCAAGACTTCTCCAATATGAGCAACTACCCTCACCCCCTAAAGTACCAACACGAGAAGAGAGATTTGAGATCTTGATAAAAGAGACCTTTGAGGATGCCTATGAACCCTAGTTGATACTTGGAGGTCATGTATCAAGGTCATGTCACTGATGAAGGACAAGAAACATATGAGGCATCAAGGCCATAGTGGTTAAAACATATGGAAGAGATTGGTCATACACATGACCAACACGTAGCAATCTCGATATAAGTGATAGTAAACATCGAAGAGATAGTCCATCATTGAGAATACTTTGTGAATCTCTCTCATTGATGCCTTATTACTAGTTCAAAATTGCAATACAAACCTTATTTCTTGTTATTAGCAGTGAAGTGCATTATTGATAAGGAGCCACCTTTGTGACTGAATTTTACCTCGAATACATACCAAAGAGAGCATGTAGAGGCACATATTTGAACCAAATCGTCAACAACATCTACTAGCCATCCGTTGCTCATCTGCATGTTTTTGGTTATCTAGCATATGCATTAGTGTCTGAACAACATCGCAAGAAATTGGATGATAAAGTAGTAAAATGTATTTTTGTTGGGTACAATTTGAAAGCAAAGCCTATCGTTTGTATCATCCACAGACTAAATGCATCTTGGTTAGCCATGATGTTGTTTTTGTGGAAGATGCTATCTAGCCTTTACTTTCATGTATGAAGGAGACATCTGTTAGCTCCAAAGACATGTATGATACTTTGCTGCCTCCTTTTATAGGTGGAAAGTCTAGTGTTGGTCCTAATGAGGCAACTTCTCAGTCTTTATAGGTTTTGACATATCTAGATATGATGTGTAATTGATCACGTACCCCCATGCATATTACATATAACCCATGCTATGCCCCTATGCAAAGATAATGCTTACGGTGAGCCTTTTCCATCAAGTTCAAAAATCATGCCAACCGTGAAGAATGTTTAATTTACCCCTACATTGGTCCACCACAAGGGCAACCCACATTGGCATACATGATCTCCAATATCCACCATTGGACACTACAGCTCAAGAACATGCGCTGTACAAATGACATTTTAATACCCATCTTGAAGATTTTGATTGAAGAAGATACCTCGTAAACATCACCTATGGTAGAAGATCTTTGAGCACAACAATACTTACCACCACATATCACTACCAAATCCATCCCTACATTACCTGTATCCACCACAATCTCTACACACATTTCTTCTCCTTTCATCATAGTATCTACCACTACCATTTAGCCCATCAGTAGCACAAATGAAGTGGAACATTTTCCTCCCATTGTACCCACTTGAACCCTCATCTCTTACAAAAAATACATGCTCAATTAACATTATTGTCCAAGTGATGGCAATTCTTGTAGATATTCTAACTTTGAGAAGCCTCACAGAGAGTATTCTATAGATAAATCCCTAGTTTGTGAGGTAGATGGATGCTCAATTCTAAGAAATCCCCTTCCCCGCTTTAGACACCACAGGGTGTTCATGCTAGAAAATAGTAAATTGAAAAACAAGTGGATATGCCACAAATGGGATGAAAAGGTTTAAACCTTTTTTGTAACTCTCTCTAACATCCTTGTATCTCTTCCTTGTTTCTAATTTGACGCGCTTTTATCGGAGAAAAGCTTTCTCAATGCGGATTACATTGAAGGAGACGAGCCCATTCTTTTAGAGAATTAATTGGAATCGAGAACCATGCCTCCTTTTGGTTCATCAATTCCTTGATAATTCATTCAACAACAAATATATCAATATCGAATCCTTGGTGTAGTGGTAACACTTTGGATGCTAGACTATGAGAGGTTAAAGGTTCAAATCCCAAACTATGACGTAAAATATAACCTCTAGAAAGTAGATGACAAGATCACTCTCCACATTGCATGAGTTGTTGTTTCAGTATTTCAAACTTCAATGGAAAAGTAGCTCTGTGATTAAAAAATAACAAGTATATCAACGACATCTATAATGTTTAGTTTATCAAATCCTCCCTTATCGCTAGCAAATGTCTTTTTAAAGGAGTCTCTAGCAAGAGAATAGGTGCAATAGAAAAAACTACAAAGCTTATTAAAATTAGCTATGTACCACTCCAATGGATCCTCAATCATGGATGTCAAGAGTTCTTTTGTAACATAAACGCGTTATGTCAAGAGGTCTTCTTGGACAGAGGATCCAATTATTCTTATTGATTTTTACCATGAATTACTAAGGTTATCGAGTGCTTAAATAGGGGAAGCTTTTGCACTTCTTAATGTTTTTCCTAAATAGATGAGGAATTTTTCTATAGAGTAGTTCTTTGGGGGGGGGGGGGGGGGGGGGGGGGGGGGGGGGGGAGGGTTCAATGTTAATTCCATTTTGTCCCTTCCAAATTTTCTCAAGGGCCTCGTGTCTAATCTCATTCTAGAGGGATGTTAAGCATCCAATTTCTTTACCTAAGATAGCTTGCTACCAAGCCACTTTTGAACTTAACTTGATAATTCTTTGTAAGTCAATCAAAATCCTTTTGCTCTTTGGCAAAGCAAGAAAAGAGATGAACAATGTCTTCCTCCTCATGGTGTCATCTCTTACACCAAGGGGTGAAATGAATCATCTTTTGATCTTTCGCATTGGTCGAATGACAATGTATGAGTTCCAAAGGTATTATCATATCTGAGCCCTTGGCAAAGACTATGAAGGATGAGAAGAGGAGCTCATTGATTTGGAGGTTTTTCCGATGAGGGAAGCCAACCAAAGATAGTTTATCTCTTTTTTATTAATATAAGTCTTCCTTTCTTTATAACAAATCTTTAAATTAAAAAAGGGAGGAAAGTATCTGAAAGTCTGATAGACGTACAAAGAAGGCCTATAATATTCGCATCCCCTCATGCGAGGGATCCATTTGCTTGTAAGCTTGTTGTGCTCAAACAGGAACAATGTCTTGTGTTTGAAAGCGGGAGAGATATTATAGTTTCCCATCCACCTACCTGGAAAGTTTCTTCCTCTTATCTCAATACGAATTTAGATCATAGTTTTAATGTTTTGCACATATACTTCTTCATGCTTGCACAACGAAGTTTGAATTATCGTCAAGATGTAAATATGTGTAGTGACTGCATGACTACAAAATTGTGCACGTTATGAAGTTCGCAGCTATAACTGAAATTATCCGTATATTATTTCCACAATTATCATAATAATAAGATTTGACTTTTGCGTTATTACCTCTAATGCTGAGCAAGAAGTAAACATTTTCCGAAATAAGAACAAAAGTAATACTCATAATAATAGCAACGTGAGATGAGATGGGCTATAGTGCTGAGAGCATTCTTCTTAGAAAACTATAACCAAACGATGATGCTGTAGAAGCAGACAAGGCGATTGATGATGATAGAGATGATTATCTTATAAGTAACAATAAAAATAATTACATTTATTCATTATTTTTGTCACTATATTCATCATTATTATACAATATAAAATGATCAAGAAACCACATAGTTCTCTTTTTCTTTGTTTTCCTTCAGATCCTTGAGCTTCGGAATAGAGGGATATTGAAATGCGTAAAAGTAATGATTGGTATGCGGAGATTCCGGAATCATTGTGCGAACTTTCGGGAGATTCCGGAATCGCTAGTTGATCCTTCAAATGTTAGAGGCAGGGTTGACATTCTTGATGTAGAATAATAATTGGTTTCAAAAGAACCACAAATCGTTCTCCGCCTTTTTCTTGTAGATCCATAAGTTAGGGAATCGAGAGACATAAATAATGTGTGAATCCCATGATTGACTTTCGGAGATTCCGGAATCCTTGAAAGACCTTTTTGGGTATTTAAAAACAAATAGTAATTGGTACACTGCATAATAAAAGTGGGGTTGACATTTTTTTTGGTAGAGGAATCAATCAATCATTCTAGAGACCCACAGATAATGGTAGAAACTCACTGTCTCATCATTTTTCGCTTTCCTTCC